>CM028229.1:35568106-36773522 GCA_016432845.1 Psidium guajava | reverse complement strand
GGAGAGACTGGGCACCAAGACTAAGGGATCAGTATTGAGAGCATTGTCTCTTATGCCGTCTCACTTTCTTAGTGGAGCTAGGCTCAACCTCTGGGAAAGATTGCTATACAAAGGTCAGCACATCTACCCATTTTCTACTCAGAATGCATTTGATAAGATCATACATGTTCACCTGCTCCTTTTCTCCATCTGAAGATGTTCCGGTGCACTTGAACTCCACACCATGTGAAGATTCAACGATCTCGGGGCCACCAACTACGATAGTTCAAGGTTGGGTGCGACTCTGTGTGTGTAGGATCTTGCTAGATCTAATTTTGGTCTCCTTACGTTCACTCTTTTCCCAGTTCATCGCCTAAGTTGCTTACGGTAATAATACTTGCGAATAAAGTGCTCACTCTTTGTTTTTTTCCCTACTCTTCTTTAGATAAGTAGCCATGTGCATACACCGTGTCCAAAAGCTTTTGCACAAATTGTCTCGTCCACTCTTGATTTGAGAGTTTCAAATGCTCATTCTCTCACTAACTACGAAAATCAATGGTGAATGGTGTACAAGGCCGCATGCGCTTTCTTGTACACCGCCGGTAGCTGCAACAAAGAATATTCCTACAGATGAATTAGAATTAGGGGTGGCGATGGGACATGACAGGTGTGGGGGTCTGCAGGGTGAGTGCAGGGGTTGCAATCTGGTCCTACTATTTTAAGAAGAGAATTGATTATTTTAATAGCTTTTGGGTGATTGTAAAATTAATAATCTGTTTTCAGCCACAACAAATTAAATATTAATTATTTAGAAATTATTGTGGGGTCAACTCTTTTAGGAATTTGTAGCTCACAAAATACTATTATTCTCACAGTCATCCAAAGATAATTATGTTAGTGAAACCCTTTTTTGTATCAAATTGTGTAGAACTATTACTAACTAAAATTGATTGATGAATGCATACTTTAATAGTTATGTATTCCGATACTCCACCCACATGTGGGCTGAACTTTGGCATAAGACTAAAGCATGGAGATATATGATAGGCAAACAAAGAGCCTAGAAAAATCTGAAATCAATATCTTTTGTTTAGGAGTCGTGTAAAATTTTGAGGGACAAATGCAAATTGTTCTAAACATTTACGCTAATAAATGAATAAATGATTGATATTTATATGTTCAATGACCTCCGTTTCCCACATGTTAGAAATCTTTAAATGAAGGCAGGTATGTATGTATGTACATATGAATGTATGTATGTACTAGTCTTTCATGATTTTGCTATATGAGTAATTATATTTTATATTCAATCAATGTTAAATCAACGTTTTTTTAATTTTATGTTAATTAGATATATAACTTTCTTCCTAGCCTAGCTTCCAAAAATGAACCTTTCTCAATGCATAAGAAAATCTAAGTAGAAACATGTAGTGGTGATCGATTCCTAGTCCGGTCTAGTTTCAGATCTTCCAATGGGACTAACAGATTTTAGTAGGGGTAGGCAGTATGGACTTTAATTTCAATATATTAATTAAATTTAGGTTTACATTTAACAAATAAAAAAGTAACCGATAGTGGTGTGTTCACATTAGAGAAATAAAACAAATAAAAAAATAAAAAAATCTATTTGGTTCCCCTCGGAATTGAGAACCAACTGAAAATCATGTGTTCCAATTTTATGGAACCAAACCAACGGTTCGCTTCAGACAGTTTCTAGTTCTGTTGGTTCGTCTTGCTCACTTCTAGAAATATGCTTATATGCTTGTTACTGATGTGTGACGTTGTAAAATTATCGGTTGTTTGTACTTTCTTCATTTGTTGACTTCCCCCAACATCTATAGGAAATTTTGAAAATGATTGTTCTAAAGATACTTATTAGTACTTGTCTAGTAGAGCGCGAGCAATATTGCTGATATAATGAGTCTGGGCATAATTGCCAACTAATGGTGTTGGGACTCTTGGCACCATTTTTTTGGTCGTTATATCAATGAAAACAGAAATTTGATTCTTCTTCCTGATTGCAGCACTTCAGATTTTTACGAAGTTATTCATGGTTGAAGCAGCTGGAGCTTTCAAGAAGTTTCTCTGGACGGCTGCCAGGATTGTGGGAATGGTTGTACCTGTAACAAAGTCATTAACCTGGCCCACTCTCTCTTTTGATTTTCTGTTCGATTTCTCAGAATACCAAGTGATATAAAAGCTCCAGCTGTGACGGAAATAGTAAAGATTTGATTATATTGACCAACTTTTGGCTATAGTTAGAAGCATGACTATCTTTTCAATTAACGCATAAAAATAAATATAAAAAAGATGAAGATCCTTCTTTACATAGTAGGGTGTCAATAGTTCAATTCAGTTAGGTTTTTCAAGAAAACTAAACCGAATTGAACCATTATGGTGTAAATTTGAACCGAACTGAATCTCAAAAAGAATATAAACTAAACAAAGAATTCGGTTCGGTCTGATTTTCGATTTTTCTTTTCTGACTTATTTTCCTTTCCTTTTCTTTTCTTTTCGTTCCTTTTCTTTTCTTTTTTGGTTCACACGGCCGGCAGAGCCCGCCAGCATTGGCTGAGGGCCGGCAACTCTCGGCCGACATGAAATTGTATGCTCATAAAACGCACTAAAAGTATAGTGTCATGTCTTTGTCGAGGATGTCAAATATATGGAAATCACAAATGATGGATAATCAAATAAATAAGAATGGAGTCAGTCGAAGGGATCTTCTCATCGTCCGTGGTCCTCCTCCTATAGGAACAAGTCAAATGTATTAAAATCACAGTTGTTGTTGTATTTACGTTTCATTTTTGTAAAAACCATAGCGCAACATCCGGTGCGTGTTATATACGTGCAGCTCCTCCGGCCCAAAGGATTCACGATGCAAAGCTGAGACACGAGGGGGCCGTCGAGTTGGCAAAACAAGTTTGCGCCCAGATCTCTTTAATGGAAACAGCTCAGATCCTCAAGTATTTCGAAGACGACTTCATCATCTTCTGGGCCACAGCCAATGGAATCGTTGAGATACTGGAGGTATGCCGAGAGTCGTTCCCGGAGCTAATTTGGACCAATTGTCAGGGTAAAAGTTGGCTGACGATTGCTGTGGAGTATCGCCAAAAGGAGGTTCGTCGGCTGTTTTTTGGCGGCCAACTCAAGTGCTAACCCGTCCATCAACCCCACCACACCGGAGAATGCCGAGTCAAGGGCCCTGTTGAAGGCCGCAGCACATTATTCACCTAATTTTGGCTATTTGACCAATGTCCCCGGCCCAGCTTTTCCGGTGCAGAGAGAGCTCCAATGTTTCAAGGTAATATATTATCTTATCCTTAAGATATATCCCGTTATCGACCTTGACGAGTTGGACACTTGGGAATTTTCACCCATTCGAATCCCATAAACTAACTGCGCGCAAGCTGCTCAGGTTCCGACGGTCTGGCTTCATTTACCCAGGTCTCCACCCCCTTGCCCTTGAATTGTAAGAAATAGAAATTAAATCATAATGTTATCTCAACTAAAATCCTTTGTATCTTGGTCCTCATATAACACCGAATTTGCCAACCGCTATTGATTTTATACTTGTTATTTCACTTGCATGGCTTCGTTCCTCTGTATGCTGTGGAAGGGTGGGTCCATCCTTTTTGTAAGGTAGCGATGGTATCTTCCCAAGATGGAGAAACGAAGAAATCTATTGCATATTGGCAAATATTCCTAGATGAGCACAAGGAGTTGCTTAAGAACGGAGGAAAATGGATGAAGAGTACCTCGAGTTAATTCTTGCTCATCTCGACCCTAGTCATCATGGTTCTGTTCGTTGCGGCTTTCATTGTACCGGGAGGCAACAACAACAATAGCGGGGTCCCCACATTATTACGAAAGGACTCTCGTGATTTTTACAACTTCTGGCTCACTAGGCTTGTTCTTCTCCGCAGCGTCCATCATATCATTTTCGGCCATCCTCACTTCATCCTGTGAGCCAGAAGATTTTCTCTACTCGTTGCCAAAGAAGATGACAATTGGCTGGTCGTCCCTCTTTTTCTCCCTGGCTTTCATGCTCGCACCCTCTGCTGCCGTTCTTACGACTGTGTTGGATGAGAGAGTCAATTGGTGACGCAGCGTAAGCGCGTAGAGAAGCGAAAAAGTTGTAGAAACGTAATAACAATATTCAAAATTTGATATCAAAATATTCTCTCTCCTAAAACATCATAAAACACCTTTTATATCAGGTGTAACCCTAGCCCCATTAGGTCTCTAAAAATAACCACAAAATTACAAAAACGCCACCAAGCGATAAAATTGCTGAAATAAAATAAAATAAAGAAAATTGTTTGAGCTCCAAAGTCATCAATTCTTCGACTTCCGCTGAGATTTTTGTCTATCCAAACGATCCAAAAACGCATCGCTAATACTCTCCGCATCATTCTCCTCCACTTGAGAAAAACTCGTCCTCGAGTTAGAGTTATAATCTGGATACATCGGCTCTGTGGACTCATAAAACGGTGATAAATCAGCAACATTAAAGTGTTGGAAATACCCATGCTACGTGGAAGATCTATAACATAGGCATTATCATTAATCTTCTTGCTAACGGTATAAGGCCCGTACTTCTTTGGCTGCAACTTACTATAAGTACCAATCGAGATCCGCTCTTTACGAAGAAACACCATGACTTGATCGCCTACTGCAAACACCTACTTGCACCTGTGTTTATCTACTGCAGCCTTGTATTTCTGATTAGTCTCTTCCAACTTATGTTTGACTTCCTGGTGTACCTCCACAATCTGCTTAGCCATATGATCCGCTACAACACTTTGGTCTGCTTGCTTGGGCAACCGAATCAAATCTAGAGTATGCTGAGGCGTCTTTGTATAAACAACTGAAAAAGGTGACTTACCAATAGAACGGTGAACTGTATTGTTGTAAGCAAACTCTGCCTGTGATAAAGTAATATCCCACTGCTTTGGTTTGTCACCACAAATGCTTCGAATTAAATTACCCAGAGTTCTATTGACCACCACAGTTTGTCCATCGGTCTGCGGATGAGCTGTGCTACTGAAGTTCAAAGATGAATCAAATAACTTCCATAAGGTCCACCAAAAATGCCCCAGAAATTTGCTATCCCTATCCGAAGTGATGGACTTAGGGACGCCATGCAAACGAACCACTTCTTTAAAGAATAACCTAGCCACACTTATTGCATCAGAAGTCTTCCTGCAAGGGATGAAGTGCGCCATCTTGAAAAATCTGTCAACCACAACAAAAACAGAATCCACGTCTCTTTGGGTTCGTGGTAAACCAAGCACAAAATCCATAGACAGATCCTCCCAAATATTTTCAGGAATAGGCAAAGGCATATACAGACTCGTATTTTTCGACTGTCCCTTAGCAGTTTGGCAAACATAACACTTCTGCACATACCTACTGACATCTCTACGCAATTGGGGCCAATAAAATCGCTCCCTGACTGCAGCTACAGTTTTGTCACGACCCAGATGTGCAGCTAGCCCACCATTGTGTAAATCACGAATTACCTTTTCTCATAATGATATTCAAGGAAGGCAAAGCTGATTGCCATGCATCAGGTAACCATCCAAAATAAAGAACTCCTGTACAGGTTGGCCAGCAGCACAGGTCTCCCAAATCTGCCCAAAATCATCATCGCCTGCATAACAGTCTTTCAGCTGCTCGAACCCCATAATATCCTGACGCGGTGTCATCAGCAAACCAACTCTCCTGCTCAATGCATCTGCTACAACATTATGCACACCTGATTTGTGCTGTAATCTGAACGGGAATTTTTGTAAGAATTGACACCAACGTGCATACATATCCTTACTGATCCTCTTCTGGCTATTCAAATACTTCAATGCCTCGTGATCTGAATAGAGCACAAATTCTTTACCGATCAAACAGTGCTCCCACATCTTCAAAGCCCGTACAACGGAGTAAAATTCTTTATCATAAGTGCTCCACTTCTGTCTTGCTTCACTAAGTTTCTCACTGAAATAGCAAATAGGCCTGCGCTCCTGAGACAAAACAGCTCCTTTACCCACGCCACTAGCATCACAATCTACCTCAAACAGTTTATCAAAATCAGGTAAAGCAAGAACAGGTGCAGTACACAACTTTTCTTTCAGAATAGCAAAACTGTTATCGGCTTCATCTCCCCATAAAAATTTGCCCTTCTTTATGCATTCAGTAATTGGGGCTGCGATAGTGCTAAAATTCTTTATAAAACGCCTGTAAAAAGTAGCTAACCCGTGAAAGCTTCGAACTTCTGAAACTGTTTTAGGTGTAGCCCACTCTCTAATTGTTTTCACCTTCGCCTCATCCACCTCTATTCCCTCAGCAGTTATAATAAATCCCAAGAAAAGCAGTTTGTTAGTTAGAAAACTGCACTTCTTAAGATTTATGTACAATTTGTTGGCCTGTAATGCTGTCAACACCTCCCTCAAGTGTATCAAGTGATCCTCCTCAGTCTTGCTATAAATCAGGATATCATCAAAATAAACTACAACGAATTTGCTAATAAAAAGTTTCAGAACCTGATTCATAAGCCTCATGAAGGTGCTCGGAGAGTTAGAAGGTCCGAACGGCATCACCAACCACTCGTACAGCCCTTCCTTTATTTTGAAAGCCGTCTTCCACTCATCTCCGGGTTGAATACGAATCTGATGATGTCCATTCTTCAAGTCCAGCTTCGAGAACAACTTAGCCCCGTGTAGCCTATCCAACATGTCATCCAATCTCGGAATGGGAAACTTGTAGCCCACAGTTATTTTGTTGATAGCTCTACTGTCCACGCACATCCTCCAGCTTCCATCTTTCTTAGGTGTTAATAAAGCAGGGACAGCACAAGGACTCATACTATTTTGAATATGCCCATTTCGCAGCAACTCCTCCACCTTCTCTTTTAGAATCTCGCTCTCCTTAGGACTCATCCTATAATGCGGTAGATTAGGCAGACTAGCACCAGGAATTAAGTCTATATGGTGCTGAATATCACGCATGGGTGGCAACCCATATGGAATCTCCTCAGGTATCAGCTCGCCAAACTCCTTCAATAAGGGCTTAACCAACTCGGGCTGCTCCTTCACCTGTAACCCAGCCTCTGTCTCGAATGCCTGCTTCACTATTAGCGCATGAATCTGTCGGGTCTCTTTAACTTCAGCCTCAAATTTCCTTGTAAGAGTAAGGAAATTATTTCCAACAGCCTGCTTCCCTTTGTTCTTCAAGGGCAGCAACGTGTACTTCACTCCGCCCTTCACCAGATTATATTGATTGCTTCTGCCCGAATGCTGCGCATCTACGTCATATTGCCATGGCCGCCCAAATAACACATGACATACATCCATATCTACCACATCACAATACAGCTCATCATGATATTTACCAATGGAAAAAGAAATCTTACATCGTTCAGTCACCTGAATACTGTCTACTCTAGACTTAATCCATCCCAATGTATATGGGTTAGGATGTTTTTCCACAGGTATTCCTAGCTTCTTTACTGTTTCATTCCCAACAATATTCTCCATGCTACCACTATCAATGGCCACAGCAAAATTTTTTATCAAAAATAGTGTACCTGGTTCGAAACAACTGATGGCGCTGCGAGTTATCTTCTTGTTTTGGAGCTAACATCATCCTGCGCACTATGCAATTGTCTCCTCCTCGTCCTCATCGTCGACTTCTTCCTCCTCACCATCTGGTTCACAGTAATATTCATCCTCCTCCTCTTCTCTCGCTGCCACGTTTACAGTCTTCCTCTGAGGACATTCATTAGATCGATGCCCAGGTTGATTACAACGATAGCACTTTATCGCCGTCGGTTTCACATAAGGATTAGGAGTCGCAGTTCCCTGTGCTTGCGTCCCCTTGTCCTTCGCTTCACTCACAGAGGGCTTCCCTACCACTTTGTCTTCTAGACGTCGTTCCATGTTAGAGCGATTGCTATACACATTCTTCCCCATCGAACTGCTGGCATTGCTTTCCCCAAAGTTTCCATAACCGTTCCTCCTATCCCTTTCCTGTAGCATTAACTCTGCTTTCATCGCCATGTTCTTCGCCTCAGATAGATTTCGCAGAACTTACACTCCGATTTTATCCCGAATGAAGGGTTTTAATCCATCGAGATATCTGCCTACCTGTTGTCCCTCCGTCTCCGACAGATTATTTCGCTCCGCCAACCTCATAAATTCCGCCATATACTCATGTATAGTCCGAGTACCCTGTTGGCAACGTTGGTACTGCTGGAACATAATCTGCTCATAATCAGGTGGAAGGAACTCTTACTTTAGCAGCCTCTTCATCTTATGCCAAGTTCTAACTCTCTTTCTCTCTCTCTTCCTTCTCGATCCTTCCTATTCTGCAATCTCTCCCACCATGTAGATGCACCTCTTTTCAATCTACAAGCTACTAATCGAACTCATTTTTTGCTAGGGGTCTCCATATAATCGAAGAACTTATCAATATCAGCAATCCAATCTAGAAAATCCTCAATTCCCAATCCCCCATTAAAATAAGGCATATCAACCTTTAATTTAAAGTCGTTACCTTCGCGATTATCATAACGTCGTCTCCCGTCATATCCCCTCTGATGTCTTCCATAACGAGGCATGTCTCTATAACCCGCATGTTCCTCTTCTTCAGTAGATTCGTCTTCCTCTTCTTCCGAACTCCCTGAAAATAAAGGGATATTCTGCCTGCGGACAGGAACATGTCTAACGATAGGGTCACCATGAGCTATATCTGCCCCTGGCCTTCTGCCATGCTGTCTATTCCGGTTCACATTAATGCCGAGAGCTTCAAATCGATCCACAAATTCACTAAATCGTTCTTCGATGCGATGAAGCCTGTGATCAATTCGTTGATCTAGACGTTCCATCAAATGTTGCTCCAAACGTTGCAACGCATCGTCCCCAAGGATCGGGGCTCCAGTCTCCTGATCATCGTCACGAAGACCACCGCCTCTTCCGCCAGTCGCCATAGGCTCTAATACCACCTGACGCAGCGTAAGCGTGTAGAGAAGCGAAAAAGTCGCAGAAACGTAATAACAATCTTCAAAATTTGATATCAAAATATTCTCTCTCCTAAAACATCATAAAACACCTTTTATATCAGGTGTAACCCTAGCCCCATTAGGTCTCTAAAAATAACCACGAAATTACAAAAACGCCACCAAGCGATAAAATTGCTGAAATAAAATAAAATAAAGAAAATTGTTTGAGCTCCAAAGTCATCAATTCTTCGACTTCCGCTGGGATTTTTGTCTATCCAACCGTTCCAAAAACGCATCGCTAATACTCTCCGCATCAAGTGGATTTGGATTCTAATGACTGTACTCAGTTGTCTTTTCGTGGCATTGTTTGCCATGCTGTAGCTTCCGCCGCTTTTTCAAATGGTTAAATCTACCTTTGGACCAAGCATCTTCCGGCCAAGAAAGATTTCGAAACGACCTACGAATGGCCGGATGAGGACATGTGATAAGAAAACTTCCTAAATAATTTGTTGGTTACTTATCAATGCTCTTATGAAATTACAAACTCTTTTTTGTAATTTGCAAATTATTAATTTTTGTACTATCTTAGCAGTTTATTTGTCTAGCTCACGAATGGTTTAGGTATACAAATTCTTATGTGAAATTTACCAAGATAAATTACAGTGACTTACCTACTGGTATTGAATTACCAGCTGATTTTTCATATCAGTTATATTTCATGATTGAGTATATTTTGGTACTAATGGTTTAAAATATTTGTTTATGCATATGTATCCTATTTGAAATATCTATGGACTGAAACCTTAAATTTGGCCAGATCATTCCCTAAATAGAGCTTTAATAAAAAGGGAAACATAGTTTTGCAAATCATCATTCTCGAAATGGAGCTTTAATAACAAGGAAGGGAAACATAGTTTTGCATAGTAATTCTTCATATACTTTGAAGAAATACATTCACTATCGCATTTTCCCTGCTACAACCAACTATAACAAATACCTATAGCCTCAAATCAAATTCATCAATCAAATGATTGTCCAATAATTATGCCTCACTTCCAAATGTCCTCAGCATGAAAGATGCTAGGCCCATAAGTGGATTTAACCATTTGGAATAGCAAGGGAAGTTGTAGTTTTGCGAATAAAAACATAGGGAGAGAGGCCAGTGAAGTGATGGGAATGAAAACCCACTCCAATCTCTTTTCCAGTACAATTGAAGAGTTGCAGCGAAGGCCACAAGCATGAAAGCCAAGGAGAGGAAGAGAAAAACAAGGCCCATAATGATCTTCCTAGGCAACGAGTTAAGAAAATCTTCCGGATCATACCGCGAAGTTAAGATGGCTAGGAATAGCAAGATGGATGTCACGGAGCAGAGCAAACCTAATGCATCTGAAATTGCGAAAATCAAGAGAGAGTCCTATTTGAACAACAATGGGGCTCCAGCATTGTTATTGCCTCCAGGCACAGTGAAAGCAGCAGCGAACAATACTGTGGCAATTAGAGTTGAGACAAGCATACATTTATCTCCATTGTGCTTCACCCATCTCTCTCCTTTCTCAAGCAACACTATGTGCTCCTCTGTGAATATTTGCCAGTACGCTTTCCCTATGTACTTTTCTTCTTTTTTTGGGTCGAATTTCGCTTCGTACTTGAAGGTCCTAAAATCAGGGAAAAGCCAACTTTCCACAGCCTATGCAAAAAAGTCACAAACATGGGTAACAATTAGTGGACAAAACATTGAAAGTCCGTAAAATTTTAAATAAGAACCCGAAATGGATCCATTTTCTCATAATAAGACCCATAACCTTAACTATAAGCCTAAAGGGGCCAATTTAGTCTCAAATTGGTGCTCGAGTTTATTGACCAGTTTGCATGTACGGCTCATGCGCTTATTGCAAAGGCAAAATTAGGGTAATTTTGTCCGAAAAGTTCTAATTTGACCTAAATCAAAAAAAGGCCCAAATTTAAGATGGTTCTTCTTAGTTCTTAGGGCAATTTTCCACCTACGACATAGCTTCTCCGTTTCGGTTGTGTCCATCGTTCTAGCCTCCATGATCTGTTTGAGGTCGGATTTGTTCTTCAACTTGCTTTTGACGGTGTTAGTGGATCAAGTACAATGATGACCACTAGCGGAGAGATAGTTGCCACACCTCGAGATTTATCCAATTCTGCGAATGGAATCGAATTCGTGAAATCTCCGGTTGATGAACTATTGGCTTTTGATGGTTTCGTATTTGTCATGGTGTGGCTGAAATCATGTCGCCATGAAACCACAAGAATCGAAGAGTGAGAGAGGAAGCAATCAAGGGCTGCAGTGGAGGAAGCGGAGTGGGCAGACAGGCTAACAGCGACCCTGAGGTGGATCCCTTAGGTGGTAATAGATCAAATGGATGGGTTAGGTTGGCTCAACAGTCTGACTCAACTTGACCTATATAACCCTTGTGACCCATCTATTGCAATTCAAATTTCTCGAACCATAATTGACTCATATTGTTAAAACACTCATATTTAATCCAATATAAGAAAACTTGTTTCTTATAAGTTTTTGAAAAAATTATATTATTAAAATTTAATGGACTATTTTTATTAAGATTTGTTTCTTGTCAACCTTCGCCAGTCAATGGCAAGGGCTACCTGACCCTTGTCGACCACAGGTGAGGGTCGGGCTTCGCCTAGATCTAGCGAGGGCTGCGAAGCCTTCACCATGTGGTCGGTGAGGGTTGACTGTCAACCCTCGCCAGATTTCGTAGATAAAAGAAAATAAGAAATTATATAAAATCATAAAATTTAAAAATCAGAAAGCCTTTTTATTACTCACTTAAATAGTTCGGTAACCCATTTATGACCTATTTAAAACCCATTTAAGATTTGTTAAATTGTTAAGTAATCCACTTATGACCCTCTTAAGTGTATTTTAAAACTTAAGGCAGCTCATTTGTGATAGAAAAATTACCAAAAAAAGTCTTAAACATATTGCAATTATGCCAATTCAATTTTCTTTGCCATTGAGTCTTAAACTCTGTGCAATTGTGTCAATTCAATCTATTTGACTAGATGAAGCTAACATGGCAAATTTTTAATGTTATTTTAATATTTTTAGTCATTTTTTGTTTTTCTTTATCTTCTCTTTTTTTTCTTGGTTTTTGTGTGTGTGGGGGGGGGGGTTGTTTTGTGGGTTTTGTGTTTGTCTGGGTCGAATAGAAGGTCTAAAGTTCTCTATGTCGCTTCCTTACTTCTTCACCCAGTTTTTACTTGCTTTTATAAAATGTTATGTTTTCTTCACTAATCTTTTCGCTACAAATCATTATTCAACGTTGTTAATAGACGTGTTGGCGTCCTGCCGTGGGGAAAGAGAAGAGGCACAGTGATCATAAATGAACTTACCTAACTTTTTGATTGAAAAAGAGAAGATTCATGTCATACTACTTTAATTAGAGAACTATCCATCTACACAGATTTAATTATATATAATTAGCAAATATGATACAATGGAACTAGCAAAGTTATCGGGAAAATACAAGCAAAACTGAATTAAATTACTCAAAAAATTAAATTTATGGTTATACAAGAAATTATTTGCTTAATTATCCGCTAATTGCATCACAGCAAACACCTATATAAAGAGTCTAGTTGGATTTAAGAAAGAGTCACTTGGTTTTGGTTGAGTGATGGATCATAGTTATATTGGTATAATTCGTGTGCAATCTAATTATGATGAGTTTCAATCAGTTTTTAGTGCCCCAATTCCTCTAATCAGCCTCCCTCATTTTTTATAAATTGTTTCGAGGATATTGTGAGATTTTGTAGGACCACTGCCAACTGTTCCAAAAGCTTAAGCTGTTAGATGAATGCGTGATTTAATATTTAATTACTCTAACACTCCCCCTCAGGCTTAGTCTGGTCTTCTTGCCTAGTACTAAGCGTGGAAATATATCATTGGAGAGGCAAATAGGGGCCTGAAAGAATTTGAACTCAGGACCTCCTGCTCTGATACCATGTGAGATTTTGTAGGACCACTGCCAATTATTCCAAAAGCTTAAGATGTTGGATGAAGGCATGATATTTAATTACTCTAACAGATATAGTGTTGTTTCTCAACTTACATTTTAATTTTGTTTAGCACGTGAAATTTAAAAGTTATATGTACCAATACGCGGACAGCTGCAAAATAAAAGTTCTATGCATATTATAAAGGTGCAGCCATCAAATTCTAAGAAGTTCGTCGAGAAAATATGGTAACTATCATTAAGTACGGTTATTAAATATCTGGAAAAAATTATACTTACTTTAAACCATTGAAGTTCTCTCTGCATTTGAAAGGCTGCTCCGGAGACATAAGTTACAGCATCAAAATCAGAGTCGAACTTCGCTGCTGTGAGCATCATCCTTTCCGCTTCTTCCCGTGTGGGCGCCGGCACTAATGACAACTCATTGGTTGAGCTTACCTTCAAAAAGAGTGAGATAACCCTTTCTTTGCGAGACTTCACAGCAAGTGTCATCAAACTCTCACCATTAGGCGAAATCCGAATAAGCTCCGGGAAAGACTGAATACATATCTTCACGAGTTCACTGTTTCCCTTGGTCGTAGCTAAACCTAGCAGGTTCCTCTCCAGGAAAAACGCGGTGATTTCGGTAGGTGTCATGTTAGAGATGGCCTTGCAAACTTCTTTTGCCAACTCAACTGCTGCCCCGTGTTTTAGCTTTACCTCGTGAATCCTCTTGATTGGAGGAACTACAAAATTTTAAAGAAAAAAGAAAGAAAAAGACAAATGGAGAGACGGAAATAGGATTTTACTATTAAAAAAAAAAGAAAAACAATAGGATGTGAAGAAAGCAGAAGTGATGAGAGGGTAAGTTAAGAAAGTGATCGTCCTTGAAGTCGTTTTGGACGGGCAAAAAGAAGGGATGAAGAAAATGTGTAGATGTTTATAATGTAAAAGGAAATGCTTTCCTGACAGAACTCTCATCGATTATACAAACCCTAGATTCACACACCATCATCACGTGTTTTGCATAAAATATTCATTTATTAGGAGATCGTGTGATTAAAAATAACTGATAAGTACTGTCAGACTGTCATACTAGAAGCTTCACAATATAAACCACGTTTAAGAGAATACAATTGTAAGACATAACATGATAGAACAACCTTGAAAATGACCACACTAATTACATGTGTCTAGCTAGTGTAAACCGTAGTAATCTTTGCATAGATTAAATTATTAAATTTAATCATGTTCAAATGTGCATAACAGCTCGTAATAAATAAAAAAAATCAAATTAACAGTACAAACCATTGTGTTGATATTTGTACTCAATACAAGAGCAAATATTTTTCTCTCCATTCTATCTGTCCCTAATATAATCAAAACTTCTTCATGAGGTCACATAATGGTATGTCACATTCGAGTTTACTTGGGACATCTAAATGACATAGTGAGTACAGTTAACTCGACTATATTCTAAAACACCTATATAATTGATAAATACGCACGACATTATAATTATGTTTCCTTTTGTTTCTTTGACCAAAGTAGACGAATTAGGGACAAGGCTAATGTGTATATTGGGTGCGTATAAAAGTTGGGTGAAGATGAGAAGATGAGTGCAACTGCGGGCAAAAGGTGTGAATAAGTTTTGGGAAATATAAGAATTTTTTAGTGATCGGGTGGTATCCGATTTCGAGGGATCTACTTTCCTCGGTATTCTTTACACATTTATCTTTGCATGGTTGACATGTGCAAAATTTTAGTTGCAAAATTAATTTCAAACTCACATACCACTCATCCAACGATGCATTTTTAGGGACTTTACTTTATTGACAGTAGACCTGATAAAAATTCTATTTTGAATTGCGGCAAAAATATGGTACTTTTTCCAACTAATAAGAAGTCGAAAACAAACAAGCCATAGGCTTCTCGTTGGATAGACAAGAGACAGAGATAGAAACGGTTTCTTCATAAAATGGAAGCATACCTAGAATTTTGGCGGCATTCCAAAGTAAACTTGCAAGACATTGAAGCACTACAATTAGGTTGCAGAGAGAACCGGGTTAGAGGATGTGAAATCATTGTGCGTATGTGAAGAAGATACTTTACTTCATAGTTTATAATTACTGCCTTTGACAATCTCAATGGTTGATAGTCACAGATATCAAAACAAACAGCATTCACATTGTCATGGATTAATAGTTGGGATTGCACGTGACCTGCTACAGAGATATAAAAGAGGATAAAGGACCCCAATCAGTGTATCTCCACTTCGTTTTTGTAGATTCCCCGCATACTAGTTGTGTTGTAATTTGTTCGTTACATTGTGCATTAAATAATTCGTACAATGCTTATGCACTCAGTTGATTTCAGGCCACTATTCGAGTAAAACTAGGTCAAGGAACCATGATATGTCCTACATAGAAACAATCATTTTGGTTGCCTTTGCAAGCAAGGAGGGAATCAATCTAAGAAAATTGGGGATAAGGACACCACAAGTGTTATAATTTTCGTACAGTGCTCATTTGAATGCCATAATTTTTTTTCAATCTCTTGAGTATTATAACTTATGTATGGCACTCACTTAAGTGCCATAATTTTTTTTTCGATCACCTGAATACCTTATAACATTTCAATCAGTCACTTGAGTCCCATAACATTTTTAAAAATGTTCACCACAAGTACTCTGCCACTGTTGACACCTAAATTTTGATTTTGTTTTTTTTATTATTTTGCATAAAAATGAGAATTAGTTCTCGCAAAAAAAAAATAATTCCTCATGCATAGCATATCTAATTTTCTGCATTGCATTTTATCAGACCACCGGCGACAGAAAAGATTAATTTCTTTCCGAAATATTGGTTTGGGGGGCAATTAATCTGGATATTATCATATTTCAAATCTTAAAGGACAAATGAGCAAATTGATTTGATAATATCGGAGATTATTGGAGATATCGGAATATATCTTTTGAATTAAAATAGGAAAGATAGATGAGCAAGAAAACCTAATCTCATGCCTATATATACATATGTTATGGACATTCACAAGGGGGGACGGACTGACGTGAGAATCAATAGAGAGCAAGAGAGGGATCAAGCTTAGTCAAAGGGTTCTTCGGTGGTCTCAATTTTGGCTGGTGTCCTTGCTTCTTTCTGCCTGTTGCTCCACTGCTCTACCGCAACCAAGAAGGCCTCTGTTTCACCGAGAAGTTGCTCCACTGCTGCAGCCGACTTCAACTCTTTTGCTCCACCTGCTGCTGCTGCACCGAGAAGCCATTACTGTTGCTGCATCATCCACGTTTTTTTTTATCTTCTGCCCAGTTGACCGAGTCTAACCCGGCTGCTGCACCAAAGAAAGAGACTTGCTGCACCGAAGATCCACTGCTTGCCGAGAGCGTAATTGCTGCCCTTGAAGTCAATAATCTCGGCTGGTTTTTGTCTTGAAGTGGAGTAGAAGACTTCCTTTGGATCAACACTTTTGGCCCTACTGTTCAGCGTTACGACTTGACATCAATTGGTCCTGCGGTAGTCCAGAAAATCTTGAGCCTGGTGCAAAGTTTTGGGTGTAAACAAATTCAGAAAGACGACCTCGTGTAAGTCTCTCATTTTCAAATATACCCATTTACCTATTTGATTATACTTTGCATATTTCGCGTATCTTGCTTTCATCAAAGTGGATATTTTTCAAAATACAGGTTGATTAGGAAAATTTTCTTTCCTAATCCGCAACTTGTCACATAATCGGGAAAGTCCATCTTTAGGATTATTGATGGAATACTCGATTAGGCAAGGATTTGCGTTCAATCTTTAATCGTATGATTACGAATTAAAGATTGGATTCAAATACTCGCGAAATGTTCGCAAAACTTGAATGATATATCCACTTTCTTGTTTGGATTGATTGGCATATTTGCTTTCCTATTTTGACTTGGATTGCCTGATTGTTAGAATATACTCGTCGCATGAGGTGATCTCGAAAAATTCTAAAAAATTTTGCATTCATTCATATTCCATATTTGAACATTGCATATCTTTTAAAAATAGCATCATGTAGATAATTGCATATCTTACTTTTTGTAAAATATTTAGGTTAGATTGCATTTTAGGATAGAAATTGCATGTTTTAATAGAATCTCATGTCTAAAATAATCCATCTTTAATATATTAGGGTTTAGGTCAATTTAAACTCTAAAATATGCAAGATAAATATTGTTTTGACATAGTTCTATTTTAGGAAATAAATTCATCCGAAAATAAAAAAAAAATCATACTTGTGTCGCGATCTAAAAAAATCAGTTTCCCAATTTTTAAAGTTAATGGATTACCATGTTAATTAAATTGAATTAACTAGCATAGCTCGAACTCTCCCGAGTTCTACCAAATCGTGACTTATGTTCAATTTCATCAAAAGAAGGATTTATCTTGGAGTCGCCACTAATCATTTTGGGTAGGTTGATTAGACACCTAAATAAAGCATCGAGAGAAATACTTTATTCCTACGAACCAGAGATTAATGAGTTCGGGGACTTGATTACGCTAATTTTTCAATTAACGCCCTTTCGGTACCAATTTCATGAAAATGTTCAACTTGGCAATTTTGATAAATTTTCACTTGAGGCTCAAAGGTGCAATTTTTTTTTGGGTTTTCTTTTTATGATTTTTTTTAGATTTTTCGATGTATTATAAAGAATGAAAAATCACCCAAAGAAAACGAAGATGTGAAAAGAGAGCAGGTAAAGTAAAACTACCCTAAGGACAGTGAAAATAAAACCCGCAACTCGTCGGGTGAATAATTACAGACCAATTAAATAAAACCCGAGACATGATCGGGAATACAAAAAAAATGGACCGGAATGGACATCGGTCAAACACCGGTCACCAAGCCTCGTGGGTCGGGAGTACAACAAAACGGACCGGAATGGACATCGGTCATCCTCCAGTCTTCAAAGCATCGGGCCGAAAGCCAAATGAAAATAATAAACTTATCCAATCGAACATGCACAATCACCAATGAGTTAAGACAATTCAAAAACTCAAAGAAATTTTAACACGTGCTGATTAAACTTCATTGAGACAATTTTTTACATTTTCCAATGCATTAACACAAAAAATACAAATTAAATCATACTGTCCATGAACATTCTTAGGGAGAAAGCAATAACCATAAAATACAAAAGAAATAATGAAATGTATGCAAAAATTCTGAGATTTTTTATGTGGATGGGAAAATGTGTCGTTGACAACTTTCATGTTTTACATTCTTACTGAAGAGACACTTATTTTCGTGTAGAAAATGGTCTTTCATGAGAGCTCAGCAGCAAACAAACAAATTTCACAGAATAGACATACTTCAGGATTAAGCTCAAATGGACACTCAAATCTCACAATTAATGCACCAAACTTTCCAGTCTACTAAACAAGACCCCAATGAACAACTTTCATTTTTTGTGAAGTTTCAAAAGAAGACTCTAAACATGAGATAACTACGAATCAACATGACCACGCACAGAAAAACACTCAGACTCAAGGATGCCAACAGAATTGCATGATTTCATTAAATGCATTAAAAATATGGAACGTGCATGAATATTTTTTTATTTTTTATATGTTATGCATTAAGATCTTATGAACAAATTTCATGAAGAGGTCTTTATGAAACGAAGTCTAGAATAACCCATGGAAAATCATTTAGCATGAAAGGTCAGATCAGAAAAATTCTATCTGAGGTTCTGATCACCATATTTCCAGATTTCTGCTCTACATTTCGGGACCCTTTTGACATAATATATCAAATCGAAGATCTCGAAGTCATCTACGAATGTTCAGTATATTTGTTTTCAAGATTTCATCATCTAAACACGAAACATTGAGTTACCAGATAATTGCACATGCTGATGCACCTAGACCTCGTTGGAGATGAATCCGTCGCGTCGCCAAGGCTTGTTCCACGGCGGCGAATTTTTCTCTCTCAAAATTTTTTCTCTTGAAATCTCTCCAAATTTTTTTTTCTCTCAAGGCTCTCATTCTTCCTCCTTTTATAGTCTACTCCTCCATCTTCCTTTCTCTATCTTCATCTATCATTCTAATTTTTCCACTAACTTCATCTTCCCTTCTTTATCTCCATCTTCCCTTCTAATTCCACCATCCTCCATTCTTTATCTCCATCTTCCCTTCTAATTCACCATCTTCCATTCTAATCTTTCCATCTCCCATTCTAATTCTTCATCTTCCCTTCTAATTCTACCATCTTCCATTCTCCATCTTTCCTTCTAATTTCTCCATCTTCCCTTCTATCTCTCCCCTTCTCCATCTTCCTTTCTAATTTCTCCATCTTCCCTTCTATATCTCCCCTTCTCCATCTTCCTTTCTAATTTATCCACTATCCCTAAAATTTTATGTATTTGCAATTCAGCCCTTAAAGTTTTATGTATTTGTAATTCAGCCCCTAAAGTTTTATGTATTTGCAATTCAGTCCATGTGGAAAAATTTCTTTTAAGTTTAAAACTTCATAAGCCTTTCGGCACACCTCCCTCACGCTCAATCCAATCGTTTGTCAATTTAAGCTCAAATCCTCCGTCGTTAGCCATAATAAAATGCATGACCAACAAAAAATTAAATATGCAATGCATGAAAAAATTAATTTTTGGTGAGAACAAATTCTCATTTTGTGCAATATCAGAAATCAAAATTTAGGTGTCAACAACTTGCCATGTCATCTATGCTTCGTCATCATTGCCATTTCATACTTGCCATATCATTATTGCCACGTCATTTATGCCATGTTATCCTTACCATATTTGCTACGTCATCCTTGCACATCACACCTGCTATGTCATCCTTGCTTGTCATCTATGCCATGTCATCCATGCACGTCATTACTTTTTTTTTGCCATGCCATATAGGTTGCATTTTAGACTTGCATTTAATTCATGTCATTGCATCTTAGAATAATTTCATGCATTGCATATAGTGTAGTCTTTCATGCATTTATAAAAATCAAAAACTAAAAAAAAAGAAGTAATGTTTTGTGTGGCACATGCTCCTTTGATTATCTGATTTCTGGATGTTCAATTAATTGATTGTGCAACCGCATGATAACCTTTGTTAGTGACTTAGGTTAAAATCAATTAATGTTGCCTTCTCAAATGATTTTTTCATGAAATAAAATGGTACCGAAAGGGTGTTAGAGTAATCTAGCGTAATCAAGTCCCCGAACTTTTAATCTCTGGTTCGTAGAAGTAATTTAGTTCTCCCGCTAATTTACTTAGGTTTCTAATCGACCTACCAAGAACGATTAGTGGCGGCTCCTATTGAAAATCTTTGCATGTTAAATATTGAACCATAAGTTGCGATTTGGTATGGGCTTGGGAGAGTCCGAGTTAGGTTAGTTAAATAATTAGCCTAATAATCCATTAACCTGAGAAAAATCATTTTTTAGGTCGCGACAGCTTGGCGACTCCACTGGGGAATGAATATTTAATTTTTTCGAAAAAATAAAGTGACTTAATCATTCATCTTGAAAAATTTTGAAATTTTAAAATTCATGTGGACTTAGGCCGATAATTTCATGAAAAATCGCATTTTTGTTTGGCAATTGGGTTCCAGGTAAGTCCCTAACCATGTGTTAAATGGTTTTTGCAGATAGGAGTTATAAGGGGAGGAGTGTTTGTCTAACCCTTTGTTTTGCAGGTTTTGGTGTTTGGGAATTGTTTGTTTAATTATGCATTTTGAAGCGGTGTTTGGATTTAACTGTTGTGCATGATAAATTGTTTTAGCACTACACCACACACATCCCGTGGCCGAACCTGGGCCACTAGTTTTAGGATGGTATTGAGATTGGCTCTAGCGTTCACCGTGAGATCACGTTGAAAGTTGGTCCAAATTCAATCCCGAATCTTTTTCAAAAATGAGTCTCAAAAGTTAGAACTCTCGCTCAGTAAGATTACCAAAGCGGGAGTTATGATTTTTAACTGGAGTAGTCGAAGTGGAAAGGCCCGGCTAATCCTGTTACGTCGTGGGATCACGACTAATCTTGATTATGTGCGCGAGATTGTCGCCTTGTCGTAAGTCTTTCGCTTCAATTTGTGAGCCTTTAGGATAGTTAGATTAAAGTTAACCCACGAATCATGTGCATGTCCATGTGATTGTTTATTTTCCTATCCCACGGTAAAGTATGCTCCTGAACTTCATCTTGTCTCATTTTATTTGTGTCAGTCCATTATACTTAGGGTTTGTGGCACGTGGTCTATAGACAATGGGACACATCGACATCCGTTTCGTGTACATTCCGAAGGCTGAGTTGAAGCAGATGTGGGGCCGTTTGAGTATTGATGCACAGAGCTATGTCCTTAGCCGTATGGGTCATATGTTGCCACTTTTGGATATCGGATTACAGACCGGGGTCATGCAGGCACTCGCACATTTTTGGTGCCCATATACCGCTACCTTCATTCTAGGTAAGCATGAGCTCACTTCAACTTTGGAAGAATATAGCTTTGCCATTGGAAAACCTTTGAGTGATCATTTAATTGGTCCTTGTGTGGGAATGGATCCAATTGTCATCTTTGCTGAATTTTTGAACATTAATGAAAATAAAATGAGGAAAGTTTTGAGAGAAAATTGCCATATGTGTCCTTTCTCATTCCTCATTGAACGTTTTTATGAGAGCAATTCATACTTGCAAAGTAGGATTTTTATTCTAGCTTTCTTCGGGCTTGTGATTTTTCCACTCCAAAAGAATTTCATTAGTCCATCCATGGCTTGGATAGCTAGGCAAGTTTGTAGTGGAATGAATTTTACTAATGCTATCCTAACCGAGACTTTTATATCTCTGACTCGTTTTAAGCAAAACAAGGATAAGACATTCCATGCTTCGGTTGGACTTTTGCAAATGTGGTTTTTCTCTCATTATGCTAAGTTTGGTTCCATGATGACTATCCCTCGGATAAGTCAAGAGGAAAACCCAATTGCAAAATTTCAAAAATTGGAAAAACATACCGATGGATTGTCTTATTCCCAGTGGATTGATTTATTTAAAGATCCAAGTCCCGAGGTTTTTCTTTGGCAAGCTTTATGGTTCCAAGTCTCTGAGGCCCATTTGTACCATGGTGAACGGGAGCCCATACTTCTCTTGGGCATTACTGGCGCAACAAGGTATCACCCTCTCCGGGTGGCACGACAATATGGAGTTTTGCAGGATATTCCACCACCTTTGGGGCCGAACCTTTTCCAAATTGAATTTATTGCGGTTGAGAATTATGGAACCGAGATCAAGCGCTTTGATCAAACTTGGCTCAAGTCCAAAGCTCGTCTATTATCACTACCCAAGGCGGAGCTCGAGGGGAAGGAAAGGCTTTATCATGCGAAAGCTCGGTATATTCAGCATCATTTTATACCGGCTCATATGCTTCCAAAATTCCCGTTGGTGATCGTGAAGCCCACCCGTCAAGCCGAGATTGAAGCCTATGAGAAGAAGATGCAAAAGACCAAGAAGCAAATGAAAACTTTGGCTAAAGAGAATGCACGACTTCGGAAAGACTTGGAAGCTCGTTCGTTTATAGATCATGTTGCCACAAAGAAAAGAAAATCAGTTTGATTTAGGAGTCTTGTTTCATGTTTAATTGCAATTTCGTGATTTCATGACTTTTTCTTGTAATAAAGGTTACTGTTCAGACTTACCTTCTGGTCTTCCATAATTTTTAATGAATTCTTCAATTTTAATTGACTCATCATGTCTTCATCGAAAACGTTCATAAGATCCTAATCTATGACCTCAAAAATTTTCAGATCAATCCAGTACATTTTCCAATTATTACGGAATTTAAGATGAAAGAACAACAGTCTGGATTCCAGAATTTTTCCGACTTCACTTTTATTTCTCCATTTACGACTAGTAAACGTGCTTTTTTGAGAAAAATTAAAACATGAAAGTTGTAGAATGGGCTTTAAATTAGTGAACTGGAGATTTTCGGGTATCAATTCACATTTTTTGATGGCCCATTTGTCCCTCAAACAAAAACCAGATGAATCAATTTTCTGGACATATTTTTTGGAAAGATGCATTAAACTGTACTGATCTGGACGTTTTCAATAGAAACTCAAAACATGAAAGTTGTTCATCATCGTCTTATCTATGCTCCCATAACTTTTCACATCATTTCGTTCATTCCATGAATTGATACGAATTTGTTTGTGAAAGTCAACGAAACTGGAATCTTTTGAATCAATCCCCACATAATGGTTGTTTTTGTTTTTGGGTCTAGAGGAATGTCATGGACCGACTCGTCATTATTTTTCCTCATGCTGATCATGTTAATTCAATTTTTGAAGGTAATTCATCACGGGAACTCCACACCCCCATAACACCCGTTTGAAAGCAAGGAAAATGGCTGATCAAGCTGAGATCGTGGCTATTGTGGATGAGAAATTGAAGGAACATATGAGCACCATGAATGATCAGATGGCTACTTTGATGACCCAAGTGATGGAAAATTTCATGGCCAAGCAACAGCAGATCGGTTCCAGCTCTCAGATTGGGACTCTAGCCCCGGCTCGCCCAGGGCTTCGTCCTGACAAAGCTCACATGATGAATGATGATCCCACCATACCTTTAGATGAAGTCATTCAGACAGGCATTGACATGCCCTCCATAACACTGGCTCCTCAACCTATTCTTACTCCTCCTCAAGCCTCGAATGATGAAAATGCTAAGGTTATCGCAAGACTCGAACAAAGGGTACGTGATATTGAAGGGACTCAGAGCGTTCCCCCGATCGACTTATTGGTATACACCAGGGTACAGGTACCAGAGAAGTTCAAGATGCCAACTTTTGAGAAATACGATGGCACATCAAATCCGGTACAACATATCGAAATGTATCAGGGCCTCATGAATAAATACGTCTCGAATGGACCCCTAATGGTCCAAACCTTCCAGGCGAGTTTGAAGGATGCCGTTATGCGTTGGTACACCAACCACCAAGTCAATTGCATGGATTCGTGGGAAGAAGCTGCTAATGCCTTCGTCAAACATTTCAAATTTAACCTTGACATCACCATCACTCGTGAAGATCTGGAACGTGCTGAACAGAAAATGGGCGAAACCCTAAAGGAGTATGCTACTCGTTGGAGGAATATGGCGGGATAGCTCATGCCCGAGCCTCCTAAACGTGACCTGATGAAGTTGTTCGTGGCCACACTTCCACAGCCAATCCGCTCGCGAATATTGGTGACAGCCGTCCAATCCTTTAGCCAGTTGGTTGCAATCGGTGAAGAGATAGAGTCAGGACTCAAAAAGGGATGGTACGTTGATTCAAGCTCCTCTGGCAAGAGATTCTTCGGTAAGAAAGATAAGGAACTCGCCCCGCAGGTCAACATGACCTATGTCCAGAAACCTTCGGTCCAAGTACCTAAGGTAGAAGACCCTAATCAGCAGCCAGCTAAGTTTGGATCGCAAGGTCAAAGAAGAAATCAACGCAACAGTTGACAGTATACCCCACTTCCTGGGACTCTCTTCCAGATCTTGGCTGTTTTGCGCAAGAAGGAGCTATTGACTTCAGAGCCATTACGGCCGATTAACGCAAACTCATTCAGATATGATCCATCTAAAAAATGCGATTATCACCGTGGTGAAACCGGCCATGACACAGATAATTGTTCAGTACTCAAGAATCATATTCAAGACTTGCTCGAATCTGGGGCATTTTCCTTCCAAACGAATAGCCAACAGAATGTGCAAAGTAACCCGCTGCCGAACCATTCGGGCAATGTTTGAAGAATCATTTGTGTGGATTGGCATAGACCCATATGAATAACATTCTTATGCTTTTGTTTTTCTCCTGCATGGGAACCTTTATTGCTTTCTAGGACTTTGCATTCTAATTAGGATTTCCCTTTCAATAAGGTGTACTTTTTTATTCATAATCGATGAAATTACAGAAGTTTTTTTCATCATTTTTGAAATTTTTTGTTGAGGCATGCCAAACCAACTCGATGACGATAACCAACAATCGAAAAATATGTCATCCATGGTAAGCACTGAGGGTTGAGTTTCTCAAGAATTCTTCTCCCGAGGTTTTCAAAAACAAAAGGCTTTTCAAGAAAAATCTTCGAAAATGGCTAGCATGTAGTTTAACCCTAGTTGTCCTACTGATCCATCCACTATATGTTTCAGGATCAATTCAGGGGCAACGGCGAACATTCTTACTTCAGCTATGCATTAACTCGATCGATCCTTGAATGACTCTACACAATCTCTGCATGAGTTTTGGACCCCATAGCTCACAGTTGAGCTAGAAGACCTGGTTGATCCCTTACCAGCTTATACATTAGGTTATCGGCCAATAGAAGATTGATTCAAACTTCAACCACGACCATACCGTATCAGTTTATGGAAAGCGAAGAAAAGACTGCTCAATCTAAAGGGCAATATCCCCATTCAAGTTTCACCAATTCTGAAAATGACACATTATTTTCCTTCTTGCAGGGACAAGTGTCGGATGAAATGTTTGCCCAAACCTGAAATCAAATTCTTGTGCTAGATCTCTACAAAGCTTTGGTCGCCCGATGCGGTCTATTCTGACAGCAGATGGGGCAAAATGACGGTGAACATAAACTTGGGAAAGGGAGTATGTCTTTTTTGTTTCATGCCATTGTCAAGATGATGCTCAGTTTTTCTTCTTGCAGGGGCATATGACTGACATGACAGTTATTTCCAATAGATAGCAGTCCTTACCTGATTTATTTTACACACATCTCTCCTTGTGCAGGGGCAAAAGTTAGGAACGAGTCTTTCCCAATCCAAGGATTAAGCTCTCAAACTTGCTAAACCATATGTAAGGGCAATCTACAGTCCCTCATCCCTAGGAGTTTTCTTGCAAATTTGAACATGCTTGCATAGTTCATTTCTTAAGAATATGCATGAGTCGTTCATGAAGCTATGCAATTCATTGCTATGTTCTGCATGCTTAAAAGGTGCTCACATTTTGCAAAATTTCATAGATGATCTTGTCTGTATCACTAATCTTCAATGGGGAAGAGTTCTGATCAAGCAATCTGTTCCATTTTATGAAAATGATCATGTTGAATGAGGAATGCTAGGATGACGAAAGGCAAGCCATTTCCATACACGTCATGTATATTAATCTCCACTGCAAATTGAGTGAAAAATTCCGTGCTGACAAGGTGAAGGGTTATCTCGCGAAAAGTATGACGACCAAAATGATGAGAGGCATTTATTTCTTCTATCATACACATTACAGGTTATCCTTTGTTTAACCCTCTTGGACGGAAGATTCATTTCTTACCCCTGTCAGAAACAACCCCACACTGGGGCAATTACCTGAAAGTTCAATTGATTAGAATTTTCTTGCTTTCACTTGCATCAATCTTCGAGTATATTTATTGCATGTATATTTTGTGTTAGCTCAAGTGCCTTAGACATGACGAAGAGCCTTTTCTTTCTATATCCTCACACACCATACCCTTTGCTTACCTAATTTGAGCGGTGAATCCATTTCATAACCTAATTGGTGAATCATCCCTATGGCAAAACAAAGAGTTCATGTCAAAGTGTTGAGATAACTAAAGTTCAAAGCAACTTCGGGCAATTGAAAGTTCAGGGAAGAGTCCAAAAGAAAAAGGGGGGTGTGAAAAAAAGAAAAGACTCTATCAAGAGAAGCTCTCTTTCAAGAAAAAAAAGGAAGAGAGTCAAGCAAAATTTCTCAAATAAAAATCTCTGTAAAAAAAAAAAGAGAGAGGCTTCGACAAAAACAGAGTCGATGTGCAAAAGTATTCCTCAAAGAAAAGAGACCATTTGAAGGTTCTAGAGCAAAAACATAAAGACCGGATGATCACCAATTTTCATGATTCATGATATACACTTTTGTCATAAATAGGCCATTCATTTCAAGCCTACCCAAGCCTACGTTACAACCCTTACCGAAGTCTCTTCAGATTAGGGCACTTGAATTAATGTAAGGTTTTATATGCTTATAAATATTGCTTGAAGAAGTGCAAGCAAGTTTTTTCTATCTCATCTTTGCAGGATTTCTGACTTGTAAACCCGATGCAGCTGAAGATATCATTTCATTTCAAAGCCAAAATGACTCTCAAATGAGTCCCCTTTGCTAAGCCTTTGACCGAGCCCGAATTACAATCCCTACAAAGACCTCTCGGATTGGTCTGGTCATACTGATTGCGAGAATACCCAGACCCTTGTCAAGCATGATGATGACAGTTCTGAGTGATTTTCATACCCGTATCAATGGTCGGGTTCAAAAAGCTTTTTTTCAAGAGAGTGAGTAAAAGTCCTTTCTGACTGAAGGTTTCTCATTCAATGTGATCAAAATTATCAAAAGGATCATGCAGGTTTCCTTATTGATAGAATTCCCCAGTGAAGCTTTGTAATGCAAGCAAGCAAAAGAGTTTTTACTGGCATATGATGTTGCATTTACATTGATTTTATGCACATGATCATTTTAATTCTATTTCAAGTGAATAAGCAAGTGTGATACAGTCAACCTGTCTATTCCTTGATCGTTGTCCAGAAAAACCAGGTACGTTTTCCAATTATCCCCCAAGGACATTTCAGTGGCTCTATTGACCTAAGTTCACATTTCTTCCTGTGTATTGACATGACTCATATCAGGCACACACTCTTATGTGCTTGTTTTGTCTCATCTCAGATGCACCCCTCTTTGGTGTTCACACTAATAAGATTCGTGTAGGCCACCCCTTTTTGTGTTCATATCGATAAGATTTGTATGATACACTTTCCGTGTTTGCATTGATAAGATGCACCTTGATGTGTTCATGTTGATGAGATTCGCATGACATATCCCTTTTTGTACTCACACTGATGAGATTCGTGTAATACATCCCTTTTTGTGTTCAGGTTGATGAGATTCGCTTGACGCACTCCTTTTTAAGACATTATCAGCTCATGGAGACCCACTAAAACAATGGTGGTCCCAAGAGAAATTTTATCTGCTCACGAAGACCCGCTAAAACGATGGTGGTCTCGAGAGACATTCTCCAGCTCATGGCGACCCATTAAAACAATGGTGGTCCCAAGAAAAGTTTTACCGACTCACGATCGACCTGCTCTCGTGATCTCGAAAAGCATTCTATCGACTCATGGTGACCTGCTGAAACGATGGTGGTCCCAAGAGACAAAAGATAGGCCACAGTACCTTGAGTTCCTTGCATCAACAAGAAGAAGCTTGGAAATCAAGGGAATTGTTAGCATTATGAGATGTCTGGTAAGACCAATATTTCATGTGCGATCCATGTGCAGTTTTCTCTAATCCATTTTCTTGGAAGATAGAAGTCTTAACACATGTTATTTACAGTTTTGCATATCATGTGTCATTTCATTTGCATAGAAAATGGGATTAAAACTCCCACAAAAATCATCATCCATTTCATTTGCGTTGGCAAAATTTAGGTTCAACTTGGTCTTTGAGCAAAACCTCTGCGAGCCTCCACTCAAAGAGGGGCAGCTGTTGACACCTAAATTTTGATTTTGTTTTTTTATTATTTTGCATAAAAATGAGAATTAGTTCTCGCAAAAAAATAATTCTTCATGCATAGCATATCTAATTTTCTGCATTGCATTTTATCCGACCACCGGCGACAGAAAAGATTAATTTCTTTCCGAAATATTGGTTTGGGGGGCAATTAATCTGGATATTATCATATTTCAAATCTTAAAGGACAAATGAGCAAATTGATTTGATAATATCGGAGATTATTGGAGATATCGGAATATATCTTTTGAATTAAAATAGGAAAGATAGATGAGCAAGAAAACCTAATCTCACGCTTATATATACATATGTTATGGACATTCAAAGGGGGGACGGACTGACGTGAGAATCAATAGAGAGCAAGAGAGGGATCAAGCTCAGTCAAAGGGTTCTTCGGTGGTCTCAATTTTGGCTGGTGTCCTTGCTTCTTTCTGCCTGTTGCTCCACTGCTCTACCGCAACCAAGAAGGCCTCTGTTTCACCGAGAAGCTGCTCCACTGCTGCAGCCGACTTCAACTCTTTTGCTCCACCTGCTGCTGCTGCACCGAGAAGCCATTACTGTTGCTGCATCATCCACGTTTTTTTTTATCTTCTGCCCAGTTGACCGAGTCTAACCCGGCTGCTGCACCAAAGAAAGAGACTTGCTGCACCGAAGATCCACTGCTTGCCGAGAGCGTAATTGCTGCCCTTAAAGTCAATAATCTCGGCTGGTCTTTGTCTTGAAGTGGAGTAGAAGACTTCCTTTGGACCAACACTTTTGGCCCTACTGTTCAGCGTTACGACTTGACATCAATTGGTCCTGCGGTAGTCCAGAAAATCTTGAGCCTGGTGCCAAGTTTTGGGTGTAAACAAATTCAGAAAGACGACCTCGTGTAAGTCTCTCATTTTCAAATATACCCATTTACCTATTTGATTATACTTTGCATATTTCGCGTATCTTGCTTTCATCAAAGTGGATATTTTTCAAAATACAGGTTGATTAGGAAAATTTTCTTTCCTAATCCGCAACTTGTCACATAATCGGGAAAGTCCATCTTTAGGATTATTGATGGAATACTCGATTAGGCAAGGATTTGCGTTCAATCTTTAATCGTATGATTACGAATTAAAGATTGGATTCAAATACTCGCGAAATGTTCGCAAAACTTGAATGATATATCCACTTTCTTGTTTGGATTGATTGGCATATTTGCTTTCCTATTTTGACTTGGATTGCCTGATTGTTAGAATATACTCGTCGCATGAGGTGATCTCGAAAAATTCTAAAAAATTTTGCATTCATTCATATTCCATATTTGAACATTGCATATCTTTTAAAAATAGCATCATGTAGATAATTGCATATCTTACTTTTTGTAAAATATTTAGGTTAGATTGCATTTTAGGATAGAAATTGCATGTTTTAATAGAATCTCATGTCTAAAATAATCCATCTTTAATATATTAGGGTTTAGGTCAATTTAAACTCTAAAATATGCAAGATAAATATTGTTTTGACATAGTTCTATTTTAGGAAATAAATTCATCCGAAAATAAAAAAAATAATTCGAATGTATTTGATAACTACATAAAAATTTTTGTATATTTTAGGATATGTGCGATAACCATTCTAATTCGAAAAAATAATTCCTATTAAAATAAATTTTTGTAATTATGTTCCTTGAATAAATTTTAGAGAATTAGAACGTATTTGATAACTACATAAAATTTATGTACTTGAAACAAAAATGCATTTGGTAAATGCACATAATTTCTATTCCCAGGAACAATTTCTCTTCTCAATTTGTGTTATTTAAATCAAATAATTACGTAATTATTTTGTGAAATTTTATCCTACGTTTCGAATTAATTGAAGATTAATTCGTATTGATTCTCTTATATAACATATTGCATATTGAAATGTAAAAATAAATATTAAAAATCATCACAAATCATTTTCTCCATTTATTGTAGAGTTTCATTCAACTCTTTTGAGCAAGCGGACAATCGACATAAGCAATACTCTCGTTTTTGCAAGGAAAATCACTACCTCTCATTGGTGTGTGTTTTTTTATCTTAGAAAATCAAATCTCAATCTTAATTCATTCAAAACTTAAGAATGAGAGCTTGCCAAGTGCTCGCGCTAGTTATTTTTGGCTATTTCTAAAATTTTCTAAAATTAGACTAAGTCTAAAGTACATAAACTTAGGTAAATCACAACAAATAAAATCAAGTGCACAATCAAGGAATCATTGCATCGATAAATCACATCATAAAACCCTAATGAAGCCCTAAGAGCTTAAAAAATGTGGTTCGGATTTAATTTCAAAGGTATTTATGAGTTTCCTAAAAAAGAAAAAAAATCTATGAAATCTAGAAAACTTAGGCCCAAATTTATGAAAAAGAGGTCAAATTAGCCTAATCTAAGCTTGTTCTATTTTTAGGAATTTTCTTTAAAAAATTATTTTTTCAATTTTTTTATTTTTAATTTTACTTTTATTATTTTATATATTTTTCTTTGAAAATGAGACCTTATTCTATTTTAGGTCGAAGGAAAAGTGACAAAAGAACTAAAAAAAGGAAAGTAAGAAATGTGGTACTTTTATTCTATTTTATGATTCTCAAAAGTTACTCTTTTTCTAGAACCAACTTTTTTTGTTCTTGTGTTTGCTCCAAAACTATTTTCAAGAACAGAATCAAAATCAAAATCATTTACATTATCAAACAAGATTCTCATCTTTTTTTTTGTTTCAAAGAATAGAATTAAAGAATCAAAATGGTTACCATAGAGACCCTTAAAGTTCTTTGGAGAAAACGTAAAGCATTTGGCAATCATTTTCAAAGGGCTTTAAAAAAAGAGCTGTTCATGAAAAAGTTGAAAGCTCAAAATTGATAGGGATAAGCATTAAGCTTTCAACATTTGACCAAATGCTAGCCTAATTTTTTTTTTTCAAAACTATCATCACCAATTCTTTCAAATTTCGATTTTACTCATCATCTTCTTTGCTAAAAAAAATAATAAATGAAAAAATCAAACCATAAGCTACGATCACTAACTGCGCCCATCAACAAAGGTCGCTTGGGGTTGCGTGACCCCCGATGTTGGTCACTTGGGCCGCAAGACCACAAGTGGCTATCGCGCAAGCTAGGTGGCCATCCCCTAGGTCGGGTGATATGCGACGACCGCCTGGGTAGCGTGGCCTTAGGAAACCCTCACTTCGGTTGTGTGACCTCAAGCCTCGTTATTAGGGTCATACGTGATGGCAACTTGGGGTCGCAAGGCCTATGAGACCTTCACCGGGGCTCACGCGACCCTAGGCTACCTCAACCAACAAACGCTGACACCAGATCTAGCTCGCTAGCAACTTTAGCCCTAGGGTTTTGATTTTCACTTTTTTTTGGTAAAAAGACAAATGGAGTGTCAATATTTATGTACAGCTCTCACTTTAATGTAATTTTTTTTATAACTTAAGTGCCAATTTTTTTAAATGGTTATTCCAGCGCTAACTTCGGTGATATTTGTTAGAAATCATTTGTGGTTGATCAGAGGATCCTAATTAGCAAAAAAATTTGAAATTTAATAAATAAAAATCCAAGTAATATTAAAAAATTAAAAATATACTAAAAACCTAAAAAAAAAGCTAAAAAAAAAAGAAGAAGTTGAAGCAACGAGGGCTTTGATCCCTTGCCACTGCTGCTCCCACCAACGCCAGCAATGGGTGGGGGATGGCGAGGGGGGTCGCCGAGCCCTAACGAATCCCACCAAGGCCTCGCCCAGTGGTGGCTTAACAAGGCTTGACCTTGCGCAGATTTGCAAGGCCTTGGCTAGCCACTACCAAGCCTTATCAGTCATTGCTGACGATGGTGGGATGGCGGCAACAAGGGATGTCCAAGCCCTTGTCGCGGCAACTTCCTTTTTTTTGTTGATTTTTTAGGATTTTTTTTAAAATTTTAATTTATAAAAAAATTAAATTATTTTTAAATTTAAAAGTCCATGTGGATACCATGTGCTTGATTTAAAAAACAATTGCCACATAATGTTAAAAAATTAAAAATAAATAACATGTAATTAGTTGGCCAAAATTTCTTACCATTGGCATTTAAGTGATCGTTTTTTCCTCCAATTTGGTACTTAAGTGATAAAAAAAATATTGACACCAAAGTAAGTGCCGTATATAATTATTGGCACTCCCGGTGTCATTTTTCCATTTTTTATTTATAGAATAAATGTTGTAGGAAAGTCCCCTTACAATTTTTTTTTTTGCCAAAGACCAAATTTGCTTTTCAAATCATTTTTTACCAATCACGATCACAACCTAAAAATCAGGAATTCCAATTTTAGGTTAATAGATTACTAAGTTAATTAAATTAATTAACCTAGCTCGAGCTCTCTCAAACTTTATCAATTCGCAATTTATGGTTCAAATAATTAATATGCAAAAGATTTTTAAATCGGAGTCACCACTAATAATTTATGGTAGACTAATTAGATACCTAAATAAAATATCGAGAGAAATACTTTATTCCTACAAACCAGAAATCAATGAGTTCAGAAACTTAGTTACGCTAATATTTCTATTAACGCCCTTTCGGTACCTTTCATTTCAATGGAAAAACATTTAAGCATGCAGCTTGGATTAATTTTTATCTAAAGTCCTAAAATGTGGGATGATCATGCGGGTGTGCAAATATTATTTAACACTCAATATTCAAAGAATTAAATAAATTGCAAGATTAGGGAAAGAGGGAATGTACTTGGACGCTGCAGCCTAAATTCTAATGCTTATCTCCCAAGCGTGAGACTTAGTCTAATGCAAGGTCTTTATTTAAGTGAAAATGCAAATGAAATGCAATGCATAGGCAATTACTCTAAGATGATACAAAACATGTAAACATTTATTAAAATGTCCTAACACTAATGACATGTGAAAATGAGGCTACCTAGGATGACAATGCAACTCTAATTAGATGACATGCAAATTGATTAAATTAACCTAGTCTGGATGGCATGTGAAAATGTCATTAATCTAACCTAAGTGACATGCAACATTAGGCTTAATGACCTAAACATGTAAACTAGATTAATGAACCTAGACATGATAATGAGGACATGGCCATACAATGATAGGGCATTCTAGATGATGTAGCAAACAACATGGCATGCATGCACATGACGTGGTATAATGACATGGCAATATGTGACACGCGAATGATGTGACATGCAATTGGTGACATGGCATAGAAAACTATATGATATGACGATTATGATTCTAACCTATATGATGTGCATATGAAATAAAATGCATCATCTAGATGCATGACATGGAATATTCTAACTTATATGAATGCATATGCACTAGATATTTTTGGTATTTTTGAATGAAATTCGAAATTAATTATTATGAAATTAAAACTATCCTAGACCAAGATTATCCTAAATGTCCAGGAAATAATTTGAATTAAGTCCTAAAATTATCTAGGAAATCTTTGATCCTAAGTTTAAATGTTTTAAGATGTAACTTATCTAAATGAAGATGCAATCTATATCTGTCGCGACCTAAAAATCGGCTTCCCAATTTTTAAAGTTAATGGATTACCATGTTAATTAAATTGAATTAACTAGCATAGCTCGAACTCTCCCGAGTTCTACCAAATCGTGACTTAGGTTCAATTTCATCAAAAGAAGGATTTATCTTGGAGTCGCCACTAATCATTTTGGGTAGGTTGATTAGACACCTAAATAAAGCATCGGGAGAAATACTTTATCCCTACGAACCAGAGATTAATGAGTTCGGGGACTTGATTACGCTAATTTTTCAATTAACGCCCTTTCGGTACCAATTTCATGAAAATGTTCAACTTGGCAACTTTGATAAATTTTCACTTGAGGTTCAAAGGTACAATTTTTTTTGGGTTTTCTTTTTATGATTTTTTTTAGATTTTTCGATATATTATAAAGAATGCAAAATCACCCAAAGCAAACGAAGATGTGAAGAGAGAGCAGGTAAAGTAAAATTACCCTAAGGACAGTGAAAATAAAACCCGCAACTCGTCGGGTGAATAATTACAGACCAATTAAATAAAACCCGAGACATGATCGGGAATACAACAAAAATGGACCGGAATGGACATCGGTCAAACACCGGTCGCCAAGCCTCGTGGGTCGGGAGTACAACAAAACGGACCGGAATGGACATCGGTCATCCTCCAGTCTTCAAAGCATCGGGCCGAAAGCCAAATGAAAATAATAAACTTATCCAATCGAACATGCACAATCACCAATGTGTTAAGACAATTCAAAAACTCAAAGAAATTTTAACACGTGCTGATTAAACTTCATTGAGACAATTTTTTACATTTTCCAATGCATTAACACAAAAAATACGAATTAAATCATACTGTCCATGAACATTCTTAGGGAGAAAGCAGTAACCATAAAATACAAAAAAAATAATGAAATGTATGCAAAAATTCTGAGATTTTTTGTGTGGATGGGAAAATGTGTCGTTGACAACTTTCATGTTTTACATTCTTATTGAAGAGACACTCATTTTCGTGTAGAAAATGGTCTTTCATGAGAGCTCAGCAGTAAACAAACAAATTTCACAGAACAGACATACTTCAGGATTAAGCTCAAATGGACACTCAAATCTCAAAATTAATGCACCAAACTTTCTAATCTACTAAACAAGACCCCAATGAACAACTTTTATTTTTTGTGAAGTTTCAAAAGAAGACGCTAAACATGAGATAATTACGAATCAATATGACCACGCACAGAAAAACACTCAGACTCAAGGACGCCAACAGAATTGCATGATTTCATTAAATGCATTAAAAATATGAAACGTGCATGAATATTTTTGTATTTTTTATATGTTATGCATTAAAATCTTATGAACAAATGTCATGAGAGGTCTTTATGAAACGAAGTCTAGAATAACCCATGGAAAATCATTTAGCATGAAAGGTCAGATCAGAAAAATTCCATCTGAGGTTCTGATCACCATATTTCCAGATTTCTACTCTCCATTTTGGGACCCTTTTGACATAGCAAACGACGTCCATTTTCACGCCATAATATATCAAATCGAAGGTCTCGAAGTCATCTACGAGTATATTTGTTTTCGAGATTTCGTCATCTAAACACGAAAAATTGAATTACCAGATAATTGCACATGCTGATTGTTGACACCTGATTTTCAATCACTTTTTCTTTTCTTCTTTTTAAAATTAATAGAAAATCCATAAAAATTCATAAATTTGAAAAAATTAACTTTGGAGACCTTTGCCAAGCCTAGGGAACCAATTTTGGCCCAATTATACCCAGAATGACTCAATTTTACAAACAGGGCTTTAATTAAATTTTGCATTATTTTCAATAGCAAGAAATGAGCTTAAATTCAACATGCGATAGGTGTGTCGAAAATTGTGAGGAGATTTGGAATTAAAGAAATATTTCTCCAGGGACTAAATTACAAATACTTAAAATCTCATGGACTAGAGTGCAAATACCTAATACTTGAGGGATTATTTTGTAAATAACAAAAAGAAGAGTTAGTGGAGAAATTAGAATAGAGAAGGGAAGATGGAGAAGAGGAGATGAAGATAGGAAGATGGAGAAGAGGAGATGGAGAAGAGAAGATAAAGAAAATAAGATGAGAATAGAGAAGGGAAGATGGAGATGAAGAAGAGTTAGCAGAATGTGAGATAGATATGGAGAAGGGAAGATGAATATGAAGAAGAGTTAGTGGAGAAATTAGAATGTGAGATAGAGATGGAGAAGGGAAGATGAAAATGAAGAAGAGTTAGTGGAGAAATTAGAATGGGAGATAGAGTTAATGGAAAAATTAGAATGGGAGATAGATGAGTGGTTTATAAAAGGAGGAAGAAGTGAGCTTGAGAGAAAAAAATTTTTGGAGAGAAAATTTTGGATGTTTGAGAGAGTTTTGGGAGATTGAAGAAAAACTAGAGAAAAAAATTTTTTTTGGAGAGATTTCAAGAGAAAAAAATTTTGAGAGAGAAAAATTCGCCGCCGTGGAACAAGCCTTGGCGACGCGACGGATTCATCTCCAACGAGCTCTAGGCGCATCAGCATGTGCAATTATCTGGTAACTCAATTTTTCATGTTTAGATGACGAAATCTCGAAAATAAATGTACTGAACATTCGTAGATGACTTCGAGATCTTCGATTTGATATATTATGGAACGAAAATTGACGTCGTTTGCTATGTCAAAAGGGTCCCGAAATTGAAAGCAAAAATCTGGAAATATGGTGATCAGAACCTGAGATGGAATTTGTCTGATCTGACCTTTCACGCTAAATGATTTTCCATGGGTTATTCTAGACTTTTTTTCATAAAGACCTCTTCATGACATTTGTTCATAAGATCTTAATGCATAACATATAAAAAGTACAAAAATATTCATGCACGTTTCGTATTTTTAATGCATTTAATGAAATCATACAATTCTGTTGGCGTCCTTGAGTCTGAGTGTTTTTCTGTGCGTGGTCATATTGATTTGTAGTTATCTTATGTTTAGAGTCTTCTTTTGAAACTTCACAAAAAATGAAAGTTATTCATTGGGGTCTTGTTTAGTAGACTGGAAAGTTTGGTGCATTAATTTTGAGATTTGAGTGTCCATTTAAGCTTAATCCTGAAATATGTCTGTTCTGTGAAATTTGTTTGTTTACTGCTGAGCTCTCATGAAAGACCATTTTCTACACGAAAATGAGTATCTCTTCAATAAGAATGTAAAACATGAAAGTTGTCAAAGACACATTTTCCCATCCACATAAAAAATCTCAGAATTTTTACATACATTTCATTATTTCTTTTGTATTTTATGGTTACTGCTTTCTCCCTAAGAATGTTCATGGACAGTATGATTTAATTCGTATTTTTTGTGTTAATGCATTGGAAAATGTAAAAAATGGTCTCAATGAAGTTTAATCAGCACGTGTTAAACTCTCTTTGAGTTTTTGAATTGTCTTAACTCATTGGTGATTGTGCATGTCCGATTGGATAAGTTCATTATTTTCATTTGGCTTTCGGGCCGATGCTTTGAAGACTGGAGGATGACCGATGTCCATTCCGGTCAGTTTTGTTGTACTCTCGACCCACGAGGCTTGGCGACGGGTGTTTGACCGATGTCCATTCCGGTCCATTTTTGTTGTATTCCCGATCATGTCTCGGGTTTTATTTAATTGGTCTGTAATTATTCACCCGACGAGTTACGGGTTTTATTTTCACTGTCCTTAGGGTAGTTTTACTTTACCTGCTCTCTCTTCACATCTTCATTTGCTTTGGGTGATTTTGCATTCTTTTATAATACATCCAAAATACAAAAAAAAATGTAGAAAATCCAAAAAACCAAAAAAAAAAATGGAAAATCTGAAAATACAAAAAATGCCATTCATGTGCATCTCATGTAGTATGTCTCATGTATGTTTGTTATGTTATCCGTATGTTCGTATAGACATATCGTATTTGTTTGTTCTCGTATGCACGTCACGTACGCGACGTTTGCAAATCCACATTTGTCTGTTATGATATGTTATTAACCCATGCATATTCATTCAGAAAAATCAAAAATTTCAAAATAAGGGTTTTATCCCCTCTTTTTCAAAAATGAGGGTTTTATCCCATCTTTTCAAAATGACGACTTTGCCCTTTATGGGTAAAATCGAAATGTACGTATTTACATACACATATCACTATGCATGTCACATATATATGTCACGTATTTGTATGGTGTATGTATGCATGTTACATATCGTATTCGTGCGTCTTCATACGCATGTCACATACGTATTCGTATTCGTCTATCCCCACATGCATGTTGTATTCATACGCATGTCACGTACGCATATCATTCGCATGTCCACGTACGTATGTCCTTCGCATGTAACGCACGTATATGTATTCGTCTATCTCGTATGCATATCGTATTCATACACATGTCACGTACGTATGTCGTTCGCATGTCATGTACGTATGTCATTCGCACGTCACGCACGTATTCGTATTCGCATATCTACGTATTCGTATATCATATTCGTATGTCCGTATTTGTGTGTCGTATTTGTATGTCAACGTTTGCGTTCATACCCTTTATACATTTCATTATAAAGTGAAAACATAAAAAGAACACCTTACCAGGGTCTTAGGAATAAATCAAGTGAGAGTTGCCAAAATAGGATATCCATGGAATTAAGGTACCGAAAGGGCATTAGTTTTAATTAACTAGTGTAACCAAGTCCCCAAACTCATAATCTCTGGTTTGCAGGAGTAATTTAGTTCTCCCGCTAGGTTACTTAGGTTTCTAATCAACCTACCAAAAATGATTAGTGGCGACTCCAAATTCTAAAATCATGTGAAAAAAAATCAAAGTTGCGATTTGGTAGAGCTTGGGAGAGCTCGAACTAGGTTAGTTAATTTAATTAATTAATATGGTAATCCATTAACCTAAAAATGAATTTTAGGTCGCGACAGCTTGGCGACTCCGCTGGGGAGTTGTTCTTAATTTTTGAAAAATTTAAGAACTTAGAGGACTTAGGCCAGTAAAATTTCATGAATATTCACTTGGTTTGGCAATTGGTTGAATTCTAATCTTTAGGTGTTAAATGGTCTTGCAGATGGGAGTTATAAGGGGTGGAGTGTTTGGCTAACCCCTTATTTTGCAGGTTTGGTGTATGGAAATTGGAATTTAATTTTTGCACATTTTGAAGCGGTGTTTGAATTTAACTGCCGTGCATGATTATTTGTTTTAGCACTACATCACACACGTCCCGTGACCGGACCTGGGTCACTAGTTTTAGGATGGTATTGTGATTTGGTTCTAGCGTTCGGCGTGAGATCACGTCGAAAGTTAGTCCAGATTCAATCCCGAACCTCTTTTCAAAAATGAGTTTTAAAAGTTAGGCCTCAGGCTTGGTAAGATTACCAAAGCAGTGGTTTTAATTTTTGACTCGAGGAGCCGAAGTTGGGAGACCTGGCTAATCCTGATTACGTCGTAGGGGTCACGGCTAATCTTGATTATGTGCGCGAGATTGTCGTCTTGCCGTAAGTCTTTCGCTTCAATTTGTCAGCCTTTAGAGTAGATAGGCTAAGATTTAAACTCACGATTCATGTGCATGTCTATGCGACTTACATGGTATTTTTGACGGTGAAAGTAAGTTTTCTAACTTCATCTTGTATTTATTTTTGGTCGGTCCATGTTAGGTGTCGGTCAAATTTTGAATTTAACATCAAGGTCATTTTTCAAAAGAAAATGAAAATCAAATTAGTATCCCATTTTTGGAAAAAATAAAAATAAATAAATAAATAAGTGTGAAAAATCCCTTAGAAAAATTTTGTTGACCAGTAAAAGATTTTGTTACATTTTTCTACTTCAATAGAAATGAGATTTTCTTGACAAATTTATCCCTAAAAATTCATTCTGATAAAAGGAAAATCCCTTCGGGAAATTTGCTAAATTTTAAGATATTTTATCACATTTTTCAAGTTGTAAAAATTTGCAAGAAAATTCTTTTTGAGAAATTCACCCATGTTTTTCTAAGAAAATTTTCTCTAAAATTGAAAAATAAAATTGGACTAATGTATGAATCATGGGCCGACCCCTATTGGATCACATACTGATTATTTTCTTTACTTTTGCAGAGAATTATAGGTACCCTGGGGTGGAGAAAAATCGGGCTCGTTGGTGATAACAATCAGGGGGCAAGCGAAGATATCGTTAACCCTAGGGGCATATGAAGAGGCCAATTCTTCCGGAGACAAAATCGTGTCAATAAGTCAGCACGTATGGGCCATGTATTTTGATGAGGGGTAGTGAATGCATCCAGATCGGGCCTGGGGACATTTTTAATATATTAGAAGGGTTCATGTATTTTTGTTGAGAAAGTCGAGACTGTGTAATCAAAACCCATGGGGCAAGATTATGAACCCGATCTTGCGACGCCTTTATAATTAAATTGAACAAAGGCTTGCCTTTTTACCTTCCTTGGATTCAAAACACATAAAAGATTTTGGAGGACTAGTATTTTATTACCGAGCATGGTCCGCAATCATTTCTCCCAACGCTATAGGCGACCGACACATTCAAGTGGACGCCGAAAGAGATAGGCAGGAGTAAAGTGGGGCACGCAACAGGCAGCCCGGTTTGTTTATTGGAGCACTAATCGAGTGGTCGATTTGCAATAATTCACACGACTGACTCACGGCGCTGTGACCGGTGGGGGCCGCCACCGAACCCTTCGCCAATGTCCTTGATATCATCGCCGGCAGCAGATAACAAGAACACCGAGAAGAGTGTTAAGCCTCAACGTCTTCAGTACCGTAAATCGTCCTATCATTCTATATGGGCGAAGAAATGGCAGGAAAATGAAAAGCACAAACACGTGAAACTTTCTCTTCATTCCATTCACCAACAAACCTTACAACAACTCACTAAGGAGGAAAAGTGAAATCAAATTGAGCCCTAATAAGCGTCACAAAGGAGCTCAGCTGGCTCTCCATAAAGTTGATGCTCTGGGTGCACCGGGCGTTCTCGGGATCAAGCTACGCGAGCCTAAAGAAGAGGCGATCGCACTTCTCTTTAACCTGGGCCATAGTGGCCTCGTAACGCTCAACGGCAAACTCCAGGTCCGGAATCGCCGCCCTCTCGAAAGCAATGTCTGTCGTAATGTCATCAAGCCTCTCCTGCAGCCAACCGCATTTGCACCTCATCACAATATTGCCTGGCTCCTGTTCGGCGTAAGTTCGGACCAAGGCCAGACGGTCCACCAGCTTTCCCCTCTCACAAACCAGCCAGGAAAGCTGATCGTTGGCAAACTTGAGGGCCTTTTTGTGATTATCAGCCACAAATGTAACTGTTGCCAGACGCTCGTGCCGGTCTCGGTAACGAGCTTTCACGACGGCGGTCACAAGGACCGTCTCATAAGCGCGGTTATAGGCAGCCAGAAAATTGATGAAGACGGTCGAGAAGTTCCGATACTCCTTCCCCAGTTGGGTACCCTCAACAGAAGCAGCGTCCACAGTCCTGAATAAACCAAGGATTTCAACCTCAACGGTAGAGTTTTTGGCTATATGAGCGTAACCTCTACCAAGAAGATTGTAGAGTCTCTCCCACCCAGCCAGGACTTCGGCGGATAAGGTGTGGTTAGGAGAATTGGCCATTTTTGAAAGCAGAATACGAAAGAAAGGAGAGAGATGAGGCAGATGAGCGGAATGCGAAGATGGTAATCTGCTTTAATTTAAATACTGATTTCACAGGGGCAGTCCTTATAGGTTTTCCTATCTACCATTCTCTGTCGGCAACACCTCCGGTGGCTCAAATTCTAGTCAAGTGGCAACCTCGAGCCGAACAAACCTGACGTCTCTGTGGAAAAGCTGGACGGGACTCCACCGCTTTGAAAAAAGAAAGAACGAAAAGACGAGCTGAGTGGGGGACAAAGAAATTTTCGGCAGAAAGAGAGATATTACTCGTCTTCATTGGAGGACCCGCCAGTAAATCGACGGTGGAAATCTTGACAGGGGCCCTCTATCATGAAAAGAAAGAAGAAGACAAACTGAGCGATAAACGAGGATTTCCCCTTTAATCAAAAGCTGAATGTCAGATTTTTCCCTCGGTAAATCTAATAGCACTGCCCGTGAAGGGGGAAGTCGTTGCTATTGCCAGAGAGAGAATTTATCCTCATTTAATAGTGAGGGTTCATCTGCACGAACTCGCAGGAGAAAGATAGAGAGGAAGGAGTTCTCGTGGGAGAGGAATTCAAAACCTTCACCATCAAAGCATTGGCTTTCAAAGCCTGTTACGAGAAGCCATCAACGATCTCGTGATCCCTCAAGTCCGAGAAGACATCCTGAGGCGGTCTCGAATCGGCAATCCTAGATCCAGAAATATGTCGAGCATTAGGGAAATAGGCGCATGTTCAACCCTGGTCGAAGCTGATGAAGTTCCTTACCCTGAGGGTCTACTGGTCATGGCCATTGACGGTAATCCAGTCTCTCTGTCAATCCTTGTTACCGTATTAAGAAAATGCCGGTATAAGGTTGTACCTCAAGCAAAGGCGACAGAGGCCGTAGAGATATTAAGGATGAGTAGTGACCAGTTTGATATCGTCGTCACCGCCATGGTAGGGATTGACATGGATGTTTTCACTCTCTTGGAAGTCATCAATTCTAAATTAAGCATGCCAGTCCTCGTAATATCGGCAAGCGATGATCAGCAAGCCACGATGAAGGCTGTCTTAAACGGGGCCCAAGACGTCGTAACGAAACCAGTTAGGGTTCAGATGCTTCAAAACATATGGCAGCACGTGGTAAGGAAGCAATTGCACGACCATGAGAACAAGCATCAAGCCTTCAATTTTATTCCAAGCAACTGGAGAAAGAAGATGAGTTGGTCTCCCGAGCTGCATCGTATGTTTGTTAATGCAGTTCAGCAACTAGGAATCGATTCGGCACGGCCGCAACATATACTGGAAATTATGAAGGTAGAGGGACTCACTAAAGCAAATGTTTCGAGTCATCTTCAGAAGTACAGAAAAAGGGTGAGAGAACACAATGCAGCTCAGAACCAAGAAAACCAAGGCGGGACTGATCCAAGCCTGAACGTCGAGTCTTCTCGCCACCATAAGTTCCACAGGTTAGCATGGGGCGAGCTACTTCCCATCATCAACCAAACCAGTAGCCGTGCCATCAATCCCCCAGGCGTTAATCAAAGTATCCCCTAGAATCACCCTAATGCTCTTCAAGAGTATAGACCGCAGGGGCAGTGTATTCAGACTCCTTGGTTTGAGCACCAACCCATGGCTAGAATTCATCCCATGATCAGCGCGCCTGCGCAGCCAGAGAATCAGACAAGAAATTATCCTGAGCACTTCCACTTCTCTAATCCTCAAATGGAAGGAGTTCTTGGCAGCAGGACAGTTGGTGATCCCCACACTTTCTGGAGTAATGATGAAGACTTCAGCTCGAGAAGTCAAATTGCTCATGGCAAGGACAGAATGAGAAATCTACTGCCAGCATTTGCCAACAATAATGCCCAATTCGAGCATCAGTTGCTTGAAGGTTCAAGAGATTACCCAGATGATGAGCTTACTGCCCTGGTCAACCAGTTTAAGGTTGACAGACATCCGAAGCCATAATCGGAAGCCAGTGATTAAGGACTCTCAAACATTGGTCATCCATGCCTGAACCAACATGAGACTGGCTGATTATCGAAGAGCCGCAGGAGAGGCAGAACTGACCTTGAACAAGTGCACCTTTCATTTCATGCTTAATTCCCCTGCGTGTGATATTTCCAGCTTTCTAGGTGTCTAGATTTAATTCAGGGGCATGGGGTAATTTGTTTTTTATCCCGTCGAATGCGTGAATCCCTTTTTATGCTAGACTCAGGGCGGATCAATTTGTGGCAACGTCGCTGACTGCCATAATGAGAAATGTTGAATGACCTCACGTAGGGAAATTTCAAGTGAAAAGCCCAGGCGAGCTCGAAGACGGGTAACTGTGTGTCGTTCCAATTTACCCTCAATCGTCGCAAAATGCTAAATTGGATTTGTTACATTCTCTTCCAGGGGATTGCAAATTGCCTCAAGAGTGTCGCAAAATGAAATGACCCAATGGAATGCGATAGGACTCATTTGCCTTAAAGGTAACCTTTAAATTAAAGGAGCCCTCCGATCCACGGACCCGATGGCATAAAAAATGATGATGGTCCAAAGCAACCCGAAAGAAAACAAGGCCCAACTAAGCAAAGCACTTATGTGGCAAGCTCAAAGTGAAGGGCAACTCGGGACATACAATCCAATCCAATCCAAATGAAGGAACTTCCTCAATTCAAATTCAATGGAAGTACATACAAGAGTAAAACAGTATCGTTCTAATTTTTCTAGAATATGAAGAACATATACTGCCGCATTCCCTTTCATTTTTGCAGTGAAAGTCTCTACTGGCCAGATTTTTCTGTCTACCATTCCCTATCAGCATCACCTCCGCTACTCGTCTCCAATCTCGAGCCAAGCAAATCCGACATCTCTGCCAAAAGTTTGACGGGATGACACAACTTTGAAAAAGGAGAAAGAAAGGTGACTTGGGTGGGAGACAAGGAAAATGAGATTCGTTTTTATAGGAGAACACGCCAGCAAATCGACGGTAGAGACGTTGATAGGGACCCTACCACTATGAAGAGATGAGAAAAGACGAGCCAAGCAAGAAACACGCAGGAAAGGTTGAGAAAGACAGAAATCTCGGGAGAAGCGATACATATGCTAAGCCGACGCCAAATTTTAAAAGAGACATCCTCCTAATAATCTTTATTCATACATTGAAGAGAGTTTTAAAGCATACACGGTTCAGAGAGAGTGAAAATACAGAAAGATATAGTAAACCTTGAGAAATCATCGACCAAATTGAAGATGTCTCAACCCAATACTTCCGAAAGCTATCATTGCCTGCTGAATATGGGCGAGGAAGAGTTCGAAACCATGTTTGGGATCGAGCCTATGGAACCTGGCCCTTCCGCCGACGACGTCCAAGATCTCAGTAAAGATAAGGACAACAACGGTAAGGGTCAAAAGAAGCGTTACCATCGCCATACTAAGGAGCAAGTACAAAGGCTTGAGGATTTCTTCAGAACATGTCCTATGCCAGACGGCAAACAGAAAATGGAAGTAAGTCAAGAGCTAGGACTTGAACCTTCACAAATCAAGTTCTGGTTTCAAAATAGGCGAACCCAAATGAAGACTCGTCATGAGCACAATGAAGCCGAGTTTCTAAGAGTTGAAAATGAAAACCTCCGAGCGGAAAACAAGATGTATAAAGAGGCTTTTGACTCCGCCACCTGCCCTGACTGCAACAGCCTCCTCCTCGCCTTCGATGAAATGCATGATCTGAGGATTGAAAATGCATGTTTGAGAAGCGAGTTAGACCAGTTTATAACAAAATCGAGTTCTATTGGAGCAGGGTACAAAAAGACTAATGCTACTGGATCAGCATCAATACCTCCCGAGGAAGGGGAGATGTATCACCACCAGGCAAGCGGCATTGAGGATGAACTCACCGCCATGATCAACCAGTTTAATGTTGATGAAGCACTGGGACTGTAATATGCACAGGGAGTCTGTATTTCGAAGCTGAGATCACGAGTCCTTCAACATAGCCGATGCATACCTGGTCTAGAATGAAGCCAGCTAATCATGGGAGAGCCTGCTGAGGGAGCAAAATCGATCTTGAACGAATGCAGACGCTTCATTTCCTTGCATGTGATATTTTCTACTTTTATTGATGTTCAGAATGAACGCAAAAGCAAGAAGCAGCAATTTCCTGTTCTCCTATTAAATGCTCGAGTCTGCTACCACACCAAACTCGTAGTGAATTTATTGCGAGTAAAAAGTCGCGCGAACTAGAAGGGTAAAGCAGTATCGTTTCAATTTACCCTCAAATTGTCCCGATTCTAAATTAGATCCCTTCTGTTTACAGGAATTTGCAAATTGACCCAAAAATGAAATTCCCCGATTAATCAAAACTTTGGGCAAATAGATTCGTGGACATCGCCACAGAATGGACGGCTTCAAATGAGGAATATGTGAATGAAAGACCCAAACAATCTCATAGAAGGGTAATTCTGTATCGTTCTAATTTGCTCATACTCGTCTCGTGTTCTGAATTATTTTATTCCATTCTTAACAGGGTTTGTAAACCGCCCCGAAAAATAGAGTGACCTGGAATTACCTAGTACAATACAACAACACCATGTCATCTCAAGGATTGACTCTTAAAAGGAACCTCCATGAGCGCCTGCGGTCTTGTGGACTAGATGGCATGGGGAATGACAGTGGTCCGAGACGTCCCGCGTTCGATCCTCGAGGATGGAAATGTTGTAAGTATTGTAAATAAATAAAACAACTTTTTCTCGCATTTCTTTTTGCAAAAAGAAACAGGAATACTCGACGAGCAATACCAAGGTCAGTATTTTGTTACGATCTTAGCTTAACGTTGAAGTGTCCAGCGAAAGCCAAGGGAAACTCAATCCAGTGAACTTGATAAAGGCGTCACGCAAAACATTCAAGATGAAGGGTAAACCAGTATCGTATCCAATACATCATTTCTAATACTGACTAATACGTCTTCTTCTCCATTGTTTGACAGGAAATGTCTAACTTGACATACCCACGGAGAAAATCCCGAGTGGTAAAACTGGTAAAGGAGTTGCGCGAAGCACTCAAGGGTAACTCAGTATCGTGTCCAGTTCATCATTTCTGATACTGGCTAACAGGTCTCCTTCCTTGTTACAGGAAATGTTAAACTAACACCTGATACTTCAAAGAAAACAGCCCAAAGGGGCCAAGTTATGATCGCCTGATGCGATCCGTCTGATGAAATAAGGGAAATCAATGGCGAACCCTAGATCGAAAAGAGGCAAAACCAGAAACAAGCTATTCCTCGACTCGGGGAATAGGCCCCCAACGTGTCTGATCCGCCCACATAGCCAGGGGCAATTTCCATACTTGTACTTGTATTGCCATATTTGCATGATGTTTACACATTCCATGATTTATGCATGACTGTTCTGCATGTTCAATTTGTCAATTTTGACTGGGGGTATAAACTGTACACGATGCATCGAATGTACAGAATGGGGCATGACAGGACGATGAAAGGCAAGCCATTTCCACATACGTCCTATATTTAATCCACAGTGAGTTGAGCGGTAGACAGATTCCGCATTCTCCAAGGCAATGGGTTTTCTCGCAAAAGATACGATAGTCGAAGTGAAGGAGGCATTCATTCTCCATTCCAAACACTTCAGGCAACCATTGACAACCCATTTAAACGGTGATTTCATTTCATGACCCTATCAAGAACCACCCCGCACTGGGGCAAAATAGAGGTAATTCCAACAATATCAGGAGATAAATGGTTAGGAATTCTCTTGCTTGGACTAACATCAATCTTCGAGTGTTTCTTTGCATGATACTCGAATTTTAATTCAAGTGCTTTAGGATGACGAAGAGCATTTATTTTCTCTATCCTACACATTCATCCTTTGCATAACCCAATTGAGCCTGCAAATTCATTTCTCAAGCCCATGTTGGTGATCCTTGCTCATTTTAAGGTAACGACGACACCTTCCCCCAAAAGAGCAGAATTGAAGAAATTGGGCCAATAGAGAATTCTCGAATCAGCCCATTTCATATGCTAGACTTTCATGTAATGTCTAGTATCTTTTGTTGAAAATCATCTTGTTGCTAAAATTCAAAATCACAAGATTATTAAACAAAAAAAAGAGAGAGACAAGTGTAGCCTAAAGAAAATGGGCCTGCTTCCAAACAAAAGGGAGTCGGGAGTAAGAAAAGCAAAGGCTACTCCAAAGAATCTCGGGCAGAAAGAGCAAAGTGCCTATCAAAAGCAAGGCCAATGCCCATATATCTGTAATGAACTTCTGACTTCGAACATACATTTTGAGAATTCCCGAAAAAGGATCCCCAAAGAAGTCAGTTTGCAAAGTGTAAAAGAACTACCACCCCTCAGCCAATAATGGTATTCATTAAAGACAAATTCAGGAAGGTCAAAGATCGGTGACAAGACTGCAATGATCACCAACACCAAGCCCTTCTCATATATTTTGCTAAGCCAAAACAAGCCCTTTGTTTCTCAGACCCAAATCCCGACCTACGTTACGACCCTTAAAAGTCTCTTCTGATTAGGGCACCTAAATTAATGTAAGAGTTGAATGACTTTAAGAATCGCTCGAAGAAGTTCGAGCAAGATTATTTCTCTCTCATTTTGCAGGGTTCTTGACTTGTAAACCCGGAGCAGATGATGAAGACCTTTTTTTGTCAATGGCCCTGACTCGAAATGAGTCTCCTTTGATAAGCCTTTGACCCAGCCCACATTACGGTCCTAATCAAGACCTCTAGATCGGCTTGATCGTATCAATTGCGAGATTACTCAGACCCTCGTTGAATGCGATGATGGTAAGGTTGAGTGCTTTCTTTTCAAATCCTACAATCCGGATAAATAGCGTTTCTCGAGAGTGAGAGAAAACCCTTTCGGACTGAAGTCCCCATTCAGGTTCAATTCGAGGTATTCATGACATGATAACCTCCCTGGACAGAATTGGAAATGCAAACTCGATAGAATAGTCATGCATGATCCATATTATGAGCATACACATATGATTTTAATCATTGCAAACTCAACTGAATGGTTTTGCATGAACCGATGAACTCATTGATAAAAATGCTTGCACATGTTACCTCTGACACTGTCTGACAAGTAGTGCATTCCTAATAGTCGAGTTACTCTCCGAGGTCTCGAAATTCATCCAGAGGCTATTAAACAAACAAGCCCTGTTGGCTAATGCTCGCCAAGCATTTTCAGGTGAGTATATCTTCAACCTGAACCTTTCAATTCTGATGATTGTCTGGGTGCTCAAATCCATTGCAGCACATAAGGTCATTCAGTGAGCAAGCAGACACGATACAATCGGTCTGTCTATGCCTCGATCATTAACTCAGAAGATCCAGGTAAGTCTTCTGAACCCTTGCAACTCATGATCAACATACTCTCATGAAGTCTTCATCAGCTCACGATTGATACAATCTCGTGTTCTCAAGCTTTATCAAATCATGATTGACCAACTCTCGTGTTCTTGATCTTTGCCTCATCGGTTTATTCCTAAAGTGATGGGACAACAAAAATTAGGTTTGAGCTTCTGCAGGATTTTTGGTTTCCCCAGATCCCAGAATGGCACCCTTCATGATAAGTCAAATCCCAGAATGGCACCCTTCAAGGTAAGTTAAGTCGGATTTTGAGGATTCCTGGTCTCCCTAGATCCCAGAATGACACCCTTCAAGGTAAGTTAAATCGGGTTTGAGCGTCTGCAAGATTCCTGGTTTCCCCAGATCCCAGAATGGCACCCTTCATGGTAAGTTAAATTGGGTTAGAGCGTCTGCAGGATTCTTGATCTCCCTAGATCCCAGATATACCCAAAAATCATTTTCTCAATCAATACCTCTTCAGTCTACCCAAAAAAGGTGAAATCTATGGTATATTATCTCCGGAGCCCTTCCATTGGAAACCCCAATACGGAACGGTCCATTTCCAAAGTCCTTTTTACAGGCGACCAAAGTCCTTTCTACAGGCGAGCAAGTCCTTTCTACAGGCAATCAAAAGTCCTTTTTACAGGCAACCAAAGTCCTTTCTACAGGCGACCAAGTCCTTTCTACAGGAAACCAAGTCCTTCTTACAGGCAAATCAAGTCCTTTTTACAGGCATACCAAGTCCTTTTTACAGGCATCAAAGTCCTTTCTACAGGCACAAGTCCTTCTTACAGGCATCAAGTCCTTTTTACAGGCACCAAGTCCTTTCTACAGGCCCACAAAAGTCCTTCTTACATGCACCAAGTCCTTTCTATAGGCAACCAAAAGTCCTTTCTACAGGCACACCAAAGTCCTTTTTATAGGCAAAACAAAGTCCTTTCTACAAGCACCAAAGTCCTTCTTACAGGCACCAAAGTCCTTCTTACAGGCATTTCCATGGGGTGACCTACCATACAGGTCAAATCTTAATTTAATCAGTAGAATCCTTTCACTAGGAATCTACCATGGGGTGACCCACCATACGGGTCAAAATTCAATCCGATTTTAATCAGTAGAATCCTTTTATTAGGAATCTACTATGGGGTGACCTACCATACGGGTCCAAGTTCCACTACCCTAAGGTTTTCTTATAACGAATCCTTAGGTTCTCATCTCATTTTCAGCAGAGCACTCATGTCAGGCAACCGCCATACAACGAGCAGGTAAGTGCCAGGTAAATTCTCATCTTTGTCTCTCCCTCATCGCATGAAAGCCTCCTCAAACCGGGTTTGGATCGAAATTTGCTAAAAGGGGTATTGGAGATCGAATGTCATGACTATTTTTATTTCATTGTGTTGAGTCGATTAGTATTCAGGTGTCGTCTCGTCTTTGAAATGAAACTCTACCAAGCTTTCTTTCAAAGAGGGGCAGCTGTTGACACCTGATTTTCAATCACCTTTTCTTTTCTTCTTTTTTAAAATTAATAGAAAATCCATAAAAATTCATAAATTCGAAAAAATTAACTTTGGAGACCTTTGCCAAGCCTAGGGAACCAATTTTGACCAAAAAATGATTTTTCATATTTTCAGTATTTTTCGGTATTTTTATTTTCTAAAATTGATAGAAAATCTATAAAAATGAGAAAATTGCAAAATCAACTTTGGAAGCCTTGGCCAAGCTTAGGCAACCATTTTTGAGTAAAAAAATAATTTTTCATATTTTTTGTATTTTTTTAAATATAATTTTTAGAAATTAGGAAAATATTTAATAAATAATAGCATTTGAGGCCACAAAAATACATAAAAATAGTCAATATTTTTCCTTTAAATCCCTTTTCATGTTGGCCATCGCAAATTTAAAAAATCCAATTCGAGGTCGTGTATTCCTTAACGAGCATAATCTCGAATCGGGCCTAAAAAAATTCAATTTGAGTCAATTTATTTTCATTTTTCACTTTTAGGAGTTGTGACATTGTTCTTTAATATTCCAAATTTTCATCTTGGCCCAATTATACCCAGAATGACTCAATTTTACAAACAGGGCTTTAATTAAATTTTGCATTATTTTCAATAGCAAGAAATGAGCTTAAATTCAACATGCGATAGGTGTGTCGAAAATTGTGAGGAGAATTGGACTTAAAGAAATATTTCTCCAGGGACTGAATTACAAATACTTAAAATCTCATGGACTAGAGTACAAATACCTAACACTTGAGAGATTATTTTGTAAATAACAAAAAGAAGAGTTAGTGGAGAAATTAGAATAGAGAAGGGAAGATGGAGAAGAGGAGATGAAGATAGGAAGATGGAGAAGAGGAGATGAAGATAGGAAGATGGAGAAGAGGAGATGGAGAAGAGAAGATAAAGAAAATAAGATGAGAATAGAGAAGGGAAGATGGAGATGAAGAAGAGTTAGTAGAATGGGAGATAGATATGGAGAAGGGAAGATGAATATGAAGAAGAGTTAGTGGAGAAATTAGAATGTGAGATAAAGATGGAGAAGAGAAGATGAAAATGAAGAAGAGTTAGTGGAGAAATTAGAATGGGAGATAGAGTTAATGGAAAAATTAGAATGTGAGACAAATGAGTGATTTATAAAAGGAGGAAGAAATGAACTTGAGAGGGGAATTTTTTTGGAGAGAAAATTTTGGATGTTTGAGAGAGTTTTGGGAGATTGAAGAAAAACTGGAGAAAAAAAATTCTTTTGGAGAGATTTCAAGAGAAAAAAAATTTGAGAGAGAAAAATTCGCCGCTGTGGAACAAGCCTTGGCGACGCGACGGATTCATCTCCAACGAGCTCTAGGCGCATCAGCATGTGCAATTATCTGGTAACTCAATTTTTCGTGTTTAGATGACGAAATCTCGAAAATAAATGTACTGAACATTCGTAGATGACTTCGAGATCTTCAATTTGATATATTATGGCACGAAAATTGACGTCGTTTACTATGTCAAAAGGGTCCCGAAATTGAAAGTAGAAATCTGGAAATATGGTGATCAGAACCTGAGATGGAATTTTTCTGATCTGACCTTTCACGCTAAATGATTTTCCATGGATTATTCTAGACTTTGTTTCGTAAAGACCTCTTCATGACATTTGTTCATAAGATCTTAATGCATAACATATAAAAAATACAAAAATATTCATGCACGTTTCGTATTTTTAATGTATTTAATGAAATCATGCTATTCTGTTGGCGTCCTTGAGTCTGAGTGTTTTTCTGTGCGTGGTCATATTGATTTGTAGTTATCTTATGTTTAGAGTCTTCTTTTGAAACTTCACAAAAAATGAAAATTGTTCATTGGGGTCTTGTTTAGTAGACTAGAAAGTTTGGTGCATTAATTTTGAGATTTGAGTGTCCATTTAAGCTTAATCCTGAAATATGTCTGTTCTGTAAAATTTGTTTGTTTGCTGCTGAGCTCTCATGAAAGACCATTTTCTACACGAAAATGAGTGTCTCTTCAATAAGAATGTAAAACATGAAAGTTGTCAAAGACACATTTTCCCATCCACATAAAAAATCTCAGAATTTTTACATACATTTCATTATTTCTTTTGTATTTTATGGTTACTGTTTTCTCCCTAAGAATGTTCATGGACAGTATGATTTAATTCGTATTTTTTGTGTTAATGCATTGTAAAATGTAAAAAATGGTCTCAATGAAGTTTAATCAGCACGTGTTAAACTCTCTTTGAGTTTTTGAATTGTCTTAACTCATTGGTGATTGTGCATGTCCGATTGGATAAGTTCATTATTTTCATTTGGCTTTCGGCCCGATGCTTTGAAGACTGGAGGATGACCGATGTCCATTCCGGTCCGTTTTGTTGTACTCTCGACCCACGAGGCTTGGCGACGGGTGTTTGACCGATGTCCATTCCGGTCCATTTTTGTTGTATTCCCGATCATGTCTCGGGTTTTATTTAATTGGTCTGTAATTATTCACCCGACGAGTTGCGGGTTTTATTTTCACTGTCCTTAGGGTAGTTTTACTTTACCTGCTCTCTCTTCACATCTTCATTTGCTTTGGGTGATTTTGCATTCTTTTATAATACATCCAAAATACAAAAAAAAATGTAGAAAATCCAAAAAACCAAAAAAAAAATGGAAAATCTGAAAATACAAAAAATGCCATTCATGTGCATCTCATGTAGTATGTCTCATGTATGTTTGTTATGTTATCCGTATGTTCGTATAGACATATCGTATTTGTTTGTTCTCGTATGCACGTCACGTACGCGACGTTTGCAAATCCACATTTGTCTGTTATGATATGTTATTAACCCATGCATATTCATTCAGAAAAATCAAAAATTTCAAAATGAGGGTTTTATCCCCTCTTTTTCAAAAATGAGGGTTTTATCCAATCTTTTCAAAATGACGACTTTGCCCTTTATGGGCAAAATCGAAATGTACGTATTTACATACACATATCACTATGCATGTCACATATATATGTCACGTATTTGTATGGTGTATGTATGCATGTTACATATCGTATTCGTGCGTCTTCATACGCATGTCACATACGTATTCGTATTCGTCTATCCCCGCATGCATGTTGTATTCATACGCATGTCACGTACGCATATCATTCGCATGTCCACGTACGTATGTCCTTCGCATGTAACGCACGTATATGTATTCGTCTATCTCGTATGCATATCGTATTCATACACATGTCACATACGTATGTCGTTCGCATGTCATGTACGTATGTCATTCGCACGTCACGCACGTATTCGTATTCGCATATCTACGTATTCGTATATCATATTCGTATGTCCGTATTTGTGTGTCGTATTTGTATGTCAACGTTTGCGTTCATACCCTTTATGCATTTCATTTTAAAGTGAAAACATAAAAAGAACACCTTACCAGGGTCTTAGGAATAAATCAAGTGAGAGTTGCCAAAATAGGATATCCATGGAATTAAGGTACCGAAAGGGCATTAGTTTTAATTAGCTAGTGTAACCAAGTCCCCGAACTCATAATCTCTGGTTTGCAGGAGTAATTTAGTTCTCCCGCTAGGTTACTTAGGTTTCTAATCAACCTATCAAAAATGATTAGTGGCGACTCCAAATTCTAAAATCATGTGAAAAAAAAATCAAAGTTGCGATTTGGTAGAGCTTGGGAGAGCTCGAACTAGGTTAGTTAATTTAATTAATTAATCTGGTAATCCATTAACCTAAAAATGAATTTTAGGTCGCGACAATGTACCGCCAATCTCATAGGGCGGTGACCACATCGAGAGGGTGTGCTATATGAGCCATGTCAGTGTAAACACAAGATATTCAAAAATGGGTTCAGAAAACTTACCTGAGAGCTTGGAAGGTGGCCAGGTGGACACTTGCCAGCATGGCTTTGTTCATTCAATCATCCTTGGATGGATTTCAAGACCTCATGAGGTAACTCGAATATTAGGGATGCATGTGCTTAAACAATGTTTAGATGTAACATGTATAGGCATGCATGCTGAAATTCATTCAGTGGATTTATGCAAAACTATTCTGTCAAGTTTGCATTACCAATTCTGTTCAAGGAGGTAATTACATTGTGAATACCTCGAATGTACTCTGAATAGGGGACTTCAGTCCGAAAGGGTTTTCTCCTACTCTTGAGGAAAACTATTTATCCTAACTGTAGGATTCAAGAGAAATCACTCAATCTTACCATCATCGTCTTCAACAAGGGTCTGAGTAATCTCGCAATTGGTACTACCGAGCCGATCTAGAGGTCTTGATTAGGACCGTAATATGGGCTAGGTCAATGGTTTACCAAATGGGACTCCTGTGGAGTCAAGGCCTTTAAAGAAGATCTTCATCATCTGCTCTGGGTTTACAAGTCAAGAACCCTACAAAAATGAGAAAGAAATAATCTTGCTCGAACTTCTTCGAGCGATGCTTAAAATCATTCAACTCTTACATTAATTCAAGTGTTCTAATCAGAAGAGACTTTCAAGGGTCGTAACGTAGGTTGGGATTTGGGTCTGAGAAACGAAGGGCTCGTTTTGGCTTAGAAAAATTTATGAGAAGGGCTTGGTGTTGGTGATCATTGCAGTCTTGTCACCGATCTTTGACCTTCTGAAATTGATTTCAAGATGTGCCATCACTGCTTGAGGATGGAGCTTCCATTGATGATTGCAATTTCCATTTGACTCTCTTGGAGACTTTTTCTTTACAAGTCTGTCATTTGGGATTTTCAAAACAAATGAACAAGGATTTGAATGGGCATTGGCCTCACTTTTGATAGGCATTTTGCTTTTTATTGCCCGGGATTTTCTGTGAGATTAGCCTTTGCTTTTCTTAATCCCGATTCCCATTTTTTTTTAGAGAGAGCTATTTTTTGACACCTATCTTTCTTTTCCTTTCTTTGCAAGGAATGATGCTATATACTACATGAGAAATCTAGCATACGAGATGAGTTCACTTGGGGATTCTTTACTGCCCCGGTCTCTTGAGTTCTGTTCCTTGGTGATGACGTCATCTTCAAATTGGAATGAGCAATGATCACCAACGGGGTTCGAGAAATAATTATACAGGTTCGATTGGGCTGTACAATGGATGTAGTGTATAGGATAGAGAAATGAATGCTCTTCATCATCCTAAAGCACTTGAGTTAAAGTTCGAGTAAAATGCAAAGCAAGACCCGAAGATTGATGCTAGTCTGAGCAAGAGGATTTCTGACCATTTACCTCATGTCGCTGCTGGAATTACCTCGTCTTACCCCAATGTGGGGTGGTTCTTGACAGGGTTGAGAAAATGAAACCGCCGCTCAAAGAGATTTGCAATGGACACTTGTAGTGTTTGGATAGAGAACTGAATGCCTCTGTCACTTCGGCTATCGTACCTTTTGCGAGAAAACCCATTGCCTTGGAGAATGCGGAATCTGTCTTCCACTCAACTCACTGTGGATTAAATATAGGACGTATGTGGAAATGGCTTGCCTTTCATCATCCTGTCATGCCCCATTCTGTACATTCGATGCATCGTGTACAGTTTATATCCCAAGTCAAAATTGACAATTGAACGTGCAGAACGGTCATGCATAAATCATGGAATGTGTAAACATCATGCAAATATGGTAATACAATGTACAAGTATGGAAATTGCCCCTAGCTGTGTAGGCGAATCAAACACGTTGGGGGCCTATTCTCCGAGTCGAGGAGTAGCTTGTTTCTGGTTTTACCTCTTTTCGATCCAGGGTTCGCTATTGATTTCCCCTATTTCATTAGACAGATCGCATTAGGCGATCATAACTTGGCCCCTTGGGGCTGTTTTCTTTGACGTATCAGATGTTAGTTTAACATTTCCCTTGAGTGCTTCGCGCAACTCCTTTACCAGTTTTACCACTCGGGATTTTCTCCGTGGGTATGTCAAGTTTATACATTTCCTGTCAAACAATGGAGGAGAAGACGTATTAGTCAGTATTAGAAATGATGAATTGGATACGATACTGATTTACCCTTTATTTTGAATGACTCGCACGATCCCCTTATCAAGTTCACTGGATTGAGTTCCCTTCAACTTTCGTGGGCCACTTCACCATTAGGGCCAAGATCGTGACAAAATACTGACCTTGGTATTGCTCGTCGAGTATTCCTGTTTCTTTCTGCAAAAAGAAATGCGAGAAAAAGTTATTTTATTTATTTACAATACTTACAATATTTCCATCCTCGAGGATCGAACTCGGGACGTCTCGGACCACTGTCATTCCCCATGCCATCTGGTCCACAAGACCGCAGGCGCTCATGGAGGTTCCTTTTAAGAGTCAATCCTTGAGATGACACGGTGTTGTTGTATTGTACTGGGTAATTCCAGGTCACTGTATTTTTCGGGGCGGTTTACAAACCCTGTTAAGAATGGAATAATTCAGAACACGAGATAAGTATGAGCAAATTAGAACGATACAGAATTACCCTTCTTTGAGATTGTTTGGGTCTTTCGTTCACATATTCCTCATTTGAAGCCGTCCATTCTGTGGCGATGTCCACGAATCTATTTGTCCAAAGTTTCGATTAATCGGGGAATTTCATTTTTGGGTCAATTTGCAAATTCCTGTAAACAGAAGGGATCTAATTTAGAATCGAGACAATTTGAGAGTAAATTGAAACGATATTGCTTTACCCTTTTAGTTCGCGCGACTTTTTACTCGCAATAAATTCACTACGAGTTTGGTGTGGTAGCAGACTCGAGCATTTAATAGGAGAACAGGAAATTGTTGTTTCTTGTTTTTGGGTTCATTCTGAACATCAATAAAAGTAGAAAACATCCCATGCAAGGAAATGAAGCGTCTGCATTCGTTCAAGATCGATTTTGCTCCCTCAGCAGGCTCTCCCATGATCAGCTGGCTTCATTCTGGACCAGGTATGCATCGGCTATGTTGAAGGACTCGTGATCTCAGCTTCGAAATACAGACTCCCTGTGCATATTACAGTCCCCGTGCTTCATTAACATTAAACTGGTTGATCATGGCGGTGAGTTCATCGTCAATGCCGCTTGCCTGGTGGTGATACATCTCCCCTTCCCCGGGAGGTATTGATGCTGATCCAGTAGCATTAGTCTTTTTGTACCCTACTCCAACAGAACTCGATTCTGTTATAAACTGGTCTAACTCGCTTCTCAAACACGCATTTTCAATCCTCAGATCATGCATTTCATCGAAGGCGAGGAGGAGGCTGTTGCAGTTAGGGCAGGTGGCGGAGTCAAAAGCCTCTTTATACATCTTGTTTTCCGCTCGGAGGTTTTCATTTTCAACTCTTAGAAACTCGGCTTCGTTGTGCTCATGTCGAGTCTTCATTCGAGTACGCCTATTTTGAAACCAGAACTTGATTTGTGAAGGTTCAAGTCCTAGCTCTTGACTTAGTTCCATTTTCTGTTTGCCGTCTAGCATAGGAAATGTTCTGAAGAAATCCTCAAGCCTTTGTACTTGCTCCTTAGTATGGCGACGGTAACGCTTCTTTTGACCCTTACCGTTGTTGTCTTTATCTTTACTGAGATCTTGGACGTCGTCGGCGGAAGGGCCAGGCTCCATAGGCTCGATCCCAAACATGGTTTCCAACTCTTCCTCTCCCATATTCAGCAGGCAGCGATAGCTTTCGGAAGTATTGGGTTGAGACATTTTCGATTTGGTCGATGATTTCTCAAGGTTTACTATATCTTTCTGTATTTTCACTCTCTCTGAACCGTGTATGCTTTAAAACTCTCTTCAACGTATGAATAAAGATTATCAGGAGGATGTCTCTTTTAAAATTTGGCGTCGGCTTAGCATATGTATCGCTTCTATCGAGTTTTTTGTCTTTCTCAACTTTTCCTGCGTGTTTCTTGCTTGGCTCGTCTTTCCTCATCTCTTCATAGTGGTAGGGTCCCTATCAACGTTTCTACCGTCGATTTGCTGGCGTGTTCTCCTATAAAAACGAATCCCATTTTCCTTGTCTCCCACTCAAGTCACCTTTCTTTCTTCTTTTTCAAAGTTGTGTTATCCCGTCAAACTTTTGGCAGAGATGTCGGATTTGCTTGGCTCGAGATTAGAGACGAGTAGCGGAGGTGATACTGATAGGGAATGGTAGACAGGAAAATCTGGCCAGTAGAGACTTTCACTGCAAAAATGAAAGGGAATGCGGCAGTATATGTTCTTCGTATTCTAGAAAAATTGGAACGACACTGTTTCACCCTTGTATGTACTTCCATTGAATTTGAATTGAGGAAGTTCCTTCATTTGGATTGGATTGGATTGTATGTCCCGAGTTGCCCTTCACTTTGAGCTTGCCACATAAGTGCTTTGCTTAGTTGGGCCTTGTTTTCTTTCGGGTTGCTTTGGACCATCATCATTTTTTTATGCCATCAGGTCCGTGGACCGGAGGGCTCCTTTAATTTAAAGGTTACCTTCAAGGCAAATGAGTCCTATCGCATTCCATTGGGTCATTTCATTTTGCGACACTCTTGAGGCAATTTGCAATCCCCTAGGCTTTTCACTTGAAATTTCCCTACGTGAGGCCATTCAACATTTCTCATTATGGCAGTCAGCGACGTTGCCACGAATTGATCCGCCCTGAGTCTAGCATAAAAAGGGATTCACGCATTCGACGGGATAAAAAAACAAATTACCCCATGCCCCTGAATTAAATCTAGACACCTAGAAAGCTGGAAATATCACACGCAGGGGAATTAAGCATGAAATGAAAGGTGCACTTGTTCAAGGTCAGTTCTGCCTCTCCTGCGGCTCTTCGATAATCGGCTAGTCTCATGCTGGTTCAGGCATGGATGACTGATGTTTGAGAGTCCCTAATCGCTGGCTTCCGATCATGGCTTCGGATGTCTGTCAACCTTAAACTGGTTGACCAGGGCAGTAAGCTCATCATCTGGGTAATCTCTTGAACCTTCTAGCAACTGATGCTCGAATTGGGCATTATTGTTGGCAAATGCTGGCGGTAGATTTCTCATTCTGTCCTTGCCATGAGCAATTTGACTTCTCGAGCTGAAGTCTTCATCATTACTCCAGAAAGTGTGGAGATCACCAACTGTCTTGCTGCCAAAAACTCCTTCCATTCGAGGATTAGAGAAGTGGAAGTGCTCAGGATAATTTCTTGTCTGATTCTCTGGCTGCGCAGGCGCGTTGATCATGGGATGAATTCTAGCCACGGGTTGGTGCTCAAACCAAGGAGTCTGAATATACTGCCCCTGTGGTCTATACTCTTGAAGAGCATTAGGGTGATTCTGGGGGATACTTTGATTAACGCCTGGAGGATTGATGGCACGGCTACTGGCTTGGTTGATGATGGGAAGTGGCTCGCCCCATGCTAACCTGCGGAACTTATGGTGGCGAGGAGACTCGACGTTTAGGCTTGGATCAGTCCCGCCTTGGTTTTCTTGATTCTGAGCTGCATTGTATTCTCTCACCCTTTTTTTGTACTTCTGAAGATGACTCGAAACATTTGCTTTAGTGAGTCCCTCTACCTTCATAATTTCCAGTATATGTTGCGGCCGTGCCGAATCGATTCCTAGCTGCTGAACTGCATTAACAAACATACGATGCAGCTCGGGAGACCAACTCATCTTCTTTCTCCAGTTGCTTGGAACAAAATTGAAGGCTTGATGCTTGTTCTCATGGTCGTGCAATTGCTTCCTTACCACGTGCTGCCATATGTTTTGAAGCATCTGAACCCTAACTGGTTTCGTTACGACGTCTTGGGCCCCATTTAAGACAGCCTTCATTATGGCTTGCTGATTATCGCTTGCCGATATTACGAGGACTGGCATGTTTAATTTAGAATTGATGACTTCCAAGAGAGTGAAAACATCCATGTCAATCCCTACCATGGCGGTGAGGACGATATCAAACTGGTCACTACTCCTCCTTAATATCTCTAAGGCCTCTGTCGCCTTTGCTTGAGATACAACTTTATACTGGCATTTTCTTAATACGGTAACAAGGATTGACAGAGAGACTGGATTACCGTCAATGGCCATGACCAGTAGACCCTCAGGGTAAGGAACTTCATCAGCTTCGACCAGGGTTGAACATGCATCCGTTCCCCTAATGCTCGACATATTTCTGGATCTAGGATTGCCGATTCGAGACCGCCTCAGGATGTCTTCTCGGACTTGAAGGATCACGGGATCGTTGATGGTTCTCGTAACAGGCTTTGAAAGCCAATGCTTTGATGGTGAAGGTTTTGAATTCCTCTCCCACGAGAACTCCTTCCTCTCTATCTTTCTCCTGCGAGTTCGTGCAGATGAACCCTTACTATCAAATGAGGACAAATTCTTTCTCTGGCAATAGCAACGACTTCCCCCTTCACGGGCAGTGCTATTAGATTTACCGAGGGGAAAATCTGACATTCAGCTTTTGATCAAAGGGGAAATCCTCGTTTATCGCTCAGTTTGTCTTCTTCTTTCTTTTCGCGGTAGAGGGCCCCTGTCAAGATTTCCACCGTCGATTTACTGGCGGGTCCTCCAATGAAGACGAGTAATATCTCTCTTTCTGCCGAAAATTTCTTTGTCCCTCACTTAGCTCGTCTTTTCGTTCTTTCTTTTTTCAAAGCGGTGGAGTCCCGTCCAGCTTTTCCACAGAGACGTCGGGTTTGTTCGGCTCGAGGTTGCCACTTGGCTGGAATTTGAGCCACCGGGGGTGTTGCCGACAGAGAATGGTAGATAGGAAAACCTATAAGGACTGCCCCTGTGAAATCAGTATTTAAATTGAAGCAGATTACCATCTTCGCATTCCGCTCATCTGCCTCACCTCTCTCCCCCTTTCTTTCGTATTCTGCTTTCAAAAATGGCCAATTCTCCTAACCACACCTTATCCGCCGAAGTCTTGGCTGGGTGGGAGAGACTCTACAATCTTCTCGGCAAAGGCTATGCTCATATAGCCCAGAATTCTACCGTTGAGGCTGAAATCCTCGATCTATTCAGGACCGTGAACGCTGCTTCTGTTGAGGGTACCCAACTGGGGAAGGAGTACCGGAACTTCCCGACCCTCTTCATCAATTTTCTGGCCGCTTATAACCGCACTTATGAGACGGTCCTTGTGACTGCCGTCGTGAAAGCTCGTTACCGAGACCGGCACGAGCGTCTGGCAACAGTCACATTTGTGGCTGATAATCACAAGAAGGCCCTCAAGTTTGCCAACGATCAGCTTTCGTGGCTGGTTCGTGAGAGGGGAAAGCTGGTGGACCGTCTGGCCTTGGTCCGAACTTACGCCGAACAGGAGCCAGGCAATATTGTGATGAGGTACAAATGCGGTTGGCTGCAGGAGAGACTTGATGACATTACAGCAGACATTGCTTTCGAGAGGGTGGCGATTCCGGACCTGGAGTTTGCCGTTGAGCATTACGAGACCACTATGGCCCAGGTTAAAGAGAAGTGCGATCGCCTCTTCTTTAGGCTCGCGGAGCTTGATCCTGAGAACGCCCGGCGCACCTAGAGCATCAACTTCATGGAGAGCCAGCTGAGCTCCTTTGTGATGCTTATTAGGGCTCAATTTGATTTCACTTTTCCTCCCCAGTGAGTTGTTGTAAAGTTTGTTGGTGAATGGAATAAAGAGAAAGTTTCATGTGTTTGTGCTTTTCATTTTCCTGCCATTTCTTCGCCCATATAGCATGATAGGACGATTTACGGTACTGAAGACGTTGAGGCTTAACACTCTTCTTGGTGTTTTTGTTATCTGCTGCCGGCGATGATATCAAGGACATTGACGAAGGGTTCGGTGGCGGCCCCCACCGGTCATAGCGCCGTGAGTCAGTCGTGTGAATTATCGACCACTCGATCAGTGCTCCAATAAACAAACCAGGCTGCCCGTTGCGTGCCCCACTTTACTCCTACATATCTCTTTCGGCATCCACTTGAATGTGTCGGTCGCCTGTAGCGTTGGGAGAAATGATTGCAGGCCATGCTCGGTAATAAAATACTGGTCCTCCAAAATCTTCCATGTGTTTTGAATCCGAGGAAGATAAAAAGGCAAGCCTTTGTTCAATTTAATCAGAAAGGCGTCGCAAGGTCGGGTTCATAATCTTGCCCCATGGGTTCTGATTACACAGTCTCGGCTTCTTCAACAAAAATACATGAACCCTTCTAATACATTAAAAATGTCCCCAGGCCCGATCTAGATAAATTTACAGCCCCATCAAAAATACAAAGCTTGTACATGTTGACTGATTTACACGTTTCTGACTTCGGAAGGATTAATTCCTTCGCTTGCCCCCAGTATTATCAGTTGAGGCATCGGTAATTATCCATCCTATCGTATTCCTCAAGATTGTTCCTGGTGTATTGTTGAATCCAATTTTGCTTCCGCCTGGGGTACCTGCGATTCCCTGCAAAAGTAAAGGAAATAATGAGTATGTGATCCAATAGGGGTCGGTTCATGACAGGTGCCTAGAATCTTTCCCATTTGAGTGTAACTTGTGGACAAAGGTGATGGTGTACATACCGTGACAAGATTCCATTTCAGAAGATTTCAGTTCGTCCACTTTTGACAACAAATTCGTGAAAATTCAACAAGTGTTCAAAATGACGCCCAAATTTACAGACACATGGCCAAGATGATTATGCACAACTTTCATGTTTTGACTTTATCCAAAAAGTGTACAGATCAATACAGTTTAATGCATCTTTGGAGAAAATTTGTTCAGAAAGCTGATTTGTCCAGTTTCTGTCTAATGAACGAAAGGCCCATAAAAAATGTGAGTTAAGGTCCAAAATTTTCCAGGCCAATAATTTAAAGTCCATTATCCAACTTTCATGTTTTGATTTCTAGCAAAAAAGCTTGTTTAGCAGTGCTTATTAATGAAACAAGATGAGGTCAGAAAACTGCCAAATTTCAGACTGCTTTGCATTGGATCACAAATTCTGTATTAAATGGAAAACTGATTGGATTTATCTGAAAATTTTTGACGTGCAAGATCAGAGTCCAGTAGACATTTTTCATTCTTTGGTCGAGATCTAGAATTGAGTCGAAGAGGCTCGAAAAATTCTCACGAGGAGGAGAGTCGATCAGTCAGAATGCTTTACATTTTTCACCCAAAAACGTGAGTTTGGCCCAACTTCGTCCCAAGCAAATGAAGTCCATTGGTTTTGATTTTTTATATGTTGAAAAATCATTATGTTGGCTATGACTTTCATTAAGGGTGTTTGCCCAAAATTTAACCATAGAATTTTTCAAAATTCACGCAACACGGAAAGGTAAATCAGAACATGGGGAGAAATTCATTGGATTGCATTTCCTTGAAAAATTCGACCAATCTAACAATGTCATGGACCGACCCAAAATAGAATAAAATACAAGATGAAGTTAGAGAACTTACTTTACCGTGAAAAATACCAATCACATAGACATGCACATGACTCGTGAGATAACCTTATTCTAACTACCTAAAAGCTCACAAATTGAAGCGAAAGACTTACGGCAATGCATCAATCTCGCGCACATAATCAAGATTAGCCGTGATCCTCTACGACGTAATCAAGATTAGCCGGGTCTTCCCACTCCGGCTTCTCGAGCTAAAAATTAAAACCACCGCTTTGGTAATCTTACCAAGCCTGAGGCATAACTTTTGAAACTCATTTTTAAAAAGAAGTTCGGGATTGAATTTGAACTAACTTTTGACGTGATCTCATGGCAAACGCTAGAACCAAATCACAATACCATCCTAAAACTAGTGGCCCAGGTCCGACCACGGGACGTGTGTGGTGTAGTGCTAAAGCGATTAATCATGCACAACAATTAAATGCAAACACCGCTTTAATAATTCAAAAATTAAATGACAAGTTTCACACACCAAACCTGCAAAACAAAGGGTTAGCCAAACACTTCACCCCTTATAACTCCCGTTCTACAAAACCATTTAACACCTAAGGATTAAAATTCAACCAATTCCCAAACCAAGTGAATTTTCATGAAATTTTTCTGGCCTAAGTCCTCCATAAATTTCAAAAAATTCAAGTTAGTCCCCAGCGGAGTCGCCAAGCTGTCGCGACCTAAAAATCGGTTTCCCAATTTTTAAAGTTAATGGATTACCATGTTAATTAAATTGAATTAACTAGCATAGCCCGAACTCTCCCGAGTTCTACCAAATCGTGACTTAGGTTCAATTTCATCAAAAGAAGGATTTATCTTAGAGTCGCCACTAATCATTTTGGGTAGGTTAATTAGACACCTAAATAAAGTATCGGGAGAAATACTTTATTCCTACGAACCAGAGATTAATGAGTTCGGGGACTTGATTACGCTAATTTTTCAATTAACGCCCTTTCGGTACCAATTTCATGAAAATGTTCAACTTGGCAATTTTGATAAATTTTCACTTGAGGTTCAAAGGTGCAATTTTTTTTTTGGTTTTCTTTTTATGATTTTTTTAGATTTTTCGATATATTATAAAGAATGCAAAATCACCCAAAGCAAACGAAGATGTGAAGAGAGAGCAGGTAAAGTAAAACTACCCTAAGGACAGTGAAAATAAAACCCGCAACTCGTCGGGTGAATAATTACAGACCAATTAAATAAAACCCGAGACATGATCGGGAATATAACAAAAATGGACCGGAATGGACATCGGTCAAACACCGGTCGCCAAGCCTCGTGGGTCGAAAGTACAACAAAACGGACCGGAATGGACATCGGTCATCCTCCAGTCTTCAAAGCATCGGGCCGAAAGCCAAATGAAAATAATAAACTTATCCAAACGAACATGCACAATCACCAATGAGTTAAGACAATTCAAAAACTCAAAGAAATTTTAACACGTGCTGATTAAACTTCATTGAGACCATTTTTTACATTTTCCAATGCATTAACACAAAAAATACGAATTAAATCATACTGTCCATGAACATTCTTAGGGAGAAAGCAGTAACCATAAAATACAAAAGAAATAATGAAATGTATGCAAAAATTCTGAGATTTTTTATGTGGATGGAAAAATGTGTGGTTGACAACTTTCATGTTTTACATTCTTACTGAAGAGACACTCATTTTCGTGTAGAAAATGGTCTTTCATGAGAGCTCAGCAGCAAACAAACAAATTTCACAGAACAGACATACTTCAGTATTAAGCTCAAATGGACACTCAAATCTCAAAATTAATGCACCAAACTTTCCAATTTACTAAACAAGACCCCAATGAACAACTTTCATTTTTTGTGAAATTTCAAAAGAAGACTCTAAACATGAGATAACTACGAATCAATATGACCACGCACAGAAAAACACTCAGACTCAAGGACGCCAACAGAATTGCATGATTTCATTAAATGCATTACAAATATGAAACGTGCATGAATATTTTTGTATTTTTTATATGTTATGCATTAAGATCTTATGAACAAATGTCATGAAGAGGTCTTTATGAAACGAAGTCTAGAATAACCCATGGAAAATCATTTAGCATGAAAGGTCAGATCAGAAAAATTCCATCTGAGATTCTGATCACCATATTTCCAGATTTCTGCTCTCCATTTCGGGACCCTTTTGACATAACAAACGACGTCCATTTTCACGCCATAATATATCAAATCGAAGATCTCTAAGTCATCTACGAATGTTCAGTATATTTGTTTTCGAGATATCGTCATCTAAACATGAAAAATTGAGTTACCAGATAATTGCACATGCTGATGCGCCTAGACCTCGTTGGAGATGAATCCGTCGCGTCGCCAAGGCTTGTTCCACGGCGGCGAATTTTTCTTTCTCAAAACTTTTTCTCTTGAAATCTCTCCAAATTTTTTTTCAATCTCCAAAGTCTTCCTAATTTCTCTCTAATCTCTCCAAAAGTCCCTCCTTCAAGGCTCTCATTCTTCCTCCTTTTATAGCCTACTCCCCCATCTTCCTTTCTCTATCTTCATCTATCATTCTAATTTTTCCACTAACTTCATCTTCCCTTCTAATTCCACCATCTTCCCTTCTTTATCTCCATCTTCCCTTCTAATTCACCATCTTCCATTCTAATCTTTCCATCTCCCATTCTAATTCTTCATCTTCCCTTCTAATTTTACCATCTTCCATTCTCCATCTTTCCTTCTAATTTCTCCATCTTCCCTTCTATCTCTCCCCTTCTCCATCTTCCTTTCTAATTTCTCCATCTTCCCTTCTATATCTCCCCTTCTCCATCTTCCTTTCTAATTTCTCCACTATCCCTAAAATTTTATGTATTTGCAATTCAACCCCTGAAGTTTTATGTATTTGTAATTCAATCCCTGAAGTTTTATGTATTTGCAATTTAGTCCCTGAAGTTTTATGTATTTGCAATTCAGTCCCTGTGGAAAAATTTCTTTTAAGTTCAAAACTTCATCAGCCTTTCGGCACACCTCCCTCACGCTCAATCCAATCGTTTGTCAATTTAAGCTCAAATCCTCCGTCGTTAGCCATAATAAAATGCATGATCGACAAAAAAAATTAAATATGCAATGCATGAAAAAATTAATTTTTGGTGAGAACAAATTCTCGTTTTTTTTATGTACTTGAATGAATTTTAAAAAGTGAAAATTTAGGTGTCAACAATATCCAATATGCAAATTAAATTAAATGCGCCTAACCTATTAGACACGATTCCTAATAAATCATATCTTCCTAGATGAATGTATAACCCATGAGATGAGATTTCTACAAAATCTTATCTAACTAAGGAAATTGAATTTTAAAGATAAGATTTCTAATAAACCTTACCTTCCGAAATCTCTTTTTTTTTTTAATTTTCAAATAAGGAAAACAATCAATTGAATATGCAATTAAAGATATGCATGATTTTGAAAATATTTTTTGATTCAAATTCAGTAACAAATTGAATCGAGGAATCAAATCTAGTGGTTACAAATTAGATATCTCGATTCCCACACCATCGACACATATCTCAAGGTTGAGATTAGTCCGAATTTATACGTTGTCAGAAGGGACATGATCCCTAAGTTGAATTGGATTTCTAAATCTAGGAAAATATGCTAAAATATATGAAAATATTCAAAATAGGAAATAATATCAACAAATCAAATTAGATAATAGTATATTACCTAATTCAAATATCCGTTGATTCGTCTCCCGTTTCAAACGGAGATTGGACCTGCAGATTCATGGAGGGGGTCCGATCATGACGGAGCTCACAGCGTCAGCTCGGCCTAAGGCGAGTCTTGCGGCGGCCGCTCGTGGCTAGATCTAATGGTGAAGGGACTCGTCGACTCGGTGAAAATCTCTGGAAAATAAACCTGCAACACAGAAAATTCCTTACGTCAGGAGGAGGCAGCTGGCACAGTGGGGTCCGACGAGGGACAGAGGACGGCGGCCCCAGATAACTCCACGGCCAAAATGGATAAGACACGAAAACAGCTTGTGTCTTTGGCTGAGTTTCCCTCTTCTGTTGTTTATTCCTCAACGGATCTCGCCTCTAACTCATGTCTTTGCATGGTCCGCAAGGTCTTCTTTTCTCTGACTAGGATTTTTGCTTTCACCACTTGGACTGTTTCTTTGACCTTTATATTGTCGGTTTTTCCTTCAATCCTGCGAGTGGTGTCTACAAGAAAAAAATGAGTGAGATCGGGACCAATCAGATGTGTGAGCTTCCTTGTGGTGTGCCCAGATCCGACATATTGGAAAGCCTGCAAAAGAAAACTCAAGTGCGGCTGCGGGTAAGAGGACGACGCTGGTCTGGTGGTGTCTTTGCAGTGTCCGCTGGACTTAATGGGGACTCGGCGGCCGATGGTGAGGACACGTCCAAGGACAGCGGCTCAATCGATCGTTGTAGTGGTGGACCAAGAGCTTCCGCTACTGGTTGTGACTTCGATGAGACGGTGCTGCTGGTTTGATCGTGGAGAAGCTCGGAGCTCAACACCGCTTGATCCACCGCTTGAACCTTTACTTCTTTAGTATTTTCTTTCCTTCTTGTCTTCTCTTTTGGCCTGGATCTCTCAAGGCAAGGACCACCGGCTGTCTTCTTCTTTGGTCTCTCTCTCACGTGAAAAATCTTGGCTGACTATTCCAAAGAAAAGAGAGACCCTGGGCTCTCTGGATGGGAGACCCGAAAGAGAGGGCAAAGGAAAGCTCTTCCTTTTCTTTTTTCTTTTTTTTTTTCCGTGAATGAAGCTCTTCTCTCTATTGCCACTCTCGGCACTGTGTGTCCCTAATGGCCGTGTATTTTAATTGTGAATCGTCTCCTACTTTTATAGCACGAGTCTCTCATAAATATTTGGAAATTCTGGATTCGCGATAAATGATTGATGATACTCAATGGATTCTTGCTCTTTCTTCGCAATCTTTTAATTTCCCTGTTGCCTTGAATATGTCCACGTTCATTCACCATCGGCCAGCTCATTCCACGAGGATTGATCTTTTGCCATTGTTTCTTTGATTTCTCCCAATCGTATTCATATTCTTGCCCTTCTTAATTCGGAGAGATTATCCACAAAGCATACAACTATACTTGTTTCCTTTTCATGACCGAATTCTTCTCGTGGCGTGAGCTCAATCTAGGTGATTGATCCGGATCCATTCACTACTAGTCCAAATGCAATGCAGATGCTATGTATGCAAAAATTAGAACAAACTATATGAAAAACGATTTAAATATTTATGTTAGAAACTAACCTTAGTCCCTAATTTTTTATGCAATTAATTATAAATAATTAGCCAAAATTTAGATGTCAATAATCACCATTTGCATTTTTCTAAAGCTCCTTAGGCTAAATATATTTGTATATTTTTCAAATTTTATTTTTAAAGCCAAACCAAACGTACCCGTAGCCGGGGCATCTACATGGAAGGGATAAGAGTGTGACTGCAAAACCCTTTTCACTCCCTCACAACTGCATCCCAATAATTTTTATGTACTTCGAGGGTTGCTTTTCGGTGAGAGACGAGGAGTCAGTTCATTTTCGGTCCACCACGTTCGGACAAGGTGGTCCTTTTTCTTTCCTGTCTACTGGTGTTCTGAAGTTGATAGGTTTTATGCGAATGGGAGCATTCAAAACTGAAATATTGTGTATGTGGCCTTGGCATCCTCTCAAGAATGATTTTTTGTTTTGTCAAATATTAAGCGCGTCTTTGTTTTTAAGAAAAACTCAAAATTTAAATAATATTTTTCAAAAAAATATTCATTTGTATTGCTTATAAAAAAGAATTAATGTGAAATACTTTCATCACTCATGAAAATAATTAGACATAAATTGTTATTAATAATGAAAATATTTTTCGTTGACTAATTTTTCGAAGAGATATAACTAATCATTTTTTGTTTTCCATGAAACAAACGCACTGTAAACTGTATACTTATTGAGAAATCTAGTTTACACCCTTCCATTATAAACTGCTTCAATTTTTCTCTAGTATCAAAGGAAGGCTCACATGCCTTGTGGTCATGCTAATTGTGAGACTATACATGTGAGTTGTGTTAGATAAGTCTTATATTGGAGAATTGATGTGGTGTGGAGAAGTTAATATATCCTAATTGACCCATAACTCATTGGCTTAAGCTTTTTAGTAAAAGTGAGTCCAATTTGATATGTTGAGTTCGGACTTGGGCTCCTTTTTGGATATCTTACTGAACGAGAAGTATCCAGCTTCTACTACACGCTCCTAACAAATAACATTAGAGCCGATGGTTGATTAATTCATGCTTACATGAAAGCATGAATTAATATATGAGTAGTTCTACGTATAACTCACAAAGCTGCAATGTCAAATTTTCAGGTCAAGCTATCTGCAAACTAAACCAGATGGAAGCATCACCATAAATCTTTAAACATTTTAAATTCTCTCACACATGCATGTTAGAAGAGTAGTTAGTAATTCAATAAGCCAGTGCCATAATCTGACATTGATTAAACAGTGAAATCGTGCCATTCGCACACTAAAATATCCGCCACTTGTCTTCAAGATCGAAGATTGAGTATGCCTTATCAAATTAGACAGGAACCGCATCCAATCCAAGTCAGCAGCATAATGACCAAAGTTAGAACGAACAATATGTTCACATTTAATCGTCTGACAGAGTAGTGGCCATTTAAAATTGACCCAAGATTCAGATATCTTGTGCAAATGACTTCGAAACTAAAGTAATTCATTCATTCATCTGGCCGGTGAAGGGAAAAGAGAAAAACAAGAAAAGGCAAAAGCAGAATGAAAGAAAGGAAAAAAAAGAAGAAAAAAAACATTAAAAAATTTACAAAAAATCATCTACGTCATCCGGCCAAAATTGAATAGATGTTTGGTAAAAAGGTACGGAAACATAATTTTGCATAGAAATTGTCCATATGCTCTAAGGAAATACATTATCATACAATCAACTATAACGAAGACCTATACCGTCAAATCAAACTCGTCAATCACATGATCTCTTCCAATAATTATGCCTCACTTCTAAATGTCCTCGACCCGAAAGATGCTTGGCCCATAAGTGGATTTAACCATTTGGTATAGTAGTGGAAGCTGCAGTAGTACGAATAAAGTCACAGGGAAAGAGGCCAGCAGAGTAATGGGAATGAGAACCCACTCCAGCCTCTTATCCAGCACAATTGAGAGAGTTGCAGCGAAAGCCACCAGCATGAAAGCCAAGGAGAGGAAGAGAAAACAAAGGCCCATTATGATCTTCCTAGGCAACGAGTCAAGAAAATCTTGCGGCTCATACCGCGAAGTTAAGATGGCTAGGAATAGCAATATGGCTGTCACGGAGGAGAACAAACCTAACGCGTCCGAAATTGTGAAAACTAGGACAGAGTCTTGTCCTAACAACAATGGGACTCCAGTTTCGTCATCATTGCCTCCAGGCACAGTAAAAGCAGCTGCGAATAATACTGTGGCAATTAGAGTTGAGACAAGCATACATGAATTTGCTGTGTCCTTCACCCACTTCTCTCCTTTCTCAAGCAACTCTTTGTGGTTCTTCACAAATAAATTCCAACTTCGATCCTCCGGGCGATCCCCCCCAAACATGGCGTTTCTGAATTCAGGGATAACGCAGCTTTCCACAGCCTATGCATAAAACCCACAAATAGGAGTTTCGATAAGTGGATGAAGTATTGCAAGTTTTCAGAAAAATAAAATAAATAAAAAAACCGACGAGGGAACATCTCAAGGAGATTAAGACTTAACCAACACTTGATGCGAAGTTGCTTAGAGGTCAAGTCCATCTTTGCTAGCAGAATTTCAAAGGTCACGTTATTCAGAATTTTGGATGAAGATTTTGTGCTTCATTTTAGTCAAATAATATATACACGCAAAGCACTATGTTTCCACTTTCTAATGATTCAAGTTTCATGGAATATGGGGTCTTCTAGAGGAATTTATGGACAAAAAGTATTGCAAAAATCCTAAACCTAATATATGGTGGCCAAGTGAGTCCTACAATTTTTTGAAAAAATTATCCAAAAAATCCTAAACCTATTGTACGAAAGTAAATTAAGTTCTAAACCTTTCAATTTTGCCAATTTAATCATAAACCATTTAACAAGTTGTCAATTTAGTCATTTTGGGCAATTTTCGTCAAAAATTGTTGATGTGATGGTCCAGTTAGTGCCGACTGTCCTACGTGGCCCTACGTGGTACGGCTTGCGCTGACATAGATAATTTTTTGTAATTTTTTATTCTTTCTAAATTTTTCTGAACTCGTTTATTTGTTTATTTATTTTATTTTCTTTCTTTCTTTTTTCCAACTCTAGGCTAGCGAGGTTGCCAACCTACCCTCGCTTGGTATAGGCAAGGGCCTCTGTGCCTCGCGTATGGCCTGCAAGTCACCGGCAGGTAAAAAAAGAAAGAAAAGAAAAGAAAATTTTAAAAAGAAAAGAAAAATAATAACAATAAATTCATAAAAATTATTCACATCAGTGCCACCTATCCGCGGTTGTGCCACGTAGGACAGTTGGTGTCCACATCAGCGATTTTTTATTTGGTCAGAATGACTAAATTGTCAAATCGTCAAATAGTTTAAGATTAAATTAGCACATCATCAAGATGTTTGAAATTAAATTAGCACAATGGAAAGGTTTAGGACCAAATTGACCATCGTACAAAAGGTTCAGCTCTTTTTTGATAAAATTTCCCAAAATTATTTTAAGAGCTGATCAAGAAATTCGAGAATGAGTCTTTTAGTACTTCTTCGTCCTTTACTGAACCCTATGCATTGTAATTTGTTTCTAGAGTCATTTGAGTCAAGAGTCAAATATTTATGATTTTTCAAGGGTCTTATTTATGATTTTTCAAGGGTCTTTTCTCGGAAATAAGAGGTAAATGTTTTGAGATTTGCCTCCACTAACGGTGAGCAAATGTTTTCTGAATTTTTAGAAATAAACAATCGGATTAGAGTTTGGTTAACCCTGTATCTCTTTGATAGATTCCATTGAGTGGTTAATTACATAACTCGTGTTTTGGGGTGGATTCCTTAGGTAGTGAGCATCTACACTTTATATGCCCTATATTCTCAGGTGGATTCCTTAGGTGATGAGCATTTATCCTATCATGTGTACCGCATCTTGAGGGAATTCTTTAGGTTGTAAGCGTTTCGCACTTGTGTAACCTTCTAGTCTGTGACACCTCTAGTACAAGTCGTATCAGAACCTAGGCTGTGGCTGGTCGTCTTCATCGTGGACTTAATGGCGACCATCGTGATGTCGAACTAGGAGATTTAAGTCGATAAGTACAACAAGTCCAAGAATAATCAAGGAAATTTCAATTGCTATGGCGTGACAATCTTCGTTATGACTCGAAAGAAGAAAACGACAAGCAGGAGATTACCTCTTTCGTGATGTCTGTCCCAACACAACTAGTGAAGAGGCTCCGTTGTGACATCTTTAAAGGAATGGTGATTCTTAGGATTTCGATGTCAAATTCGAAATTCCGAAAGACTTCATCTATTGGCTTGAGACATGTTGAAAGAAAAAAAGCACAATGTTTCTCCACTTGGGATGCTTTGTTCAACTATGGTACTTGCTTCGTATTGGGAAAATTACCAAAAAAGTCATAGACCTATTGCATTTGTGCCCTTTCAGTCCTATTTTTTTTTGTCGATTTAATCTTAAAGCTTTTGTAATTGTGCCATTTCAATCCATCTGGCAAATTTTGGCCAGTTGGCGCTAACGTGGATACCGACCGGCCGACGATCGAATATTTTAATATTTTTTTGAATTTTTATGATTTTTTTTTATAATTTTCATTTTTTTTCTTTTTCTTTCCCCAACTCCTCGCCTTCCTCAACCGATCACCAAGGTCCAACGAACAGCTAGAAGCGTGGCTGGCGACGGCGAGATTAAGCCCCACTATGGCCAGGCGAGGCTGAGCCTCACAAGCCCAGATTTGGGCTGGCATGACCTCCCTAAAATCGTCTCACCAAGCTCCGTCGAAATTCGACTTTAGCCAACCCCATCTCCCTCGTCTTTATCTCTAACTTTTGCTCTAGCTCTTTGTAGAGTGTGCGAGTCGAATCCTGCACTTATAATACTAGCGTTCCTACCACCCCAATCCCTTTACCCATGCCCATTGGCATTATCCATCTACATACATACAATTATATCGGAACTACACTATAATCTTAAATACAAAATATGATGCAATTGAACAAGCAAAGCTATCGTGAAAATATAAGCAAAACTGATTTAAATGTTATTGGGCTCCAAATTCATTTACGAGGGCCATACATGAATTGGTTTGCGTTATAATCCCCCAATTGCATGGTGGTTGACACCTATGCAAAGTGTCGATCAAATTTAAGAAAGAGTCACTTGGATTAGATTACGTGGTGGATCACAATTACATTAGAAAATTGATATGCAATTTATTCGATAAGTTTCAATAAGTTTTGAGTGCTCCAATTTCTCTAATCAGTCTTATTTTCAGTAAATTGTTCAAAGGATGTAGGGAAAAATTACTAAAAAATTATAAATTTATTGTAATCGTACTTATTCAATTTTTATTTTATTTTATTTTTTGGCCAATTAAGTTCTAAACCTTTTACATTTATATCAATTCACTCCATCCAGCCAACTTTAGCCAGCTAGCGTTGCGTAGACAATTTTTACTAATATTTTATTATTTTTTATTTTTATTTCATTTTTATTTTTGTTCTTTTTCTTCTTCCTCTAGCTAGTCACCAACCGACAAGGTCATCCTCGCCAGTGTTTGACAACCAGCTAGAGAAAGAAGATGAAGAAAAAAATGAAAAAATATTATTGAAAATTGTCAACGCAACCATGTTAGCGTCAGATGGACTGAATTGACTTAAATGTAAAAGGTTTATGACTCAATTGAAAATAAATTAATTAAGATTGAATTGGCACAATTACAATAAGTTTAGAACTTTGTGATAATTTTGCCAAGGATGTAGTGTTGTTTCTCAACTTACTTTAGTAATATATGTTTAGCATGTGGAATTTAAAAGTTTTATGGCTTAGATGGCAAAATAGTTTCTTCTCCTCATTATGATATTGGGTTCAAGTCGTATTAGATGCATTTCAAGAGTAAAGTCCGGAATGCACCAAATCGATGTGGGCCAGTTTGCCTTTAAAATCACCTCGTAAGTGGACCTCGTGGTGCACAAAAGCTGGCCAGATATCACCCGATGGCTATAAAAAATGATCTATGAATATTCTCGAGACTATCCAAACAAGTTCTAGCCATCATATTTTAAGAAACTTGACAAGAAGATATGGTAGGACTATGATAATTGACATTAAGCATGGTTATCAAAAATATGAAAAGAAAGATACTTACCTTATACCATTGAAGTTCTCTCTGCATTTGAAAAGCTGCTCCGGTCACATCAGTTGTAACATCAGGACTAGGGTGGTACTGTCCTGCTCTGAGCATCAAATCTTTCGAATCTTTCGGTGTAGGCCCTGGAACCAATGACAACTCATTGGCTTCTCTTACCTTCGAGAGGAGTGCGAGAGTCCTTTCTCGGCGATAGTCCACCGCATGTGTTGTCAACCTCGCACCATAATGCGGAATTCGAATAAGCTCCGGGAAAAATTGAATACATAGCTTCACGATTTCACTGATTCCATTCGTTGTAGCTTGATAAAGCACGCCCCCCTCTTGGAAAAAATAGGTGATCTCAATAGTATTCATAGTAGAGACCGCAACGCAACATTGCTTTGCCAACTCGACTGCTGCCACGTGTCTCAGCTTCACCTCATGAATTCTCTCAATCATAGGAACTAGAAAATGTCAAAAAAATGAAAAATGGAAAATGAAAATCGAAAGGGCAGCAATTAAAAAAAAAGCTCTCCAGCTCTGGGTCCCAAAATTTTCTTTAGACACCAAATTGCATCTAAAAATAGTTTAATAATTGTCATAATTTCCCACATTTAGAGCTTAGGTTGGCGGGTGAATTCATTCTTTCTTCTTTTTTATCATTTAGGAAAGCTATTTTGATCTTCTTACTCCTTTTGGATTCAGTCCTCAATCGCAAAATGTGAGTTTTTAGTAATTGCCGACGCAAAGTATAAAAAAAGGTATAAAATCATTTTTCGCAGTTTCCAAGAAAAGGTTTATGTCATGTCTGGAAGAAAATAATAATACTAATTGGATATGAAGAAAGTAGAAGTGATTAGAGGGTAACTGATTCCCCAACCCCCACCCCCCCCCCCCAACCACACACAAAAGACACACAAAAAAACAAAACAAAACAAAAAAAGAAGAAAAAGGGTAACTGAAGAAAGTGACCTTCCTCGAAGTTCAAACGAAGCTTTATAATGTTAATCATCATTAGGAGCATATAATTATAAGACTTAGTCTGATAGAACAACTTTGAAAATAATCACACTAATGACATTTATCTAGCTAGAGTAAATCACAGTGGTCTTTGCATATACAAGATTATTTTAGTTAATATTTTTCAAATATGGATAATAGTTAGTAATAAAAATATCGTATTAATCATACAATCCATGTATTGTTATTTATGCAGCAATTTCCTTTTTCTTTCTCCATCCTATGTGTCTCTAACAAAATCAAAACTTCCACATGAGGTCACATAATGGTATGTCACGTTTGAGTTTACTAGTGATACCTAATTTGGTAAGAATACACAACGACGCTATACTGTCGTTTCCTTTTTGTTCTTTAACAAAAATAGAAGAATTAGGGAGAAGGCTAAAGGGCATTTACGGTACATACAAAAGTTGGGTCAAGATGACAAGTGCAAAACTGCAAATATTGGCAAAAGTTGTTAATTACGTATGGGAATTATATGATATTTCTAGCGATCAAGGGGTATTTGGGCCAATTTTCGGGCACTTCGATTGGTCCCTCTTTTTGGGTAATCTTAAAAGAGCATTCTGCCGTGTCGGCCTACTGTATTCGGGATCTTATTTTTCAGAGTGCTTCCAACAAATCTAAAATATAGAATTATAAGAAGAGGAGAAAGCTCTTTTATTATCTAATTAACAACTTATTGATAAGGATATATAACTTGGGGTGGAATTTTGGGATGCACGATTTTGCTGGGACCCATGAATTCGCATCCACTAAACATTCTTCTATTCCAACCCCTTTAATGGCCACCCTTCTCACTTAAGAAGAGAGAGATGAGGAGTTCAATTCCCCACCTTCTCATGGAGACTTGGGATGGGGACACTAGAGAAAGGGGGCAGGGTTTTGAAACCTATACACAATGCATCACACATAGTGTGACTGCTTGTACAATAGAATAGGATATGATAGAACTAGATAAAAAAAAAAATCCCAAAGAAATTATTCCTTCCTGCTCATATTCCTATCCTACGCCTTTCTAAAGTTGCCCAGTAAAATTGTCAATTTAGAAGGTGAAATGTGATTAGATGATAAACCCATGCGATCGTCTATTGCAACCTCATTTCATCATAGTCAATGATGCTAGGGGCTAGCCCCCGGTCCCATGCCCAATTCTTGCACCCTCTCAACATATTATTGTTCTTGTTTTTCCAGAAAGATTTACATACTTGATAGAGATGATAAAGCGAACATGATTTCACCAATCAAGATTGACGGGGAAGTCCTAGGTTTATGAGACTCTTATTCCATATCTTCTACTTATATCATTTAGCCATAAGCAAGGAATTCCTAGGTTAACATCTGATAATCTCGCCTCAATTTGAAGTTTCAAGTGCTCTTTTTTTACTCTTTTTTTTTTCACAATTTCGTGACTCTTGCAATTAGAATTTGGTGAATATCTGAAATCTTTCAAAACCTAAAAATATTAACACAAAATCATATAGAACTTTGTTTGAGTTTGAGTTATTTTTTGAATTAAATCGATCGATGGTTTAAACAATAAGTTACAATTTACTGTCAGACGGTTGATACATGGAAAATTTTAATTACAAAACTAACTTCAAACGCTCATGTCACTCATCGAATGGCGAATATGTAATGGATTTTACACACCGGCAATGGGTCTAACACAAATTCTTTCCCAAATTATGGAAAAGAATTAAGTAGGAGCCTTTTTCTGCTTATAAAAGAAGTAAAAAACGAACAAGCCATAGACGTTGGAGAGAGAGGGACAGAGATAGAGATGGTATATTGATAAAATGGAAGCGTACCTACAATTTTGAAGGCAATCCAAAGTGATCTTGTAAGGCATTGAAGCGCTACAATCAGGTGGCAAAGAAAACCCGGTCACTAGATATGAAATCATTGTAAGACCTCATGATTCGATACTTATGCACTTGGTTACATTGTCCAATAAATTAAGTTATACGATACTTATGCACTTGGTTAAATCATATGTGGTTCCTAAGGGATAGCTGATCCATAAAGTAGTTCGATGTCAGGCCATTATTCAAGTAAAACCAAGTCAATGAACCAGAATATGTCCTACAAAGAAACGATCATTTTCGGTTTCTTTTGCTACTACAAAGGGAATCAATCTAAGAAAATCGACTTAAAGTTCAAAATAATGCCCAACAGCAAAAATGCACACCTACCCGGATCCACATTTTTATCTGTTGGTTTGTAGTTCAAGTCCACCGGAATACCTTCAGTCCAGAAACAAATGAGCAAGCGATAAACCAGATATGATCATTTTGAAGGGAATCAGTAATGAAGAGATGCATAGTGCAGAAAGTACGGACATTTGTATATCAACGCTTCCAAAATACTGAGCCTAGTTCCGCTGGGAAAGTGAGACCTCATGCTCGACAAACCGTGCAGTAGAGAGTAGGGTCGATCATAATATCTGCCTTTCATGGTAATTAAGTGAGGGTACTGCTCAACGAGATAAAGGGTGATATCTGTTGGAATTCACCAGCAAAGTTGATTAGGAAAATAAGCTAAGTGTAGAATGTAGGAAAAACACATAAGGAATCGAGATAAAGAGTGATGGTGATCTTACCATGATGACCAGCGAAGGTGAGACCCATCATGGTTCCAAACGCAGAGGGACTGCTGAAGGGACGATGATTTGGCCCATCGTCTGTCGTACTTTTTGCCAGGAACCAGGCGATTTCCTTATGCATGGAAGCTTCCACAGCAGCTATTCCCAAAGGAACACGTCCTTCATTATCTGGAAGTTGCGTCAACTTAGGATTACTTCTAACTAATGCCTTGACCATCCTTATCCTCCCACACAGGACAGCATTGTGGAGGGCTGTGCTGCCATCACAATCAACCATTTTGAGCACTTCTGGATCTGGAGACAAGAGCTCAACCAGGTTCTCAACAAATTGGTCTTGTGCACTCAAAGCGGCTATGTGAAGCGCCGTTTCGGATCTGCTTGTTAGTTTGGCCGTCTTTGAATCAGGATTTCTTTCGAAAAATCCTTTAGCAAATTCCCAATCACCCCTGAATGCAGCTCGCAACAATGGTCGGTAATTGTGTCTTTCTGCTTCCTCTTCCGATATATCTGCAATAGATGCAAACTTTTCAGGCCATTTTGTTAAAACTTTTTCCTTTCCTTGCACACATTGAAAAGTGTCCCAGAAAGAACAATTCCATGAAGATCCGCCCCAGATATTAATTTCACATTGAAATAACTCTTTTGAGGGATAACGCACCTGAAGCACCTTCGAATTGAGAAGAAGCTGATCCAACGCTTCCATAAACATTTTCAATATCTGTAAGAGAAAGAGTGATCACAAAGTCCTTCGCATACTTTTTTTTTTTTGTTTCCCCTTTTTTTGTTCGATTATAAAGCAAATAAAAAGAACCATCAGAAAATGCAAGTTCCAGCAGATTTTAATATCGCATCACTTATATTCAACTTTTTTCTCGGCTGGAAAATGAACATGTACCTGCAGGTTGTTCCTCATGATACGAATTTCCTTGTTCTTCACTCTGTTGCGTCGCCATTGCGTTGCTCTCCTGGTTAGAGTCTTTCAACAATGAAGTAACTGGAGAATGCGGAAAATGAGTAAGGTTTTCGGTTATCAAAGTGTTTTTGTCTCCCTAGGAAGGAATGAACTCCTTCCTTTTATACAAGCACCTCCATCAGATTAAAGGTGAGCCTCTGCAATTACAACAGGCAATCATATCTTTTTTCCCACCTCATAGATTACTTGAGTGTAACGAAGTTTATGCTTTGGGAATATAGACTAGTCCTGTACTGGTGACCAAGCAGCCTTAGCCTCTCGTGCCACAGATCATTAAGTTGAGTCTTCAATGATGGAACCATTACTTTAAGATAACTCTGTCCCTCTTTCTTACTATATAGTTCATTCCATCCCTTGGCACCATGATCAAGTTCAGTCTTTACCATGTTAAATTGCAAGCCTTTAGTCGTACAAATCTATTAGCAAAATGAGCACCTCACTTTTGTCAAAGCCCAAAAGCAAAAGCACAAGCCATTTTGTTAATACGTTTTGCCTTGCAAGCATTGACTTGGTTTTTTCCAGAACTGTCTCCACAAATTCCCTAATTTTCCGATATTGCCTTTCTTTAGTTATTGTTCATCTTCTTTGAAATTGAGTAGGTAGATCTGGCCAAGGGTTGGGTGAGGAGACGGCAATAGGCCGACGAGGGGCCAACCGCCCAAGCAAGGGCCGCCGTCCAAGTGTGGCCGCCTAGGTGGTGCGAACCCAGGCGTCGCCTGAGGTCGCATGGGCCGCACGACCCTCGGCAGGGGCGGCCTAAGGTCGGGCGACCTTAGACGAAAGCCGCCGATGCCAAATCTGGCTCGCCGACGGCCTTAAACCTTCGCCGATCTGTTGAAGGTTTAGTAGTTTTTTAATAAAGGGGTAAAAAGTTACATCAAAAGCCCTTTTGCGAAAAATATCATTTCATCAAAGTCTATTATCAATTGAGTTTTTATGGAACACAATTAACATCTCCTCAAATCCTTTAGGTCGAAGGTATTTGCATTTTTTCAAAATTCATTTGAAATATTGAATCAATCCTGCACAAGAAATGTCCGGAAAGGAACAATTTCATCAAGATCCGCCCCAAAATGCTAATTTCACAATGAAATAACTCTTTCGAGGATCCGACCAAAAAAAAAAAAAAACTCTTTCGAGGGATACCGCACCTGGGGCACTTCTGGATCGAGAAGAAGCTGATCCAACGCTGACATGAACATCTTCGACATATGTAGAAGAAAGAATATTCAGAAGAAAGAGTGAGCACAAAGTCACGGCAATGTTTGTTCGATGAAAAGGCAAAGAAAAAGAACCACGAGAATATACAAATTCCAGCATATTTTAAGACCAAATCGCTCGTACCGTATTTTTTCTCGGTTGGACTATGAACATCTGCTGGTGGTTGTGCAGGATTCGAGTTCCCATGATGTTCGCTTAGTTGCGTCGCCATTGGGTTGCTCTCCTGGTTACGGTCTTTCCACAGCAAAGTAAACGGAGAAAACAAAAGAGACGTTCTACTTTCAAAGAAGGGTTTAGCGGCTTTAGCCGAAAGGTACGTTTGTTTTTACTTTTTTAAGTTTTTTTCTTGTTCTGTTTCCTTTTTTTTCATTTCTTTTGTCTTTTGTCTTTTGTCTTTTGTCTTTTGTCTTTTTCTCTCCTCTCTTCCCCTCTCCTCCCTAGCCATCGCCGACCTCAGGCGAGGGCTGCCTGAGCCGACGTCGGCCGAGGGTGAGGGCTGCGCTCGCCGGCGCTTATTCATTTATTGATTTTTATCCTCTTTTTTTTTCCTTCTCGCCGGTGGCCGGTCTGCGATATGACCGGCCACAGGAGACCGGCCACAGGCGAAGCCAGCCCTCGCCAGATCTCAGCGATCCATCGAATCGGGTTCTCGGCTGAGTCGCCGAAGATTCTGGGCTTCCTGTCCAAGTAATGCAGGGACTTTCTGAGCAAGTGCCTGAGAAGACCCATCGGAGAGGTGGTCAGCTAGCAAGCTCCTTGGTCATGCTTTTCTTGAAGATGAAGCTCCTGACCTCCTCTCGGAGGAAATTGAACTCAAAATCCCAAACATCAACTCTCCAACCAGAGTGCTGGAACAAGCGGTCATCGACTGAAGATAAAGAGAAGTTCTCTGAATTGTCCTTTGAGCGAGAGAATCCAGCGATTGATCGGCGAATGGGGCGCGAATTCGATTTCTCCTCCTCAAATGCCAAATGGGGAGTTTGTCACGGTCAGAAGCAGCAAATCGAGCATAGAAGCACCAGAAACCAGTCACGGAGCAAATGCAAATGAAAAAGAAGAAGAAGAAGACATGGTGGTTGTTTCTCGTAGATATGGAGATCTGGAGAATAGTATGACCCTCGCCGGAACGAGGGTAGTTCCTTGCCTGGGCTGGCGGGCGAGGGGCCCTCGCCAAACGTCGGCCCTGGGTAGGGTAGCCCAACACCGGTGACGGCGGCTTGAGGCCGACGATAGCTGGAGACGGGAGGGGAGGAGAAAAAAAAAAGAAACAAAAAAAGAGGAGGAGAAATGATAAAAAAAAAAGTTAATAAAAAATAAAATGATGAAAATGCTATTCGATCGTGTCTTTTTTTTAAAAAATAATTTAATCACTTCAAATATTTATTTAAAATAAAATTCATTTTAAATTTTTATTTAAAAGAATAATAGCACTAAAATTTTCTCATCTATTATGACATGGCCGTGGTTGATACGATCTTTTTCTCAATACTTGTTGACTTCTGCATTGACTTCTGTCAACTTCGCTTGCTGTGATTTTTGGTAGCCATGTTTTTGGTTGAGAATGGAATGGGGGAGTGTGCGCATGTTTACACAGTTCTGCTTGTATGGGAATTATTCATGTTCGGAAAAATCCTAACAATAGTGGGAAAAGTCTGGCTCAATCATAGACTGATAAGTTCACATCATTGAGCGGCCGATTATTGTGGAAATAGCCAAAAATTATGGAAATAACTAATAATTTTATCATCTACAATGACGATATAAATTTTCTTCACACAAACAGATTTTAGATAATGACACATAATTAAGTTATAATTTTTGTATCTAACTTTATTTTATAAGGTTTACATTTCCATTATGAGATTATTTGTGTAAAAATAGTAATAATGATAGCCATAAATATATTTCAATAATGAGAATTCATTCTTTAACCTATTAAAAATTTTGAAAATATTAAAATATTATTTAAAATTGATCACGTCGACGTCGACAGCGTCACATCAGAATCGGTCTGCCAAATGAACTGAATTGACATAAATGCAAAAGCTTTAATGTTAAATTGATAAAAAAATATTTATGACTAAATTGATAAAATTATAATATATTTAGAAATTTTTTAGTAATCCTCTAAAAAAAATGATATAGTGTAAATGTGACTTGTGGGCATAATTTGAGATGTTGGGTAATTTTTCAAAAAGAAAAAAATGGTGGAATCTATTGAGATAAAAGAAGCGAAGATAAAGCAAACGACAATATATGGCCTTCATAAAAAGCTGAGCAAAAGTCACATAGCAATGATGACTATCCAAGAATAGCTACTCCGCCGCACTTTAGTTATGGGGTGTCACATGCTGTAACAGTGTAACTGTGCCTGGTGTCAAGGAATATTTGAAAAATTCCTAGTAGTTGGTAGATTTCTAGAACTGTAGGTAAATTCCGAATAATCAAGGATGATCGATGGCTAATCAAATCGTCAAATCAAGAGTAAATGGATTCTAATGTATCTTGAAATCATTGCAAAATTCTTCGAAATACTAAATAATGTGCAAATAATAGACCGGAGACAATAAGAAATTTGTACGTAATTTTTAAATTACAACATATGATTTTACGTTACTTGAGGCCATGTTTGCTTGATGACTGAAAGTGAATATCAACTTCTAATTGAGATGATTAGAGTGCCCAAAGAAAATAGAAACTTACCAAGCACCACCAGAAATCATATATAAACAAATATGAGCTCGGGAATTTCAAAATCTTATCTAATTCAAAATTCAAACTTAGGCAAAATCTATTCAATATTGATCTATTGCAAATGATCTTCACATCTTCATATCTTCAGTATCAAAATCTGATATGCCGTTGTGAACTTTTTTAATTGTTGTCCTCTTTTCCTTGTTTCTTCTTGCATATTTAAAATGACCATTCCGTTATGCATATTAAATCTATTAATCTTGCACCATAAGATCTATGTCTTAACATGCACACTACTATAGGAATGAATTGTAACTACTCGGGATTCCTTACTATGATCATCCCTTGGTCAACGAATCATCCTTGACTTGGTCTTCATCTTTTGTCCATGCCTTATGTTGTTTGATTACTACCACATTACTTCACTTTAACTCTGTCCATTGAAAAGTAATTATCAATGAGCTCATCAGACATTCCATTAATGGGCCTTATTGGTCTACTGTATTATCATGATCATCCACGGACTTGTCAAACATTTTATCGATTAGGCCTTTTGAGTTAAGCGTATTATCATGGCCTATTTTCAGCCATTAGCTTTTTTTACTTTTAGGTCCATATCACGGTTCCGCACTAAACATTATGCCATAATTTCATGTTGAGATGCCTAGCAAGTGCCACAATCCATGTCAGGATGCGATACGAATTTTGCAGAATAGGCAAGTACGTCACATCCTTGTGGGGAGGAACTTTTGGCAGCATCCTTTATCTTTTTGAAGGTAGTGGAAGACAGGAGCATCCTTTTTTAAAAGTAAAGAAATTTGACGTTGGTTAGCCTTATTTGTTTCCCTTTCTTTTCTGCTCTTTAATTTACATTTTCATTGATAAACGACCTTTATTTTTCTGAAGGTACTGAATGAAGATTGCAGTCCTCCTTCTTCTAAGGTCTGAAATTGGTGAAACCAAAAAAAAAAAAGAGAGGGAAAACATTCTGGGAAATTTTTGTAGAACAACGCCAAGATTTGCTGAAAGAGGCCAAACAATGGATGAAAAATACGTCATCATCTTGTAGCGTTGTCGCGGCTCTCATCGTTACAATAGCTTTTGCTACAGCTTTTGTCATATACTTGGAGGCAATGACAGCAGTACAGGGAACTCAATCTTTTTCCAAAAGGGTTCATTCATTGTATTCGCAGTTACAGACACTCTCGCTCTCTTCTCCTCTATCACTGCCATTTGATGTTTTGGGCTATCTTAACTTCATGGCATGCAATTGACGATTTCCTCCACTCACCACCAAGAAAAATGATAATGGGACTCACTTTTCTCTACCTCTTTTTGGCCTTTATGCTAGTGGCAGTCCGCTTTGCTCTTACAATCGTCATAAGTGAACGATTGAAGTGGATTTACATCCCAATTACTTTATTGGCTGCCATACCTGTCATACTGATCGCAATCCTACAGATTCCCTTGTATGTTGAGCTGGTCATATCCACCTATTAGCCTCCTCTCTGCCGACCCATGAAGTTTTGGAAATGATATATGCTATTATCGGATAAAGAGACCCATGAAGATTTGGAAATTATCTCTGCTATTATTGGACAAGGGCATGTGTGATTAGATATTTGTTTGCATTTGTTAGCGTGTGTAATGCGAATATCATGGTGTTTACTCATGCTAGACTCGAAGTGTAACGTCAGCTATACTTATGCTAATGGTCAATGTCCGCTTCACTTGTACACCTTGCCGCAATTTGTCGTTTGATTGTTTCCCCCCAAAACGGTAAGCACTCCTCGTTGATCATTGTCGTATTAACCTCAACCTAATTTTCCAAGAATTGGCAACATGGCCATCAATGATCAGAAGGGTTCATCTAATCAAATAAAAGCATTGGTCCATACAAATTCTCCGCACTACCTAACACGAGGAACTTCGGATGTAGCAAGCCGAGCAAACAGCAGTTTCAGTTTAATGGAAGCTCGGCTGCAAAATCAGTCTTCAACTCTGTCCATACTTGCACCTCTTCCTCTCATCCAACTCGCTGGCTTTGAGCTCCACGATCTTATCGGTTCTTCCTGCACTTTCACGATCCTCATGCTCCGCTTCTTTTCCACCGCGTCCCATTTTGTGCCCGACCCTTCGCACTCCCTCACCCAGCAATTGTACGACATTTTCTAAAACAGAGAAGTGATTGCTCAATTGCATGACCTAAGCCGTGTATGAAACGCGCATGGGCATCGGTAGATAGGATGTGAAGAGATATCGCCTAATCCCCGTCCCAAATCATCTGCCTTGGCATGAAATCAATCTCATTAACGGTATTGTTTCCACTATCTCATAGTTTAGGAAATGTAGAGAAAAGGAATGGACGTGAAAAATGAAAAGCTAAAAACAACTGATGAGACGGATTGCATCTACTTTACCACTACAATACCAACCCAATTACATCGACTTTCTCAATCAAAATTGATGAAGTTCGAAAGGTTCAAAACTCATTCACGACTGCACCAATGAGCATCGTCATCCTCTCGAAATTCCCACTTCTCCACTGAATACGAAATTAAGGCGAACCGTTGATGCTGCAATTAAATTTGATTGCCCTTTAAGAAACGAACTTAAATCATCTAGTCATTACCATCTCCAATCTGTGTGCAAAAGAATGTGCTTAAATCCATGACTCAATAAATAAACGAAAAAGTTTGAAACCCCAAAATTTGCTTAATCATGTAACTAAATAGCAAAGAATAAATCAATTCAAAAGCACGATAAATAATGCCGGTTGACAACATATCACACATACATGTGAATAAAAACCATATTAAACCCCAGTACCCGAGAACACTAAAAAGCAAAACAATCTTTTGCTTAGCCATGTTCAAAGTTTTCATGCAAAACCATTATCCTACGCACATCAGCTAGTAGTCTCATTCCAATTCAGTGCAAAGGAGCAAACCAATAAGCATACCATCTCTTCACCAATGGCAATGTCCACTAAACAGTATCAGGATAGCTTAAAATGGCTTCACTCTATCTAGCGATGCTTGCAACTGTCCGGAGTTCATGTTGATAATGGCTCAGCATACATCATGGAAGTGGATGGCCGACACTCTAAGTTCACTGTATATTACTTGATCATTATGCTTTGTTCAAGCAAAATTTTCAATCATGACATCAAATAGGTGATAGGAACAGAACTCGTTTTGGTGTTATAGCTCGTTGGTTTCTTCCGAGAGCAAAATAGTCGAACTGAGAAAGAAGGAACTTTCTTGGCGCTAGGTGACTTAACCGGGGGCCCGTGATTGTGGAGTTTGCGGGTCATCCCGAGAACTAGTCGTGTTTCACCGCTAATTTGAGCATAAGCTCGCTGGCCGCACGGACACCTCGGTTATCAAAAAAAAAAACTTACCTTGGGGTTTCTGAATGAGCATAATCAACCCACCACCCAAATCGAAAATCTACATGTGGAGAAAGTCCGAGGGTTGTCTTATTTCTAGTTCCAGATACACCATCTCCACGCAAACATGTGGCAAGCTTCGTCGATTAAATTCCGACGTGTATCTTTGCTATGGTTTCTAAGTGCCTTGTTATCGATTGAATTCCGGCATTTCATCCTTATGTCTCAAGCGTTGTCTTCGATTTCTGAACTTTTATGGTACGATAAAATTTTTGGAATTTAGATTGAACTGTATCAAAGACTACATTTTGCATTTCACTTGAATGTGCAGTTGTAAACTTCTAAGAATGCATTGCAAAATAGATTAAACGAATAGAGCCAAAGTAATAACCACACTAGCAATTTCGCTAGCATGTCTAGTGCATCTCCCCCCTCTAGCAAATGCCAGAAACATAAAACAAACATAAAAGAACTTCCATAGAAGGTGTTGGGTACATGCAGCAGAAGTCCGATACTTTTTACTTGGGGAGATCGCCAAGAGGGAGCCTAAGTCCAAGCCCGTCAATATATCCAGTTGGACTCACCTTCACTCAAAAGCTTAAGCCAATGAGTTATGGGCCAACTTGGATATATTAACTACTTCAGACCACATCAATTTTTCGATGTGGGACTTCTCTAACACAACTCATATGTGTATCCTAACAATCTCCCCCTCACATGTGAGCTCCAGTGTTAGGTCTGTTCCCCCTTAATTCAAGTATCCTTCCGCACCAACATATCTCAACTTAAATCTCCATCAACGCCCATCGGGTGGGGCGGGCTCGGAAACCGCGTTGGTCACCAGATTCCTTCCTTGAGATATTCACCAAACACCGATACATATTGGGAGTGGGCCACCAATCAACCATCGGCTCGATCAAAATTGATCTACGTTCACGGGCGAGACACAACGAAAATTCCACTATATTCAAAAGGAGAGTGCAGAATACAATGAAACCCTAATCACAATATATATATTGTGTCTCAAAACATAAAAGGAAAAAACCTAATTCTTCTGGGTTGGGCCTACGACCCATTCAAATAATATGTCATAAATTCAAGACATATTTAACAATTCTCCACCTTGGCTTGAATTCAATAATTCAAGACGCCGAACATGTTCTTCCGGCATCCCTAAGCCTACGTGAGCTAACTCGGTGTAGGAAACAAGGGATGTAACAAAGGAAATAATATATCCTTTTCAAACAAAGGTAGAATTTCATTCACCTCGCCACCAAGTCCCAGAAAGGGGCAAACCTCAAACAAGCATGCCAATCAAGTTCAAGTAATGCTTAAACTTATTGGCGGGGATTGACTTGGTCAACATATCAGCAGGATTGTCAGCAGCACCAATCTTCTTTACCATCATATTTCTCTCAGCAACTGCCTCTCGAATAAAGTGATATCTGACATCAATGTGCTTAGTCCTTTCATGATATACTTGATTTTTAACTAAGTGTATAGCACTCTGATTATCACAAAAGACAACTGAATTGTCTTCCTACTAGAGCCCAAGTTCCTAAACAAGATTCCTTAACTAGATAGCTTCTTTCACTACTTTTCCTGCTGCCATATACTCTGCCCCTGTAGAAGACAAAGCGATTGTCGACTGTAAGGTTGACCTCCAACTAATAGCTGAGCTAGATAGCATGAAAAGATAGCCAGTCAAAGATTTTCTTTTATCAAGATCACATGCATAGTCAGAATCCACAAATCCCACAACTGAGGTACCACTTGAACTATTTCTATCAAACACCAAGCCCAAATCTATGGAACCTCTAAGATACCTAAGTATCCATTTTACTGCCTGCCAATGCTCCTTTCCAGGGTGAGCCATATATCTACTTACCACACTAACTGTATGAGCAATGTCGAGACGAGTACATACCATAGCATACATCAAACTGCCAACTGCACTAGAGTATGGGACATGAGACATTGCAGCCTCCTCATCTTCTGATTGAGGTAAATGTAGAGCTGAGAGTTTAAAATGAGGTGCTAATGGCGTAGTAACAGGTTTTGCGTTCTGCATGCCAAACTTCTCAAGTACCTTCTCAATATAGCTCCTCTGCGATAGATATAATTTTCCTGCTTTCCTATCCCTCCGAATTTCCATCCCTAAGATTTTCTTAGCAGGACCCAGATCTTTCATCTCGAACTCCTCACTGAGCTGTTTCTTCAAGATCAATACATTTGACATGTTCTTTGCAATAATGAGCATATCATCAACGTATAAGAGGAGATAGACAAAAGATCCATCCGAACCCTTCCTGAAGTAGACACAACTATCATAGCTGCTCCTATGATAACCACTTCTTATCATAAAGCTATCAAATCTCTTATACCACTGTCTTGGAGACTACTTTAAACCGTACAAGGATTTCTTCAATCTGCAAACATAGTCTTCCTTGCCTTCTACATAATAGCCCTCAGGCTGGGCCATATAAATAGTCTCATCAAGGTCACCATGCAAAAAAGCAGTCTTCACATCAAGTTGCTCAAGCTCAAAGTCAAATTTAGCAACTAAAGCTAATAACACACGGATGGAAGTGTGCCTAACCACATGAGAGAATACCTCAGTATAATCAATTTCCTCCTTTTGATTGTAGCCTTTGGCTATAAGTCGTGCCTTGCATCTAGCATCTTCAACACCTGGAATTCCTTCCTTTTTCTTGAAGACCCATTTACACCCAATGACCTTTTTTTTCTTTAGGCAACGACACCAAGTCCCAAGTCTGGTTCTTGTGAAGTGATTCAAGTTCCTCAACCATAGCAGTAGCCCATTTTTCTGATTCTACGCAAGTAACAGCTTCAGTATAAGTAGAGGGTTCATGAATACCCATACCTTCTGCTGTCGTGAGAGCATAAGCCACCAGATCAGAGTATCCATATTTTTGAGGAGGTTGAGTCTGCCTCCTTTCTCTGCCAGTAGCAATAGAATATGGCTGCTCCACCTCATCTACAGCTTCCTCATCTGAACTTGAATCAACAGTAACACTTTGCTTACTTAAATCATCTCGAGAGGTTTTCTCTGGAAGCTCCATTTGAACCTTCACTTTATTCATATTGCTCTCAGGCTTTCCTGCATGATCATCAACAACCTTTCTTTGATCAAGCATAAGCATTTCATTAAAAGTAACATCTCTACTAATAATGAACTTATGCGAGTTGGATTCCTGACACCACAAACGATACCCTTTTACACCATCAGCATATCCAACAAAGATGCATTTTCTTGCTCTAGGTTCTAACTTACCATCCTTAACATGATAATAAGCAGGGCATCCAAAAACCTTTAGATTAGAGTAATCGCAAGGCTTACCTAACCACTTCTCAAAGGAAGTCTTACAGTCTATTGCTGTTGAAGGAGAGCGATTAACCAGATAACAGGCTATGTTAACAGCTTCAGCCCAAAAGTCTTTTTCCATGCCAGCATTAGAGAACATGCATCTTGCTCTCTCCAAAAGGATTCTGTTCATACGTTCTGCCACCCCATTCTGCTGAGGAGTGTGTTCAACTGTACGGTGTCGAACAATACCAGCATCTACACAGAATTCATTAAAATCACCGTTGCAGAACTCAAGACCATTATCAGTCCTAAGACGTTTGATCTTCTTTCCAGTCTGATTCTCAACAAAGGTTTTCCACTTCTTGAAGGTTTCAAATACATCACTTTTCCTCTTCAGAAAATAAACCCAAACCTTCCTAGAATAATCATCAATGAACATCACAAAGTAAAGAGCACCACCCTTAGATGGAACCTGTGCTAGTCCCCATAAATCAGAATGGATGTCGTCAAGTGTGCCCTTTGTTGAATGTGTGCCAGTACAGAAGCTAACTCTACACTATTTGCCAAGAATGCAATGCTCACAGAAATCTAGCGAAGTTGTCTGCTCTCCACAAAGTAAACCACGTTTACTCAAAACTGTCATGCCACGCTCACTCATGTGGCCCAAACGCATATGCCACAGTTTTGTTTTATCATTATCAGAAACAGAATTAGATGTGCCAATCGAAGGACCTATAACAGTGCTACCTTGTAGATGATACAAGTGGTTCACCTTTCTTCCTTTCATCACAACCAGATTGTCTTTGGAGACTTTGAGAACTCCACCTCCACCTGAGTACATACACCCAATGGAATCCAAACTGCTCAACGAGATAAGGTTTCTTTTCAAGTCAGGTATATGCCTTACTTCAATCAAGGTTCTTACTACTTTGTCATGACATTTAATCCGAACAGTACCAATACCCATAACTCTGCATAGAGTATCATTGCCCATCAAGACTGATCCACCATTTATTTTCTCATATGTGGTAAACCATTCCCTATTTGGGCACATATGATATGATGCTCCAGAGTCCAATATCCAAACATCATTAGACAAACTAACAGCAGAACATGCAGTAAGAACACTGTCTGACGCCTTAGACTCATCTTCGCTAGCAACATTCACCACATCTTGTCTTTGAGTATGTTGCTTACCTTTTCTCTTGAGCACAGGACAATCTGATTTGTAATGTCCTCTTTTGTGACAATAATAGCACTCCACGTTTGTCTTATCGCCAGGTGGCCTATATTTTGAGCGACCAACAGATTTCCCTCGAGGAGCTTTATCCTTGTTCTTGTTACTGCCTCTCACAAATAAACCATCTGCTTTATTTTCACTAGTATTTCCATTCAGTTTCGTTCTCAATTCAGCAAAATTCAAAGATGCTTTAACATCCTCCAAAGTTATGGATTCACATCCACAAAGCATCGAGTTCACAAAATTCTCATATGAAGCAGGCAGTGAACATAACACAATCAAAGCTTGATCTTCATCATCAAGTTTAATATCTAAATTTTTCATATCCAGAACAATTTTATTAAACTCATCCAAGTGTTCCTGAACAAGCGTACCTTTGCGCATTTTTAGGGTATAAAGACGCTGCTTCAAATAAACTCTCGACGTCAAAGATTTCTTCATGTAGAGACTTTCCAGTTTGCTCCAGACACCCGCGGCTGTTTCCTCATCGGCGACTTCTCGCAGAACTTTGTCATCCAGAGATAACTGAATCGCGCTATGCGCTTTCTCGTCCATCTCTTCTATTTCTGCCGAGGTCATGTCGTCTGGATATTTTCCGTCCAGCGCCCTAATCGTATCCTCTCGCCTTAATAAAGCTTTCATCTTTATTCTCCATAATCCAAAATTATTCTGTCCATCAAAAGATGAAATCTGAAACTTTAGAGATGCCATCTAAAAGAGCCCTTTGATTTAATATCGGGTCTTCGAAGGGGTTGGGGGTTGTCGACAGTCTTCGAGGGTTGTCGGGGGCTGTTCTGGTCTGGTCGCCGGGAGGTGGCCGAGAGAAGTGGCCGAGCACACCGGCCGTGGCCGAGCTAAGTGGCCGATCGAACGGGCCGTGGCCGAGCGAAGTGGCCGAGAGCACGGGTCGTGGCCGAGCAAAGTGGTCGATCGAACGGGACGTGGCCGAGCGAAGTGGCTGAGATCACGGGTCGTGGCCGATGGACTTAGCCGGGATCACGGGCCATGGCCGAGAAAGTTGGCCGAGATCACGGGTCATGGCCGACGGACTTGGCCGGGCGCACGGGCCTTGGCCGAGCGAGTTGGCCTACCACACGGGTCGCGGCCGGCCAACTCGCTCGGCCGGCAGCTGACGGTGGGTTGACGACTGAGGGTTAGGGTTTCAGAGAACCAGACTCTAATACCAATTTGTTGCGTATACGCAGCAGAAGTCCGATACTTTTTACTTAGGGAGATCACTAAGAGGGAGCCTAAGTCCGAGCCCGTCAACATATCCAGTTGGACCCACCTTCACTCAAAAGCTTAAGCTAATGAGTTATGGGCCAACTTGGATATATTAACTGCTCCAGACCACATCAATTTTTCGATGTGGGACTTTTCTAACACAACTCACACGTGTATCCTAACAGAAAACATATGCCATTGTACAGCATTTTTGAAAAGAAGGGAAGTGATTGCTCAATTGCTTGATCAAAGTCGTGTAGGAAAATGCGCATGGACACTGCCTGATAAGATGTGACGACAAATGCCTAAACAACGTTCCAAATCATCTACCTTGACATGAAATAAATCCCATTGATTGTGGCAGGACTTTTGTTTCTACACATATTTCGTAGATGACTGTATATTTGGTAAGTGTAGAGAAAAGGAATGTATGTCAAAATGAAGAGTAAAAACAACTGATGAAACAGATTTGCATAACACTGCGATATTTCACTTACATACATTGACATTATCAAACAAAATTGATGGAAATTTGAAGGCGTCAAAACTCATTCTCCCCAGCACCACTGAGCCTCGTCGTCCCTCCCTATATTCCCACTTCTCCAACTGAATACGGATTTCAGGCAGACGGTTTATGCTGCAATTAAATATGAATATCTGCTAAGATAAAAACTCAGAATCTTCGAGCCATTACCATCTATAATGTAAATGCAAAAGAATGTGCTGTAGTCCATGACTCAAAAAATTGTAAACCCAAAAATTGTATAATCAAGTAACTAAAGGGTCAAAAGCACGGTACATAATGCCAGCCAAAAACATATCACAAATGCTGTGAACAAAAAACAACATTAGACCCCACTACCCAAGAATAAGCAACTTCAGAGCAAATAAATTCTTTGCCTTAGTAGTTCTCATTTAAATGCTAATAGTTCTCATCTCAATGCAGTTCAAAGGAGCCAACCAATAGACATGCCTTTTCTTCACCAATATCCTCTAAACAGTATCTGGATAGCTTAAAAAAAGCTTCCACTCTTCCTAGCGATGCTTGCAACCGCCCAGAGTTCATGTTAAAAAGTGGCTCATCGGTACCAATACCCCTCTTACATGAAACAACTTGAACCACAGAAAAACTTAATAAAGAGAGTGACATAAATCACAGAAGCGCAAGACGCATACCCGTACGTTCACTGTTTGTTATAATCATCATGCTTTATACTAGCAAACTTTTAATTCATGACACCGAATAGCTGGTAGAATTAGAACTTGTTTTGGTGTCATAGCTCATGTATTTTCTTTCAAGAGCAAAATAGTAGAATTGAGAAGGAAGAAACTTACCCTGTGATTTCTTACCTTTACTAAAAAAAAACTTACCCTGTGATTTCTGGAAGAACGTAATCAGCCCTCCATCCAAATCGAAAATCCACACTCGGGCAAAGTGTAAGAGTTGTTTTATTTCTAATTCGAGATGCACCATCTCCACCCAAACATGTGGTGAGCTTCCATTTCCAACCAATTGCATTTAACTGAAACTTGTGGCCTACACCAACCTGTAATTTCAAGCTGACTGACTCTCCAAAAGCTTTACCAATCATAGCTAAATACCCACAGAAGTTAACAGACTTATTGATGATTGAGAATATTGAGCCACGCCAGCACAAAACAGAGGTGTTATCAAATAAGCCTCAAACCTGGAGATTCAAGAACTTTGTGATAGGAATCTTTTTGGACAGAACGCGCATGTCTTGTTGTATAGGCTCATAGACAAACTTCCACCGGCGATGTGGGGATACAAGCTTGAACACAAGCTTTGTCTAAAAATCATTCCTTGGAGCATTGTAAAACTGGATTGAAATATCAAATCAAGAATGTCATAATGAGGCTATATTCCATGACTGTATCAACTGAACAAGCAGAATTAAACCAGACCTTAAAGGCTCTAACAAAAGTTCTGTGTGATGATCAATCCCAAAGAGTCGAGAACCATGAATGATAATGAGTCATAGACACATACACGAGCATTAAACACAAAAATATTCTTAATTGTTCCGCTTAAGCTGAAGTACGGTGAACGAGGACGCAGAAATCAAAATTCCGATGAATTAAACTTGCAGTTAGAGCTTATAAAAGAAATGGCAACAACAAGAAAAAGAAAATCCATGTTCTACTTGATCATGCGACTATTACTAGCACAAGCTGTATTAGGTCAATAAGGACGAGGTAGTGAACACAAAGCAAGCCAAGCCAACCAATGGATTCATGGAAATTATATTGATTAGCATATGTCGACGGAATCAACATGAATAACTGTAAGGCTGTAACATCGTGTGTGACAGATCTTTCACAAGTCTGACCAACATGTTCAGCTAAGTGAGATTCAAACTCATCGAGATCACGACAAGAAAACTAAAAAATGCTCTTGTTGATCTACTCAACTTCTACTATCTTCACTAATCAAACATTGGTGCAAACTGTAACGAAACCTCATTTATCTCCCACGAAAGGATGGATCGATATCTGAATAGTTCAACACTCTCCAGATTCTCGCTCACATGTGGACTGACATATTGACTTAACAGAGAGCCCCAAAATGGACTTCTGCACACAGAAGCAAACGAGAGGGCCTAGGGTATGTATAACTCACAAAGTTGCCACGTTAATATTTAGGTCAATATATATGAAAACTTAAATTAGATGGAGACATCACTAAAAATCTTTTAACATTTAAATTCTCTCCCATATGGACTATCTTTTCACATCACAAAAAACTTAGATTCTCTTTTAATATTTAAAAGAGAGAGTGTGCTATCTCTTATAACCTTTCATCGATTCATATGGTAGAGTTCAACCAATCTACTCTTATCGTGGGAGAGTGGACGTAGGCTTATCTAAACCGAACCACTATAAATTTTGTGAGCAATCTTCTCGTACTTCAATATTTACTTATGCATTTAGATCATTGCACACGGTTCTTCTGAATATGTTATTTCACATTATTCGGATTTTGTTTGATTCCGCTTTAAGTTTTTAAAATTGGTCATAATCACCTATTCACCCCCTTTTAGGTGATTATTGCTAGACACAACAAACTTTACCTTCATGCATAGTTTGATTGGAAAATCAACTGGAGTAAGGACGCACACCTAGAAAAGAGGACGGACTTGATTAGAAGAGGAGCTGAAAGAGGAGTCAAATTCTTTGCTATAATATCCAAAGAACCTAACACTAGCATGGTCAAGATATTATGAGGGATATTAACGAAAGGGTAAGTCAATAAACGCCATCCAAAAGAAAGAGGAGAATTTGGCCGCAATTCTGGGAAAGCCTAGTGTGCGGAGTTACGAACTTCATTAAGAGAAAAAGAAGGGAAATGAAGGTTCATCCAGCATTGCAGAATCCGGAATGCCTTGAACGGGGTTTTTTCCCCTTTAGAGTTTGACTTGGCAGATCTAGATTTCATTGTGAAGGATGCATGACCAAAGCCTTTATACAAAGTAGCTAGAAGTAGGGGACTCAAAGCAACTGGATGACCAATTGCAAGATTGGAAGCTATCCGCAACAAATTTTTGAATATTTGTAGCGACGAATTGAAGAAGACATATTTCGAATGCCAGTAAAGCAGGAAAGCTACATTCTCATGATTACTAATTGGACCTGAATAGGAACGAAATTGCTTCATGAACTTCCCATAAGCTTAAAGAAATCTGGAACAGGAGGGGCATGAGCATCTTTTAGTTCACTAATGGGTTTACCATATGGGGGAAGTCCAGTAATGAAGTAGATGTCCAAAAGAGTAATTGACATGGGTCCCCAAGGAAAAAAGAAACAATTGGTAGAGGGAGACCACAAGCTAACTGTGGCACCTAATAGTCCAGGGTTTGGGATGCAAGACAGCATACTAACCTCTAAAGCAGTATCTAAGCCATTTGATTCCCAAATAACTGATATCATTCCACCACTTGTTAGACGAAGATACTATTTGTAGAAGTCCCACTCGAATGAAGGAAATTCTTAGAACCGAGAATGCGCGGTTATCCATATTCCGTCACAGAAGTCCTCTAGATGGGAAGCAATTCTTTGCGCTTCATTGAGAAGCAATGCCGAAAGAGAGGTCGGAATGCTCAAGTGATCGAGGAAGCAAGGACTGAGGACTAACCGATCTAGATAAACGTTTAGCTAGTTCAAAAGGTCAAAATGACAATTATGGAAACATTGGTCTCACTTTAGATCATCCAAGTTGGCCATAAGTTCCTCGGAAGGAGTTTTGGAAGAACTTGATACCATCCAATTTGAAAATCCTAGGAAACAAAACAGAGGTTTAGGGTTTAAGAACACGAGGAAGAAGAGGCAAAAAGACTTGATTTTTATCCTCCTTGAAATCGAAACCAAGAGATGGCGATTCGAGAAAGCTATGATTACAGTGATTTGAAAATTACGAGAGAATAGGTGATGTGGCAAGACATTATGGATATACAAAACTTGCCCAAGAAGAAACCATATAGGATGAAGGTACGGTTTAAAAAAAATTAAAATCCTTTTAATCATTTTAAAAGGAGGCATATGTTGTGATGCAGAAATAGCATTTTTGAATAAAAAATATTTTTTCAGTATTTTCTGCATTTTCAATGTTTTTATATATTAGAAAATGAAATACCCAAAAATTACAAAAATAGCACTTGTGATCAGAAAATTTAAAAAATAGTCACTAGTCTTCTTTTAATCCCAATTGCGTTTTGGTCATTCTAAATCTCAAAAATTTGATTGGGAAAATTTAGTTCCCTGGTTAAACAAAAATCACAAATCAAATCCTTTTTAGACTTCTTTTCACCTTTCGCCAGTTATGACATTTGATCTGGTTACCTCCAATTATGTTCTGGTTTAAACAAATTCTCGAAAACTGGTCAAATTGTCATCGAATCTGGAAGTTTTTGACCCGGATCAGGCGAGTAAAACCCGACCGACTCGGTCAACCCAATCAATTGGATCTCGATAGAAACCAGAAGTAAAATACCTCTCCATCTCCTTCGGACATGCAGTGAGTGCAGGGAGACAGAAACTTGCAAAAACACTACATTAATGCAAAACCCTGACCAACTCTTGGAGAGAGGATATCCTTGAGTCGCCAGGTTGTAAAAAGGGGAGGTTGAGAAAACTCATAGGCCTGGACCGAGAAGCAGGGAGGAAGCAGACGCCATTTTTGGTGATTGACCATCAGGTCTCGGGCAGAGGGCTTCAAGATTTCCCTCCAGGCATATAGCAATCGAGGGAGGGGAGGCTCTGGAAAAAGCCTCTCGGCTATAAAGAAAATAGAGGAAGCTCGATAGAGAGTGGGGGCAGAGCTCGATCCTAGGGGGCTCATTCTGGATTTTGAGAGCTCCGTGAGAAAAAGGAAAAGGCAGAAAAACCAAGCTGAGGAGGAGCTTATTGAAAATAATAATAAATTCAGTTTTGGAAGAAATTCCAACATGTTAAATTCATTGTCTAAGTTGATGGCTAGTCAAAATTAGGTATGCCTAATTGTTTTTTTAACTCTTAAAGTTAGGTGTGTAGTCAAATGAATACACTTAAGTTTGGTAAAATTAGCTGTAGTCAAATAAAGACATTTAAGTTTGGAAAAATTAGGAATAGAATTGGCTATAAATATGTGTGGTTTTTCTTGTAAGTTTCATATCAAGGAGGAGAAGAAATATAGAGAGAGTTGAGAGTTCTTGTAAAACAAGCTTAGAGCAAAACTTGTATTTTCTTTGTGTAAAACCCTGACAAAGGTATTTTGTAATATTGGTCTCTCATTTGTATTTTTGTTATTCTCTCCAAATTAAATCCTCCAAGCTTCCGCAAAATTCCTTCTTTTTATTGGTTCCTACATTTGGTATCAGAGCCAAGTTATGGCATCCTCCAATTCCATTCAATTCCAACTTCCAAAGTTGAATGGGAAAAATTTCAATAACTGGTCCGTCTAGATGAAGGTTTTGTTCAAATCGCAAGATTTGTGGAACCTGATGGAAAATGGCTACATCGAAGTAGCTAATAATGAAGAATTCAATGCCTTAAGAAAGGAGGAGAAGGATTCGTTGGTGGAGTCCCGAAAGAAAGATCAGAAAGCATTATATGCGATCTTTCAAGCCATTGAGGAGACGATATTTGAAAAAATATCGAATGTCGAGACCGCCAAAGCAGTGTGGGATATTTTGTAGAAATCCTATAAGGGCGACGATCGTGTTCAAAAAGTTCGGCTTCAAACACTTCGAGGTGATTTTGAGTCTTTACGCATGAATGATTCTAAATCTATCTCTTTATACTTTGATCGTGTGCAAACCATCGTCAACCAATTAAGGGTTAATGGTGAAACACTCCAAGATGTACGAGTCGTAGAAAAAATCTTGAGGTCTTTGACTGAAAGATTTGACTACGTTGTTGCGGCAATCGAAGAAGGCCAAGATATATCAACCATGACGTTGGAGCGATTGATGGGTTCATTATGCTCGCATGAGAAAAGAATGAATCAGAAGTCCGTCGGTTTGTATTTTGAGCAAACTTTGCAAAGTCGTATCGCTCTATCAAATCGAGGAAGCTATCAAGGAGGTCGAGGTCACGGAGGAGGCCAAGGAAGAGGTGGAAATTCCAATTTCACCGGAAAATTTAAAACACATGACAAATCAAAAGTCAAGTGTTTTAAGTGTAACAAGTTCGAGCATTACAAATCCGAATGCCATGCAAAGGTGACGTACGAGCAGGCGGAGCACGTACATACCACTAATGCTGAAGAATACATGGTGTTAGCATGTAAGAATGATGACTCGAGCACTCTACAACAACATATGGTATCCAGATACTGGTTGCAGCAATCATATGATTAGCTGGAAGGAATTATTCTCGCAATTGGATGAGACGAGTCATGGTGAAGTCAACTGCAGGAATAAATAAAAAATTCCCGTGATGGGCAAAGGTAACATTAATATCATGTCAAAAGATGGTACTAATGTTGCTATTGCAGATGTTTACTTTGTGCTAGGACTTTTTTAGAATTTGCTAAGTGTTGGGTAACTTTCTGAAAAAGGCCACAAAGTTCACATTAAAAATAGAATTTGCACCATCAGAGGTGTCAACAACAAGTTGATCACAACGGTGCAAATGACGAAGAACCGGATGTTTCCCATGACTCTTCAGACGAAGAATCTCTTGAGTTTTCAAGCGATGATGAAAGACAACAGCTGGCTGTGGCATCTTCGATAAGATCATCTAAATTTTTGTGGACTAAAATTACTGGTTCAGAAAAAGATGGTGACCGGCATGCCTTTAATCGAATGTCCAGATCGTCCATGCGAAGGATGTCTCATTGGAAAACAACATCGAGAATCATTTCCAGTTAGGAGAGCCAGAAGCGCAAAGAAACCTTTGGAGCTGGTACATACAGATATATGTGGCCCTGTTGAGGTTGAATCAGTCGGACAAAAAGGTACATGCTGATTTTTGTTGATGATTTTACCAGAAAAACTTGGGTATATTTCTTGAGAGAAAAATCTGAAGCATTTGGCAAGTTCAAAGAATTTAAAGTCTATGTTGAACAACATAGTGGTTTTAATCTGAAGACGTTGAGATCGGATAGAGGGGGAGAATTTACCTCAAATGAATTTGACAAATTTTGTAAAATTCATGAAGTAAAACGTCAGGTGACTACCAGCTATACACCTCAACAAAATGGTATAGCAGAAAGAAAGAACTAGACAATTTTTGAAATGGCAAGAAGTATGTTAAAAGCCAAAAATTTGCCTAAGAATTTTTGGGCAGAAGCGGTTGCTTGTGCTGTATTTGTACTAAACAGGTGTCCAACAAGGAGTGTTCTTAAAAAAACCCCATAAGAGGCTTGGAGTGCTAACAAGCCAGATGTTTCGTTTCTACGAGTATTTGGGTGCGTGGCATATCCCTATATACTAGATGAACGAAGAAAGAAGTTGGATGACAAAAGCGAGAAATGCATCTTCATTGGCTATAGTGACACAACTAAAGGTTATAAGCTGTATAACCCAGTCACTAAAAAGGTAATTATCAGCGGGGATGTCCATTTTTTTGAAGATGAAGCTTGGGACTGGAACCAAAAGGGTGACCAGAAAAGCATTACCATCGAAGATGAACCATTGGAGAGAGAAGTAGAAGAACCTCCATCATCTTCGACTAATGGTACATCTTCACCAACAACAGCTTCAAAACCACCACTTCGTCGTTCACAACGACTGAGGGAGACGCCAGCAAAATCGAGGGATTATGTTGTCACAAGACACGATGACAATGATGGTGACAGAATCACTGACGAAACGTTGATAAATTTATGTTTATTTACTGATTGTGATCCCGTAACATATGATGAAGCAGCTGTAGAAGAAAAGTGGATCCAAGCAATGGATGAAGAAATTCATTCCATTGAGAAGAATGACACATGGGTACTAACTTCTTTACTACATGGTAAGAAATCCATTGGTGTCAAATGGGTCTACAAGACAAAATACAAACCCAACGGTTAGGTGGATCGTTACAAGGCTAGACTGGTCGTGAAAGGCTACAAACAAAAGCCAGGTATTGATTATTTTGATGTATTTGCATTAGTAGCTCGGATGGATACCATCCGGATGATCTTAGCACTTGCAGCTTAAAACTGTTGGAGGATCCATCAAATGGATGTGAAATCGGCATTCCTCAATGGTGTCCTTGAAGAGGAAGTCTACGTGGAGCAACCATAGGGATATGAGAAGAAAGGGCATGAAGATCAAGTTTATAAACTGAAGAAGGCTTTGTATGGACTAAAACAGGCACCTCGTGCTTGGTACACGCGTATAAACACATACCTGCTAGAGAATGATTTTCAAAAGTGCCCGTATGAGTGTACATTATATATCAATTCAAATACTAATGGTGACATAATAATTGTGTGCCTTTATGTTGATGACTTGATATTTACAGGTAGCTGTGAAAAAATGTTTTCTGACATCAGGGAGGCTATAATTAGCAAGTTCGAGATGACTGATTTGGGATTGATGTCCTATTTTCTCGGCCTTAAAGTGAAGCAGAAAGATGATGGCATATTTATTTCACAGTAGAAATATGCTAATGACATTTTGAAGCGATTGAAAATGGAGTTGCTCAAACCAATTCGGACTCCCATAGTAGAACGATTGGAGTTGAAGAAAGAAGGAACTGGTGAGCTAATAAATCCCACTTATTTCAAAAGCATTGTTGGCAGTTTGAGATATTTGGTTTCTACAAGACCAGATATTACCTATGGAGTGGGAGTTATTAGCAGATATATGGAAAAACCGTATCAATCACATTTGCAGGTAGCAAAAAGGATCTTACGGTATGTCAGTGGAACTCGTGACCATGGAATTTTATATTCTTATACTGACAACTTTGGTCTAGTTGGATATACAAACTCCGATTGGGCAGGTGATACTAAAACTCGAAAGAGTACTATAGAATATGCTTTCTTTCTCGGATCAGGAGTGATTTCTTGGTCCTCGAAAAAACAACAAGTTGTTGCACTCTCGACAGCTGAAGCAGAATATATGGCATTAACTTCAGGGGCTTGTCAGACGAAATGGCTTCGTAGGATGCTTAGTGAACTGATGCATGAGCAAAAAGGTCCTACCAAATTTATGTGTGATAACAAGTCGGCAATTGCATTAGCCAAGAATCCCGTTTTCCATGGTAGGAGCAAACACATTGATATCAAGTATCACTATATCCGTGAGCTAGTCAAAGATGATGAGATTGAAGTTGATTTCTGTAGGTCCGAAGACTAGATTGCAGATATCATGACAAAACCATTGAAGGCGGATTCATTCGAGAAATTGAAGACAATGCTTGGCGTAATGGACTTCCAAAATCAATTTTAAGGGAGGCTATTGAAAATAATAATAAAATCAATTTTGGAAGAAATTCCAACATGTGGAATTCATTGTCCAAGTTGATGGATAGTCAAAATTAGGTATGCCTAATTGTTTTTTTAACTCTTAAAGTTAGGTGTGTAGTCAAATAAATATACTTAAGTTTGGTAAAATTAGGTGTAGTCAAATAAATACATTTAAGTTTGGCAAAATTAGGTATATAATTGGCTATAAATATGTGTGGTTTTTTTTTGTAAGTTTCATATCAAGGAGGAGAAGAAATATAGAGAGAGTTGAGAGTTCTTGTAAAAAAAACTTAGAGCAAAATTTGTATTTTCTTTGTGTAAAACCTTGGCAAAGGTATTTTGTAGTATTGCTCTCTCATTTGTATTTTTGTTATTCTCTCCAAATTAAATCCTCCAAGCTTCCGCAAAATTTCTTCTTCCTTTTATTGGTTCCTACAGAGCTTCTAAAAAAGTTGATCAAGAGAGCCTCGAGGGAAGCTCTCAGTTTTCGGGAGGAAAAAAAAAGAATGCGAGGGAGTGGTTTTTTTTGAAGGGGAGACAAAAGGAGAGGAGAGGAGCTTAGGGAGTTGGTCCAAAAAGAAAAAAAGAGAAGAGGAGAAACGGATGTCGAGAGCTTGAGAGTTCTCGTTGAGAGAGAGAGCCTGAGAAGCAAACGGGAAGAGAACCGAGAGAGCTCGTGTGAGGGAGCTCGTCAAAGAGAAAAGGGACAATGCTTGTTCTCTCGCGGAAGAATCGTCAAGCGCTTCTCCTCCGTCTCAACTGTAAAAAAAAAAGGAACAGATCTGGTTTTTCAAGGAAAGGTGGGGTTGAGACTCATTTTTGTACGAGATCTCCGCCGACAGCTAGAGGGAGAGAGTGCTTGGAGGCCGACCCCGTCGCAGCCGCATCAACGCCGACACCACCGCAATCCCAGTCGAGCCTCTTCGAGCCGCGCTCAACGATCGTCGACGGACATCGGGTCGGGTTCTTGGCCGTTCGGATAAGTCGTCTAGCCCCTATTATGTCTGCTGTAGCGTTAGGTTGTAAAACTGGCTCGGAAGATGTTCGCCGTTGGTGGTCAAAGGTAATTTTTTTTTTTTACTGGCGAAGTCTCTCTGAAGACGCGGTTGAAGGAGCAGCTTCAGTAGAAGTGCCGTGGGGGAGTTATCGCGACAAAAGACGACTGAGGAGAAGAGTGATAAAAAAAACCTAAAAAAGATCAAGATAAAAAAAAACATAGGATAAAAGAAAAAAAAGTAAAAGAGCGTGAGCTCTGGGAGATGTCAGATTGAGTGCTGACGTTGTACTGTTCTAGGTTTGCCAGTTGGGCTGTTTTAGTGAATTGATTTGGTTTCGGCTAGTTGGGCTAAGAGGGCATTAGGTCCAATAGAAGAGACGATTGAACAAACATTAATAAAGCTTGGGCTTTTTTTTGAAATCATGAAAAGAATACAAGCTAAGTTAGGCCCAGACCATCGCCTTGTCTTAGACCAACCTTAGGCTCTTGAGCCTAGGTCGGGCTTGGTCGCATGGTCCGGGTATAGTGACTCGGTCCAGAGCACTTTTCGAATTAAATAAATAAAATAAAAAGTGAGAAAATTGGAAAATTTTACAAAAATTCCATAAAATCATTAAAAAAAAAGGAAAATGGCTAGATTGGCCTTATTTCCCTGGTTTTGACTTTTATAACCCCTTAAATTGACAATTTTACCATTTTGGGTAAATTATCCCAAATCAAAATCAAACCTTAGGTAAACATTTTTTTCTAAGCCTTTACGGCATTACTAGGGTTACATAATGCGTTTTATCCGCATATCATTGACTCTTTGATTGCGCACATTACATGCCTTGATTGTGACTAATAAAATGGGCTCACATCTACATGAACACGTTAGAAAAATATTTCATTTTGGTATCGAAAGGGTGTTGGTCGAAACATCGATGTAACCAAGTCTTCGGACCTTTAATCTCTGGTTGCGTAGAATCAAACAATATCTCTTAACTACTCAATAAGATTTTCGATCTACCTTCCCTAAAGACTAATGGCAACTCCTTTTGCATTTATACATACACATGCCACTCGATCATACTAAGATCACACTTGATGACCCGTTGTGATTTTGTATGTGCATGGAATAACTTGAGTTAAGCCCGTCTTGGAGGCTCAATAATCCATTAGCTCGATTTTTTGAGATCGGGTCATCAGAGTAAGAAACCATCACTTGAGCTAAACACTTAGAGGAGCAAGTACCTTGATGGAATATGGAAAAACCACATGTAGAGCATGTGAGGATTCATGTAGGTGTTGATCAATGAGAAACACTAACGAGCTATTGATACTAGGAAGGAATAATGCCACCTATGCAAATAGCAAGGATGATACTGTGTGTCTAAGTACTAGAGCATATCAAAGATGGGTAAAGCAAGCTATACATGTAGTTGCCAAGGAAAAGTAATCCTGCCAAAAAGCAATTTATTTCGAAGAGTGCCAAAGAAGACAAAAAATCCTCCTTGGGGGGAGAACAGTTGTTTATAGCTAAGAATGGGGTAGCTCCTTGAAAATATGGCCCAGAAGTCCATAAAGTATAGAGAACGTGAGCACAAGCCACATGAACGAAAGAGATTTACTTGACACGAAGGCTATCAACAATTACTGGGATTTTGACTCAAAAGACCCAATGGTGGAGAACATGGACACGATTGATCCGAGCAAAAGGGCTAAGCCAAATTGGTATATGGACACTTATTTGAAGTTAAATAACTGCTTACAGACTTAGTCAAAGGAGTTTGTGGGAAATGATAGACGTGGCAGTTATCGATGCACAAAAAGTCACAACTCTTGAAGTGCAGTTACCAACTCAACCATTATAAATACTACCATGCATCTATAGAAAAGCTTCCCCAAACAAATCAACAAATTTATCTTATCTTTACTAATGGCATGACACTTCATTTTCCTTAGTTTTAGCTTTCAAATTCTCATTGATGAGTCAAATTCTGGCATTTATCTTTATCCCAAATACTACAACATTGAGTAAAGTTCATTTTATTATCGAAGCATATTCAATGTTTTGTCGTTGAGTCAAACTCTGGCACAGTTTTGGGTATGTTGATTAGTCATCTTTTGAGAGAAATTGTGCTTACTAAGCCAATCCATAAAGTCAAACTCTAGTTTGGTCTACGTTTGTGTATTTTCTTTTAAGCTCATATGTATCAATTCCTTTTGAGTCATACTTATGAAGTCTCTCGATCGAGTTAAACTCTAGTTGATATAACATTAGTGAAATTCTATCAGAATCTTTGTAAGTATCACATGTTGATTTTCTGACTATTTGGATCTCTCCTATCCAAGATCTCCACAAGATTCTTTAACATATTTAAACACCGAAGAGCAAATTATGGTGAAAGAAATTTTGTCACGAAGAAATTTCGACGAAACATGTTGTGTTCTAAAAATACTCAAGGATATGACACTGCAGGCGAAGGCAGCCTCCCCTCACGAAACCCTCACGAAGCACGGCCATATGCAAGGCCAACCTTGTCGACTGTGGGTGAAGGGGGCGATAACCTCACTGGCAATCTGTCCTTCATTAACTCCATGATCAATGCTCTATCAGGTATGGAATTGTGAATTGACACACCTAAGATGTCCCAACTTTTTTGCATACAACCTATCAGGAATTGAGCATGCAATTTCAAGGAGATCGTCCTCTCCATTGCATTGATTTGCTTCACTAAACCTCCCATAGTTCCTATGTGTTCAGAGACATTTGTTCCATCTTTGTACTCCATACGTGATATCTCTTTATTAAACTTGCTATGTTTTTAGCTGTTTGATCCAAATTTCTCCACAAATCATAAGCGTTGTCTTCTTGGGTGAAATTTTCAAAGATGCATTAATCAAGCCACTTTCCGATGGCAACGACACATCTTCTATTGAGGATAGTCCACTCCTCCTCCTCCTCCTCTTCTTCTCTGGCTTTTGTTGATTCAGGGACTGGTGTGAGAATTTTTACCATGCCCTTAGGAGGCACTCTTGTCTTGATTGGCCTTTGCAAGCCTTTGATGTAGAGATGATCCTCCATTTTGCACCTCCATATTACATAATTCGTAGTCGTGACCTTGATCATGGTGTCACTGTCTTCTGACATCTTTTACAACCTTCGCTCTAATACCACTTTATTGTAAATTAAGTCAGATCACAATCAATCGCAGCAAAATTCTAACAATCCGATTCACACAATATGTGGTCATAAATTATATTTGGAGAATAAACATAAATAACATAGAAACAAGAAACAAAAAAAAACAATACACCAAAAGTTTTTACGTGGAAAATCTAATGTGGGAAAAACCACGGGACATTGATCTAGGAATTGCTCCACTATAATCAGAGGATTACAACTGACACTCTAATGGTGTCTTTGTCACAATAAATTCCCACAATTATCACAAAACACGCCCTCACTTGATGAATTCTCAAGATCTCTCGTGTTTACGAATTATTGAAAACTCTTGTGATATCTGAAGTATTTTGTAGTGCACATAGAATCCTCTACCCAATCGCTCTATTCATAGTGGTAAACCTCCAACAAAATTGGAATACTCCCTAATTGATTTTGCAATCATGGTCGATTAGAAATCTCCTTGATTGGAATTCCTCTCATTTGGGCAATCACCAGAATTGATTCAATCCTAGTATTCTTCCTATCCAACGTCCTACCATACTAAGACTCATTTCTATTAGGTATTCTTGATAAGCAATCATCATGATCTTTCAAATCAAATCCCAAACTTGTTGGATTGCTCTCAACAATAAGTTCAAGAACTTCTTTCATTTTCACTTTCATTCACAAATTTTATTATGTTTTGATTTATCAATCTATAATTGTAAGAAGAATCCTTTTATTTTTTTTTTTCATAATGTATACTTGTATTGTGTGCGCTACTTGTGTGTGCAAAGTATTGGTTTAAATGGTAACAGAGTTTGTTCATTTCCTTATGATTTTGAGAGCCCTACAGAATTAACTCTTCATAGCACAAGGGCGATTTGCGAGGTGTTCTCTTAAGATCACTTAGAGAGATATATTAGTTGATATGCACGAAAGTTGCCCCAAACTTCACGATGATCAATAAATCAAACAGAAGTTCAATAGACATGTATAAAGCCAAAAAAATAAAAAATAAAAAAATAAAAAAAATTGAATTGAGCTACCTCAAAAAAAGGAGTGAGTAGTAAAAGAGAAGTCAACATATCCAGTTGGATTCACTTTCACTTAAAAGTTTAAGTTAATGAGACCAATTATGATATATTAACTGCTTCACACTATATCAATTATTTGATGTGAACTTTCTAGTATAGCTTACACATGCATTTTAACAGTTATGATACTTGTAAAACTTCAAAGGAGTTGATAATACACTAATTTACTTGGAAGTGAGTAAATTCTCAATAGTATTGGTAAGTTACTCAAGGGTTGCCTAATAATCAAGTTACTAATCATACTTTTTTCACTAACACTACTTGAATTTGCCAACGGTTATAGAAATCCACCAACTAGCCCTTGATTAGACCTTGAACTCATTCTTGCTAACATGAAACATTAGGGGGGCTCACCAGTTCATGGGCACCACCATAATTACCTTAAAGAAAAAAGAGAAATATGATTTATTCTCTTTTGGTGTGAGTAATAATGTACAAGAGAAGCCTTTATATAGGCTTGGAAGAGGTGAAGAATCTAGTACTCTTCCTATGTAGGACTAAAGGAAAAGAGAAGAAATAGACAAAAGGGAAAAACAAGTTCTAACACCCCCCTCAAACTTAAGGTGGATCAAACAGCGAGAGTTTGGAAAGAAGAAATAAAAAGCGTTGTGATGTAAGAACCTTCGTAAAACAATCTGGAAGTTGATTCTTAGTGCCAACAAAGGGAAGAGAAATGGTGCCAGCTTGAAGATGATGACGAGTTATATGACAGTCGATCTCAATGTGTTTGGTACGCTCATGAAAGACTAGATTCACGCTAATATGGATGGCACTGTTGTTGTCATAATATAAAGGAGTGGGATCCGGAAGTGAAACACCCATGTCAGCAAGTAAGCGTCGAAGCCAAACAATCTCAATAGTAGTGTTGGCCATAGCACGATACTCAGACTCTGTAGAGGAACGTGAGACAATATGTTGTTTCTTAGCACGCCAAGAAATGAGAGAATCACCAAGAAAAATGCAATAGCCAGTGACAGACTTGCGATTAGTCACATTGGAAGCCCAATCAGCATCAGAATATGCACGTAATTTGAGGGCAGAAGAAGATGGCATGAACAAAGAACGCGTTAAAGTGCCCCGAAGATAATGTAGTATCCTCAAAACAGCAGCATAATGAACTGTAGGAGGAGCAGCAACGAATTGACTAACAACATGAACAGCATAAGCGATGTCGGGATGAGAGATAGTAACATATACAAGACTGCCAACTAAAGTTCGATAGTGGGTTACATCAGAAAGAGGTTCCTAGTCGTCTGCGCGAAGTTTCTGATTTAGTTTAATAAGAGTAACGGCAGTGCGTAAGTCGGAGAGAGTAGCCCTAGAGAGAATATCAGCGGTATACTTCTGCTGAGAAAGAAGGATACCACGCGAACTGCGAGCAATCTCAAGCCCAAGAAAATAACGTAGCGGTTCGAGATCCTTCATGGAAAAATGATGCTTAAGGTGCCTCTTGGTATGCTCCATATGAGCTCGATCATCCCTAGTGATAATCATGTCATCCACATAAAGGAGAAGAATAGTGCAACCAGCAGAAGAGATATGAACAAACATAGCATGATCAGTCTCACTTTGAGTAAAACCAGCAGATCAAATCGCATTACCAAACTTCTCATACCAAGCATGAGGGGCTTGTTTAAGACTATAAAGAGCCTGTCGAAGGCGGCAAACCTGTCCAGAAGTGTGAGGAAGACCCGACAGAGGTTGCATGAAGATATCCTCTTGAAGATTCCCGTGAAGAAAAGCATTCTTTACATCAAGTTAAAAGAGAGGCCAGTTGCAAATTGAAGCAATGGCTAGTAAAGTACGGACAGATGTCATATTTGCTACGAGAGCAAAAGTCTCCTCATAATCAATACCATACTCTTGCGAGAAACCCCGGGCAACCAGACGTGCTTTATAGCACTCGATATTACCATCAGAACGAATCTTCACCTTGTATATCCACCGGTAGGATACCAAGGATCGACCCGGAGGAAGAGGTACAAGCTCCCAAGTACCAGTATTCTGTAAAGCCAAGAGTTCCTCAGATATGGCCTGACGCCATTCAGCAAGTTGAGCGGCCTCATGATAACTTTTAGGTTCCTGTATAGCATGAACAACAGCCAAAAAGGAACCAAACTCTGTAGAATAAGAAGTGGCAGCAACATACCGAGCAGGTGGACGCCGATCCCGAGAAGGATTACGGCGTGGCTCTAGAGGTGTAGAATCGTCAAGAGCAGACAGAGCAGGAGGTATAGTAGAAGGGACATGCGAAGGTGGAGAATGTTGTGATATATCTAAATCCGAGATGGAAAAAGGAACCGGTGGAGATGGTGAAGGTGTAGTAGGAACTAGATCTGAAGTGGAAATGGGAGAAGAAGGATCAGGGGAATGATCAGGAGGGAAATCCATGAATGGAATAGGAGACGACACAAAAGGTGTGGCGTTGGTAGGAAAGAAAGGAACATGCTCATGAAATGTGACATTACGAGAAATACGTACACGTCGTGCATGTGGATCATAATAACGATAACCCTTATGTTCGATGCTATAACCCAAGAATGCACATTGGATAGAGCGAGCGGTGAGCTTCGTACGTTCATGGGGTGGAAGGATGACAAAACAAGTGTACCCAAAAACTCGCAGATGAGTATAGGTGGGAGATTGAGAATGAATACGGTAAAAAAGGGGTGTCTTGATTGAGAACGGATGAGGGTAGACGGTTAATGAAATAAACAGCTGTGAGAAAGGCCTCAGCCCAGAACTCAGTAGGAATGGAGGTGGCAAGTAAAAGAGCACGAGTGGTCTCCAGAATATGACGGTGCTTGCGTTCAACAACCCCATTCTGAGCTGGAACCCCAGGACAGGATAGCTGAGGAAGCGTGCCATCATTAGCCAAGAGAGAATGAAAAACACCCGAAAGATATTCTCCCCCGAAATCAGATCGAAAAACTTTGATTTTTCTATTAAATTGGGTGGAAACCATGGTAGTAAAAGATTGATAAATGGAAAAGAAATCAGTACGTTGACGCATAAGATAAACCCATGTATAACGAGAATAATCATCAATAAATGACATATAATATTTGAAACCACTTTGGAAGAGAGCGGGGCAGGGCCCCATACATCAGAATGAATAAGATCGATAGGAAAAGGCTTAGCAGATTGCTTGGCTAAAGGACAAATAGAACAAGGAGGAAGACTATCAAAAGAAACAGGACCTAGAACACCTTGTTTATGAAGGACGGTGAGATGAGAAAAAGCAATATGTCCGAGACGCTGATGCCATAGAGTAAGATCAACGGTAGCCAACACAGGAACAGGAAGGGAGGAAGATGGAAGATGGAGATACTGCATAGTATAGAGTCCGTCTCGTCTACTACCTTTGCCAATCATCCGGCCACTCAAACGATCCTACACAAAGCAAGAGCTGTCAGTAAAGCTCACAACACATCCGGCATCGGTAAGCTGTCCAACAGATAATAAGTTAAGAGCCAGGAAAGGAACATGTAACACATCAGGGATACTGAAATCCCGAGGGATGGTGAGAGTCCCTTGTTGGGTAGCTCGAAGAGGAGAACCATCAGTTGTAAAGAAATGTGCTGGATGCTTGAGTTTAGAGAGCTGAGTGAGACAGGTAGCGAAAGCAGACATATGTCTAGTAGCTCCTAAGTTAAGTATCCATATAGTAGAAGTGTCACATGAAGAGGGAGTAGCCGCAGTTGTGCTGTCAACAGATGAAACGGCTGCAAGGGTCCTGGAGCCAGGAAAAGAACCAAGCAGAGAATGACTTAATCGAGCACGCTGGGCCTCAAGAGCAGCAACACGGTCATCCGTAGAGAAAGAAGCCAAGGTAATTGGCCGAGCCAATGGAGATGAGGTAGAATACTGAATAGGCTGCGGTGGCGTAGGAGGGCGCAAAACCTCTTTCTTCTTTCGCCAACAGTGTAACTCTTTATGACCAAGATCATGACAATAAGTACATGTAGAGCGGTGAGAGCCATAAGTAGGCGGAGCATGTGGTGGAGCAGCCATTACCGATGGTATCCAAAGTGAATAATTAGAACCATCAAGCTTGACGTCTATGCGGTCACTAGAATCGCCCATGATGACTGTTGTGAAGGTCTAAATTGACCAGAAAAAGAAAATCACTGAAGCTTGAAGCGCGGGACAAAATGCCTAGGTTGATAGAACACAAGAAGCACGAATCTAGAGGTACAAAGTAAGCCTCTAGAAAATGAAGAATTAAATTATAGACGCACGAATTCGTGGAAGCTTGACTAAAGCAAGCAAAGGTGACGGCTCAAAAGCCCAAAACTCATTGTCATAATTTCTGATGCGGAAGATTCAATTTATGGCAACCGCAGAGCATACTTTTAAAACAATGAGCTCGTTATTTTAATTTCTGATGCGGAAGATCCAATTTATGGCAATCGCAGAGCATACTTTTAAAATATTAAACTTGGCTTTGATACCATGATAAGAAATAAAGAAAGAAAAAAGAGAAATATGATTTATTCTCTTTTGGTGTAAGTAATAATGTACAAGAGAAGCCTTTATATAGACTTGGAAGAGATGAAGAGTCTAGTACTCTTCCTATATGGGACTAAAAGAAAAGAGAAAAAAGAGACAAAAGGGAAAAACAAGTTCTAACATGAGGATCCACATGTCAAATATCCCTCCTAACCAATAACTGGTTTGACTATTTCAAGGACAAATCAATGGGTTAATTAAGCAATAGGAAGGCTTCCAGGAAGGTAATTCAAATATAAATCCACTTCAATACTTTTGCTTAGTAAAATGGTTGGGATGTAGATTTATTTGGGTCATTTTGTTGTTTTGTCCTTTTCGAAAGATCGATTTACGTGACTTTACTTAGCCATTTTCAAAGACTTGTAGACATAAAAAAAAAATTTCTGAGTCTTTGATCCTCAACTCGGACCAAATGAGACCAAGCAGGTCACGACAGGGCCAAAAACTACTAAGTGCTGCAGGCTTCTAGTCAGCAAACTTGGTTGATCGATGAGGAAACTAATTTTAGTTGACTAGGAAAATGGGGGAAAACTAAGCAAGTCTTGGAGCAAAAGTGTCAATCAATGAGGATCGATCTAGTTGACGAAAGGCTAGGAAAAATTACCAAAAAAGTCTTCGACATATTGCAGTTGTGTTAATTTAGTTCTAAACCTTTTAATTTGCCCAATGTAATCTTGAAACTTGATAAACAACAACCAACTACTAAGAAGTTCACTTGATCCTCATCTTCAACGTATACAAAATCAATTTCCTTGTCTTTACATGATAATTTGTTATTTTCTCCATTTTAAAGGATAACGGAGAGCCTGGGATGATTTATGCTGTCTTCCTGTTTCTTCCAAAATCACCAAATAAGATGCCAGCCTCCTCATGAAAGACTCCTTAATGAAGACCAAACTTTATTCAATTTCATGGGCCGATGGACAGGACTAGTCCGTTTAAGTAAGAAGAAAACACACACATAGTATTACTCACAGTCAAATCTCCTAATTGTTGATGATGACACAACTGCCTTTTATTGATCCTAGTTTCATTACTCACGGGTAGAGGTGTCAAATGCGTGGGTCGGGTCGGATTTGGGTCGGGTCGAATATGGTCCAGCCCATATTGACCTGTCTAACCCGTCTTGACTCATATTTAATGACCCATACCCGACCCGACCTGTTTTGACCATATTACCTCATTTAACTTATTTTAGGCTCTTCACCCGTGTCTATTACTTGGCTAAGAACTTCACCCCAAATAAAAAAGCAACTTAAACAATAAAAAATTTTAAAATAAAAAAATTTAAAAAAATATGCAAATTGAAATGCTTATAAATAAATAAAAAAGGCTGACTAAATACTTATAAATCAATATAACATATGTAAGGAAAAATGATAAAATAAGATGGTAGTGATAAAACAAAAAAAAATTGCAACCTCATTTATAATTGATCCATATGGAATAAAAGATTGACTAGTTTCCTACATACATAATCTCTCGTTACAAGAGCAAGTTTCAGCTGAATACAAATTGAGAAGAGCTCCATGTCTCTCAAGTCTCTTGGACCTCCTGATAAGACATCCAGTGTTGTGATGCTTCAAAGTCACCTTCATAACGATCCATTTGCCCCATCCCAATCTCAACAAATATATCCAAAACCTTCCTCAGTAAAACGCAGTCAATTAGCTTTCCCTCACGTTCTTGATCAATCTAATCAAAATTGAGAACAGTCATAACAACTAACAAGATCTCTAGAAATAAGAGACCTCTTAAGGATTAAAGGGGATGGATACAATCATACCAGAGAGATAGTAGCTTTCGTGACTTTTGCATACAACTCCCTGTATACCTGAAAACATCATCAGTGAAGTGCAATGAGATAATTGTCAGAACATATGGAAAAAGTCGACATCATTAATCTGCAGCCAGCATAATTCAGGCATATCTGGACCATGAACTCTTATGTAGATGATCAGCAGAAAGAGGACATCACACATAAGAGGTCACAAGTGACATACTAGATCACGAAAGCAAGTCAGGCCAACTTCATTAAGGGGCGACAATGATCATCGAGCAATGAAGTACCGGTCCAGATAATGGAAGAAATGAGATAACCAACTTGGCTTAGTTGATATCAAACACATATAAGTTAAATGAGGTAACCAACTTGGCTTAGCTGATATCAAACACATATAAGTTAAATGAGGTAACCAACTTGGCTTAGCTGATATCAAAGTCAACTTGCCACTTTGATTCCATGGGGCCTGACTGTGTGACAACTCAATTGGATCTCTAGCATCTTCAACTCCAAGTTGAAAACGTTTATTGCTGATGATTATTAATGAAAAGGAATTTTGAGAACCTGTCAAAGGAATTTACATGCAAATTCTCAGTAAAACAGAAAGGAGTTCACACAACAGAGCAGCAAAATCAATAATGGAGGGCAGTAATAACTCCATGGCAATTCAGTATCCAAATGAATTGATGGAATTACTGTAAAGGTGGTGGAAAAAAAAAGAAGTAAAGCATCAATAAAAGTCCGGATCCTAAAGTTAAAAAAGAAGAAGCTGAAAGTGATATATCATATCAATACATAGTGAGATTGTACAAAGACATCACACCAATGTGACAAAGAAGCTCCTAAATTATTAGACAACCTGCCTTCTTTTCAATATACAACCTCCTCTGCCTTCTTTCTAAATATTCACCATGATTAGAAACCTTAGATTTATTGAGTCGAAGTGGAAGATGCATATAGATGAAGGCTTTGTAATAAGATAAGGACTTAAGTTTCAAATCCCATCTGTCTTTACGAGCCATCTTGAAGAATGACAGAAGGTCAAACAAGTACCTGCCTTCAATGAAACAGGGATACCATGGCAATCGGTTTAGAAATTTCTCCAGTTAGTTCAGCCGCTTTACTAATATTACCAGAAAATATAATTGGCAAGAGAATTTGTCATAACTTTGAATATAAAGTAAAAATTCAAACAAGGGCACTGCTACCAGCCTCGTGTCACAATGCTTAAAATAATGCTCGTGATTTCACACATTAGCCCTGAAAGAAGATTACAGCATGTCTAGCGTATAAGCTCAGACCGAACTGGATCAGATCATACGAAATGGTAGATTTATCATTCTTTCACACTTATAATCTGCAAAAGCGAAGAACAAATGGAACAAAACAACCAATCTCTACAACCTGGCAGCACCAAGGTCTTGAAGAGCCTTGACTTCACTCATCGAAACTAGAACGAACTCGTAAAGATTCAACTTCGGATTCTGAAAAGAATGACTAGCGGCCCTTTTCCAGGGTGAACATGGAGAGCTGCATTCATAAAATGTATATCCACAACTACAGGGAAATTTTGCATTGGCGCAGACAAAAAGACACGCATATAGGTACCAATCTCAAGCAAAGAAGAGCAATCTAAAGAAAAATGCGTGGATATGATACAAATTTTACAATCATCAAGCAGAGACATCGATTCCTAGCAGCTTCGTATCTTCTCAAATCTAATCCAAAGCCAACTACATAATCTTTCACTGAAAATATAAAATAAAATAAAAACATTATCTTCATCCGTTGAAAAAGAAAATTACTTCACTTACTCCTCCTACACTCCAATTTCAACAATACAATACCAAACGCTACACTCATGGCTAGGTATTCTCAGCTTCGTATCTTCTCAAATCTAATCCCTGAATAGTTTGTGTTCCCTGACTTTTCAAACATTACATCATGGCTAGGTATTTCTCAGCAAATATTAATCAATCTTCGCAAGGTATTAAGTTAATGGAGCAACTTTTAATGTGATCCTTTATATAAATCAGGATGAACCCCATAGCACTTTCATCTCGAAGGAAGATTTCAAATAATTTTCATGCTTTTCGACCTCAACTTGTAGAAGGTGCCCATAAAACAAAAACCCAGCCAACCACTAAATTCCACAACCTCTTTAACAACACTTTGCTGCATCTTGGACTCTGCTATCAACTGAACTTAAGCCTCATTTAACAATTGCTTATAGGTCAAAAGGCAAGGAAATAGCTCATTTCCGCCACAAAAGCCAACAAAATTTTAACATGTCGGTGCATAATCAACACCAATCTAGTCAGCAAATGATCATATGGCTCATAGAAAGTCTCAAGAGGCAAAGGTTTAATGAGGATCCATACAGTGACTTCGACGGGGACGCGAGTGTCAATATGGTATTGGCAGTAGAGGTTGATGCAATCGATGGCGAGCCGCTTCAAGCTGGCCTTACAAGCTACCCTCACGTATGCCGGATTGCCCTTGATCTCCCTCTTCCCATCCCTAAAGCTGATTCCAAACTTGGTTGCCAATTCCACCTTTTGTCTCACCCTCCCTTCAGTACCTGCTCAAAATCGACACCAAATCAACACAAGAGAACCCCAAAATGTCTCCATGGGGTGGACAGACGTGGCGAGGACGACGATCGCCGATCACAGAGGCGTAGGACGAATATGGCTTAGCGGGATCAGATTTTGAATGAAACCCTCCTCTTCTATGGGATAGGGAGAGCAAGCGTTGGGTCCAATTGCAAAGCTTGTTGCCTTGTTGGGTCGAAAATGGGTAAAAAGTGGGTCCAAAATGGATTTCACGCATGGCCATATTTGACCCATTTAATTTTACTTCAAGATTTTAAACCCATTTTTAGAGGCCCTCTAAAAATTAGTGACCCATATAAGACCCATTTTGTACAAAAAAAAATGGGTCAAATATGGGTCTATGACCTATATTGACGACTCTACTCACGGGCAGTCGATGACTAGTTCACTTGAAATTATTCACTAGAAAATTCCCTCTTGTTAGAAAGTTTTGTTTAAACAATTGCCTCCTGAGGGGGCTAATTATTTTCTATGTTCACTTAATATGCAAATTAAATTTTCAGCTGATTGTCCTACAAAGCAATTTCATCAAGGGCAAAGGGCAAAACAAATGGGTTGAACAAGAAAAACATGTACTTTGAAAATCCACTTGACAACAGGACTTCAAGGACGATGTCAAGTGATTGTTAAAAAAAAAAAAAATCAGAGGCCGTAGTCGGCTATGGTTTGCTCACCAAGGCTGTCAAGAAGGCTCGTGCCGGTTCGATCCGACCTGGTCCGACTTGGCCTGGCCCAAAAATTTAGGGAATTTTTTAGCCGAACCTTGGTATTGTGTCAGTACAATATTGATACTGTTTTACTAAAAAAGTAGCATTTTAATTTTAAAAAAACTAAAAAAAAATAGCGGGCACTGCTGCCGCCATCGCCAGAGGGAGCCCGAATCTGGGACCACGATGGAGGAATTCGTTATGCACAAATTCTTCGACAGAGGAATTCTTCGTGCCCAGATTTGAGCCCAAATCTTGGATTTTCATTTTTGTTTTGGATTTTGTGGAAGGGACCGGTGTAGATGACAAATTCTTCATGTGTGAATTCTTCCTTGCCACTAGGGGTGAGCATGGGCTGGGTGGGCCGGGTTAGACTTAGACCCTAAACCTGACCTTATTATAACCGATTCCCAATTTTTGGAATTGAGACCCTGCCTTGTTTATCTTGGAACTTGTTTTGGAACCAATCCTATTTTTTGGTCCGGTTCCAGGGTCTACTCAGTTTCCCTGTTTTTCAATCATCCTCAAAAGAAAACAAAGTCAACGGTTCCAGAGTCTACCCAATTTCCTTGTTTTTCAGTTATCGCCAAAAGAAAACAAAGCCAACGGTGTAGAAAATATATTCACTTCGCTTAGGTTACGGTGAAGACTGGGTGACACCTCCAGAGCTGAGTGTGCTACAAGTGCATGAGACAAGGCTATAGTGAAAAATTAGTCACTCCACTTAGAGGTTTGTTTTTAAACAGCATGTAAAATTGGTTCTATAAACCGGTCTAGGTGGGTTTTTACCTAGACCTAGTTCCTGGACCGGTTCTAATTGGTTCTCAAAAATTGGAACCGGTTCTCGGACTGGTTTAAACGGAAACCGATTCCTGACCCTATTTTTTGGGTGGCCAGATCCGAGTATCGAGTATACCCAGTTTGGTTGCACGCCCTTAGCTGCCACCGACTCCGCCGCCTTCGAGGTACAAGCAGAGCAGAGATGACAACTTCGGAGAGAAGTTCAGCGCCCGAGAGCAGTTATCTTATTTCAATCATCGCGATGACAGCGTGGAAGTCTCCTGTGGATTCTTTAAGGAATTGCCAATCAGCCCGAATGGTGAGTTTTGGCCAGCAATCACGGGGAACTTTTCTATGCCTTTTGTTTTTTAGTTCTTTGCTCCTCTGTTTTGGTATTCTGTTCCATATTTGATTCCGTTTTTAAACACATTGACTCAGATGCACAAAATGAGGAAGACGGGTACAAAAAATTCAGTGATTTCTAATGAGTTGTTTTGTTGGTTTCTACTACTTCTTATCCCTTGATATCTCGTCTCGTTCATAATTTCGAAATCACAATTGAGTTACTGAATTCTACAGTAAGATTCGATTTTTTTGGGTTCGAATTGATTTCTTCCTATTGTTTCGTGTGGAGATATAGATATGGAGGCCATGGAGAAATGCGGCGGACTTGTCTCTAAGGTACAAGCATGGAGGATTGTGGAAGTCGCAGGCAAGTGCCTGTATGAGGACAACCCGAATTCGCACAGGCTGTTCCTAAAACTCGAAGTTCAGTGCGTGGATCGATGCGAATTCGCACACGAAGAATTCGCGTACCTATTGCTCCCAAAACAGCGAGCCTCCCTTCCCCCGCCTTTTTTTGTTTTTTAAAATGAAATTTATGTTTTCTTATAACTTTTAAAGAATATAAATAAAATCTGAATATCTTGGAGTTTGATTCAAAATTCCAAAAAAAAAAAAATATCAAAAACAAAACCGACCCGACCTGACCCGACTTGATTATCTTGGACGTATATGATTCGGTATCGAGTTGGCTTGGACTGGGCCAAGCTTGGCACTGTTTGGTTCGGGCTAGATTGAGCTTATATGAGACTCAGCTCAACCGGGCCCATTGACTCCCTTATATGCTCGCGGTGGAAAGATGGGACCCCCAATATAGAAATAAAGGAAGAAAGAGAGAGGGCTTGAGCTGATTTCGATTCTCTTCGTTTTTTCTTTATTGTTTTATTATATTCGATTAAGATCAATGGAAAACATGTTTAGAAGATTATTCAAAAAGTCCTAAAGATATTGCAATTTTACTAAATTAACCTTTTTATTTTGTCAATTGAGTCCTAACATTTTCACAATTGAGTTCATCCGGTCAATTTTGATGGGAAATCACTGACCACGGCCTCAATATCTAACTATTTTGGTAGTACATCATCTCCACATTATAAACTAAACTCAATACCATTCTCAATTTTGGCCTGAAATTTATAAAGATAACCATAGCTGAAAATTAATGAACAATAACTACTTGTAATTTATAAAGATCCACAGGAAAATTATGCTATCACAAAAAACTCTACCATAGATTATATACTAAATTCAAGCTTTTCCATCCTCGGACAATTTAAGTTGTGTTCTAGACTAAGCTTTATCTCTCTTCTTCTTCCTTCATTAACTTTTTTTTTCTCTCTCTAAGGTTCTGGTAACAAATGCCATTAAAGATTATAGGTGGCAATTTACATGAACGATTGAAGGCAAACGATTGTGGTGTGACGTACCCATGACTTAAGCAAAAGGGAAATGAAGTAGTTTTGATTGCTGAAGTTGCAAGAGCGACACCATTTGCCTGTGTCTCTCTTGGTTCCTCCACATGAATTGGTTTGTGGCTCTAGGGTTCATGCTAATCAATTCTCCCTCAAGGAAGCTCGATTTGTTCGAAGCTTGCTCGCTTGCTGAAGGCAATTTGGGGCATTAGGGTTTTTTGTATGTTGCTTGATCCTCTCTCTCTGTCAAGGAAGATCGATTTGTTTGGAGCTCATTTGCTTGCTGAAGGAGATTTTGGGCTTCCTCTGCGGATTTCCTGCAGGATTTAGTCTCCAAAAATAAGCTCTATTCCCATTTAGTAATTCTATGATTCTACAATGTAACATATATTTTTACAACGTGACATCTCGAACGGCCAGGGATTTGGTCGATGCAAAGATGTAACAAGACAAAAGTCGTGAGTGGAATTTCTTCAAGAATTGTTTATGATTGTTGGAGAATCAGAGATGACAGGTGAATTGGTTGTTGACGCTTAGATCAGGAGCCTGCGTTAGTTGAAATTGATCGGTTCCTGTAAGCTACCTATGTTATGATCAGCAAGATGAGCTAAGCTCTACATGTTTTCATCAATGGCCAACTATGCAGTAGATCAATTCCTATATGCTACCTATATTATGATCGTAGTAATGCTACTCTTCTCTTCTCCAGCATTAAGAACTTGTCAATTTGTACAATTATCAAATTCAGTTGTTCGAGAATGCAGGATACTCACACTCTGCTCTTCAATTTCATCTTGGTGATTGAGTTCTTGAAAGGAAATGGAGTACAAAAGATGTAGCCGAGAGGGATAGAGAAATTTTCTGTATATTCGTCATATGTAACCAATGTACATTGGGGGTATATGTAGTATTGACAAAGCAGAAAATAAAAGGAAAGAAAATATATAGAATTTGTGTATTCCTAAAATAAATCAATCAATCCTAAATCTCCAAGACTAATCTTCAATCAAGAAGATCGAAATCTTATATTAGTATCTCTAACACTCCCCCTCAAGCCGGTGGCCTATAAATGTCCAAGACACCGAGCTTGCTTAGGAGATACATATGCTGTCTCTCACACAATGGTTTGGTGAAAACATCTGCATGTTGTTCCGCAGTCTCGATCCCTCTAGTGAATATAACTCCTTCTCGAATTTTATCTCGAGTGAAATGACAATCAATGTCAATGTGCTTCGTTCTTTCATGAAAAACTGGGTTCGTTGCCAATTTGAGTGCTACATCATTATCACAGAACAACTCAATTGGTCCTTCCACATGTATCCCAAGATCGGAAAGTAAACCTCGCAACCAGATCACTTCACAGACAATTTTAGCCATGGCGCGATATTATGCTTTTGCGGATGACAAGGACACCGTTGTTTTTTCTTTTCTTTTCTTTTGGTAAGGAAAGATATATATAACCTTTCAAAAACGGAACAATATAACAAAAGCCACACACAAAAACCTCGTACCTAAAAAGACACGGGGGAGTGTCTCCAAAGGTACAAAGGTGAAACGGCTACAAAAAGAAAAGGCATCAAGGCCACGACCAAAAGAACAAGCCCAAGATAGGGCATACTAAAAGAAAAACCAGCGGCAGAACAACCGCAAAGGCCTAAGAAAAAATATCAGGCGATATGCCCCAATTAGTTTGAATTCACTTGTTGCAGGTTGAGTTTTCCACCGGTTTGAGGGACAACCCTCGGTCCCTAACGATTTTAGTGAGGTGGGTGTGCATGGACAGCAAGAAGCAAGCACGGTCCTTGAAGAAAATGTTATTCCGTTCGGTCCAGATGATATGGCACAGGGCAGCGAAGGCAAAGCAAGCGATGCGGGCATAAAAGTTGTGGCCATGGGTAAGGCGAGAGACCCACCAAAGGTTGTCGTTCTAAGGGCCATTCCGCCACGAGAGGTGGCATTTAGAAGCCCAGAAAGTCGCCAAAGTACTTATAATAAAGCAGCCGAAGAATAAATGGTCCACTGAATCAAGTCTGCAACGGCAAAATAGGCAAGCACCTTCCGAGATTCTGTGGTAACTCAGCAGTAGAACCTACGTAGGAAGTCTGTTGAGGGATATCAGCCACATCAAAAATGCATGCCTAGGGATAATACTTGTGTCCCATACGAAGGAGCTCCAGGGACATTCTGGCCTTTGGGCCTGATGAGGTTCCACGCCGAGGCAGTAGAAAAGAGACCAGATGAGTGCTGTTGCCAAATCAACTGGTCATTTCTTCCCGCAAGCGAGGGTGGTCATCCATCCAAGAATTGATCAAAAGAATGACAGTACAAGGTTGCAAAGTGGATGTCAGAAAGTCATGCACCGAGGCATCCCTAGAATGCCAGAATTATAAATTTCTCTATCGGTGAATAGCAGATAGAAAGGGCCCCAAGAGTGCAAATAATCAAACCAAAAGGAGGTTGTCATACCATCACTAATCCTCCATTTAAACTATAAATGAAACTCATGGCAAAGGTCAAGGATCTTCTTCCATGCCCAAGAACAAAAAGTCAGTTTGGAGGAGACCTAGAAATTCTACTTCTTAAGGAAAATGGAATGTACCCATTTACACTAAAGGGATTCCTTATTAGAAAAAAAGGACCCAAATATGTTTAAGCATAGATGCACAATTGCAATCAACAAGTCTCCGAATACCAAGGCCACCTTCATATTTGGGCCAGCAAACATCACTCCAAGAGACCTTGGCTCCTCCAATGCCCAACCCAGGCCCTTTCCACAAAAATTTCCTAAGGATTATCTCAATTTTATGTAATACAGACATAGGAAGTGTGAACACACTTGGCCAAAATACCTGGATTGCATGAAGAATAGATTTGATGAGCTGTACCTTACCAGCAAAACAGAGAAACCGTTGGGACCATGATTGATGAGCTGTACCTCACTCAGTATTGCTTGCAACCCATGGTTATGCTTGCTTGTTTTAAATGTTAGGAGCATCAGATACCTTCACTCAAATAAGATTAAACTATGGTATTATTCACAACACATGGTTATGTTTGCTTGTTATAATTGTTAGGAGCATCCGATACCTTCACTCAGATAAAAAATCTTGAGCATATGATACCTTTGCGGAAAAAAAAAAGAGAGTGATATGCTTGCTTCTTGTAATTGTTAGGAGCATCTGATATCTTCACTTAGGGAAAAGGCCAGTTTTGATGTTAATGTATTGGATGCTCCTAACATCAAATCTCTCCTTTTATTTTGGTATCCAATATAATAGCATTAAGATTTGATGTTAATATCCAATACCTTCACTTAGGGAAAAGGTGAGATTTGATGTTGCGATTGTACATAAAGTAGCAATCAAAACAATAAAGTTGTTTGCTCAGGTTAACTTCTAATACCTTAACTCATTGTTGAGGCACATAGCTGAAGGAGAATCCAATTTTCCATGAGAATTGCTAATGACAGCCGATGATGTCTAGACTATCATGTTAGTGATTTCTAATGAAAATTGATTGAAATAGCTTCAAATTTTGTACAGGACAAAAGGGAGCCATTACTTTAAGATGACTTTTCCCTGAGTGAAGGTATCAGATGCTCCTAGCAATTACAACAAGCAAGCATATATATATATATATATATCTTCACTTTATAGCGGTGAGATTAGTTTAGTATAACATAGTCTACCCTTGGGAATATAGACTATTCCTTTACTAATGAGCATGCAGCTTTAGGCTCTCGTGCCACACATCATTAGGTTCAGTCCCTAGTGAAGGAACCATTACTTTAAGATGACTCTATTCCTCTTTTTACTATAGTGTTCATTCCATCCCTTAACATCATGATTAACTTAAGTCTTTACCAAGTTAAGAAAAGGTGAGATTTGATGTTAACATCCTATACGATAGCGGTAAGATTAACCTTATTTTGTATAGGACACCAAAATAAAAGGCGAAATTTGATGTTAGGAACATCTAATACCTTCACTCGGTATTGTTTACAACACATGGTTATGCTTGCTTATTGTAATGGTTAGGAGCATCCGATACCTTCACTCAGTATTGTTTACAACACATGGTTATGCTTGCTTATTGTAATTGTTAGGAGCATCTAATACCTTCACTCGATAAGATTAATCTACAGTATTGTTTACGACACACAATTATGCTTTCTTGTTGTAATTGTTGGGAGGATCCAATACCTTTACTCAGATAAAAAATCTTGAGCATATGATACTTTCATGAAAAATAAAAAGAGAGAGATATGCTTGCTTGTTGTAATTGTTAGGAGCATCTGATACCTTTACGCAAGGAAAAGGCAAGATTTGTTGTTAATGTATCGGATTCCCCTAACATCAAATCTCACCTTTTATTTTGGTATCTGATAAGATAGAAGTAAGATTTGGTGTTCACATCCAATACCTTCACTCAACAAAAAGGCAAGATTTGATGTTGCGGCTATACGTAAAGTAGCAATCAAAGCAACAAGGCTGCTTGCTCAGGTTAAAAACCGATACCTTTACTCGTTGTCGAGGCCCCTCACTGAAGAAGCATCCAATTTTCCACGAGAATTACTAATGACAGCTAATGATGTCTGGACTATTGTGTTAGTGATTTCTAACGAAAATTGATCGAAGTAACTTCAAATTTTGTACAGGACAAGAGGGGGCCATTACTTTAAAATGTCTTTTCCTTGAGTGAAGGTATCGGATGCTCCTAACAATCACAAGAAGCAAGCATATCCCTTTTTTTTCACTTTATTACCATAAGATTAGTTGAGTGTAACATAGTTTATCCTTGGGAATATAGACTAGTCCTTTACTAATGAGCAAGCAGCTTTAGGCTCTCATGCCACACATCATTAGGTTCAGTCCCCAGTGAAGGAACCATTACTTTAAGATGACTCCGTCCCTCTTTTTACTATAGTATTCGTTCCATCCCATGACATCTTGATCAAGTTAAGTCTTTACCAAGTTAAGAAAAGGTGAGATTTGATGTTAACATCTAATATGATAGCGGTAAGATTAACCTTATTTTGTATAGGACACCAAAATAAAAGGCTAGATTTGATGTTTGGAGCATCCGTCCCTACCGTAAATGATCAAATGAATATTCTTTGGCTTTCCCCTTGCTTTGTCAATGAGATAGTTTGTTCTATTAGTGGCGCAGTGGAATTCATCATTCATGTCCATTTCAACTTTCAATGAATTATCTGAGTAATTGTATGAGGGTGGAAAAAAGCTATAATTAAAATTTATAACCTACGGTAGAAATTTTTTTAAGCACAAGATTTTTTATGTGGATCTTTTTAGCACTATTTACAGCACATGGTTATTATTCAATGATTTTCAAGCGCAACCCCTCATTTATCGTGACACCAATTTTTTGAAAACAAAATCACCATCACTCTCTCAAGGTATTTGGAAAAATTACCAAATCAATCCTAAATCTATTTAAAGATGCCAATTCAGTGCTAGACTATTCAATTTTACCAATTTAGTCCTAAATTTTCATGCGAAATTCTAAGGGAGTTACTCCAATCAATTTTTGTCAGAAATGACTGATATGATAGTCCACATATGATCGACCATCATTAGCAATTCTTGTGGAAAATTGGATGCTCCTTTAGCTACGGGCCTCGACGACGAGTGAAGGTATCGGATGTTAAACTAAGCAAGTACCTTTATTGCTTTGATTGCTACTTGACATACAACAGCAACATCAAATCTCGCCTTTTCCTTAATCAAAGGTATCATATGTTAACATCAAATCTTATTGCTATCGTATCAGATACCAAAATAAAAGGTGAGATTTGATGTTAGGAGCATCCGATACATTAACATCAAATCTCACATTTTCCCTAAGTGAAGGTGTCGGATGCTCCTAACAATTACAACAAGCAAGCATATCTCTCTCTTTTTAGTTTATCCTTGGGAATATAGACTAGTCCTTTACTAATGAGCAAATAGCTTTAGGCTCTCATGCCACACATCATTAGGTTCAGATCCTAGTGAGCGAACCATTACTTTAAGATGACTTTGTCCCTCTTTTTTACTAGTCTTCATTCCATCTCTTGATATCATGATCAAATTAAGTCTTTACCAAGTTCAGTTGCTTCTTGGGCTTGGGATTCAAGCAACTCAATTTGCAAGCCTTTAGTGATATAAAGCTATCTGCAAAATGAGCACCTCGATTTTGTCAAAGCCCGAAAGCAAAAGCAAAGAACTTCAATTTGGTTCAAGATAGAATCTTTCTAAAAAGACAGCTTTCTTGCAAAATATAGTTATACAAAGGAAATTCCCCAATTCATCTTCAAAATCTCAATGAAATTCGTCTGGGAAAAATTTTTGGTTGTTGTGTTTTCTGAACTTTGAATCTTAAAATTGAAAACCATTAATATTAGCCTTATTTTGTACAGGAAACCAAAATAGATGTTTTTATAACTGTCATTCCCGTTGAAAGCTCCTATTTTTTCACTCACCAAACATGTTATCAAGAAAATGGAAGATGAAAACTAAAAAAGGTTTTAATTAGGACAATTTTGTGAACCAAATGCGCTCAAAATACCTTTTTTACACCGCCGGTGCAGTAAATAAAGTTCCAATGAAAAGCAGGGGATGGTGGAAGAAAAGAAGTAAAGGAATACGTGAAATTACACTTGTATCTTTTTGCTTTTTTCTTTTTAGTTAAGCTTCCAAATTTACAATTTTGTAAATAAAAGAAATTTCCAAAAATTCTGATGTCATAAAAGTTGGAAATGAAGTCGTCATTCAGGACGTCATCTACTGGTGGAACTTCGGCTCCACCCGCAAGTCCCCTTATAAAAAGATAAGATCCATGAGAATCAACCACTTACGGAGACTTTGCCTGCGTTAGATTTTAATCTGCTCGCGAGACAGCAGAGCAAACGATCCACCATGGATACCCAAGACAGTTCAATTCTGGGTCCACCGCCAGGTATGTTCCGTTTCTTTCCTTTGCTGTTGTGATTTGATCCCCTACTTATCATTAAGAGACTACACGAGACTAATCCTTTGAAGACATGATCCTCGAACTAGTCAATTCCGTGTGGTCATCTCCAAAAAGGAAATTATGTAATGTTGTTCGGAGCCGAAAGTAAATAGGAATGCTGTCACTACTATTGAGAAACTGCATAAGATAACATTGATGAAGGACAAACACATTGTCCAAGATACATGGATGGCGTGATGTTCTTGCCACAAAAGCAAGAACAAATGATATGGATTTTGCAAAAAAAATTAGATCAATTATTTTCCCCAACTCTTAAGTCTATCGATAAAGTTTAATCTCATATATTTTTATTTTATTTATCATTTTACTTTCTTTATTTTCTTTCCCTTCCCTCTTCTTCCTTTGGCCAATAGCTAGACCTTGGTGACCAACCAGAAGCGACGGTCAATGAGGTCCTAGGTGAAGCTTGCCCTTGCTAGCCACTAGAGAAGGCGAGGTCGGCCTCATCAACACCGGCGGGCCAATTTTGTGTCAATGATGGCCAATGCCAGCTGGCTAAATTTGGCCAGATGGACTGAATTGGTAAAGAAAAAGTTTGGGATTGAGTTGACATAATTGTAATAGGTTTTGGACCTTTTTATTTTTTTTATTTTATAATTTTCCTGAATTGTAACTTCAATAAATCATATTAGTTGATGAAATCGAAGGGATTTAGTTAATTTATTTAATTTCATTTATGTATAATTCCATTATATTTTTTACGTGAAATTATTGACATACATAAAATTGCGTATAGCAATTGATTATAATTATTCCAATAAATCTAATATTACTTTATTTGTTTAAAATGTTACCGTCTAAGTTTAACAGAGAAAATTCCATTCAATGAACGAGCCTCATACTGATCATGTGTGGATGATCTAAAGCATACAAAGTCCAGTTAATTTCTGTAAATTTACTTATGTTCTTTTCTCTTTTTGGTACCAAAGAGGTCCACGTAGACGTAAGCTCAGAAGGCATGGCAATTGATAAAGCTTCCCAAGACGGCTCCAAACCAACTTCATCTGAAGACTACCAGGGGATCACGATTCAATCAAAGATTAAAGGCTTGTCATTTCCAACTTTTAACTTTTGTTCTTTCATAAATCATTTTTTTCATGCATTGTGACTTCTCTCGCTCCAAAACATTTTGAAAAGGTTATTTATGTTTATTTTTCTTTTTCGTAAAAAAGAGGTTCCCATAAGTTTAGAAGGCACGACATTTGATAAAGCTTCTGAAGATGGTGGCACACCAAATTTGTTTGAGGTGTACCTGACGATCACGGATCAATCAAAAGCTAAAGGTTAACGTTAATATTTTTTCGTTTTATTTCAAAGTTTACCATATAAGTGTAGCATAAAACATTCTATGAAAGGAATGTGTCTGATGCTAGTCATGTATAAATGATCTAAACAGTACAAAATGTGATTATTTCTTTTCTGAGGTTATTTTGTGTTCATTTCTCCTTTTGGGGACAAAGAGGTTCATGTACACGTGAGTTCAGAAGGCAAAGTAACTAACAAGGCTTCCCAGGATGGTCAAGGACCAGCTGAAGGTTTGTCGCTTGAAAATTTTAGTTTTCATTTTCCCGAAATCTTGTGTTCCATGCATTATGATTTTTTTTTTATTATCGGAAACATTTTAAATTTCACCATATACATATGTGACATTTCAACTCAATTTTTATGTTTCATAATTTTTAAAATCTGAATAATATATTGAATCATAATTGAGAAAAGCCCCCAAAAAGAAAACTTTTTTTACTTCCAAGTGTAAAAGAACATGCTCATAATTTATTAATATCACGGATAAGATCAATGTGCAACGAGAAATATTGTCCACGAAATGAAAGTTGGAATCCTAAAAAACTAATTCATGATACATTACCTATCTTAAAAAAAAAAAATCTCATGATCTACATAACGAGCCTGAAACTAGTCATCTTAATATGATCTAAAGCATACAAAGAGTGATTTTTTTTTAAGGTCATTTAGGTCCAATTCTCATTTTGGTTATAAAGAGTTTCATGTAGGCATGTGTTCCGAAAACACAACAACTAATAACACTTCTCATTATAGTCGCGGACGACTTGAAGTTTTGTCACTTTGGACTTTTAATTTTTGTTTTTCATAAATCTTTTTTATTTTTAAATTTTTAATCCTAAACATTTTCAATGTCGTAGCATATACATTTCAATTAAATATAATGTTTTCTTAATTTTGAAATATGAATCATATCCAGAATTATAATTGAGACAGCCCAAAAGTAGGAACTTTTACCAAAGAGTAGACAAATGTGCTCATAGGAAAAGGTTTGTTGAGTAAACAACAGCCCCTTCGCTTGCATCTGCATTTCATTAAGAACTTTGAGCAGGTGTAATGGTCGCAGAAGTACGAAAGACTAAAGACTTTTGATGTGCAATTTGTGCAGTTATGCCATCACCAGTGGTCAATGAAAAGTATCGACCATTGTTTGTAGCCGCACAGAAAGGTGATTGGAAAACTGTCGAGAAAATCCTCAATAAAGATCATGAAGCAATGAAGGCCGAAGTTATGACCGGAGAAGATGGACCCTTTACTGTGCTCGATGTTGCCATTAGGGCCTCACAATATCAATTGGTCAAGAACCTCATCAAGCGCTCCCCTCCAGAAGGTAAGGATCTGGAGGTCAGATTGCCCCTTGCTGCCTCTGAAGGTAGAATAAAAATGGTACAGGACTTACTTAAAAAAGTTGATGCTGGACATGAAAGTGTATGCCATGCGCTGCGGATTGCTACTACACATGCTCCTAAGCAAAAAGAGGTTATCTGGTATCTGGCCAAACGTACAAAATCCGCCCCCATCACATGATATCATGTCACGGCTTATTAAGGCCGGCCATTTGGGTAAGATTTCACTCACTCATATCATTTTCTTTACTGTTTACTCGGATTAACTTTTTGTTGTTGTGTCTCAAAAGACATAGCCTTGTATTTAGCTCACCGATACCCAGGCTCAGCGTCACTTGCCGAAAACATTACGCTTTTGGAATACTTGGCGACGATGAAGTCAAACTTCCGTAGTGGAGTTAGACTCGCCTTTTGGGAAAAAATTATTGATAAATGTAGGTGTTTTTTGCGCTTTATTTATCAGATGCGCACAATTTAAGCAAGTTTATCCACAAAGATAGAGTTCTAATTAGTCTATCTATTCTCAGTTTTAGGTATCCCTCTATGCTTGGTTGATACATCATTTGACAACTTCACAGAAACAAAGATGACTTGAGGTATTTCTGTTAATTTGCTTAAATGGATGGACTAACAAGCCAAAAAGCATACCATCCAGGGATCCCATTAACAAAAACGCAAAGGGAAAAGGACTACATCTACATACACAAATTACTATCTAAACCATAATGTATGTTGCACATTTATAAGTTAGTCAAGAAATCTTACTTAATGTCCAATTGCTGAGTAAAATTATTCAGAATTGTGGAATTGGATCTCATGTCACAAAGGTTGACGGATCCAAGTTGTCTAGCACATTTAAACCCAATTAAACTTGGTTTTTATAAAAATACAATAAAAAATACATCTTTTTGTTCATTGTCAGTTCCCAATTTGCTGACAAGATGCTTGTCTGTTCTTTAAGGTGGTACACCAGCATCTAAGCGATTCAAGATATCACTCCCGAATTATGCCACAAAACCAGGTACACGAAACTGCAATTGTAACTATCGAGGAAAGACCTTATTTCATCCATGGTTAGAGATTCCTAAGTTTAAAAAGTAAATTGATATTTTTCAGTATATCCTTTTGAGATCGTAGGTTCTAACATGGATTGGCTCTTAATTTGTATGTAATGATATGATTCGACAAGATTCAATCCTAACTCTAAATGGTATAATATCCATTCGGGGAATTTGTGAAAATAATCAATCGAGATTAGATCTATTGATACACCGCTAAATCTACTAATTTTCAATATATCCCTTTGAGATCATAGGTAGTAATATGGACTCGCTTCAATTTGTATGTAACAATACGATTCGATAAGATTAAATTCTAAGTCTAAACGGTATATTATATGTTTGGGTAATTTGTAAAAATAATCAATACAAACCAATTTATTGAATTGTCACTAAATCTACCAATTTTTCGAGGAAAAAAAAGGAACTCTTTTTCTTATGGCATTGGGTGTTCATAGATAGATCCATCTGTTCTTTGATGCATGCATTTTGATTGTCAAACCATATAAAGTTTGCTTTCTTGATTACTACCTTATGATTCTCTACTACTGCATATATATAAGAACATAGCGCAAATGTGAAAGCCTATTTAACCTTTTAACTCTTCATCATTTGAAAATTGCTTATTTGATGTACGTGCAGCACTTCTGATCAAAAGGATTGGATTGAGGCACAAATGCTCGCTAGCGTTTGCAAATCTTGTTCTTACCGAGATGAAGGATTGTACAAAAACTCGCAAAGAACTTGAGCATCTTTCCCAGATTGTCTTTGAAGCAGCATCTTACGGAATCTCTGAAATTGTCAAGTTATGTTTCGAGCATTTTCCGGAGTTGACGTGGAATAAAAAATTCACAGAACATTTGATGAAAAAAGTTGTGAAAGGACGGAATGCGGAGTTGTTTAGACTAGTGAACTCACCCAGCACAATTCCATTATTGACTGATGAAACGAGGAAAGAACTGATGAAGACAGTAATAGAATGGTCACCAAGTTGTCAGGCGACAGATGTTTGTGGAGCACCTTTTCTTATGCAGAGGGAACTCCAGTGGTTTAAGGTCGGCTCATCTTATTTATTTACCACTCATTTCTGTTGTTTAATGTATATTTACATTGATAAACATCTTTCATTTTTCTGAAGGTACTGGATGATGCAAGCGATCCTTCTTCTAAAAGTCTTAAAATTGAGGTCGGTTCACCTTATATTTGCAACCCTTTTGTACTTTTTATTTATATTTACACTGATAGGTGTCCTTAATTTTTCCAGAGGTGGTTTCCAAATGGCATCGATCCTATTTCAAAAAGTCTGAACTGGGATAATTTTGTAGAAAATCGTAGACAATTGCTCAAAGAGGCAGGGCAATGGATGAAGGATACATCATCATCTTGTATCCTCGTTTCGACCCTCATTATTACGGTAGCTTTTGGTGCAGCTTTTACAATACCAGGGGTTAATGACAATGATATAGGGACCCCACACTTCTTGAAAAAGAGCTCCTTCCTGGTATTCGCCCTTGCAGATGCTCTCGCTCTCTTTTCTTCTGTCACCGCCACCTTGATGTTCTTAGCTATCATAACTTCACGCCATACGGCAGAAGATTTCCTCATCTCACTACCAACAAAGATGATATTGGGCCTCACTTTTCTCTTCCTCTCTTTGGCCTTTATGCTGGTGTCATTCGGTTCTGCTCTTACCATTATCCTGAGCGACCATTTCAAGCGGATTTACATCCAGTTACTTTATTGGCTGCCATCCCTGTCATATTGTTCGCAATCTTACATATCTCCTTGTATTTTGAAATGATCGCATCCACCTATTGGCCTCCTCTCTACCGTCCCCTAAAGCTTTGGGAATAATCCTGGCTTACTAGTGGACAAGGGCATTCGTGGTGATCTTTGTTTGCACTTGTTACTGCGTGAGTTGCGAATATCATGGTTAAGTGCACAACTTGTCTCAATGTGTTATTTGTACACTTCATTGCTCTTTGCCTGATGCACCCGATTGCGGCAGTTTTTACCGATAAGCAGAGATTTATTATTATTTTTATGTATTTTCGAGATTTCTTTTTAGTAGCGTTTTATTTTTGCAATATTCGTGTTTCCTATTTTAGATTAGGGTTAACACCATATAAAATGGGTGTTTAGGGATTCTCAAGGCAGACTTTGATATATTTTTTAGTAAATTGAATTGAGAGAACGAATTGTTCCTCATTTATCATTCCGAGTTTCCTATTTGGCCAATTTCGTACACCCTTCAGCATCAATTGGTATCAGAGCACAGGTTGCTTTGAATCAATGGCTGAACAGCATCGTGGTGGTCGTGGTGGACGGCGAGGTTGTGATGGCCGGGGGCGTGGAGTCGTTCCTGAAGCAGACGAACAGCCGCGTCACAGAGACCCACGAGACGTGGAAATTGAGGAACAGAAACGGCGAATCCAGGATTTGGAACGACAACTCGCGCAGGTTGGGTCGGGCGTTCAATCCGAAGAAGAGGAATCTGATGTGACATCCTACGACGAGGAGGAAGACATGAACCCTTTTGGGGTTCGGAACCAGGGGCAAAATCGAGAGATGCGACCTGGACATCGTTCACCTTTTCGGAATATCGGGATGAAAATTGAGATTCCTGAGTTTGAAGGTAAGACTCTTCCTGATGAGTTTATTGATTGGCTACATACAGTAGAGAGGGTATTTGATGTTAAGGATTTGACTGAGGAGCAAAAGGTTAAACTAGTAGCTATCAAGTTACGGAAGCACGCTTCGATCTGGTGGGAGCATGTTAAGAAACAGCGTGCTAGGGAAGGAAAATCAAAGGTGAAAAGCTGGGATAAGATGAAAAAATTGCTGCAGGGAAAGTTCTTGCCCACTCATTACAGGCAAGAAGCGTTTATTGAATACCATAATGTTAGGCAGCGAGATTCAACGGTGGAGGAGTATACCGAGGAGTTTGATCGGTTGCGAATGCGTTGTGATGTGGACGAGGAAGAAGAACAAACTGTTGCTCGATACTTGGCCGGTCTACGAACGGAGATCTCTGATGTCGTCCACTTGCAGCAATATTGGACGTATGAGGATGTGTGCCGATTAGCTTTGAAAGTGGAGTCACAATTGAAGAGAAAGGGCAGGGGTTCCAAATTCCAGAATCGGTGGTTAAGCAAGGACTTCCAAGGAAAGGCGGGGAGTTCTTCGGCTAACTCGACACCGGCAGCAGTTAGAAGTGCAGGTTCCAAGCCTACAACATGCAAAGAGGAGCAGAGTAATGATAGATCTAACAGGGGAGGAGCAACAGCTAAGCGTTGCTTCAAGTGTCAGGGGTTAGGACACTTTGCTGTTGATTGCCCAAATTGTCAGATTGTGACGTTTGTAGAGAATCCGGTCTATGACGAGGAGCCAGTTTTTTTTTAATTTGATGGGGAACCAGAGGACGCGGATCCAGAGCAGGACGAGATTATTTATGCAGATTCTGGTGAGTCCTTAGTTGTTCGTCGAGTTTTGAATGTTGCTGTTACGGAAGATGAGTCATGGCTTAGGCATAATATTTTTCATACTAAGTGTACTAGTGGAGGAAAACTATGTAATGTTATCATAGATGGAGGGAGTTGTGAGAACGTAGTTTCCACTACTATGGTGGAGAGATTGGGGTTGAAAACGGAGGATCATCCTCAACCATATAAACTGTCGTGGCTCAAAAAGGGAAACGAGATGAAAGTGAGTAAAAGGTGTCTTGTGCAGCTTTCAATTGGCAAGAAATATACTGATGAGGTGTGGTGTGATGTGATTCCCATGGACGCCTGTCATATCCTGTTGGGGAGACCGTGGCAATTCGAGAGGAAAACGCAGCATGATGGTTTTAGAAATACCTACACTTTTAAGAAGGATGGTAGAACTATTACCCTGGGCCCTACTGATTTGAGAAAGGAAGTGAAGAATAATCTGTTATCCAGATTGGAGTTCCAGGAAGAGGCGGTGCGCGCGCCTGAGCTTTTTGCTGTTGTCGTGGTGGAGCAGAATTCTGAAGGTCCTGAAATTCATTCACTAGCTTGGCCTTTGCTTGAGGAGTTTGCTAATGTCGTCCCGGAAGAGATGCCACCGAGGTTGCCACCGGAGCACTGCGGTCCCTATTATGTAGACGAAGAAGAATCCGAGGAGATTATTATCAGTGAAGACGAAGCAGATTCGAGGGCGAATCTTTTCTCTAGCAGGAGAGGATGATGCACCCGGTTGCGGCAGTTTTTACCGATAAGCAGAGATTTATTATTATTTTTATGTATTTTCGAGATTTCTTTTTAGTAGCGTTTTATTTTTGCAATATTCGTGTTTCCTATTTTATATTAGGATTAACACCATATAAAAGGGGTGTTTAGGGATTCTCAAGGTAGACTTTGATATATTTTTTAGTAAATTGAATTGAGAGAACGAATTGTTCCTCATTTATCATTCCGAGTTTCCTATTTGGCCAATTTCGTACGCGCTTCGGCATCATTGTCGTATTAAAGTGAACCTACTTTCTCAAAGATTTGGTAACGTGGCCATCGATATTCAATAGGTGTTCAACCATTCAAATAAAGGAAAGATCCATACAAATTCTTCCTTACTTCCAAGATGCCCGCAAATCCAACTGCTGGCCCAACACAAGGAACTTCTGATGTAGCCAACTGAGCAAAACAATAATTTCAACTCGATGGAATCTCAACCTTTTGAAATAAGTCTCCATCACATCCTCTCATCCAACTCTTTGGAGACCTCCGTCATCGTAGGCGCGTTGGCCACCGGCCCATCAATCCATACCAAGGCTCAATCCAATTAAGTCCGTAGCGTCTACCAATTTCGCCATATCCCCCTTTTATTTATGCCATCCTCTGCTTCTTCACCGCTGCGTCCCTCTCCATGCCTAACCCTTCGTGCTCCATCACCCAACAACCATGCACCGTGCACATCAACAATAAGCACCAAATCCATCAACAACAAAAGCCATCAAAACTCCGCACTCCAGCCTCGCCAGGAGTTTAGCCTCTTTCGGGTCTCTCTGCAATCTCAACAGCGAAAGGCTTGACATTTCTTCGGTGAACGGAACAGCACCAGAACGCCGAGCACCCGGCCAGACAGCAAAGTGAGGAGGATCGAGACATGGGTCATGAAGCAAAAGCCCATGAAAGAGGAGACAAGTGACATTGTCGATATTATGACTTATGAGGAACACCAGGCTGAGCAATGGTGGGATATTCTGAGGAGGGTTATGGGAGCGCAAGATGCCACGGAAAGGATGGACAAAACGAAATTTAAGCAATAGACCAAGAGATTCTAGGATGAGCAAGAAGTTACTCAACTTTAATATATTATTGACACTCAAATTTTTCTTGATAGATCGTCATTGCGTTTCTGGAAGAAAATTAGGAAAATGAACTCACATTGAAATTTGACCCCTAACCCAAAACATTTGGTTGACGTTACACCATATTGCATCTTTGTTTCAAATCATTTTTTCTATGCACTAGGAAACTAGGAAAATCATTGTTGATACATTTTATGAAAATTCAGGAATCGAATTAACCGATAACTAAGAGAAAAAGCACATGTACTGTTCAACATGGTTCTCTCTCACCTCTGAAGCATCTATCACTGTTCACCCCTTCGTCTACTCGCAATTCCGCGCGATACAGCCGTTGGTTTCCTCTAATTCCTTGTGTCAGAGGTCGGCTCGTCTCCTGCTTCATGGGATCTTGATTTGGTTCTCCCCTCTTTAACCCGATGGCAGCTCTGACTGGAGCATGACTGCTCATTTGCCAACCCAAGCAATGGATTCTTGATTGAAGCTCTTTGCCATGACAAAAGGCAAGTATTCTGCGCTTCCTCTACCCTCTGGGCAAAGCTCTGATGTCCATTTGGATCCATTGATAAGGCCCCAACCTCTGTTGTGGAGATTCACCCTGTTAAGTGCAGAAAACCTTCTGTGTTAGGGGAAGCTGGGAATCCACCTGTTGCACGTCCTGGTACAAGGAGCTGGAGCCAAGGTAGAGCTGCTTCCAAACTACCTCAGCCTCAAGCTCAGGCTTCTAAGGACGCCCGCCCCCCGCAATCCCCCCACACACACACACGAATGTTCATGGGGTACGATGGCTAGAACTGCTGAGAAAGGTTACAATCTAACCTTCATTCCCCCTTCCTTGATTGATGATGGAGTGGTTATGACTATCTCTAAGGAAATTCTTGAGGCATCCCACCTGAAATGGGAAGGAATGTATTGTCGGCTATTTTGTTGGGGGGAAACTTCCCTTTAAACTGACTAAATCCACTTCTAAACTTTTGTGGGGGACTTATTTAGCTGAGGTTATAGCCAATGACGATGGTTTTACTTCTTTCGTATCCCTGACAATGAATTCCATCAGGAAATTTTAGATAATGGACTACTTATTGTGTCTAGGGTCCCACTTATCCTCCAATAGTGGCACCCCCTGCTGGAGCTTAAAAAGGAGCAACATGAGTTTGTCCCTGTCTAGATTCACCTGAGGAACATTCCGTACTCTCTCTAGTCTGCCCTAAGGATCAGTTCGGTTGCTACCCTATATGTTGACACACGAACTGAAAATATGAGAATGATTTCTTATATCTACGTCTATGTGGAGCTTAATGCTAAGCAACCCTTGTATGAATGCATTAAGGTACTGCTAGATGGAGTGCCTCGGTTAATTATAGTTGAGTATGAATGGAAGCCTATCTCATGCCTTACCGGCGGCACTTTTGGCAATAAATGCATCCCTGCGAACACGATGGATAGTGCTGCGAACACGATGGATAGTGCTGCTACCCAGACTCCCCAAACACTTGTTGTTGCAGTTCCCTTAGCCTCTCGACTTGATGATGGTTGGAAGAGTGTTGGGAGAAGACATAATGGCCCTCCTCCTAGGTCTTATGCTTGTGGGTTAGCTAGTGGTAGTGGGGTTCCGATTTCTTGTAATCCAAAGTCTTCTTAGTTGATTCCTCTTGTTCCTGCCCTTGCTCCTTGCTCTGTGGCATCTAGTTCTTCTTTAGATTTAGAAGACAATATTGGTGAAGAGGGTAGCAATATTGGGAGTGATGAAAAGGACAATCATGAACTTTATTAGATCCAATAACCTTTGTGTTGGTGTCCTGGAGACCAAGGTGCCTCACACCCTTTTTACAACTATCTCCTCAAGTCTGCTGTTGGATTGGTTGTTGATTGCAAATTATGACTCTTCCCATCGGGGGAGGATATGGCTTGGGGTGGAACCCCCTTTTTGCAAACTTTGTTCCCGTTTCCTCTTCTGCTCAAGTTATATATGGAAGTGTACATCTCTTGGATTCCAATAAAACTTACTCCTTATCAATAGTGTGCGTCGAGCATACGTTCGTCTCTAGATGAGTTCTGTGGGCAGATCTTGTTCAAACTAGTGTCACCTTGGTGGATTCTCCATGGATTTTATCTGGTACTTCAACGCTATCAAAGACCCTTCGGATAGGCTTGGTAGTCCTGCTATTTGGATTCCGGCTTTTGATGAGTTTAGACTATGTCTGACACAAGCAGGCTTGGGGGACCTACATTACAATGGCCATAGATTCACTTGGTCAACTTCCTTTGGTGCTACTCGGAAACAAAGAAAGATTGATTGAGCCCTCACTACACGCAATGGGGTAATGATTTCTCCTTTTCTGAAGCTTCCTTTTTGGCTCCTGGGGTGTCGCGACCTAAAAATTCAAGTTTTAGGTTAATGGATTACCAAGTTAATTAAGTGAAATTAATTAACCTAGTTTGAACTCTCCCAAGCTCTACCAAATTGCAACTTAGGTTCAATGTTTAATCATGCAAAGATTTTTAACATGCAGTCGCCACTAATCATTTCTTGGTAGGTTAATTAGAAACCTAAGCAATCTAGTAGGAGAACTAAATTACTTCTGCGAACCAAAGATTTTAAGTTCGGGACTTGGTTACATTAATTTTTTTGAATTAATGCCCTTTCGGTACCAATTTCATGAAAAAAAATGTTTGATTTGGCAATTTTGATGAATTTTGAATTGAAGTTCAAATGTGCAAATTTTTTTGGTTTTTTTTTAATGTGATGCAAATACAATCTAACTATATGACATGTGGAATGTAATGACGTGGCAAGGACCATGTTATATGCATGAGGTAGCAGATATGAGATGGCAATAAATGCATGATGTTTATATTACATGCTATGCAAAATGAATGACTTTTTCTTTTTTTAGATTTTGGATGTATTATAAAAGAATGCAAAATCACCCAAGGCAAACAAAGATGTGAAGAAAGAGCAGGCAAAGTAAAACTACCCTAAGGACAGTGAAAATAAAACCCGCAACTCGTCGGGTGAATAATTACAGACCAATTAAATAAAACCCAAGACATGATCAGGAATACAACAAAAATGGACCGGAATGGACATCGGTCAAACACCCGTCACCAAGCCTCATGGGTCGGGAGTACAACAAAATAGACCGGAATGGACATCGGTCATCCTCCAGTCTTCAAAGTATCGGGTCAAAAACCAAATGAAAATAATGAACTATCCGATTGGACATGCACAATCACCAATGAGTTAAGACAATTCAAACGCTCAAAAAAAGTTTAACACGTGCTGATTAAACTTCATTGAGACCATTTTCTACATTTTCCAATGCATTAACACAAAAAATACGAAATAAACCATACTGTCCATGAACATGCTTAGAGAGAAAGCAGTAACCATAAAATACAAAATAAATAATGAAATGTATGCAAAATTTCTGAGATTTTTTATGTGGATGGGAAAATGTGTCGTTGACAACTTTCATGTTTTGCATTCTTATTGAAGAGACACTCACTTTCGTGTAGAAAATGGTCTTTTATGAGAGCTCAGTAGCAAACAAACAAATTTCACAGAACAGACATACTTCAGGATTAAGCTCAAATGGACACTCAAATCTTAAAATTAATGCACCAAACTTTTCAGTCTACTAAACAAGACCCCAATGAATAACTTTTATTTTGTGTGAAGTTTCAAAAGAAGACTCTAAACATGAGATAACTACGAATCAATATGACCACGCGCAGAAAAACACTCAGACTCGAGGACACCAACAGAATTGCATAATTTCATTAAATGCATTAAAAATATGAAACGTACATGAATATTTTTTTATTTTTTATATGTTATGCATCAGGATGTTATGAACAAATGTCATGAGAGGTCTTTATGAAACGAAGTCTAGAATAACCCATGGAAAATCATTTAGCGTGAAAGGTCATATCAGAAAAATTCCATCTCAGGTTCTGATCACCATATTTCCAGATTCTGCTCTCAAATTCGGGACCTTTTTGACATAGCAAACGACGTTCATGTTTGCGCCATAATATATCAAATCGAAGATCTCAAAGTCTTCTACAAAAGTCCAAAAGATAAGTTTCCAAGATCTCGTCAGCTAGGCATGAAAAATGCGGTTGCAAGACCACTGGGTATGCTGATTCGAAAATAAAAACTTGTGGACTTGCATCTCAACGTCAACCACCATCAATAAGCAATACAAGTTTAACGTATTTATGACATATACATCGGTTGCAGCAGCAAATGATCACTGGTCACCCCTAATCTCCTCTCATTTAGGCTCAAATAATCATCCACTCACAATTTTTGCCATACATACGACTACAAGGTTTGAGAAAACTACCTCTCGTGACGTGGTGAGTTGCGTTAATGATGAACCCGGGACGGTGGCGCGATGAAGGGAGAAATATTCCGGCCTCCTCCTCCCTTGCTCTCCGCGGTCACTCTTCAATTTTTTTTTTCAAGATCACTCTTATTTTTTCTCTCAAAATCTCAATCCTTTCATATTTTTTCTCTCTTCCTCCCCCTCTTGGGTCCTTGAGATTTTGAGCATTTGCAATTGGGTCCCTGAGATTTTGAGCATTTGCGATTGGGTCCCTGAGATTTTGAGTATCCGCAATTCGGTCCCTAAAGAAATTTTAACAAAATGTTCGGCGCTTTTTCCCCATGTCTAGTCCAATCACCTATCAAATTTCAGCTCCAATTCACCACCGTTAGCCTTAATGTAATGCAGAAAAATTAAACATGGAATGCATGAAAGATTATTTTTGGCGAGAATCAATTCTCATTTTTATGCAAAATAAAAAATCAAAAAATCAAAAATCAAAATTTAGGTGTCAACAGCTGCCCCTCTTTGAGTGGAAGCTCGTAGATGTTTCGCTCAAAGACAAAATTGAAACTAAATTTTTGTCAATACAAATGATGAATGATAATAATAATAATAATTTTTTTTGTGGGAGTTTTAGTCCCATTTTTTATACAAGAGAATGATGCATGATATACAAGACCGAAAATAACATGTGTCAAGACTCCTTTTTCCCGTGAAATGGATTAAAGAAATATGCACATGGATCGCATATAGAGATACCCGTTTTTACCAAATACCTCATAATGCTGATGATTCCCTCAAGCTCCAAACTTTTTGTAGATGCATGGAACTTAAGGTACTGGGTGCCTATCCTTTATTAGAGGTTTCCCCCTGATGCGAGAAAGTGCAAGATCTGTAAGGGGATGTGTCCACTGCATCTCTTCGAGTGGAATCACATATGGTTTCTTTCAAGATCATTAGAGCTGGTCTTTGATGATCTGAAAGGGTATCAAAACCATAAGAGCATGTCGATTATGATTTTGACGAGGGATGTGTCCACCAAATCTCTTTAGGAGAAATCACATCAAGGAGATAGGTACCGCCAACCCCACAGGGCAGTGACCGTATCAGGATATAAAGATAGGTACCGCCAACCCCACAGGGCGGTGACCATATCGGAAGGATATGTCGCAGAAGCGAAGTCATATCAAGGAGGGATATGCTGCCAATCTCACAGGGCAGAATCATATCAAGGGATGAATGAGGTACCGCCAAGCCCATAGGGCGGTGACCAGATCAACTCATATAGGCGAGGTACCGCCAACCCCACAGGGCGGTGACCAGATTGAAATTGTGCTATACGAATTGTATCAGTGCAAACACAGGATGTTGGAATTGTAATTTTGAGAAGAGGTCTAGGAAACTTACCTGGATTTTTTGGGTAGTTAAGAGGTAGATTTCTTTCAAGATCATTAGAGTTGGTCTTTGATGATCTGAAATGGACCGAAATCACTAGAGCTGGTCTTTCAAGCAACTCTTTGTGGTTCTTCACAAATAAATTCCAACTTCGTTCCTTCGGCACCCCCCCCCCCTCCCTAACATGGCGTTTCTAAATTCAGGGATAACGCAGCTTGCCACAGCCTATGCATAAAAACCACCAATAGGAGTTTCGATAAGTGGATGAAGTATTGCAAGTTTTCAGAAAAATAAAATAAAATAAAATAAACCGACGAGGGAACATCTCAAGGAGATTAAGACTTAACCAACACTTGATGCGAAGTTGTTTAGAGGTCAAGTCCATCTTCGCTAGCAGAATTTCAAAGGTCACTTTATTCAGAGTTTTGGATGAAGATTTTGTACTTCATTTTAGTCAAATAATATATACACTCAAAGCACTATGTTTCCACTTTCTAATGAATCAAGTTTCATGGAATATGGGGTCTTCTAGAGAAATTTATGGAAAAAAGTATTGCAAAAATTGTTAAAAAAATCCTAAACCTAATATATGATGGCCAAGTCAGTCCTAAACTTTTTCAAAAAAATTATCCAAAAAACCTTAAACCTATTTTACGAAAGTCAATTAAGTTATAAACCTTTCAATTGTGCCACTTTAGTCCTAAAACATTTAACGAGTTGTCAATTTAATCATTTTGGGCAATTTTCATCAAAAACCGTTGATGTGACAGTCCAGTCAGTACCGAACGTCCTACGTGGCCCTACATGGTACGGCCTGCACTGACATGAACAATTTTGTAATTTTATATTCTTTGTTAAATTTTTCTGAATTTGTTTATTTGTTTTTTCCAACTCTAGGCCGACAAGGTTGCCAACCTACTCTTGCTTGGTCTAGGCAAGGCCCTCTGCACCTCGTGTATGGCTTGCAAGTCATCGACAGGTAAAAAAAGAAAAAAAATTAAAAAGAAAAGAAAATTAATAATAATAAATTCATAAAAATATATATATCCATATCAGCGCCACCTGTTCACGATTGTGCCAAGTAGAATGTTTGGCGTCCATATTTTTATTTAGTCAAAATAACTAAAATGCCAAATCGTCAAATAGTTTAAGATTAAATTGGCGCATGTCAAGATGTTTAAGATTAAATTAACACAATAAAAAGATTTAGGACTAAATTGACTATTATATAAAAGGTTTTGCTCTTTTTTGATAAATTTCCCAAAATTATTTTAAGAGCTAATCAAGAAATCCGAGAATGAGTCTTTTAGTACTTCTTCGTGCTTTACTGAACCCTATGCATTGTAACTTGTTTCTAGAGTCATTTGAGTCAAGAGTCAAGTATTTATAATTTTTCAAGGGTCTTTTCTTGGAAATAAGAGGTAAATGTCTTGAGATTTGCCTCCACTAACGCTGAGCGAATGTTTTCTGAATTTTTAGAAATAAACACTTGGATTAGAGTTTGGTTAACCCTATATCACTTTGATAGATTCCATTGAGTGGTGAATTACATAACTCCTGTCTTGGGGTGGATTCCTTAGGTAGTGAGCATCTACACTTCATATGCCCTATATTCTCAGGTGGATTCCTAAGGTGATGAGCATTTATCCTATCATGTGTACCGCATCTTGAGGGAATTCTTTAGGTTGTAAGCGTTTCGCTCTTACCTTCTAATCTCTGACCCTTTCTAGTACAAGTTGTATCAGAACCTAGGCCGTGGCTGGTTGTCTTCACTGTGGACGCAATGGCAACTATCGTGATGTCGAACTAGGAGATACAAGTAGATAAGTACAAGAAGTCCAAGAATAATTAAGGAAATTTCAATTGCTATGGCGTGACGATGTTCGTTATGACCCAAAAGAAGAAGACAACAAAGAGGAGATTACCTCTTTCGTGATGTCTGTCCCAACACAACTAGTGAAGAGGTTCCGTTTTGACATCTTTAAAGGAATGATGATTCTTAGGATTTCGATGTCAAATTCGACATTTTGAAAGACTTCATCTATTGGCTTGAGACATGTTGAAAGAAAAAAAGGCACAATGTTTCTCCACTTCGAATGCTTTGTTCAACTATGGTACTTGCTTTATATTGGGAAAATTACCAAAAAAGTCTTAAACCTGTTGCAATTATGTCAATTCAATTCTAAACTTTTTTTTAATCGATTCAATTCTAAACCTTTTGCAATTGTGCCATTTCATTCCATCTGGCGAATTTTAGTCGGTCGGCATTGACGTGAACGCCGGCCAGCTGAAGATCTAATATTTTAATATTTTTTGAATTTTTATGCTTTTTTTATAATTTTTATTTTTTTTTCTTTCCTTTTCTTTCCCCAACCCCTCCCCTTCCTCAGCCAATTGCTGAGATCCAACGATCGACCAAAGGTGTGGCTGGTGACAGTGAGGTCGAGCCCGCCCTAGCCGAGCGAGGCCAAGCCTCGCAAGCCCAAATCTGGACTGGCATGAACTCCTTGAAGCCACCTCACCAAGCTTCATCCAGATTCGACTTCAGCTGACCCCATCTCCCTAGTCTTCATATCTCTAATTTTTTATCTGGCTCTTTATAGAGCGTGTGGGTCGAATCCTGCACTTATGATACTAGTGTTCCCACCACCCAATCTCTTTACCCATGCTCATTGGCATTATCCATCTACATACATACAATTATATCAGAACTACAATATAATCTTAAATACAAAATATGATACAATTGAACAAGCAAAGCTACCGTGAAAATATAAGTAAAATGATTTAAATGTTATTTTGGGCTCCAAATTAATTTACGAGGGTCATACATTAATTGTTTTGCATTATAATCCCCTAATTGCATTGTGGTTGACACCTATGCAAAGTGTCGATCCAATTTAAGAAAGAGTCACTTGGAATAGATTATGTGGTGGATCATAGTTACATTAGAAAATTGATATGCAATTTATTTGATGAGTTTCACTAAGTTTTGAATGCCCCAATTTCTCTAATCAGTCTTATTTTTAGTAAATTGTCCAAGGGCAATAGGGAAAAATAACCAAAAAGTCATACACCTATTATAATTATACTAATTCAATTTTTTTTAATCAATTGAGTCCTAAACCATTTTTTTTGTATCAATTTAGTCCATCTAGCCAATTTTGCCTGGTCAATGTTAACGTGGACAATTTTTAGTAATATTTTATTATTTTGCATTTTTATTTTTCTTCTTCTTCTTCTTCTTCCTCTAGCTAGTCGCCGACTGGTGAGGTCACCCTCGCTAGTGTCCGATGACCAGCTAGAGAAAGAAGACGAAGAAAAAAAATGAAAAAATATTATTAAAAATTATCAACATTAGGCTGGCGACTACTTTAACATTAGATGGACTAAATTGACTCAAATGTAAATAGTTTAGAATTCAATTGAAAATAAAATATTTAATAATGAATTGGTACAATTACAATAAGTTTAGAACTTTTTTAGTATTTGCCAAGGATTGTAGTGTTGTTTCTCAACTTACTTTAGTAATATATGTTTAGCATGTGGAATTTAAAAGTTCTATGGCTTAGATGGCAAATGGTTTCTTCTTCTCATTATGATCTTGGATTCAAGTCATATTAGACACATTTCAAAAGTCCTGAATGCACCAGATCGACGTGGGGCAATCCACCTTTAAAATCACCTAGGAAGGTGGATCTCGTGGTGCACAAAAACTGGCCGGATATGACCCGATCGCTATAAAAAATGATCTATGAATATTCTCAAGTCTATCCAAGTAAGTTCTAGCCATCATATTTTGAGAAACTTGTCAAGAAGATATGATAGGGCTGTCATAATTGACATTAAGTGTGCTTATCAAATAAATGAAAAGAAAGATACTTACATTATACCATTGGAGTTCTCTCTGCATTTGAAAAGCTGCTCCGGTCACATCATTTATACCATCAGGACTAGGGAAGTACTGCGCTGCTGCGGCTATCATATCCGCCGAATCTTTCAGTGTAGGCCCTGGAACTAGTGACAACTCATTGGTCGCTCTTACCTTCAAAAGGAGGCCAAGAATCCTTTCTCGGCGAAAGGCCATTGCATGTGTTGCCAACCTCTTATTATAATGCGGAATTTGAATAAGCTCTGGGAGAAACTGAATACATAGCTTCACAACTTCACTGATTCCCCTGGTGGTAGCAGAAAGCAGCACGCCCCGCTCTTTGAAAAAATAGGTGATCTCAGCAGTATTCATAGTAGAGATCGCAATGCAACATTGCTTTGCCAATTCAACTGCTGCCACGTGTCTCAGCTTCACCTCATGAACTCTCTCAATCATAGGAACTAAAAATATGTCAAAAAATGAAAAAAGAACGAAAAACGAAGGGGCGGCAATTGGATTAAGAAAAAAGTTCTCCAGCTCTGGGCCCAAAATTTTGCTTTAGACACTGTCGCGACCCTCTAAAAATATTTTTTATTATTTCTAGGGGTTAACGGATTATTAGGTTAATTAGATTTGACTAACCTAACGCGGACCCTCCTAAGCCCTACCGAATCACAACTTTGGTTTTTGTTTAAATGATTTTGAAATTTGGAGTCGCCAATCGTTCTTGGTAGGTCGATTAGAAACCTAAATAAATTAGCGGGAGAACTAATTTATTCCTACGAACCAGAGATTATGAGCTCGGGGACTTGGTTACACTAGTTAATTAAAACTAATACTCTTTCGGTACCTTAATTTCATGAATATCCTAATTCGGCAACTCAGGCTTGGTTTATTCCTAAGGCTCTAGTAGGGTATTCTCTTTTGTGTTTTCACTTTTTTAAATAGGATGCATGGATGGTATATATTTTTATTTGTTATATTTTTTTAAGTGTTAAAGATTCCCTGAAGCCGAAAGAGGGAGTGTGTTAACGACTTCTGTGCAGTATTACGACCTACTCATCTTTTGGGTTTGATGATTCAAAAATTAAATTATAGGAAGTACATGACAGTGAATAAACACCTCCAATGGGAAGCCTAGCATTGACTTGGCTCTTCCCTTTGGGATTTAAGGTACAGGTATTTAAGTTGCAAGTATTTAAACTACTGTATGTAAAAACCTCCAATGGGAGGCTAAGCATTGGCTTGGCTCTTCCCTTTGGGATTTAAGGTACAGGTATTTAAGTTTCAGGTATTTAACTACCGTAAGTAAAAACCTCCAATGGGATGCTAAGCATTGGCTTGGCTCTTCCCTTTGGGATTTAAGGTACAGGTATTTAAGTTGCATATATTTAACTACTGTAAGTAAAAACCTCCAATGGGAGGCTAAGCATTGGCTTGGCTCTTCCCTTTGGGATTTAAGGTACAGGTATTTAAGTTGCAGGTATTTAACTACTGTAAGTAAAAACCTCCAATGAGAGGCTAAGTATTGGCTTGGCTCTTCCCTTTGGGATTTATGGTGCATGTATTTAAATTGCGGATGGACTTTGTCCTCTCCATTCTGGGGTATGAATTCTTTAAAATAAAATACAAGAATTGATTCAACAATTTGAAATTTGTGCGCGCATGAGGACTCCTCCAAGCCGATTTTGTGCTTCCATAGGGTTGACCATTGATATAGAGCTGCGGCTTCCTGACATAAAATAGAGTGAAGTGTCAATATACAAAATATGTGCTAATCTGCACCTAAAACCAGAAGAGTGGAAAGAGTACTTATCTCCCATTTTTTTTGAGGGATTTCTATAATTGATTTTCGCTCTCTATGTTCCCAATATAGAGAGTTTCTTTTTAATTAAGAGGGACTTTTAGTCACAGATCAGTTGAGAAATCGGTGGACAACTTAGGAGCTTGTCTGGGCCTATTTTTGCATCTCTACGAGATTTTTGCTGTTGACGTAAAGATATCCTTCTCCTGACATAAAATATGGAAAAAAAAAAAAAGAGATGCAGAAAGTGTATACAATTTATGCTAATTTGCGAGTAAAACCATAAATAAATGAATAAATAAAAACACTTAGCTCGAATTTGCTTACTCGTTGACGAGGATGAACTCTTGATTTATATTGATCGATGAAGGAATTTGTGATGATAACCCCTAGCTTTAAACTCCCATCATCTTCAAAATTCTCTCTCTTTTGGTATTTTCTTTCTCTCAAATTTTTCTTCAATCTCCCAAAACTCTCTCAAACATCCAAAATTTTCTCTCCAAAAAAAATTCCTCTCTCAAGCTCACTTCTTCCTCCTTTTATAATCTACTCATCTATCTCCCATTCTAATTTTTCCACTAACTCTATCTCCCATTCTAATTTCTCCACTAACTCTTCTTCATCTTCATCTTCCATTCTCCATCTCTATCTCACATTCTAATCTCTCCACTAACTCTTCTTCATCTTCATCTTCCCTTCTCCATATTTATCTCACATTCTAATTTCTCCACTAACTCTTCTTCATCTCCATCTTCCCTTCTCTATTCTTATCTTCCATTCTAATTTCTCTACTAATTCTTCTTCATCTCCATATTCCCTTCTCTATTCTTATCTTATTTTCTCCATCTATTTTTCTCCAACTTCTCTTCTTCATCTCATCTTCTCCATCTTCCCTTCTCTATTCTTATTTTATTTTTTCCATCTATTCTTCTCCAACTTCTCTTCTTCATCTCCTCTTCTCCATCTTCCCTTCTCTATTCTAATTTATCCACTAACTCTTCTTTTTGTTATTTGTAAAATAATCCTTCAAGAGTTAGGTATTTGCACTCTAGTCCTTGAATTTTAAGTATTTACAATTTAGTCCATGAAAAAATATATTTCTTTAAGTCCAAATCTCCTCACAATTTTTGACACACCAAAATTTACCACATGTCAAATTTAAGCTCATTTCTTGCCACTGAAAATAATGCAGAATTTAATTAAAGCCCTTTTGCAAAATTGAGTCATTATGGGTATAATTGAGCCAAGATGAAAATTTAAAATATTAGAAGACAATGTCACAACTCATAAAAAGTGAAAATTAAAAATAAGTTGACTCAAATTAAAATTTTTTACGCCCGATTCGATATTATACTCGTGAAGGAGCACGTAGCTCGAATTGGATTTTTCTGAATTTGCGATGGCCAATATGAAAATAGATTTAAAATAAAAATATTAACTATCTTTGTGTATTTTTTTGGCCTCAAATGTTATTTTTCCAAAATTTTCAAGTATTTTTGTATTTTTAAAAACAAATTAAAAATATATATAATATGAAAATTTATTTTTTGTTCAAAAATGGCTGCCTAGGCTTGGCCAAGGCTTCCAAAGTTGATTTTTCAATTTTCTCATTTTTTATTTATTTTTCATGAATTTTAGAAAATAAAAATACTAACAAATACTGAAAATATGAAAAATCATTTTTTATCAAAATTAGTTCTCTAGGCTTGGCTAAGGTCCCCAAAGTTGATTTTTCAATTTTATGAATTTTTATTGATTTTTTATTACTTTAGCAATAGAAAAAATGATTAAAAATCAGGCATTAACAGCTGCCCCTCTTTGAAAGGAAGCTCGGTAGAGGTTCATTTCAAAGACGAGATGACACCTGAATTCTAATCTACTCAATACAAGGAAATAAAAAGAGTCGTGACATAAATGTTCCATTGAAAATGAAATGAGAACTTAAGGATTCGTTATATAAAAAAACTTTAGGGTGGTTGAACCTAAACCCGTATGGTGGATCAACCCATGGTAGATTCCTAATAAAAGGATTCTACTGATTAAAAATTGAATTAAAATTTGACCCGTATGGTGGGTCATGCCATTTGACCCGTATGGTGGGTCGTACCATGGTAGATTCCTAATAAAAGGATTCTACTAATTAAATTTTGATTGAGATTTGACCCGTATGGTAGGTCACCCCATGGAGATACCTGTAAGAAGGACTTGGTGCCTGTAGAAAGGACTTGGTACCTGTAAAAAGGACTTGTGCCTGTAAGAAGGGCTTAATTTGCCTGTAAAAAGAACTTAATTTGCCTGTAAGAAGGATTTGATTTGCCTGTAAGAAGGACTTATTTTGCCTGTAAGAAGGACTTGATTTGCCTGTAAGAAGGACTTGCTTTGCCTGTAAGAATGACTTGATTTGCCTGTAAGAAGGACTTTGTGCCTGTAAGAAGGACTTGCTTTGCCTGTAAGAAGGACTTGATTTGCCTGTAAGAAGGACTTTGTTTGCCTGTAAGAAGAACTTTATGCCTGTAAGAAGGACTTTATGCCTGTAAGAAGGACTTTGTGCCTGTAAGAAGGACTTGATTTGCCTGTAAGAAGGACTTTATGCTTGTAAGAAAGACTTTGTGCCTGTAAGAAGGACTTGATTTGCCTGTAAGAAGGACTTTGTGCCTGTAAGAAGGACTTGGTTTGCCTGTAAGAAGGACTTAGTTTGCCTGTAAGAAGGACTTGATTTGCTTGTAAGAAGGACTTTGTGCCTGTAAGAAGGACTTGGTTTGCCTGTAAGAAGGACTTGATTTGTCTTTAAGAAGGACTTGATTTGCCTGTAAGAAGGACTTGCTTTGCCTGTAGGAAGAACTTTGTTTGCCTGTAAGCAGGACTTGATTTGCCTGTAAGAAGGACTTTATGCTTGTAAGAAGGACTTGGTTTGCCTGTAAGAAGGACTTTGTGCCTGTAAGAAGGACTTGGTTTGCCTGTAAGAAGGACTTAGTTTGCCTGTAAGAAGGGCTTGGTGTACCTCAAAGGGTGCCATTCTGAAATCTGAGGAGACCAGGAATCCTGCGAAAGCTCAAACCCAAATTATATTCTCCTATCGCTTTAGGAATAAACCAAAGAGGCAGAGATCAAAAGGTCTCGAACATTTCTGTCCTTGAGACAAATCATGCTTTATTGAAGAAGGTGGATACCTGTATATACCGCAATGGATTCGAGTACCCCAACAACCGTCAGAATTCATTCTCTTGAAAGGTTCAGGTTGAAGATATACTTACCTGAGAATTTGGAAGAAATGCTTGGTGGCTTCTCGACAACCAAGCTTGTTCATTCAATAATCGCCGAATGAATTTCAAGACTTTGGAAGGTAACTCAAACACCGGGAATGTGTTGCCTGTCAGGCAATGTCAGAGCTAACATGTGCAAGCATTTTCATCAATGCGTTCATTGGTTCATACAAAATTGTTCAGCTAAGTTGGCAATGATTAGAAGTAGTCTGTGTGATAACTCATGATGCAATCAATCAAAATGTGGATCATGCAAAACTATTCTGTCAAGTTTGCATTACCAATTCTAATTAAGGAAGTTCTCATAATATGAACGCCTCGAATGTAATCTGAATGGGGGACTTTAGTCCGAAGGGGCTTTTTCTCACTCTGGGGAAATGCTGTTTATCCGTAGATTAAAATGTTAGACTTGTGTGGAAATAGTTTGCCTTTCCTCATCCTGTCATGCCCCATTCTGCACATTTGATGTCTCCTGTGCAGTTTATGCTCTAAGTTGGAGTTGGTAAATTAAACACGCGGAATGGTCATGCATAATTCATGAACTGTGTAAACACAATGCAGATGTGACAATTTTTTAGTATCATGTGTGTTTATATAATGTGCAAATATGGGCAGAATTGAATTGCCCTTGGTATGTGGGCGGACCGAACAAATTGGGAAGCCTACTCCTTATGTCAAGGGGCGGTTCGTCTCAACTTTGCCCATGTGCGATGAAGCATATGGGTGAGGGAGCATTTCGGTTTGCTTAATAACAGCGACCGCCGTGGTTTAGCGATTGAATGCCCCTGCAAAAAGCAGAGAAATTATTCTTGAAATCAAACGAGATAAGGAAGACGTATTTGCTTTTTTTGCTTCAGAACTTGTGATTAATTTGCCCCATTTTTCACCAAAATAGATCTTGTCAGATGATCATAATTTTCTTTTGGGATTTGTCTCCTTCAACATGTTAAATGTTAGTATAAATATTCCCTGTAAAAAGAAAAGGAGACATGTCAGCCAGTATTAAAAGGGATAAATTGGAAACGATACTGATTTATCCTTCGTCTTGAATGCCTTGCACGAGTCTTTTACCAGTTTTGCTGGATTGAATTTTCCTCGACTTTTGTTAGGCGCCTCACCATTATGGCAAGACTATGGTAAAATACTAACTTTGATATTACTCGTCGAGTATTCTTGTTTGCAAAAAGAAATGCACAAAAAGTTGTTTCATTTATTTATAATACTTACAACATTCCCCACACTTGGGGATCGGGACATTTCGGACCTACTGTCATCCCCCCATACCATTCGGTCCATTGGACCGTAGGTGTCCATGGGGCTTTCCTTTCAAAGGTTAATCCTTGGGGATAATGCAGCCATGTTGTATCACCTTGGGCTATGTTACGGTATTTTCTCGAGGTAATTTGCAATCTCTGTTAAGAATGGAATAAAACAATTCGAGACTTGAGATGATTATGTGTAAATTAGAACGATACAGAATTACCCATGTCTGAGATTGTTCGGATCTTTTGCTTGTATTTTTCTTTAACCGAAGCTGTCCATCCCGTGGTACTGTCCATGAGTTGATTTGCCCCCAATTTAGCCCGACCAGGAAATTTGGTTTTTGGATACGACTGTATTCTCGAGTCGCTTTTGCAAATTCCTGAAAATAGAAGGGATCAAATTTAAAACCGAAGCAATTTAAGGGTAAATTGGAACGATACGGATTTACCCTTCAAATTTACGCGGATTTCGTCTCGATATTAATTTTTTCGAGTTTGGTGCGGTTAACGGCTCCGAGCATTTAATAGGGGGGAAAGGGAAATGATAACTTCTAGCTTGTGCATTAATTTTGGACATCGACAAAAGGCGAGAATGTGCGATGAAACTAAGTAGACGTATTCGTTTAGGTTTAATCTTCTTCATGATGCTCTCGCGGGTTACGGTAGACGATGATATCAAGAACATTAGAGAGGCATTTAGTGTGGCTTTCCACCAGCCGCTTGGAGACCCGCGTTCAATCATATAAATTCGGCCATTTGTTGCGTGCCCCACTTCAACCGTGTTTTGTTTCTTTCGGTGCCCACTTGCTCTTGTCGGGCGCCTGTAGTATCGGAAGAAATACTTATGGGTCACATTCATTAATAGAACCTCGGTCCTCTAAAACCCTCTGCGTGTTTCGGATCCGAGAAAATTTTAAGATCGGTCTCTGGTTGATTTAATCAGGTTAAGGTACTTGTTTCACGGGTCCTAATTATATAATCCATATTATCTTTCAAAAGACGTGAGATCCTCTGCAATACATTAAATATGCCCCCGTGTTTAATCAGTATAAATCCACCGTCATATCAGAATACACTGCCCATACAAGTTTACGGATTGACACAACTCTATCTGTCAAAGATGGACAGTGCTCATTTGCCCCATGAATTAACGGTTGAAGCCTTGATGTTTTTCGTCTTTTGGTATTTCTGAAGATGATTCTTGATATATTATTGAACTTAATTTTTACACCCGTCTGGGGTATCTAGGATCTCCCTGCAAAAGAAAAGGATATAATTAGTATGCGACACAAGGAATGTCGGTCCATGACTCCTATATTAGTCCAATTTGATTTTTCTATTTTATAGAGAAATCAGAAGAAAAAAAAATTTCCTTAGGAAGAAATGGGTTGATTTCTGATACAAAATTTTCTTGCAGATTTATTACTCTCTTTTTTTATTATTTTATTATTTTTTTAAAGGAATGTGACAAAATCTCTTGACGTTTACTAAAATTTTTGAAGGAATTTCATTTTTATCAAAATAAATTTTCAGAGGTAAATTTGTCAGGAAAATTTATTTTTATTGAAGTAGGAAAGACATGACAGAAATCCTTTATTGGTCAACAAAATTCCCCCGAGACATTAGTCCAATTTTATTTAGAGAAAATTTTCTTAGAAAAACATGAGCGAATTTCTCGAAAAGAATTTTCTTGCAAGTCTTTATAATTTGAAAAATGTGATAAAATCACTTGATGTTTACCAAAGTTTTTTTTTAGGAATTTTTATTTTTATTGAAATAAATTTTCGAGAGGAAAATTTGTCAGGAAAATTTCATTTTTATTGAAGCAGTAAAAACACGACAAAAATCCTTTATTGGTTAATAGAATTCCCCCAAAGGGATTTTTTTTCACATCATTTTTTCATTTTTTTAAGAAATGGGGGACAAATTTAATTTTTATTTTCTTTTAAAAGAATGGTCGTAATATCAAGTTCAAAAACTGACTGACACCTAGCATGGATCGACCGAAAATAAATACAAGATAAAATTAGAGAACTTACTTTTACCTTGGAGAAATGCAAATCACATAGTCATGCGCATGACTCAAGTGAGGAGTGGACTCTAGAAAATAAAAGAAGGAGAGACATGGTATGGACCTAAAAGGCCCCCACTATCTGAATTGACAACCTTACCCTCCGCGCAATCAAACGACAATGGGAAGAATTGTCAATTCAGATAATGAGCGGGATAAAATATGGTCAACCCGAGCGCAATCGACGCAAGAGCTTTGCATATTCGATCCCTATCTATGGTTACCTAGGAAAATTTCGCGACTTGGGTTTAGACGCTTGTGTGTGCAGGTGTCGTGATCCTCAGAATATGTAAGACATGCGCAACAATTGATATCAAAACAGCGCTTCTAGAAATGTACGAAACTAAATAAATAATTCCAACACCGAACCTGTAAAACAAATGGGTTAATCAAACATTCTGCCCCCTATAACTCCCATCCTGCAAAAACATATAACACCTATAGAATGAGTCTCAAACAAAATCGCCAGAAGCGAGGTATCCATGAAATTTTCATTGGCCTAAGTCCACTAAGACTTTTAAAATTTCGAAAAAAATTCAACTATTCCAACTTGTATCTTTTTTAGAAAATTTAAAAACCCCTTCCTCAGTGGAGTCGCCAGTCTGTCGCGACCCTCTAAAAATATTTTTATTATTTCTAGGGGTTAACGGATTATTAGGTTAATTAGATTTGACTAACCTAACGCGGACCCTCCCAAGCCCTACCGAATCACAACTTTGGTTTTTGTTTAAATGATTTTGAAATTTGGAGTCGCCACTAATCGTTCTTGGTAGGTCGATTAGAAACCTAAATAAATTAGCGGGAGAACTAATTTATTCCTGCGAACCAGAGATTATGAGCTCGGGGACTTGGTTACACTAGTTAATTAAAACTAATGCCCTTTCGGTACCTTAATTTCATGGATATCCTAATTCGGCAACTCAGGCTTGGTTTATTCCTAAGGCTCTAGTAGGGTATTCTCTTTTGTGTTTTCACTTTTTTAAATAGGATGCATGGATGGTATATATTTTTATTTGTTATATTTTTTTAAGTGTTAAAGATTCCCTGAAGCCGAAAGAGGGAGTGTGTTAACGACTTCTGTGCAGTATTACGATCTACTCATCTTTTGGGTTTGATGATTCAAAAATTAAATTATAGGAAGTACATGACAGTGAATAAACACCTCCAATGGGAAGCCTAACATTGACTTGGCTCTTCCCTTTGGGATTTAAGGTACAGGTATTTAAGTTGCAAGTATTTAAACTACTGTATGTAAAAACCTCCAATGGGAGGCTAAGCATTGGCTTGGCTCTTCCTTTTGGAATTTAAGGTACAGGTATTTAAGTTGCAGATATTTAACTACCGTAAGTAAAAACCTCCAATGGGAGGCTAAGCATTGGCTTGGCTCTTCCCTTTAGGATTTAAGATACAGGTATTTAAGTTGCAGGTATTTAACTACTGTAAGTAAAAACCTCCAATGAGAGGCTAAGCATTGGCTTGGCTCTTCCCTTTGGGATTTATGGTGCAGGTATTTAAATTGCGGATGGACTTTGTCCTCTCCATGATGGGGTATGAATTCTTTAAAATAAAATACAATAATTGATTCAACAATTTGAAATTTGTGCGCGCTTGAGGACTCCTCCAAGCCGATTTTGTGCTTCCATAGGGTTGACCATTGATATAGAGCTGCGGCTTCCTGACATAAAATAGAGTGAAGTGTTAGTATACAAAATATGTGCTAATCTGCACCTAAAACCAGAAGAGTGGAAAGAGTACTTATCTCCCATTTTTTTGGGAGGGATTTCTATAATTGATTTTCGCTCTCTATATTCCCAATATAGAGAGTTTCTTTTTAATTAAGAGGAACTTTTAGTCACAGATCAGTTGAGAAATCGGTGGACAGCTTAGGAGCTTGTCTGAGCCGATTTTTGCATCTCTACGAGATTTTTGCTGTTGACGTAGAGATATCCTTCTCCTGACATAAAATATGGAAAAAAAAAAGATGGAGAAAGTGTATACAATTTGTGCTAATTTGCGAGTAAAATCATAAATAAATGAATAAATAAAAACACTTAGCTCGAATTTGCTTGCTCGTTGACGAGGATGAACTCTTGATTTATATTGATCGATGAAGGAATTTGTGATGATAACCCCTAGATTTAAACTCCCATCATCTTCAAAATTCTCTCTCTTTTGGTATTTTCTTTCTCTCAAATTTTTCTTCAATCTCCCAAAACTCTCTCAAACATCCAAAATTTTCTCTCCAAAAAAAATTCCTCTCTCAAGCTCACTTCTTCCTCCTTTTATAATCTACTCATCTATCTCCCATTCTAATTTTTCCACTAACTCTATCTCCCATTCTAATTTCTCCACTAACTCTTCTTCATCTCCATCTTCCATTCTCCATCTATATCTCCCATTCTAATTTCTCCACTAACTCTTCTTCATCTCCATCTTCCCTTCTCTATTCTTATCTTCCATTCTAATTTCTCTACTAATTCTTCTTCATCTCCATATTCCCTTCTCTATTCTTATCTTATTTTCTCCATCTATTTTTCTCCAACTTCTCATCTTCATCTCATCTTCTCCATCTTCCCTTCTCTATTCTTATTTTATTTTCTCCATCTATTCTTCTCCAACTTTTCTTCTTCATCTCCTCTTCTCCATCTTCCCTTCTCTATTCTAATTTATCCACTAACTCTTCTTTTTGTTATTTGTAAAATAATCCTTCAAGAGTTAGGTATTTGCACTATAATCCTTGAATTTTAAGTATTTACAATTCAGTCCATGAAAAAATATATTTCTTTAAGCCCAAATCTCCTCACAATTTTTGACACACCAAAATTTACCACATGTCAAATTTAAGCTCATTTCTTGCCGCTGAAAATAATGCAGAATTTAATTAAAGCCCTTTTGCAAAATTGAGTCATTCTGGGTATAATTGAGCGAAAATGAAAATTTAAAATATTAGAAGACAATGTCACAACTCATAAAAAGTGAAAATTAAAAATAAGTTGATTCAAATTAAAATTTTTTACGCCCGATTCGAGATTATACTCGTGAAAGAACACGTAACTCGAATTGGATTTTTCTAAATTTGCGATGGCCAATATGAAAATAGATTTAAAATAAAAATATTAACTATCTTTGTGTATTTTTTTGGCCTCAAATGTTATTTTTCCAAAATTTTCAAATATTTTTGTATTTTTTAAAAAAAATTAAAAATATAATATGAAAATTTATTTTTTGTTCAAAAATGGTTGCCTAGGCTTGGCCAAGGCTTTCAAAGTTGATTTTTCAATTTTCTCATTTTTTATTTATTTTTCATGAATTTTTGAAAATAAAAATACTAAAAAATACTGAAAATATGAAAAATCATTTTTTGGTCAAAATTAGTTCTCTAGGCTTGGCTAAGGTCCCCAAAGTTGATTTTTCAATTTTATGAATTTTTATTGATTTTTTATTACTTTAGCAATAGAAAAAATGATTAAAAATCAGGTGTCAACAGACACCAAATTGCATCTAACAATAGTTTAATAATTGTCATAATTTCCCACATTTAGAGCTTAGGTTTGTGGGTGATTGGGAGTCATTCATTCATTCTTTTTTTTTTATCATTTAGGAAAGCTGTTCTTTCAATCCTCAATTGCAAAGTGTGAGTTTTTAGTAATTGCTTATGCAAAGTACCAAAAAATGTATAAAATCATTTTTCCCAGTTTCCAAGACGATGTTTATATCATGTCTGGACGAAAAATAATAATAATTGGATGTGAAGAAAGTAGAAGTGATTAGAGGGTAACTGATTCGACCCAAAAAAAAAAAAAGAGAGGGTGACTGAAGAAAGTGATCTTCCTGGAAGTTCAAACGAGGCACTATAATGTTAATCATCATTAAGAGGATATGATTATAAGACTTAGTCTGAAAGAAAAACTTTGAAAATAATCACGCTAATGACATTTATCTAGCTAGAGTAAATCACAGTAGTCTTTGCATATACAAGATTATTTTAGGTAATATTATTCAAATATGCATAACATTTAATAATGAAAATATCATATTAATCGTACAATCCATGTATTGTTATTTATGCAGCAATTTGTTTTTTCTTTCTCCATTTTATCTGTTTCTAACAAAATCAAAACTTCCACATGAGGTCACATAATGGTATGTCAAAGTTTGAGTTCACTGGAGACACATAACGACACTATATTGTTTTTTTTTTTTTGTATTGAAGGTGTTCGGGCCAGCGTCCGTATGGATCGCGCACCTCGACTTATCCTCTGGGAGGGCTAACACAACATTCCACCGCCACAACCCTCTACTTAAATCATCGGCACCCAACGAGATTCGAATTCAGGACCTCTCGTGAAAAGACCAGAACGCAAACCAACTAGGTCACCGATAGGTAGGTGACACTATATTGTTGTTTCCTTTTTGTTCTTTGACCAAAATAGAAAAATTAGAGAGAAGGCTAAAGGGTATTTTCGGTGCATACAAAAGTTGGGTGAAGATGACAGGTGCAACTATTGGCAAAAGTTGTGAATTAGTTATGGGAATTATATGATATTTCTAGCGATCAAGTGGTGTTTGGGCAAATTTTTGCGCACTTTGAGTGGTCCGCCTTTTCAGGTAATCTTAAGAGCGCATTCTCCCATATCAGCCTCCGGTATTTGGGATCTTAGATCTTATTTTTTTAGAGTGCTTCCAACAAATCTAAAATATAGGATTATAAGAAGAGGAGATAACTTATTTATTATATAATTAACAACTTATTGATAAGGATATATAACTTGGGGTGGAATTTTGGGATGCACAATTTGGCTAGAACCCATGAAATTTGAACCCACTGAAACATTCTTCCATTCCAACCTCTCCAGTGGCCACATTTTTCACTTGGGAAGGTAGAAGTGGAGAGTTCGATTTCCCATCTTCTCAGGGGGATTTGGGGTCGGGACACATGAGAGAGGGAACAAGTCGGCACATAATAGAATAGAGTAGGATATAACCAGATTAAAAAAAAAACCTCCCAAACAAATTATTCCTTCCGGCTCATATTCCTATTCTACGCCTTTCTAATGTTGCCAAGTAAAATTGTCAATTTAGTAGGGGAAATGTGATTAAATGATAAACCCATGCCATCGTCTATTGTAACCTTATTTTATCATGGTCAATGATGCTAGGGGCTAGCCCCTGGTCCCATGCCCAATTCTCGCACCCTCTCAAGGTATTCATTGTTCTTGTTCTTCCAGAAACATTTACATACTTGATACAGATGATAAAGCGACCATGATTTCACCAATCAAGATTGAAGGAGAAGTCCTAGGTTCACGTGACTCTTATTCCATACCTTCTACTTAGATCATTTAGCCATAAGCAAGGAATTCCTAGGTTAAAATCAAATCTCGCCTCAATTTGAAGTTTCAAGTGCTCTTTTTTTACTCTTTTTTTTTCACAATTTCGCGACTCTGAATATTAATGATACAGAGAAGTATATCTATGTATATACTTTCAATTAAAAATTTGAAAAAATAATTTGTGGAATTAGAATTTGGTGAATATATGAAATCTTTCAAAACCTAAAAATATTAACACAGAAATCAAATAGAACTTTGTTTGAGTTATATTTTGCAGGATTTTTATTAAATCGATCGATGGTTTAAAAAATAAGTTACAATTTACTGTTAGACGGTTCATACATGGAAAATTTTAATTACAAAATTAACTTCACACACTCATGTCACTCATCGAATGGTGAATATGTAATGGATTTACACACCGGCAATGGGCCTAACACAAATTCTTTCCCAAATTATGGAAAAGAATTAAGGAGGAGCCTTTTTCTGCTTATAAAAGAAGTAAAATACGAACAAGCCGTAGACTTTTAGTTGGAGAGAAAGGGACAGAGATAGAGATGGTATATTGATTAAATGGAAGCGTACCTACAATTTTGACGGCAATCCAAAGCGTTCTTGTAAGGCAATGAAGTGCTACAATCAGGTGGCAAAGAAAATCCGGTCACTAGATATGAAATCATTGTAAGACCTCATGATTCGATACTTTTGTTGTCCAATAAATTAAGTTATACAATACTTATGCACTTGGTTAAATCATGTGGTTCCCAGGAGACAACTGACCTATAAAGTAGTTCGATGTCAGGCCATTCATTATTCAAGTAAAACCAAGTCAATGAATAAGAATATGTCCTACAAAGAACAATGATTTTCGGTTTCTTTGGCTAATACGGAGGGAATCAATCTAAGAAAATCGACTTAAAGTTCAAAATAATGAAAGGTCCTAAGATAATGCCCAACAGCAAAAATGCACACCTACCCGGATCCGCATTTTTATCTGTCCGTTTGTAGTTCAAGTCCACCGGAATACCTTCAGTCCAGAAACAAATGAGCAAGTTATAAACCAGATATAATCATTTTCAAGGGAATCAGTAATGAAGGGATGCAAAGTGCAGAAAGTACGGACATTTGTATATCAATGCTTCCAAAATACTGAGCCTAGTTCTGCTGGGAAAGTGAGACTCCATCCTCGCCAACGCTTCCAGTATAGAGTAGGGTTCATCATAATATCTGCCTTTCATGGTAATTAAGTGAGGGAACCGCTCAACCAGATAAAGGGTGATATCTGTTGGAATTCACCAGCAAAGTTTATAAGGAAAATAAGCTAAGTGTAGAATGTAGGGGGAAAAAAAAAATAGGGAATCGAGATAAAGAGTGATGGCGGTCTTACCATGATGACCAGCGACGGTGAGACCTATCATGGTTTTAAACGCAGAGAGACCGCTGAAGGGACGATGACTTGGCCCATCGTCTGTCGTACATTTTGCCAGGAACCAGGCAATTTCCTTATGCATGGAAGCTTCCACAGCAGCTATTCCCAAAGGAACACGTCCTTTATTATCTGGAAGTTGCGTCAACTTAGGATTACTTTTAACTAATGCCTTGACCATCCTTATCCTCCCACACAGGACAGCATTGTGGAGGGCTGTGCTGCCATAATAATCAACCATTTCGAGCACTTCTGGTTCTGGAGACGAGCTCAACCAGGTTCTCAACAAATTGGTCTTGTGCACTCAAAGCGGCTATGTGAAGCACCGTTTCGGATCTGCTTGTTAGTTTGGCCGTCTTTGAATCAGGATCTGTTTCGAAAAATCCTTTAGCAAATTCCCAATCACCCTTGAATGCAGCTCGCAACAATGGTCGGTAATTGTGTCTTTCTGCTTCCTCTTCCGATATATCTGCAATAGATGCAAACTTTTCAGGCCATTTTGTTAAAACTTTTTCCTTGCACACATTGAAAAGTGTCCCAGAAAGAACAATTTCATGAAGATCCGCCCCAGGTATTGATTTCACAATGAAATAACTCTTTTGAGGGATAACGCACCTGGAGCACCTCCGGATTGAGAAGGGGCTGATCCAATGCTTCCACAACCATTTTCAATATCTGTAAGAGAAAAAGTGATCACAAAGTCCTTAGCATACTATTTTTTTTTTCCCCCTTTTTTCCTAGCCATGGCCAGCATTATGTTTGTTCGATTATAAAGCTAATAAGAACCATGAGAAAATGCAAGTTCCAGCAGATTTTAAGATGCAGATTTTAAGATCGCATCGCTTATATTTAATTTTTTTTCTAGATTGAAAAATGAACATGTACCTGCATGTTGTTCCGCATGATACGAATTTCCTTGTTCTTCACTCTGTTGCGTTGCCATTGCGTTGCTCTCCTGGTTAGAGTCTTTCAACAATGAAGTAACTGGAGAATGCGGAAAATGAGTAAGACATTCGGTTATCAAAGAGTTTTAGTCTCCCTAGGAAGGAATGAACTCCTTCCTTTTATACAAGCACCTCCATCAGATTAAAGGCGAGACTCTGCAATTACAACAGGCAATAATATCATTTTTTTTCCCCACTCTATAGCGGTTCGATTACTGGAGTGTAACGTAGTTTATACTTTGGGAATATAGACTAGTCCTATACTGGTGACCAAGCAGCCTTAGCCTCTCGTGCCACATATCATTAAGTTGAGTCTCCAATGATGAAACCATTACTTTAAGATGACTCTGTCCCTCTTTCTTACTATAGAGTTCATTCCATCCCTTGAGACATGATCAAGTTTAGTCTTTACCATGTTAAATTGCAAGCCTTTAGTCGTACTAAGCTATCAGCAAAATGAGCACCTCACTTTTGTCAAAGCCCAAAAGCAAAAGCACAAGCCATTTTGTTGATCCGTTTTGCCTTGCAAGACATTGACTTGGTTCGTTCCACAACTATTCTCGCAAATTTCTTAATTTTCTGATATTACCCTTCTTTAGTTACTGTTCATCGTCTTTGAAATTGAGGAGGTAAATTTGGCCGGCAAGGAGACGGCAACAGGCCAGTGAGGGGCCAACCACCTAGGCAAGGGCCACTTGGGTGGGGCAAACCCAGGCGACCTCAGACGAAGGCAACAGGCCAGTGAGGGGCCAACCGCTCTCACCTGGGCCGTACGACCCTCGGGGAGGCGGCCCAAGGTTAGGCGACCTCAAACGAAGGCCACCGGCGCCCGATCTGGTTCGCCAACGGCCTGAAACCTTCGTTGGTTCAACAAAGGGTTTAATATTTTTTAATAAAATGGAAAAAAAATTACGAAATGAATTTTTACCAAAAGCAGTTAGCATTTTTCCCAAATCTTTTTAGGTAGAAAACATTTACATTTCTCCAAAACCATTTGATATATTGAACAAAGCCACTCTGAGAGGTGTCTCAGGGAAGGAACAATTTCATCAAGATTCACCTCAAAATGCTAATTTCATAATGAGAAAACTCTTTCGAGGGATACCGCACCTGGGGCACTTCTGGATCGAGAAAGAGCTGATCCAATGCTTACATGAACATCTTCGACATATGTAGAAGAAAGAATATTCAGAAGAAAGAGTGAGCACAAAATCCTTGGTCACGCTTTTCTTGAAGATGAAGCTCCTGACCTCCTCTCGGAGGAAATTGAACTCAAAATCCCAAACATCAACTCTCCAACCAGAGTGCTGGAACAAGCAGTCATCGACTGAAGATTAAGAGAAGTTCTCAGAACTGTCCTTTGAGCGAGAGAATCCAGCAATTGATCGGAGAATGGGGCGCGAATTCGATTTCTCCTCATCAAATGCCAAATGGGGAGTTGGGTCACGGTCAGAAGCAGCGAATCGAGCATAGAAGCACCAGAAACCAGTCGCAGAGCAAATGCAAATGAAAAGGAAGAAGAAGAAGACGTGGTGGTTGTTTCTCTTAGATATGGAGATCTAGAGAATAGTCTGACCTCGCGGGCACGAGTGCAGTTCCTCACCTGGGCTGGCGGGTGAGGGGGCCCTCGCCCGACGTCGGCCCGGGGTAGGGCGGCTTGAGGCCGGCGATGGCTGGAGAGGCGGAGGAGAGGGGAGAAAAAAGAAAAAGAAAGAAGAAATGGCAAAAAGAAAAAATAATAAAAAATAAAATGACCAAAATGATATTGACCGGGCCATTTTTTGAAATAATTTAATCATTTAAAATTTTTATTTAAAATAAAGTTTACTTTTAATTTTTATTTTAAAAAAGTAAGAATACGTTAGTTTCTTTTTTTTTTTCAACCAGAAGGGCAAAAAAAAACCCCACATGAAAGGACGGCCTCCACCTTAGAATGACGACCGTCCTCCCCTGCACTCTCTTTCTTTTTGCTTTTACTTTCTTGGCTCTGTGACTGTGACGATGCCACCCCCTCGAGAATTGCGCCAGCTCGTTTTTTAACCAACCTACAGCTGTCCCTTTTATAAAAAAAAAATATTCCTTTTGTCCTTTTCAGAACTGTACATTTTGTCCTTACATGGAAGATTCTGGATTGTTTTACTCAACCTAGCTAATGGGGAAAAGAATAAGAAGGCTGGGCTGGTTCTATTGTCAGGCTGGTTCGATGGGCTTTCCTTCAATTGGAGTTTTACTCTTTTTGGGCTCAATTTATTTCACCTTCGGACAAGCCTTCTTGTTTTTCTCCTTGTAGGCCTAAGATCATGGGATTGCGGCGCTGGTCTTCACGGACTGAAGTAAAATATTTTAAACTTTTGGGCCATACATGGGTCTGGGTTAGAAGAATATATCCCAAAAAAAAAAAAAGCATCCCGTAAACTTGAGCCCATATTTTTTGTACTTGGTTATTTATTTTTAGGTAAAATGAGGGTGTCAATCATGAAATTGATTCGACCCACATGCAATTGACTGTCTCTATGGATCAAACTTCTTAACTGACTCGAGATGTTTTTTTTTTCTTAAAGAAGACTAGAAATGGACTCAATTTGACATTTTTGGATCGACTAGGAGCTTAAATGAAATTTTTTTTTGGAAAAGCAGGTTCTCGATCGAATTTTTAAATTCTAAAGTGACCAAAATTAAATTGAAAATAAAAAAAGACTAATGACAATTTTTTTGTATTTTTTTGGTCATAGATGCTTTTTTTTTATTTTTGGGGTATTTTCTAATAAAAATATATTATTAAAAAACCAAAAAAATTGAAAATTATTTATTGTTCAAAAATGGTACTTTAGGCTTGGCTGGGGCTTCAGAGTTAATTTTACAATTTTAAATATTTTTTTGATATTTTAATTAATTTTCTAAAAATAAAAAGACTAAAAATCATGTGTCGACATCCTCGCCTCTTTTTTCTTCGCTCCTCATCTCCAATTAACAACATCTTCCCGACATAATTTGACTCCGAATTGCATTGGTGTGCTTTTCTTGTGAAAAAAAAAGAGAGATAAAATCGACATCTTTAATTTTATCTCATACAAGTAGAACAACGCCATCCTCGATCAATAAAAAATTTTATGCACATTTAGCGTGACGAGGGTACTCTCAAAAGCTTAAAATATCAAAAACTAATTAACTGAGCATGAAATTTATGTTATCTTTTTAAAAGGCTAGGAAATGGGGGAGGATAAAAATTTAGAGTGAAAAGTTAATCATTGAAGCTAGCTCACGTACATAACAAAATAAATAAATAATAGAGATGGAACGTTTTTCATTTGGATCGTGGGGACACAAACATGTCTGTAAATGTATTATAATGGCTGAATTTATTGCGCACCCTATCTTCTCCTATCTTCTCCAACTGTACACGGAAGGAGGCCTTTTAGTGCAACACCTTTTTGGCCTCGCATTGGGCAACTTAGGGCGCGCATGTCAACGTTCCTATTTCTCTGTTTCTATTCCAAATCTATTCCAGAAATAGGTTTAGAACAGAAACTCGTTTGGCAACGCAAATCTATTTTTCTATTTCTAAAACAAAAATCTGTTTCAGAAATAGATTTTGGCTTAAAATCAGAAACAAAAATTTTTTATTTTTGACAAAAATAAAAAAAAATCTATTTTCATTTTAGAAATTATTTCTAGAACTGTCATGCGTGCCCTTAAACATGTCATTGAAGTCAAGGAGGCTGCCAATGGGATAAGAAAACATCGCATGCATAAGTTCACGTGGCTCCACTAAAAAAGAAACATGTGTAATTTGACGTGGCATAAAAAATTAAAATCGAAAGCCCCTCCTCTCTCCTCTGACATAAGGCGGCGAGCAGAAGCAAAGCATTTATTGCCTTCTCTCTCCTCTTTCATTCCCTCCCAACGGCGCTTCTTGGATTTCTCTCCTCTGTAGCAACAGCAACAAGCTTGATATCCAACTTAATTTATTTCCTTTCCTAGTTTTGGCGATTTAACATTTAATTTTTAACATGTTTTCCTCCTATGCTGATCGGAAACATAGTTGAAATTAGCCGCAAAAAAATTGAGTCTCCTCTCATGTATAAAAAATTAAAAGTGAGTAAATATAAGCAATATTTATTCCCGGTTGATTAGTCCTACTGACATGAAGTAGGCTCAGCTCAAAGAATCAATGTTGTGGAGTTTTTACTATAAATTCCCATCTTCGAGAGGCAATTTATGTAACATATGCCTTATTTCAAAGGGCTTTTTATTCTGTAAAATGTCATTGTATTTTTTTTTCACACATGCGGGGTATGATAATGACAATAAATTTTCATCTTTTTGCACGTAACTTTATTCAATAAATAGATTCATATCTCCATTTTGAGAGTGTTTGTGTAAAAAAAAAAGAAATTTATAATCATCATATATATATATGATATACCTATCCATAATTCACTGCGATTGGATCAATAATTCAATAAATAGATTCATATAACCCGATGCCGCCTAGGGGAGGGTAGCTCGACACCACCTAGGCGAGGGCCGCTAGAGGTCGACAATGGCTAGGGAGGGGAGGAGAGGGGAGAAAAAAGAAAAAAGAAGAAATGAAAAAAGAAAATTAGAAAAAAATTAATTTTAGAAAAGTAAAATGACCAAAATGTCGTTTGGTCAGGCCCTTTTTTGAAACAATTTGATTACTTCGAGTCATTACTTGAAATAAGGTTCACTTTAGATCATTATTTGAAAAAATAAGAGCATCTCAAATTTTTATTTGAAAATTTTCCCTACTATTATGACATGGCCCATGCTTGGTACGGTCTTTTTCTCAATACTTGTTGAGTTCTGCATTGACCTTTGTCAACTCCGCTTGTTCTGATTTTGGGTAGCCATATTTTTGGTTGAGAATGGAATCAGGGAGCGTGCGCATGTTTACACAATTTCTGCCTAATGATAGTGTGAAAAGTCTAGCTCAATAATGGACTGAAAAGGTCACATCATTGAGCGGCCGATTATTGTGGAAATAGCCAAAAATTATGGAAATAATTGATAATTTTATCACATACGATGACGATATAAATTTTCTTCACACAAACAGATTTTAGATAATGACACATAATTAACTCATAATTTTTGTATCTAAATTTATTTTATAAGGTTTATATTTCCTTATGAGATTATTTGTGTAAAAATAATAATAATGATAGACAATGTACATAATATACATACATGTACGTAATATTTTCATTCACTGCTATTAGATCTGTACTTCGAAGCATCATGAGAAAAATTTTTCTCTTCTGTCGCAACTCGAAGGTTGTTTACGATAGTGGGCTAATGAATTGTTAAGGCCTCTTTATCTAGAATGCGAGGGCTTTGACTCAAGCCCTCCCAAACCCATATCAAATCGCAACCGAAGAATTAATTGTCGAGTTCGATGTTAGTGTGGCGACATGTTCAATGTGTGCATGCAAAAGAAATTGCCACCGGTCATTTTTGGAAGGTCGACCGCATACTTTACTGAGCAATTGAGAGAATCTGTTCGATTCTGCGGAACCAGAAAATTCCGATTCGAGGACTTGGTTATGCCTGTATTTCTACTAACACTCTTTCGATACCTAACATCGAGTGAATTTCCTAATTATGATTTTATACAAGCGCAATTTTCAAGTGAGATATGCCCAAATTAGGATTTCATGCAGGTCATGAAGACTATCCCTATCAATCACAATCACTAAAGTAAGTACACAACTAAAGATCCAAACACATGCGGATAAAGCACATCAAGATAAGTCATAGAATCTCTAGTACAACCCTGAAGGCTTACAAAAAGTGTGACCAGCGTTTGGAAAAGATTTGGAAAAATTGGAGATAATTTGTTAAGAGAGGCAAAATCATCATTTTTTGGAAGGATTGAAAGTCAACTTTTCCAAATAGGTTAGGCCAGTTGATTGTGACCGTTTCCTATTTTTGGGGTTTTTCTGAATTTTTATGAATTTTTAGGATTTTTTATTATCATCTTTTTATTTGAGAATTTTTATTCCGGAAAATGTCATTTGGATCGGGACGAGTGGGCCCAAATTCTTTTTAGACAAAAGCCACCTCTAAATCTGGGCCCAAATTCTATTTCTGTTGATTTTCAAGAAAGGCCCAAATTTAAAACTCAATTGTGATAAGATCATATCCACAAGCCCACATGCTAGCCCAACACCAAATCAGACCCAAATTCCACTGTTTTTTTGTTAATTTCGAAATTTCTATGTTTTTTTTATTATTTTTTGATGTCTTTTTCTGGGTTTCTACTTTTATTTCTCTTTTCTTTTATTATTTTCGTTTATTGCTTCCTTTTGGTCTAATTTAGCTCACGGCCCAACCCCCAAAAGAAGAGAAAATATTGGGCGCCCACGGGGTGCCAGCACATTTTTACCTAAATCCATTCATTGAACGACACATGTTTAATGCGCCCCACGTTTCAGATTTTTAACAAATGTCTCCCTCACTCGCTCTCTCTCTCTCTCTCTCTCTTCCGTAAACACCCCTCCCTCCTTCTTCTTCCTCTATCTTCCTCACCCACGACACCCCTCGACGAGCTGGCCCTCATGGATGCCAAGCCAGACAAGCTCCGCGGCGAGATGCTTGATCTCCAGCACGCCGCCACCTTCTTCCCCCGCACCAAGATCTCGGCCTCCGTCGACTGAATCCATATCAACTCAGAATCGAATCCCAAGGAAAATATGACCACATTCATACATGGCAACATAAATCAAAGAAAAGATCTCTAAATTATTCCATTTCTTCCGCGAACGATTAAAAAAAAAAACAGCCCCCCTCTCTATCTCTAAGGCGTATTGGCGAAGATGATGTGGGAAGACGTTTTTCCGCAGTACGATGGCGAGCCTGAGCAAGAGTCTCCCTTCAATTTCGACTTCTTCTCTCTCCTATCCAAACACAAGGAACTACGGGCTCCTGGACCTTGTTGATGCAAGACTTCGCTGTTCCCAGTGTTTTTTTTAGGGCTCCTTCTTCACCTTCACTTGGTGATTCGTCGGAGGCGACCGCGAAGGCGATGTACGAGGCAGGGCGGAAGCGGCGGCGTGGTTCCTCCACAAGAGAGCAGGGCGTCGTCGCAAGCGTGAATGATAAGGAAAGACCGGGTTGTATAAACAAGAAGATCTCGGCCCCTGTTTATGAAGGAAAGAGAAAGAGCATCGGAGGACACAGATGAAGAAGAGAGAGAAGACGGAGGGGTGTTTACGGAAGAGAGGGAGCGAGTGAGGGAGATTTTACTGAAAAAATTAAATGCGGGCCCCACTAAACACGTGTCGTTCAATAAATGGATTTGAGTAAAAATGTGCTGGCACCCACTGGGTACCCAATATTTCCTATATTGCCTATAGGAGGTCACAAGAGTTCGACCAAGAAAATGCCAACCACTTCAGGACACAGGGCAATTGATACGACAGATACTTATCCTCTAAATAATTCACTTCAAGATATACGTTACCATGAAAGTTAGGTGCTCCCCACAAAGGAATTCACCTCAGGATACAGGTATAGGGAATGGAACTCACGACTCTACAGAATTCACTTCATAAAAACCCAAATTTCAAGTTGGGGATTCTTCAATTTAGGTTGAACATTTCAGAAAAAATTGCCCCTAATATTGCTGCCGGAATAAGTGCGAGTCACACGTGCAAACTGATCAATGAAGATTTAGAAGCTAGTGAGTTTGGGCCCTTATTCGAAATTAGGTTAGCTATTTTAGGTCTTTATCTGAGGTAGAGTATACTCTGAGCCTGGATTTAAGAAAAAGACCTCACTTTATTCTCTTAATTAAAATTTTCCCAATTCTTAATTGTTTTTGTACTTATTGTAGCTAAAGTTTCTGACTTTTGTGCACAGGCCGTGGAAAGTAGGCTTTTTCCTTCGACAGTCGCTTGTGAAAGGAGGGGAGTGGGTGAAGAGCACGGCTCAATCATGCATGGTGGTCTCAACACTAAATGCCACAGTTTTATTTCATGCTTCCTATGATGTGCCTTAAGGCAATAGCGGCATTACTGGAGACCCGTCGTTGTTCGGAATGGATGCTCTCTTGCATTTCGAATTTTGGGATGCACTACGTTTGTCCTCCTCCATGACAGTCATCTTGCTATTCCTAGTCATCTTAATCTCACGGTACGAGGTGGAAGATTTTCTTAAATCATTGCTTTAGAAGATCATAATGGGCCTTTTTTTTCCCCCCTCTCCTTATCCTTGGCTTCCATGCTGTTGGCCTTCGTTGCAGCTTACAAGATTGGGCAGCAAAAGAGACCAGAGTGGGTTTACCATACCTTTGTTTTGATGTCACTTTTCCCCGTTCTTTTATTCTTTGGACTCCAGGCTTCCCTGCTACGGAAAATGCTTAAGTCCATAGGCAACATCGCTCCAGCTTTTTGTATTCCTAAATTGCCCTTCTCAAATCTTGATCGTGAAAATTCACGTTTAAAGAGAATAGAGAGCTGAAATGACATAAAGGTAAATATATAGTAAAAGCTTCATGATATCAAAATCTTTCCCCTAAAAATATTTATTCAATATTATTAATAGACCATATCGTTCTTTCTGTTATCCTCGTTACATACTCGGAGAGATGTGTTGGAGTCCTGCCATGGGGAAAAGATCAATTTTTTTCATTACAAAGAGAATATAGAATTGATATCATTTTTTTTTTTTGGTAGATAACGGTTTGCGTGAGTTTAATCTTAGTTAATAGCTAAATCAACTAATGAAATGTGTTCTTGAATTAATAGTTATATGTATCAACAAGGTATTGATTTAGATGTCACGAGAGTTTATTCTTTTCCTTGTGGTCTTAATGCTGGAAATATATTAGGAGTAAAATCCTCTGCATTAGACCGATGTGCGCTCTTAAAATCGCATAGAGAGGCAGATCAATAGAGGTGCACAAAAGTCGGTCCAACCATCGCTTGACCACTATAAAAGAAAGTTCTATGTAAATTCTTAAGACTATCAAAATAAAGGTGCACCCACGATATTTTAAAATTTAACAAGAATATACAAAACTCATCGTTAAGCGCGGTTATTATATATATATCAAAAAGAAAAGTACTTACGTTGAACCATTGGAGTTCTCTTTGCAGTTCAAAAACTGCTCCGGAGACATAAGTTACAGCCTCCAAATCAAAGTCGTACTTTGCTGTTGCGAGCATCATCTTGTGCGATTCTTCCAGTGTAGGTGCTGGCACTAATGACAACCCATTTTTTGAGCTTGCTTTCAGGAAGAGTGAGATAATCCTTTCTTGGCGATTCTTCACAGCCAATGTCATCAAACTCTCACCATTTGGCGAAATCCTAATAAGCTCCGGGAAGGACTGAATGCATAGCTTCACGAGTTCGCTGTTTCCCTTGATTATAGCGTGAAACAACAGGTCCCTCTCTATGAAAAACTCTGGGATCTCGGTAGTTCTCATTTCAGCGACCGCGCTGCAAATTTTTCTTGCCAACTCAACTGCTGCAACATATCTCAGCTACAAAATGTTAAGGAAAAAAAAAAAGAAAATGAAAAACAAAAGGGCAAAAATTGGATTTTACCAAAAAGCAAATTAACAGTACAATCCTTTGCGCTGTTATTTACGTTCAGTGCAACAGCAAAAATTTTTCCCTCCATTCTATCTTTTTCTAATAAAATCAAAACTTCCACACGAGGTCACACGATGTTATGCTTCCTCCACGATTACTTGTTACACCTAAATGATATAGTGAGTATAGTTAACTAGACACCGTTCTAAAATTACTTATTATTTGATAATACGCAACGACACTTCACTTCTGTTAATTTCCTTTTTGTTCTTTGACATAAGTAGAAGAACAACGGACAAGGCTAATGGGTATTTCTGGTGCGCACAGTAGTTGGGTGAAGATGACAAAATGAGTGCAACTGTGGGCAAAAGGTGTTAATAAGTTTTGGGAAATATAGGATTTGTCTTAATAGAAACTAACGAAAGGTAAATTTATCACAAGTGTACCAGTTTGGAATTTTCGATAGTCAAAAGAATAGTTTGGGATAAATTTGTCATGGATGTTCTCGTTTAGGGTTTTTGGTGGTAAAAAAAATAGTTTGAGGTAAATTTATCACAAATATACCAGTTTGAGATTTTTTGTAGTAAAAAAATTTAGTTTGGAGTAAATTTATTACATGTTTACCAGTTTGGAGTTTTTCATGCTGTTAACACAACATTTTTCTAGTCATAAAAGAAGCAAAAACCAAACATGATATAGACATTTCGCTGGAGAGTTAGAGACAAAAGATAGAGGAGGTATCTCAATAAAATAGAATCGTACCTACACTTTTGGCTGCATTCCAAAATGACCTTGTAAGCCATCGAAGCACTACAATTTGGTGGTAGAGGGAACCGGGTCACTATACATGAAATCATTATCTGTATTTGAAATGAGGATACTTTACTACATAGATTATAGCTAGTGGCATCCTGACAATCTCAATGTTTGGTAATCCAAGATAAATATAAAAATAGCCTAAAAATATAAAAATAACAAATGAGGTAAGAAAAATATAAAAAATAATCAAATTTTTATTTTAATTCCCTTTTCATCTAGGTCATTTTAGATTTTGAAAATTCAATCGAAAGTGCACTTTTGCATATTCGAATTGAACAAAAAAAACAATCATTTCATCACAAAATTCCAGACCGATTGGTTAGGGCATGCCAGGGGGAGGTCCTAAATTCAGTTTTGATCAAAGAACCGCCTTCATTTCCACGGGAACCCGTTTAAACCAGACAGAACCGGCCCATTTTCTCCCCGCCAGTTCAGAAGAACTAGACCGGTTAGACCGGTCCGGTCCAACTGAACCAGACCCAACGCCACAGGAACGGTCGACTGAAGCCAAGAAGAGAAGAGGGAGCAGAAGAGGAAGCTGGAAATGGAAGGCACACCTCTCCTTTTCTTGTACGGCAAACACATAACACCCAACACACCCCCCAAAACCAAAAACCCCATACACACACACTCACCAAAAAAAAAAAAAAAGAACCAAATCTATCTTAATCCCTCTTTCCCCAAGTGCTACATCAAAGATTCAGAGGCCCTTGCGTGAGCTCAGAGAGAGAGAAAATCACAAACCGAGAGAACGGGGAAGCTGGGGGCGAGTTCCAAGAGAAGCGATTGAATACCGAGGCTCATGGCGAGAGCAGGGGGTCGGTCTTCAAGAGCTCGGCTGAGATGGCAATTGGGGGAAGGAGGGGGGTTAGGGGTAGCAGAGAAGAAAAGGGAGCAAAAAACGAAAAAAAAAAATAAACGAGAGAGAAACGGGGAAGAAGAGGGAGCGGCTTAGAGAGGTTCGTCGCCCGACGACGCGCGACGAAGCTTCGCTGGAGTCCGACGTTGTAACTACCCAGTCCTTGAACTGCCGACTTTGCCACGAAAGGTCGTTTCTCTTCTCTGCCAGAACCTCCCCTGTTTTCTGCTTTGGGTGCACTATGCATCTCGGCTCGGTTTGGTTTTCGACCAAACCGAACTGAGCTGGGCCGTTTAGCTCTATACGTTCTTGGTAGCCTAGAAATACTGTGTGGAATGGTCGTTTGTTCTGTTTTCGCTTGTGGAGCCCCGATCTCGCCTTTTTGTTTGCTACTTGCCGCGTGTTGGATGATTTGCCCGGCACCAGTCAAACCCGCACCATTGAGGTCGTTTTTCATCGTATTTCTGTTTATTTTGATGGCTGTTTTGGTTCGGTTGCATTCTATGCATGTAAGAGTACGAATTTATGTGTCAGTTCACCATTGTTTGTGCCCGAGGACTGAGTTTCAAAGCCGCAAATTAGCCTCGGAGGGTTGGTTTTGACTCATCTTTCTCAAAAAAGTAGTGCCAACCTGCAATGTTGAGAGTCTCATTCGACTTGTTTTTGTGTGTGATACTTCACGTTGATGTTCGGTTCGGTTGTTAGTTGTGCACGAGGGTCGAGATACGAGCCCGAGAAAATGTCTCGGTGAGTTGGAAAAGCTAGAGGTTGTTTTTTTTTATGTTGGCAATACGAGAGGGGCTATTCACGGCACGTTTTCGGCGCGTTCGGTGATCATTTTATGAGCCACCACGTCTTTTGAAACCTTGTCTCACCCACTTTTGTGTAGTATAAGGATTCGTGATTGCATTTGTGGACCGAGGTGTGAGGTCGGGAAAACACTTTAGAAGAGCATTGAGCCTCCTGATCAGTTTCTTCTCTATCGGGCTACATGAAGCGTTTTTGGTGTACACACATAACCTTTTTTGGAGCCGAGCACTATTTTGAGAATCTTACACTGCGTAGTTCTCAGAATAGTAAATTTTTTTTGTTCTCAAAAGGTATAATGGAAGAGAAATCAGGGCTTTAATCTAGGCACGCAACCTATTTGCGTGCTTGAGTTCAAACCTAATTTTTAGAAGGCTACTCAAGGTCATGTGTTCGAGTTTGTTTTTCTTCGAGTCGGTATGTAATCTCGTCGTCTCTTTGGGTCTGCACTGTTCCTTGCATATGGTGGTTCGTGTTGGTACGTAGGTTCACTATTGATCGCGTTCGAAGTGCCCTAGAAAAAGGCGACAAAACCCCTTTGTGAGCTGCTCTTTTTAGCAAAAAAAAAAATCTCTTATAAGAGATCAGACCCGGCTTTTCTAGAGGGTCCTTTGCCGTGTTTTTGCACGTTTTGTTCATGTTTCTTTTACCTGGTTCCAGGTATGTTGTAGTTCGAGTCCATATGCGGGTATTCTTGTGGTCGCATCTAAGGAGTTGGGAAACAGGGCATTAAAAACCCCACGATAGGCCATTTTTGCACAAGAGAATTTTCAAACCCCACCCTCCAAAAAAAAAAAAAAACCAAAAATTGTGTCATTTTTAGACCAACCTGAACCTATGCGGTCCGGGCCAGGTGCCTCTAGTGCGGGTTGGGCTATCCGGTCTAAAAAAACCTTTTTAATTACAAAATAAAAAATATTAAAAAGTTCAAAAAAGCATAAAAAAAAATCATAAAAATTCCAAAAAATCATAAAAAAAGGGGAAAATAGCTAGATTGATCTTATTTTCCCAATTTTGAATTTCAAGACCCTTGAAAATGATGATTTTGTCCCTGTGGGCGAATTGTCCCAAAGTCATCTCAAACTTTAATCACACTATTTCCTAAACTCTTGGAGCTTTATTAAGGATGTCATGCTTGACTTGATGCGTTTTATCCTGATGTCTTTGATTCCTTGATTACGCACATTATATGCCTTGATTGTGATTGGTAGGATAATCAAAACTTGTTTGGTAACTGCACAAAAATTTTGTTCCCAGGAATAATTTCTCTCCTCAATTTTTTGTCATTTAAGTCAAATAATTACGTAGTTACTTTGTGAAATTTCAACCTACATTTCGAATTAATTAAAGATTAATTCATATTAATTATCTTATATAATATATTGCATATTGCATATAACATTTTTTTCGTGCTATTCCATCTAATTCCCGTGTCAAAATGAGTCATTTTAAGCTTAAAAATGAGAGATCATGTTAAGTTAGTATGTGATTTCGAACCTTCCTAGACTAATACCAAATCTCAAGGAGGCAATGTCGGATTCGATCTTGGTGTGATCATTATCATGTACAAGTGCATATGTAAATGAAGTCCCCATTAGTCTTTGAAGAAGGTAGATTAAAAACTTTTGAGAAACCATTTAATTCTATGCAACTACAAAAATCTAAGGACCGAGAACTTGGTTATATTAGTATTTTCACCGACGCTCTTTCGGAACTAAAGTTGAGTATTTTCTAAACGTGTTCCATGCAAATTTTCAATTCATTTTTAAACTAATGAGGTAAACTACTATTAAGTGATCATGCGGATTTTTTTTTGTCTTTTTCCAAATATTCTAAAACTAGACTAAGTCTAAAGTACCTAAATCTAGATAAATCACAACTAATGAAATCAAGTGTGCAATCAATGAATTATGGAATTAATAAATCACATCATAAAATCTTAATGAAGTCTTAAGGGATTAGAGAAATGTGGTTCGTGTGACATTTTGAAATTCGACCCTTTTTCGAAATTTGAATATAGAATGGTTATTTCATAGAGGCGCTATAAATGGATTTCACTCGAAACTGATCACTTCGGGATAATTAACCAAAAGAGAAAGGCTAGCTAGGAATATAAGCACGTGGATCAAATGGTCGATACGCGTGACTCCTAAAAGCCACTCGTTAGTTTGAGAATTTATTTAGAGCTGTCGTCTTATGAATGAGGCCACGAATTGAGTTTCAGAATAGGACAATCGACTCTCATGAGTGTCACGGTTGTGAATTTGGACATTGCCTAGAAAGGCGTGAATGAGCAGATTGATCTCGGAATGCTTAGAGGAAAGGGCAAAATTGGAAATTGCCATCTCGCCCTCGTCTTGTGCTAGAATCCATGGCTAGAGAGTGTTAGTAATTTTAGCGAGGCTAGAAAAATTGTTCGGCGGTATCTTGAGTCTTTTCCGATCGCGGTTGAGCCAAATCAGCACTGATTGAGCCCCGACCGGTCCTGAAATTTCACAAATTTCGACAAATGCCTCATCATTCATTGTTAATCACATCAATCGCATCAATTGACCATCGGTCGCCGTCGGTCAAACCTTTTGACCGGTCAATCGATGAATAGTGCCGGTCAACTGATGAATAGTACCCCCCAATAATTGGGGTTATTTCTCTCTTTCTCTCTCTTCAATTATTGACAGCACTCTCTCTCTCTCTCCTCAAAAAATTTCGTGGCTCTCTCTCTCTCTCTCTTGGTTTTCTCTCTTGGTTTTCGCAGCCGGAAAACCGCCGCTTGTTGTGCCGCTTGTTCACTGCCCAAACGTTGTTGGTTTGAGACGCCCTTATAACCTAATCTTCATCTATCTCTCTAGAATATCTCCACAAAAAATCAGCTCAAGATGAGCCCTGGAACCCCCTCAAACAGAACCAAAATCGGACCTTGCACAGGCTGCATTCCAGTTTCTAGCCTCAACTTCAATCGGCCACCGATAGACAACCGACCGTTGGATCATCGTGATTTTTGGGTATGTCGTAGTTCATTGTCTTGTGGTTCTTTTCCAACTTGAATCACTCCGATCCGAGGTCGTTTGACCTTCCAAATCTGCTTCGCTGTTTCGGTCGACGAACTAGTCTTTGTTATCCGAATTTCACATAGGGTTCATATTGATATATGTTGACCCCAGCGACCCTAGAGCTTATTTACGCGTGAAAACATTGATTTTCAGCTTGTAAACCAACTCGTTCAGCTCTGCGCATGGTCGTCTCCCATTGGTTTTTGCTGTTTTGGTCCCGACATCGTTCGTGGACTTTTTCGCTGAATTTCTGGTGAGTTTTCCTCCTAAATCTTGAGTAGAATGATAGGTAATCGCTAGACGAAGGCTAGGGCGAAAACGAGGTTCGAATCGGAGTCATTTTGAGATGGAACGGAGTTCACTATTCACAGCCGAAAAATACTATTCACTGCTGAAAAATACTATTCATGCCGGAAAATACTATTCACTGCCGGAATTACTATTCATGCCGAAAAATACTATTCACTGTCAGAGTTCACTATTCATGCCGAAAAATACTATTCACGACTGGAGTTCACTATTCATGCCGAAAAACACTGTTTACCTCAGGGAGTTACTATTCACAGAGTAGAAAAAGAATGTGAATTTGAGAGTTGAAATGTATGAGTTGGACTAGGAATGCACGTCTAACTCTGTGGTGCAATAGGCGACCAGTTTTGATAAAAATCGTTGGGTAATTACACGAATGTGAATCATTGCCTACTGATTTCATTTGGATAATACTGCATATAAGAAAGTAGAGTGTTCTGTCTGGATAGACGAGGGAGGTGAGTTTTTGATGCCTCTTAAGTTTGAGGCATGGCTGGAGCGGCGAGGCTTAGTGTTCGGTGACCCCATTTCTGGTTTTGATGTGCAGTTCAGAGCGAGGACCAGTATGGACCCATAGAGGCTTTGAAGTACGGAGGTGAGGTCATCGATCCAGAGCCAATGGATATTGAGCCAGAGGAGTATTGGCCGATAGAAATAGACGGTCATGAGGACGACTGGTTTATGGGTGAGCAACCGGACGAGGACCCAGAGCAGATATTGTCAACACCCGAGGAATCCGACCCGGAGGAGCTACTGTCCTCGGAATGGAGCGAAGCTAAATCAGAGTAGACTAGAGCGTTAGTTGTCTCCTTTTGGTATTGTTTAATAGGGCGTGGTGTTTCGAGCTATATACATATCCTGATGTGGATATTTGTATATGGCCTTGTGTGAATCGGTGGTTGCTGATGGATGTGGTCGTTCTGGGTTTGTTATTGTTGTTAATATTTGTAAAACTGAGACTCATGTATAATATGGAGCTGAGATTGTGTAAAATTTGAGGTGTTATGGTTGTGCTAGTCCTTGCTCATTCATTGTCAGGGGTAAGGTATCGCTTCCGCTAGCGTTTAATTTGGATATTAAGGTTTCAGGGTCGGCGACAGTCTTGGGACGTCGCATTATCTTTATCGACCAGTGTATTTGTGCGAGATGTTGCGTGCTTGTAGGGTTCGGGGCGTGACAGTTCGGATTTAATTTCAAAGGCATTTATGATTTTCCTAAAAAATAACAAAATCTATGAAATTTAGGAAATATAGGCCCAAATTTATGAAAATGAGGTCAAAGTAGCCTAATCTAAGCTTCTTCTATTTTTAGGGATTTTCTTTTTGAAATTTTTTTGATTTTTTAGGGATTTTCTTTTTGAAATCTATTGATATATTTTTCTCTAAAAATGAGAACTAGTTTTGTTTTAGCTTGAGGGAAAAGTAATGATAGAATTAAAAAAGAAAAATGAGACATGTGAAATTTCATTCTATTTTGTGATTCTAAAAAATGATTCGTTTTCTAGAATCAACTTTTTTTGTTCTTATTTTTGCCCCAAAACTGTTTTCAGGAATAAAATGAAAATTAGAATCATTTATGTTACCAAACATGATTGTCATCTTTTTTTTTTTAATTTTGAAAAATAGAATCAAACAATGAAAATCGTTGTTATGCAAGCCGTTAGTAGCTAATCTTTTTTGACATGTTGATATTTTTTTTCCTTTTCCCCTTTAAGAAAGAAAATGATGTGATATAGCATTAAAGTAGGTGTCTGTTCTAGGACAATGAGACAAGTTCTTTTTCTCCTAGAGTTGGGCCGGACCGTAACAAGATCTCATGTATGAATCAAAAGGGACTCCGGCATCAAGCATTGGATAGATGCTCCATAGACTCGTAAAAGTGCTCTGGAATCATGAGTGGCTCATGCCCTAAATTATTGGTTTTGGATGAATCGACTGAAACCTAACTAGGCATCCACCATTCAAAAGTGGATTTGTTTTGGAAAATTCCGGGACAAGTGTATTGCAAATGCCGTAACTTTTGTACACGCTCACTTGAGTACCATAAACTTTTTTTTCGTTCACTTGAGTGCTATAACTTTTAAAAGTCATTTATTTTAGTGACACTTAAGCTTTTCCAGCTGTTACGTCAACTTTTTCGCTTGCCATGTCAGCTGTTTTCGACGTCCACGTTAGCCTTTTCGACTGTCACGTCAGCTTTTTTGGTATTCACATAAGTAATAGCACTCAAATGGTTGATTTTTAAAAGTTATGGCACTCAAGTGAACGAAAAAAAGTTATGATACTCAAGTGAGTATTGTATAAAAATTATGGCACTTGCAGTATATATATCCCGGAAAATTCCTAATGTATCATGTGGAGTGCCGAAAAAAAAAGTTTATGATACTCAAAAGTGGATTTGTTTTGGAAAATTCCGGGATAAGTGCATCGCAAATGCCGTAACTTTTGTACACGCTCACTTGAGTACCATAAACTTTTTTTCGTTCACTTGAGTGCTATAACTTTTAAAAGTCATTCATTTTAGTGACACTTAAGCTTTTCCAGCTGTCACGTCAACTTTTTCGCTTGTCATGTCGGCTGTTTTTGGCGTCCACGTCAGCTTTTTCGACTGTCACGTCAGCTTTTTCGGTATTCACATAAGTAATGACACTCAAATTGTTGATTTTTAAAAGTTATGGCACTCAGGTGAACGAAAAAAAGTTATGATATTCAGGTGAGCGTCGTATAAAAATTATGGCACTTGCAGTGTATATATCCCGAAGAATTCCTAATGTATCACGTGGAGTGCCGATTTGATGTCACTGACTCAATCAAGCATTGCAACCTTTTTGAACAATCAATGCAATCGAGGATGCTTGGGTTGAAGTATGATGCCATATGGATATGTAACTTGAAGTAGGAGCTAGATTCAATGGTTTGGTGTGGCTTGATAATTCCTTTCAGATTGAACCATTAATTTCCATTTGCTAGACAAATAGACTCCAACGTATGGACTCGGTGGATATTAAGATGATGACAACTCATGGACACTAATCCAACAAATTGTTTGTGATGCAATGCCACACCTTCGTAAGTGAAAATCAGAGTAGCAATTCCATGATTTTGTAGCGTGGTAGTGGCAAAAAGTCTCCCAACCGATAAAAAAATAAAAATAAAAAACTCACGATATGTTATTATTTTCATGGTCACTAAAAATTGTCATGCTAGAAAAGTTCTCAAAATGAAATACCATTCTCAACTTCGATCCGAAATTTTCACAATGTATCGATAGTTGAAATTAATGCACGGTAATTAAGTATCCTAAGCGATGGTCAACATGGTAATTCACAGAAAGCCCACCCTCGAAGTTCATGAAAATTACTGAGGCTCCATTGTGAGCGAGGCGCAAGGATTTCCGGCGCCTTCCTTGACTTCAATGACATCTCCAGGCGGCCAATTCTTATTCCCTTTTGTTTTTTTTTTTGTCAGACTCTGAGCCGCCTATTTTTGGGCCAGAAATTACTGAGGTTGCCATTGTGAGCGAGGCACAAGGTTTTCAGGCGGCACGAGGTTTTTAGGCACCATCCTTTGACTTCAGTGACATCACTAGGCCGCCTATTCTTTTTTTTTTTAATTATTTTTGTTTGTCGGACTCTTAGGCCGCCAATTGTTGGGCCATTTCAGGCACCATCCTTGACTTCCACGACATCTCTAGGCTGCCTATCCTTAATTTCATTTTTTTTTTTGGGTCAGACTCTAGGCCGCCTATTGTTGGGCCAAAAAGGGTTTGTTTTTTTTTCACAACCCAAAAAAAAAAGGGTTTGTGACTCGCCCACGGGGAGTCACGGTGAGAGAAGATAAGGGTGCTTAGTAATTTCATGCGTCATTGTGCTTTTTCGGACACGTCTGTGTCTCTATCCCCCGATGCACGTGAAAAACGTTTCAACTTTATTATTATTATTATTTTATAATATGAGCTAATTTTCATTGATTAACTTTCCATCTAAATTTGAATCCAGCCCATTTAACAGTTTCAAATTGCACACTGTCACACAATATCACGAGATCACACGAAAATATAAAATGAAAAAAAGTACAAAGATACGTTCCAAATTTTAAAATTCGATTTTTAGGTTATGTAAAAAAAAATTTGAAAATTAAAATCTGTTTTTTACATGTTTTAAAACCTGAAATTTATTATGTGTCAATAGATCGAATTCTTCGATCTTCGATCCCTACTTATCTCATTCATGCGAACGCTTCTCTCTCTCCCTCTGCCATGTCTTCTCATGTGGAGACGCCTAGCAAGTATCGCAATTCATGTCACGACAAGACCGAACTTTCCTCCAAAGGATGTAAGCAATGACGTCATACAAATTTTGGAGAAGACTTGGCAAGGGTATCGCATCCTTGACTTCAGTGACGTTTCTAAGTCGCCCAACGTCGGGCCAAAAGTGGCTTCAGAAAAGACGTCCTTGCGTGAAAGATGTTCCATCTTTATTATTATTTTTTAAACGGGAAAAGCCACCGAAATCCTTAAAATAAATATAAGATAAGGTGCTCAATACTTTCCGTAAGCGATTACACGTCCTCAGACATGTCCATGTTCAATGATGCACGGGCCATCTTTAATTTTTTTTTTATAACGGCCAAAGCCACCGAAATCCTTAAATTATGCTCACTTTTTATATATTTCGTCTAATATTTTTGTGACAAAATAAATCTCAAAATTATATCTATAAGACACATTTATCATCCGTCAATATTTCTTAACGAGCACTATTCAAAATCTGCCTATATAAAAGCCTAAAAAATAAAGATATTGATACGGCATCACGTGACTTAAGCAAAATACGTTTCCTCTTTGTTTTTACTGATTCCATTAATTAACTTTCCAATCTAATTTTTCCAAATAAATTTTCCAAATCACACTTTTGTGAATAAATAGAATTTTCGATCGTCATAAACTTTGAAAATGAAGTCGTCACTCAGGAAAAGAGAATGTTACATCATCTACATTTGGAACTTTGGCTCCATCCCCAAGTCGATGTATATAAAAGAGCAGATCCACGAGAATAGATCTCACATTGGACTTCGACCGCACGAAAATACTTCTCTGTTTTTGATTTTTGCACGCTTGAACTCCACTATGGATACCATTGGCAGTTCGGTTCCCGAACCATTGGCAGGTTTGTTCTGATCTTTCCTTTGTTGTTCAGATTAGATCCCATAAGGCGATGGAAATTTTGGAAAAGACTCGGTTTTTATGTGTTAATATCGAGGTGATATAGGCAATTTCATCGATAATTAACATTTCTTTGCTTAGCAAGTTGGACCCAAGATAACTTGCGCAGAACCTCAGATAAAATTTGGTACGAGGAAATCTTCAAATTTTTTGCTTTCATTTGCAAAAATACCTCCACGAAATTTGGGCACTAATCCTCTCTAGTAAACAGTCAACAGGCAAATATGTTACTCAAAGTCACAGTCTCCTAATTTGGTATTGACTTGGCTCCACAAGTTCATTATAGTTGTGATGATGATACAACTGCTTTTTGTCGATCATTGTCTCGTTACTTACAAGGAAATTATCCAAACAGTCCTAAACTTATTATACGGATGTTAATTTAGTTATAATTTTTTTTTAATTTTTTTCAATTTAGTCCTAAACCTTTGCATGAAATTTTCACGTAGTCCTTTAGGCTAATTTTTATGGAAAATCTCTAACGTGCTAGTGTACCAAGATGGCCAGTAAAGACTGGACCGCCATATTAGTGATTTCCTGCAAAAATTGATCGGAAAGATTCAATTAAAAATTCATGCAAATATTTTAGAGTAAATTGAAAAAGTTAAAAATTTAGGATTGAATCTGCATCCGCACAATAATGAAAAAAATTACCAGAAAAGTCCTAAACTTATTATAATTATGTCAATTCAGTCAATCTAGCTAAAATTGGCTAGCCGACATTGATGTGGGCACTGTCTAGTGACAAATATTTTAATATTAATTTTTTGAATTTTTTTAATCTCACATATTTTTGTTTTATTTTTTTTTCATTTTTTTCTTCCCCTTCCCTCTTCTTCCTCCGGCCGATAACCAAACCTCGATGACTAGCTAGAGGCAATAGTCGATGAGGGCCTTAGGCGAAGCTTGCCCCCACTGGCAGGTCGGCCTCATTAGTGCCGGCTAGCTAATTTTGCGTCCTTGAATGGCCGGTGCTAGCTGGCTAATTTTGGTCAGATGGACTGAATCGACACAATTGCAAAAGGTTTAGGACTGAATTGAAAATGAAAAAATTTAGAACTAAATTGATACAATTGCGATAGGTTTAATATTTTTGTTTAAATAATTTTCTTGAATTCTAACTTCAACAAATCGTATTAGTTGATGAAATCGAAAGGGTTTAGTTAATTCATTTAATTTCATTTATGTATAATTCCATTATATTTTTACATGAAATTATTGAGATAGATAAAATTGCATGTAGAAATTGATTATTATTATTATTCCAATAAATATAATGTTACTTTATTTGCTTAAAATGTTACCATCTATGTTTAACACAGAAAATTCCATGCAATGAACGAGCCTCATACTGGTCATGTATGGATGATCTAAAGCATAAAAAGTCCAATTAATTTCTGTAAATTTATATGTTCTTTTTCTCTTTTTGGTACCAAAGAGGTCCGTGTAGACGTAAGCTCAGAAGGCACGGTAATTGATAAAGCCTCCCAAGACAGTTCCAGACCAACTTCATCCGAAGACTACCAGGGGAACATGATTCAATCAAAGATTAAAGGTTTGTAATTTCGAACTTTTAACTTTCGTTTTTTTTTTCATGCATTGTGACTTTTCTCGCTCCAAAACATTTTGAAAAGGTTATTTATGTTTATTTTTCTTTTTCGTGGCGTAAGTTCAGAAGGCACGGCATTTAATCAAGCTTCTCAAGATGGGGGCAGACTAAATTTGTTTGAGGTGTACCAGAGGATCAGGGATCAATCAAAAGCTAAAGGTTAACGCTATCATTTTTTTTGTTTTGTTTTAAAGTTTACCATATGAGTGTAGCACAAAACATTCTATGAAAGGAATGCGCCTGATGCTAGTCATGTATAAATGATCTAAACAGTACAAAATGTGATTATTTTTTTCTGAGGTTATTTTATGTTCATTTCTCCTTTTGGTGACAAAGAGGTTCATGTACACGTGAGTTCAGAAGGCAAGGCAAAGTAACTATTAAGGCTTCCCAAGATGGTCAAGGACCACCTGAAGATTTGTGGCTTGGAAATTTTAGTTTTCACTTTTCCTAAATCTTGTGTTTCATGCATTATGAATTTTTTTTTATATCGGAAACGTTTTAAATTTCACCATATACATATGTAGCATTTCAACTCAATTTTTATGTTTCATAATTTTTTTTTAAAATCTGAATAATATCTTGAATCATAATTGAGAAAGCCCCAAAAAGAAAACCCTTTTTTTTTTTTTTACTTCCAAGTGTAAAAGAACATATTCACAATTTATGAATATCATAGATAAGATCAATGGCAACGAGAAATATTGTCCAAGATATGAAAGTTAGAATCCTAAAAAACTAATTCATGATACATTACCTATCTTAAAAAAATGAATTTCATGATCTCCATAATGAGCCTGAAACTAGTCATGTTTATATGATGTAAAGCAAACAAATTGTGATTTATTTTTCATATAGACATGTGTTCCGAAAGCTCAACAACTAATAAAGCTTCTCATTTTAGTTGCGGACGACTTGAGGGTTTGTCACTTTGAACTTTTAATTTTTGTTCATAGAAGTACGAAAGACTAAAGACTTTTGATGTGCAATTTGTGCAGCTATGCAAACACCAGTTGTCAATGAAAAGTATCGACCATTGTTTGTAGCCGCACAGAAAGGTGATTGGAAAACTGTCGAGAAAATCCTCAATAAAGATCACGAAGCAATGGAGGCCGAAGTTATGACCGTAGTAGATAGACCCTTTACTGTGATCGATGTTGCCATTGGAGCCTCACAATATCAATTGGTCAAGGAACTCATCAACCGCTCCCCTCCAGGACTGGATCTTGAGGTCAGGCTACCCCTTGCTGCCTCTGAAGGCGGAATAAAAATGGTAAAGGAATTACTAAAAAAAGTTGATGCTGAACCTGAAAGCGTATGCCGTGCGCTGTTGATTGCTACTAGACATGCTCCTAAGCAAAAGGAGGTTATTTGGTATCTAGCCAAACGTACAAATCCTGCCCCATCAAATGATATCATGTCACGTGATATCATGCCACGGCTTATTAAGGCTGGCCATTTGGGTAAGATTTCACTCACTCATATCATTTCCTTTACTATTTACTTGGATTAACTTTTTGTTGTTGTGTCTCAACAGACATAGCCTTGTATTTAGCTCACCAATGCCCAGGATCAGCGTCAAACATTGACCTTTTGAAATGCTTGGCGACGATGAAGTCAAACTTCCGTAGTGGAGTTAGGCTCACCTTTTGGGAAAAATTTATCGACAAATGTAGGTGCTTTTTGCGCTTTATTTATCAGATGCCCACAATTCAAGCAACTTTATCCACGAAGATAGTGTTCTAATGACTATCTATTCTCAGTTTTAGGTATCCCTCTATGCCTGGTCGATACATCATTTGACAACTCCACAGAGACAAAGACTCAAGGTATTTCAGTTAATTTGCTCAATGGATGGACTAAGGATCCAAAAAGCATATCATCCAGGGATCCCATTAACAAAAACGTGAAGGCATAAGGACTACATCTACATACACAAATTAATATCTAAACCATGATGTATGCCGTGCATTAATAAGTTAGTTAAGAACTCTTACTTAATGTCCAATTGCCGAGTAAAATTATTCAGAATTGTAGAATTGGATCTTATGTCATAACGGTTGACGGATTCAAGTTTTCTAGCACATTTAAGCCCAATTAAATTTGGTTTTTATAAAATACATCTCTTTGTTCATTGTCAGTTCCTAATTTGCTGATATGATGCTTGTCTCCTCTTTAAGGTGGTACACCAGCATCTAAGCGGTTCAAGATATCACTCCCGAATTATGCCACAAAATCAGGTACACGAAACTGCAATTGTATCTACCAGGGAAAGACCTTATTTCATCCATGGTTAGAGATCCCTAAGTTTAAAGTGTAAATTGATATTTCAATTATATCCTTTTGAGGTCGTAGGTTCTAACATGGATTAGTTCTCAATTTGTATGTAATGATATGATTCGATAAGATTCAATCCTAAGTCCAAATGGTATAATATCCATTAGGGGAATTTGTGAAAATAATCAATCGAGATTAAATCTATTGATCCACTGCTGAATCCATTAATTTGTAGTATGTCCCTTCAAGATCATAGGTAGTAATATGGACTCATTCTCAATTTGTATGTAACAATAAGATTCAATTCTAAGTTTAAATGTTATATTATATGTTGGGGGAATTTGTAAAAATAATCAATAGAAACCAAATCTATTGATTTGACGCTAAATCCACCAATTTTTTGAGAAAAAAAAAAGAACTCTTTTTCTTATGGCATTGGGTGTTCATGGATAGATCCATATGTTCTTTGATGCATGCATTTTTATTGTCAAACCATATAAAGTTTGCTTTCTCGATTACTACCATATGATTCTCTACTACTGCATATATATAAGAACATGGTGCAAATGTGAAAGCCTATTTAACCTTTTAACTCTTCATCATTTGGAAAATTGCTTATTTGTTGTACGTGCAGCACTTCTAATCAAAAGGGTTGGATTGAGGCACAAATGCTCGCTGGAGTTTGCAAATCTTGTTCTTACCAAGATGAAGGCGAAGGATTGTACGGAAACTCGTGTAAAACCTGAGGATCTTTCCGAGATTGTCTTTGACGCTGCATCTTGTGGAATCTCTGAAATTGTCAAGTTATGTTTCGAACATTTTCCGGAGTTGACATGGAATACAAATTTCACAGAACAATTAATGAAAAAAGTTGTGAAAGGACGGAATGTGGAGTTGTTTAGACTAGTGAACTCGCCCAGCACAATTCCATTATTGACTGATGAAATGAGGAAAGAACTGATGAAGACAGTAGTAGAATGGTCACCAAAATGTCAACCGACAGATGTTTGTGGAGCACCTTTTCTTATGCAGAGGGAACTCCAGTGGTTTAAGGTAGGTTCATCTTATTTGTTTACTACTCATTTGTGTTGTTTAATGTATATTTACATTGATGGGCATCTTTCAATTTTCTGAAGGTACTGGATGATGCAAGCGATCCTTCTTCTAAAATTCTTAAAATTGAGGTTGGTTCACCTTATTTGTTTGCAACCCTTTTGTGTTTTTTATTTATACTTATATTGATAGGTGTCCTTAATTTTTCCAGAGGTGGTTTCCAAATGGCATCAATCCTATTTCGAAAAGTCTGAACTGGGATAATTTTGTAGAGAATCGCAGACAATTGCTCAAAGAGGCAGGGCAATGGATGAAGGATACATCGTCATCTTGTATCCTCGTCTCGACCCTCATTATTACAGTAGCTTTTGGTGCAGCTTTTCAATTACCAGGAGGCAATAACGATGATGGGAAGCCGAAGTTCTTGGAAAAGGGCACCTTCTTGGCATTCGTGATTGCAGACGCTCTCGCTCTCTTTTCCTCTGTCACCGCCACCTTGATGTTTTTGGGTATCCTAACTTCACGCCATATGGCAGAAGATTTCCTCCACTCACTACCAACAAAGATGATATTGGGCCTCACTTTTCTCTTCCTTTCTTTGGCCTTTATGCTGGTCTCATTCGGCTCTGCTTTTACCATTGTCCTGAGTGACAAATTCAGGGGGATTTACACCCCAATTACTTTGTTGGCTGCCATCCCTGTCATATTGTTTGCAATCTTACATACTGGCTTGTATTTTGAAATGATTGTATCCACCTATTGGCCTCGCCTCTACCGTCCCCTGAAGCTTTGGGAATAATCCTGGCTTATTAGTGGACAAGGGCATTCGTGGTGATCTTTGTTTGCACTTGTTACTGAGTGTGAGTTGCGAAGATTATGGTGTGTACTCATGTTTTAAGACTTCTAAATTGTGATATCAGCTATACTTATACTAAAGTTTAATGTATGCAGTCAAGTGCACAACTTGTCTCAATGTGTTATTTGTATACTTCATTGCTCTTTATCGTATTAAAGTGAACCTAATTTCTCAAAGATTCGGCAACATGGCCAGCGATATTCAATAGGTGTTCAACCATTCAAATAAAGGAAAGATCCATACAAATTCTTCCTCACTTCCAAGATGCCCGCAAACCCAACTAGTGGCCCAACACAAGGAACTCCTGATGTAGCCAACCGAGCAAAACAATAATTTCAACTCAATGGAATCTCAGCCTTTGAAATCAGTCTGCATCACATCCTCCCATCCAACTCTTTGGAGACCTCCGTCGTCTTAGCCGCGTTGCCACCGGCCCATCAATCCCATGATGCTCTGCTTTTACGCCGCCGCATCTCTCTCCGTGCCGAACCCTTCGTGCTCCGCCACCCAACAATCATGCACGGTGCACATCAGCAGCAACACCACCAAATCCATCAGCAACAAAAGCCATCAAAAACCCGCACTCCAGCCTCACCAGGAGATCTTTCGGGTCTCCCTGCGATCTCAGCAGCGAAAGGCTTGACGTTTCTTTGGTGAACAGAATAGCACCAGGTCGCCGAGCTCCTGGCCAGACAGCGAAGCAAGGAGGATCGAGACATGGTCATGAAACAAAAGCCCATGAAAGAGGGGACGAGTGACATTGAAGATATTATGACTTATGAGGATTAATGTCTTAATGTACATTTTCCGAGGAACAAGGCACAATTGGGAGCATGTATTATGAACAAGATTATTTATTAATGTGCAAATTTAATTAACAATCAAGACCAGATAAACATAGACAAAAGATAAGATTTAAAAAAAAAAATCAAACTTGCTTACAGATAAGTGCCTAGTTTAAATATAGGATTGACAACCTTAGTTAAAAAAATAAAAATAAAAACAATCTAATCTGCAAAACAAAGTTGGATATGCAATGCAATTCAAATTGGGGAAGCTAGATAATATCGATATCTAAAAATCAGAAATTTACCTAATCATGCGAATTGCCTTTCTTAATTTGAAAACTTGATCTAAACTTGCTATTCAAGCTCGAAGTTTTAGGAGCGAACGGTTAGGGGGTTCACACACACTGATCGGGGCTGGTGACGGCTCCCGTGGACAGCAGCTCGTGCGCTCAGTTTTGTTCACGGCGAACATTGAGATTCGCTTTTGCAGATCATCTCGGTTGAGGTTGTCAAAGAGCCTTCCTTCACGTGCTGGCGTTGGACTTCTTCAAAGTGAGTGAATGACATTTGGGAATTGGGAAAGAGGCCAAATGCAAGAGCTATAACATAAGCAACGTGGCCAGCATTCACAAAGCAGCTTCGGTTTCCTCAACTTCTTTCCTGCATGATTTTGCCGCGACTCCTCTCCTCTTGTAGTCGTGAATCGCGTAGACTCCTTCCTGTTTTACACAACAAAAAAATAAAATAAAAAAACACTCTCTTAATGAGTGTTGCAGAGCAAATAAAATAATGAATAAAAAAGAGATCTTCTCTTTTGCCGCGTCCGGGGACTTCGTCTTTTCCCAGGCGTCTCCTCACGGGGGTTTTACGAAAAGGGTGCTAAAAAAAATTAAATTTACTGATTTGGATCTTTGACGAGAAGAAAATATAAAATGGAAGTCCGTCCCACACTTCCATTGCCGGACGGAATGCAATTCGGCAATGGCACTGCCGAATTGCCAGTTCGGCAGTCTCCTTGCCGAACTACCTTTTGTTCGGCTGAGCCACTGCCGAACCGAAGAAACCCAAAAAAAAAAAAATTCACAGAGTCACACAACATCGAATTCGGATCCCCTAGTGAAGCTATGGCATGAGTGACATAGCTTTAATTTTGGCCGTCCATTCTTATCGGACGGCTGAGAATTTACCACGTCATCCGGATGAATTTAACTCAAAATTTGCGCCCCACACCGTGTACTGTAGCATTTTTTGAAATTTTTTTTTTCAAATCTCTGATATTTCTCTATCTCTTCTCTCCAAATTCTCTCTCTTTTTTTTTTTCTCTCTCTTCCCTTCGCCCCGACGCCCCTCTCTTGGCATGTAACCAAATTTCCCTTACGACCAAGCTCCGACCTCCCCCGACCCCGACTACCAAGCTCCAACCTCCCAGATTTCTCCCCGACGAACGCCTCCACCGAGCGGGCTCTGCTCTACCCTTTCCCCCTTCCAACGCCGTCGCGGCTCCCAGATTTCTCCCCCACGAACGCCTCCACCGAGCAAGCTCCGACCTTCCCCCGACCACGCCGACGCCCACGACAATTTTAGTGGTGACCTCCCCCGACGCCGTCGACCAGAGTCCAGAGTTGAGAACCCTAGATTTCACCTTTTATGTTTTATCCATTCCCTCCCTCTCTCTCACTCTCTCTGCAAGGTTTGTTGATCTGGCGGAATCAAAAGTCAATGGTTATAAGGAATCAAAGAAAAAGGAGAGAAAGCAATTGGAGAACAGCATGGTGAGTTTGACGGAGGAAAACCGCAATATCAATAGCCTGTTGAGGATTGCTCTCGTCGAGAAGGAGGCTGTGGAGAAGACCTTGAATAAGTTGAGAGGGGGTAATGAGCAGAAGAGGGTGCCACTGTTGCAATTTGCTGAAAGGGGGTTACAGAGAGTCGGGTTCGGGTTTATGATGGGAAGTGGGAATGCCGAGCAACCAATGGAGAGCTCAGGCGCATCTAGTACTGGGAGTAAGTCAGATGGTAGCGACTGTGAGGAGGAAGTCGTTAGTGTGGTATGTTTAGTTCTTGTCTTGTTCAATCCATTTCTGCACATGTACTAGTTAAATGTTCTTTGAACTGCATTTAGAGTCCCGTTCTTTGTTGTGGCAATTAATGCTACACTGTTGGCAATTGTCTGGTATTATTTCAGGTAAAATCTTGTCAATCCTAATTCAGTGGTGCACAAGTACAAATCATTTAGTATCATTCTCAATACAAATTCAATTATTGAGAGGGCAACCATGAGGTCGGCAAAGATGATAATACACAATGCTACATTGAAACTTCCCGATTCTGTTACGTGATTGTTTCTAGGGAAAAGCCATTTTGATAGTGCATATGAGGGCCCGTCTCCAGAAACACATAAACGATAACATTCTTTGCTGAAGAGAAACTTGAGAAACTTTCTTCTAGGAGGTGCAGCGCCAATCTTTTCTGTTGTCACAACCTTCTGCCATAACAAAGTTATAAGCTAGAAAGATAGAAAAGGATGATCTCCATTTAAGTTCACATGGTAGAGGCATTGCTTCAAGTGTGCAAGGTGCACTTATATGTGTCTTTGTCTGCCTATTTATCTCTGTTTTTTTGCATGTGTGGCTACTTTTGGCCGACATTATGATCCTTCTAAACATCGGCATATAACATGCATTATTCATTATTGTCCTTTCATTTTTTTTCCCTGGTTTGTGTCATTAATTACTTTTCTAATTTCAATTTGGTGAATTACTGGCATCTGTTTTGACGTTTATGAAAAACTAGACTGGCGAGAGAATATTGTGAATGATTGGTCTCTAAAGAATCCAATAGAGAGTCTTTAAGGGAATACCCTTGTCTGATTTGTTTCTTTTGACCAGGCTTTAACTGTCGAGAGAATAATGAAGAATCTGAGGCAAGAAATCACTCAGTTAAGGAAATCTTTAGAGGAATCAAGGTACAAGAGGTGAATCAAGAAATCACTCAGTGATAACAGCTCTCTCTCAGAAGTGAATTTTTCTTGATTGAACGGGTAGTTTCTGATTATGTTTCCTCAGAAGCTGTTCTACTTTTCTTCTTTTTTTTTTTTTTCCATAGGCTTTTATTCAAAAATTTTGCATTGATGGAGCTAATTTGCGCAGCTCCACTAGGAAGAATATCCTTGTCTTCTTATTCATCACCCCATGGAAGAAATTAAATTAACGCTATATTTATATTTGCCGGATTTTGTTTGGATTGATCTCAAAAGATTTTAGCTTGCGTGAGGCTCTGAACTTTCATACAATAAATGCAGTGGCCGATTATCGTGCATTATGTATTTTTTTTTATTTTGATTTGATCGAAACATTACGTTTGTCTATTCAGAAGAAAAGGTATCAAGTTTGTGCACGAGGGAAAAAAACGATGGCATTTGAGATCAATCTAAACAAGAAAACGTAGTTCAAGTGATTGTGAATCGTGACCAGTAATATTATCCATCTCCCTTGTTTACTAAGTTTTTTCAGTTATAAGTTATGTATTAGCATCATTCTTGCAGCATGCCAACTCATAGACCATCATAACCAGATTGCATTCTAGACTTCTAGCCTCCCTGATGCAAAGCCATCTTCTTTCACTGATTCACTGCTCTTGTTCAAAAATTGTCTTCCATCATTTTTCAATTGTATAGAGATTTAGATCTGCAGAGGTCAAGATAACACTGGTTTTTCATTTGGAGTTGATGTTGGTAATTGTTCGAAGTATTCACCAGTCCATGTCGGTCAAAATAACACTGGTTAGGTCGTGATTCTGAAGCAAGAACTGGAGAAAACCAAGGCAGCTTTGGACATATCGAACGAGAAGCTAAAACTGAAAGAAAACCTTGCAGCCGCTGCAATGGCCGCGCAGGAGGCAGCAGAAAGGTCGCTTCAACTGGCCGATAGCAGGGCGGCAGGGCTTCGGGAGCGAATTGAAGAGCTAACGAGACAGCTAGAAGAGGTGGATACCTGGGAAACCACACCTACCATAGTACCATAAAGAGTTCCACGGCTCGATTGTTACACGTGTTTGCTATTCATTGGTTTATTTTTCTTTGCATTTCTCCTCCCCTGTACCTAGAATTTTTTTTTATAGCGCTACCACTAACCAACAGTACGGATAGCACACGACACTTTTTTTTATGTGATTCATGTAGAAAGCTTTGGCTGTACATCTTCTCTATAGAATTCCTGCCCCAACCTTCCACTTGAAACGGTTCTTTTCTTTATGTTCAAAGCGTCGGCGATCGTGTGCACAAAAATTCTCGGTTTCGAATCGCTCCATGCGTTGCGATTCTCTCAAAATCGCGACTAACTTGTAGATCGAAAGAAGGATGCTGCCAGGCATCATCAGCTGGACGATATTTCTTCCATGAAATCAATTAGGCAAGTGTGTTGTTTCTCATTAGTTATGAAATAAAAAGTTGTTCTAGTTTTGCCCACTGTGGTTGTAGATGAAGGCTGATGCGTAACGCTTTGTTTCGACCTTTCGGGTCGTTCTGTTGCTTATGATCTGATGCTGAATCTGGGAAAGGGGATAGAATTTGCTCTGGTTGCCAGCTATAAACCGTCCAAGGTGGTGCTCATACAAGTTACGGTGAGGTACACCCAGAAACGTTCTTTCACCGATGGACGATCCTTTCCGGTCAATTCGATGAGAAACTTCTACTTACCTAGTCAACGACGTATTCTTGATGCGCCTAAGAACCTCTATTCTCAAACCCATCGCCTGCCATATGATCCAGCAGTAGTTGGTCATGAATTTAATGCGCAGGCATCTTGGGATGAGCATTTTCCTACATCAAGTGGATCACAAATACCAAAGAAGAATCACAACGCTGGGATCAAATTCCATTATGAACAAATGCTTGCAGGGTTTCCGTAACATGATTAGCTTCGTCTCGTATTAGCAACTGATTGCTATTCTAAAAAATCCTGACTTGAAGCACCCCACCAATGTCAACACGGAACCTGAAACTCTCTTTAGCATAAGATGGAGTCGATGAGAAACTGAAACTCTTCCCGACCATTTACATTTTGCATGATAAACAAGTGAAGAACTCAAAAGTCAAAACCTAAGCTTTCGGGGCAAAGCCGTGTAAGGGCACCATCAGCATGCATTGCAGCTCTTCCTACATGTCCCATAGTAATCTGGTGAGCCGATCATGTATACAGGATTCTTTTGGCATTCTCCCGTGGTGGCCCATCTCGGACAACTCTCATCCTCGTCAGTGCAGCCGTCGCTGTCGGAGTCCAAAGATGGCTTTTCATTGTCTAGGGGTCATATGTGAAAGAGCTTCGTGGCACACCACATTTCACCTTCAAGGACGGGGCACCTGGCGTGGGAGCTTCTCGTGTCAGGAGATGCATCGAGATGGAGAGAGAAGCATATCCAGTGTGAGATGACATGACGAGTGTCCATAAACCTTAATTATCCAGACTTATGGTAGATGATACAGGAGCGAATTGAAAACTTTAACTGCAGAATTTACAAGAAATGAAGATACATAAAAGTCAAAAACTCACTGTTAGATCTGATGGAATTTCAGATCTCAACGAACGCCTTTGCCTATCAACTTTCTCGAAATCATCATCCCTCTTCATGTTCTTATTCGTTCCATGGACCTACCAACAGTAGTTTTTACATATGTGTGCATATTGATCAATAGTAACAACGGGGAAGGAAGAGATATACCAACGACTTAAGGTGATCGCACTCTTCATCTGTCATAAAAACCCTATACAAAAAGACCCTGTCAAGGGAAGGAAACTTTAGCCCCTTACAGTAAGTCTATATACTGCTTAAATCAAGAAAATTTCTGACCACCAAAAAAAAAATTAAGAAAAGTTTGCATTGTGAATCATTTACGATCTCGTGAGAATTGATCTGTACGTGCTACACATTTACATCCTTCTTACGCAAGGGAAAAGATACAGAATGAACAACGATTCCAAAAACTGTATATTCATGAAATAAGGTGCTATCCATCTAACAAGAGCGAGACTAGTGGAAGTACCTGACCTTGGTCGCCACGAGAGCTGTACAACTCGTGAGGGGTTAATTCTGTTGGAAATAAATGAGTTCCCCATTGCAATGGCCATACCCCTGTCAACTTCCTCGTCCCTGAGCTCCTTGCAGCTGCTGAAACATGAAGACAAGCCAAGAAAAGTCGTATAAAACACCGGTTTCTTTGAATTTAATGGCACTAAATAATCGTGAAGCTCACTTCCATGGAGTTTCAGCTTTGAAGTTGCAGAGAGAGTGAGAGAGGGAGGGAATGGATAAAACATAAAAGGTGAAGAGGAAGGGAGTTCAAGAGGGATTCAAGAAAGAAGAAACCTAGAATGCAATCTGGACTCTAATCAACGGCGTCGGGGGAGGTCGCGACTGAAATTGTCGTGGGCGTCGGGGGAAGGTCGGAGCTTGCTTGGTGGAGGTGTTCATCGGGAAGAAATCTGGGAGCCCGCGATGGTGTCGGAAGGGGGAAAGGGCATAGCAGAGCCCGCTCGGTGGAGGCGTTCGTCGAGGAGAAATCTAGGAGGTCGGAGCTTGGTAGTCGGGGGAGGTCGGAGCTTGGTTAGACGCCGAGAGAGGGGCATCAGGGCGAAGGGGAGAGAGAGAAAAAAACGTCAGAGAAGAGAGAGGATTTTGAGGGGGAGAGAGAGAAAAATACCAGAGATCTGAAAAAAAAATTCAAAAATGCCACAGTACATAGGTGTGGCCTGCAAATTTTGGGTTAAATTCATCCGGATGACATGGCGAAATCTCGACCGTTCATCGGACGGTCGAGATTAAAACTATGTCACCCCTGCCATAGCAAACTATGGCAGGGGATCCGAATCCCACGGCCTCCCCCAACCCCCCAAAAAAAAAACCCCACCCACACACACAAAGCTCAGAGGCCCTCCCTCCACACACAAAATTTCACGCAGTCTCTCGCGCCGCCCCCCTCCAAAAAAAAACCAACCACACACAAAAAGCTTTTTGCACTTGAAATTTTTTTGTGTGTGGGGCCCTCCGCTTGAGCTTATTTTTTTGTGTGGGGAGGGGGCCCTCTACGTGAGCTTTGTGTGTGTAGTGGGGCCTGCGTGAAATTTTTTGTGTGGGGCGCGTGGGGGGTGCATGAAATTTTTTTTGGGAGGGGCGTTCGGCAGCATCCCAGCCGAACGGAATGTAGTTCGGCAGGTTGTCAGCCGAACTCCATTCCGTCCGGCAACGCAAGTGCGGGACGGACCCCATTTCGTATTTTCTTCTCATCAAGACCTAAATCAGTAAATTCAATTTTTTTTAGCACCCTTTTCGTAAAAGACCCCCTCCTTGCAGGTTATGGAGAATGAGCTCATCTTTGCATAAAACTGCCGATATAACAGATCACTGAGCGCAAGATGAATAAGAAGGCCTAGGCGCACGCTTTTTGACTTTTGTTCCTTTGACTCCCTATATACGCGGAACTTGAATCACCCCCTTGCTCTACACCTTGGATTTGCAATTGGGTGGCTTTGGAAAGTCGTGGTCTGGCGGGACCTTCAGGGTGGTGCTCAGACCTGTAGTGCCGGGATTGCTCGCTGGATCATTGTTGAGATAGGAGTCGTTACCTGGGCCACAAGGGTTGTTAAAGGATGATGAGGCAACGAGCTGGATCTATGGTTGTGATAGATCAGCAGTCGAAGATTGAAGGGCTAAAGCGATGCAGAAGAAGAGCTAGAGCAACAACCCGACTTCAAGGGATGAACTAGGACTCTGTTGGTGAAGCATGTATGCTAAAAGAGAACGTTGGATTGCTCTTCTTTGACTTTTTTTTTTACTGTCGGTCCTTTGTATTTTCCTGCAAGTGGAATCACATTGGGACGCATTCTGTTATCAAAGATTCAAACTTGCGTTAATCTAACCGCCACAAACAGTATACAAATTAAAGCCAAATTGAAATCACTATAAATCAATGGAAATTACGTCGATGCTAACACGAATATCGAGGCTTGTGTTTCACACAGTTTCCTTAAAACAGATTCGTCCCCTCCGGTACGTGCTCGAGGTTGATCGAACGTCTGTTTCTCGGAATACAACGGCAGCAGCGAAGAGGTGAGCACAACTCCTCAAGGCTCTCGGTGAATCTGAACAAGTGGAACTGGAACACTATCGGAAAAGGGAACACTAGAGAGAGAGGACTAGAGAGAAGGAAGAGCGAATGATTAATCTGCTTAGAAACGAAGGTGAGGCCACCATTTTATAGCTAATAGTGGGGGGCTTTTCCGTCAAATAAACGTTAGAATGGTCCCAGAATTAATTTGCCGTTACAAGAGAAACGTCCGAGCATAATTAAAACGGTGTAATAAGTCTGCCGTTACAGGAGAAAACGGTCGATTATAACGTAACGTGAATAAAACGGGGATTGACCACGGGAAAATAGCAATTTTGAGTTGGAGAAAATTAAATTTGAGGCAAAATTGGGCTTGTCGCGAGGCCCACCTTTCGTGTACGCAGGTCGTGCGCCCACGCCCAAATTTCAGCTCGTCGGGCTTGGGATTTGCGCCCCCTGCGCCTGCGCGCGAGGCATAGGACTTGTCATAATAGTTACTACTTCCAAAGAGTGTAACTCTATATAAAGCGTTTTGAGGCCTATTTTTTCTTCAATGTTGGACTATTTGTTTTCACTTCCTACTTCCAACTCAAGGGTGTCTTTTTCATTTGAGGTCAATTTCTCATTCACCCATTAATTTTCCCATATTTCCAACACATTCTTCATAAGCAAATATCTTATGCTTATGACGAATCTGTCCCCTCTCTTCTGTGTGGATGTCCAAAGTGGTGCAGCAGATCAGCAATTTCTTGTCGTTAAAACTTGGTATTCTTCGTAGAGTTTGGTGATCACCGGGACCACATCGAGGGTGTTAGAATGTATAGGTCTGTAGGTTTTTTTTTTCTTCTTTTCCATTAGTCCCACATAGGAAGAGTTCTAAGCTTTTTCCCCCTTCCAAGCTTATATAAAAGCTTCTCTTGTACAATGTTCTTGACACCAAGAGAATAAATTCTATCTTCTCTTCATCTTTCTTTCTTTATCATGGTATCAGAGCCAAGTTCATTGTTTTAAAAGTATGCTCTGCGGTTGCCATAAATTGGATCTTCCGCATCAGAAATTAAGATAATGAGTTTTGAGCTATTGAGCCGTTACTCTTGCTTGCTCTAGTCAAGCTTCCACATATTTGTGCGTCTATAAATTTTTTCTTTCTTTCTTTCATTTTCTAGAGGCTTACTTTGTACCTCTAGATTCATGCTTTTTTCATTCTATCGATCTGTGCACTTTGCCCTGTGCTTCAAACTTTGGTGATTTTTTTGGTCAATTTAGACTTTTACTCAATCATCATGGGCGATTCTAGTGACCGCATAGACGTCAAGCTTGATGGTTCCAATTATTCACTTTGGAAACCATCTGCAATGGCTGCACTTGTTTACCGCGACTTGTTTAAGCATGTCGAGGGTTTTCGTCTTTGTCCTATTGCATTCACGGACACTGACTCATCCAAACCATCTCCTGAGGCGATTAAGCAACGTGCCGCCGAAATTCGAGCATGGACAATTGCTGATCGAAAGGCATGGGCTATTATTTTTGGTTTTATTGATCCTACTTTTCGCCCGCAATTTTCTCATATTATGGGAGCGAAGTGTTTGTGGGATTAGCTCGCTGAGATGTTCACTGAGACTGGAGATATTCGGGTTTATCAGTTGGAGCAAGAGATTTATTGTGCCACCCAAGGATCTCGCTCCATTCGGGATTTCTATAACTACATGCATTCCCTCTGGAGTCAATTGGATATTCTTGCTCCTGTTCTCTGCCTGACATGCTTGAAATGTACTCAGTGCCCCTCTATTCGGCTTCAGCCTCAAGATAGGCACCGTCTACATGCTTTTCTTATGAAGCTGGGCTCTCCTTATGAAGGTATTCGTGGCCAGCTTCTTCACCGTTCTCCTAGACCGTCTCTCCTTGACGCTGTCAAAGAACTACAGTCTGAGGAAACTCGCCTAGGTCTGCTTTCCTCTTCTACAGTTTCTGATTCCACAGCTGTTTTGGGTTAAATTCATCCGGATGACATGGCGAAATCTCGACCGTTCATCGGACGGTCGAGATTAAAACTATGTCACCCCTGCCATAGCAAACTATGGCAGGGGATCCGAATCCCACGGCCTCCCCCAACCCCCCAAAAAAAAAACCCCACCCACACACACAAAGCTCAGAGGCCCTCCCTCCACACACAAAATTTCACGCAGTCTCTCGCGCCGCCCCCCTCCAAAAAAAAACCAACCACACACAAAAAGCTTTTTGCACTTGAAATTTTTTTGTGTGTGGGGCCCTCCGCTTGAGCTTATTTTTTTGTGTGGGGAGGGGGCCCTCTACGTGAGCTTTGTGTGTGTAGTGGGGCCTGCGTGAAATTTTTTGTGTGGGGCGCGTGGGGGGTGCATGAAATTTTTTTTGGGAGGGGCGTTCGGCAGCATCCCAGCCGAACGGAATGTAGTTCGGCAGGTTGTCAGCCGAACTCCATTCCGTCCGGCAACGCAAGTGCGGGACGGACCCCATTTCGTATTTTCTTCTCATCAAGACCTAAATCAGTAAATTCAATTTTTTTTAGCACCCTTTTCGTAAAAGACCCCCTCCTTGCAGGTTATGGAGAATGAGCTCATCTTTGCATAAAACAGCCGATATAACATATCACTGAGGGCAAGATGAATCAGAAGACCTAGGCGCACACTTTTTGACTTTTATTCCTTTGCCTCCCTGTATACGTGGAACTTGAATCACCCTCTTGCTCTCCAACTTGGATTTACAATTGGGTGGCATTGGAAGGTCGTGGTCTGGCGGGACTTTCAGGGTGGTGCTCAGACCTGTAGTGCTGGGAACGCTCGCTGGATCATTGTTGAGACAGGAGTCATTACCGGGCCGCAAGGGGAGGCAACGAGCTGGATCTATGGTTGTGATAGATCAGCGGTCGAAGATTGAAGGGCTAAAGCGATGTAGAAGAAGAGCTGGAGCAACAACCCGACTTCAAGGGATGAACTAGGACTCTGTCGGTGAAGCACGTATGCCAAAAGAGAACCTTGGATTGCTCTTCTTTGACTTTTTTTTGCTGTCGGTCCTTTGTATTTTCCTGCAAGTGGAACCACAAGGGGACGCATTCTGTTATCAAAGATTCAAACTTGCGTTAATCTAACCGCCACAAACAGTATACAAATTAAAGCCAAATTGAAATCACTATAAATCAATGGAAATTACGTCGATGCTAACACGAATATCGAGGCTTGTGTTTCACACAGTTTCCTTAAAACAGATTCGTCCCCTCCGGTACGTGCTCGAGGTTGATCGAACGTCTGTTTCTCGGAATACAACGGCAGCAGCGAAGAGGTGAGCACAACTCCTCAAGGCTCTCGGTGAATCTGAACAAGTGGAACTGGAACACTATCGGAAAAGGGAACACTAGAGAGAGAGGACTAGAGAGAAGGAAGAGCGAATGATTAATCTGCTTAGAAACGAAGGTGAGGCCACCATTTTATAGCTAATAGTGGGGGGCTTTTCCGTCAAATAAACGTTAGAATGGTCCCAGAATTAATTTGCCGTTACAAGAGAAACGTCCGAGCATAATTAAAACGGTGTAATAAGTCTGCCGTTACAGGAGAAAACGGTCGATTATAACGTAACGTGAATAAAACGGGGATTGACCACGGGAAAATAGCAATTTTGAGTTGGAGAAAATTAAATTTGAGGCAAAATTGGGCTTGTCGCGAGGCCCACCTTTCGTGTACGCAGGTCGTGCGCCCACGCCCAAATTTCAGCTCGTCGGGCTTGGGATTTGCGCCCCCTGCGCCTGCGCGCGAGGCATAGGACTTGTCATAATAGTTACTACTTCCAAAGAGTGTAACTCTATATAAAGCGTTTTGAGGCCTATTTTTTCTTCAATGTTGGACTATTTGTTTTCACTTCCTACTTCCAACTCAAGGGTGTCTTTTTCATTTGAGGTCAATTTCTCATTCACCCATTAATTTTCCCATATTTCCAACACATTCTTCATAAGCAAATATCTTATGCTTATGACGAATCTGTCCCCTCTCTTCTGTGTGGATGTCCAAAGTGGTGCAGCAGATCAGCAATTTCTTGTCGTTAAAACTTGGTATTCTTCGTAGAGTTTGGTGATCACCGGGACCACATCGAGGGTGTTAGAATGTATAGGTCTGTAGGTTTTTTTTTTCTTCTTTTCCATTAGTCCCACATAGGAAGAGTTCTAAGCTTTTTCCCCCTTCCAAGCTTATATAAAAGCTTCTCTTGTACAATGTTCTTGACACCAAGAGAATAAATTCTATCTTCTCTTCATCTTTCTTTCTTTATCATGGTATCAGAGCCAAGTTCATTGTTTTAAAAGTATGCTCTGCGGTTGCCATAAATTGGATCTTCCGCATCAGAAATTAAGATAATGAGTTTTGAGCTATTGAGCCGTTACTCTTGCTTGCTCTAGTCAAGCTTCCACATATTTGTGCGTCTATAAATTTTTTCTTTCTTTCTTTCATTTTCTAGAGGCTTACTTTGTACCTCTAGATTCATGCTTTTTTCATTCTATCGATCTGTGCACTTTGCCCTGTGCTTCAAACTTTGGTGATTTTTTTGGTCAATTTAGACTTTTACTCAATCATCATGGGCGATTCTAGTGACCGCATAGACGTCAAGCTTGATGGTTCCAATTATTCACTTTGGAAACCATCTGCAATGGCTGCACTTGTTTACCGCGACTTGTTTAAGCATGTCGAGGGTTTTCGTCTTTGTCCTATTGCATTCACGGACACTGACTCATCCAAACCATCTCCTGAGGCGATTAAGCAACGTGCCGCCGAAATTCGAGCATGGACAATTGCTGATCGAAAGGCATGGGCTATTATTTTTGGTTTTATTGATCCTACTTTTCGCCCGCAATTTTCTCATATTATGGGAGCGAAGTGTTTGTGGGATTAGCTCGCTGAGATGTTCACTGAGACTGGAGATATTCGAGTTTATCAGTTGGAGCAAGAGATTTATTGTGCCACCCAAGGATCTCGCTCCATTCGGGATTTCTATAACTACATGCATTCCCTCTGGAGTCAATTGGATATTCTTGCTCCTGTTCTCTGCTTGACATGCTTGAAATGTACTCAATGCCCGTCTATTCGGCTTCAGGCTCAAGATAGGCACCGTCTACATGCTTTTCTTATGAAGCTGGGCTCTCCTTATGAAGGTATTCGTGGCCAGCTTCTTCACCGTTCTCCTAGACCGTCTCTCCTTGACGCTGTCAAAGAACTACAGTCTGAGGAAACTCGCCTAGGTCTGCTTTCCTCTTCTACAGTTTCTGATTCCACAGCTGTTTTGGCTACTCCACCACGTGTTCCACCTACTCGTAGCTCTCGCCGCCCTTCATGTACTTATTGTCACCGTCTTGGTCATGATGAGCCACACTGTTGGCGAAAGAAGAAGGATGTTTCACGCCCTCCTATGCCACCACATCCTATTCAATATTCTACCTCATCTTCACTAGCTCGGCCTGTTACTTTGGCTTCTTCCTCTATAGATGATCGTGTTGCTGCTCTTGAAGCTCAACTTGCTCGATTGAGTCCTTTGCTTGGTTCTTTTCCAGGCTCCATTACTCCTGCAGCTATTTCTTCTATTGGTAGCACAGCTGCGGTGACTCCCTCTTCAGGTGATACTTCTACTACCTGGATACTTGACTCAGGAGCTGCTAGACATATGTCTGCTTCCGCTGCTTGTCTCACTCAGCTCTCTAAACTCAAGCATTTAGCGCATTTCTTTACAGCTGATGGTTCTCCTCTCCTAGCTACCCAACGCGGTACTCTTACCGTCCCTCGGGATTTCAATGTCCATGATGTGTTACATGTTCCTTCCCTAGCTCTTAATTTATTATCTGTCGGACAGCTTACTGATATGGGATGTATTGTGAGCTTTACTGACAGCTCTTGCTTTGTATAGGATCATTTGAGTGGCCGGACGATTGGCAGGGGTAGTAGACGGGACAGACTTTATACTATGCAGCATCTCCATCTTCCGTCTTCCTCCGTTCCTGTTCCTGTGTTGGCTACCCTTGATCTTGCTCGATGGCATCAGCGTCTCGGGCATATTCCTTTTTCTCGTCTCACCGTTGTTCATCAACAAGGTGCTTTAGGTCCTATTTTTTCTGCTAGTCTTCCTCCTTGTTCTATTTGTCCTTTGGCCAAGCAATCTGCTAACCCTTTTCCTATCAGTAACTCTAGATCTACTGCTATTTTTGATCTTATCCATTCTGATGTATGGGGCCCTGCCCCGCTCTCTTGTAAGAGTGGTTTTAAATATTATGTCTCCTTTATTGATGATTATTCTCGTTATACATAGGTCTATCTTATGCGTCAGCACAGTGATTTCTTTTCCATTTATCATTTTTTTACTACTATGATTTCTACCCAGTTTAACAGAAAAATCAAAGTTTTTCGATCTGACTCGAGGGGAGAGTATCTCTCGGGTGTCTTTCGTTCTCTCTTGACTAGTGATGGTACACTTCCTCAGTTATCCTGTCCTGGGGTTCCAGCTCAGAATGGAGTTGCTGAACGAAAACACCGTCATATTCTGGAGACTACTCGCGCTCTTTTACTTACCACCCATGTTCCTACTGAGTTTTGGGCTGAGGCCCTTCTCACAGCTGTTCATCTCATTAATCGCTTACCCTCGTCCATTTTAAATCAAGATACCCCTTTTTATCGCCTTCATTCACGATCTCCCACCTATACTCATCTGCGAGTTTTTGGGTGCACTTGTTTTGTCATCCTTCCATCCTCTGAACGTACAAAGCTCACCGCTCGCTCTATCCCGTGTGCATTCTTGGGTTACAGCACCAAGCATAAAGGTTATCGTTGTTATGACCCAAATATGCGACGTGTACGTATCTCTCGCAATGTTACATTTCATGAGGATGTCCCTTTCTTTCCTACCAAAACCACACCTCCCATGTCGTCTCATATTCCATTCATGGATTTCCCCGCTGACTATTTTCCTGATCCTTTTTCTCCCATTTTCACTTCAAATCCAGTCATCACTACACCTTCACCATCTCCACCCGTTTCCTTTTTCACCCCAGATCCAGATATATCGCATGTCCCTTCTACTGCACCTCCCACTCCGACTGCCCTTGACGATTCTACATCTCTAGAGCCACGTCGTAATCCTTCTTGGGATCAGCGTCCACCTGCTCGGTATGTTGCTGCTACTTCTTATTCTACCGAGTTTGGTTCCTTTTTGGCTGTTGTTCATGCTATACAGGAACCCACTAATTATCATGAGGCCGTTCAACATGCTGAATGGCGTCAGGCTATGTCTGAGGAACTCTTGGCTTTACAAAGTACTGGTACTTGGGAGCTTGTACCTCTTCCTCCAGGTAGATCCTTAGTATCCTGCCGGTGGATATACAAGGTGAAGATCCGTTCTGATGGTAATATTGAGCGCTACAAAGCACGTCTAGTTGCCCGGGGTTTCTCGCAAGAATATGGTATTGATTATGAGGAGACTTTTGCTCCCGTAGCAAAGATGACATCTGTCCGTACTTTACTAGCTATTGCTTCAATTCGCAATTGTCCTCTCTTTCAACTTGACGTGAAGAATGCTTTTCTTCACGGAGATCTTCAAGAGGATATCTATATGCAACCTCCGCCTGGTCTTGCTCACACTTCTGGACAAGTTTTCCACCTTCGACGGGCTCTTTATGGTCTCAAACAAGCCCCTCGTGCTTGGTTTGAGAAGTTTAGTGATGCGATTCGATCTGCTGGTTTTACTCAAAGTGAGGCTGATCATGCTATGTTTGTTCATACCTCTTCTGCCGGTTGCACTATTCTTCTTCTTTATGTGGATGACATGATCATTACTGGGGATGATTATGCTCATATAGAGCATACCAAGAGGCACCATAAGTATCATTTTTCCATGAAGGATCTTGGACCGCTGCGTTATTTTCTTGGGCTTGAGATTGCTCGCAGTTCACATGGTATCCTTCTTTCTCAACAGAAGTATATCGCTGATATTCTCTCTCGAGCTACTCTCTCTGACTCATGCACTGCTGATACTCCTATTGAATTGAATCAGAAACTTCGCTCGGATGACAGGGAACCTCTTTTTGATGTAACCCGCTATCGAACTTTAGTTGGCAGTCTTGTATACCTTACTATCTCTCGACCCGACATCACTTATGCTCTTCATGTTGTCAGTCAGTTTGTTGCTGCTCCTCGTACAGTTCATTATGCTGCTATTTTGAGGATCTTGCGCTATCTTCGGGGCACTTTGACGCGTTCTTTGTTCATGCCGTCTTCTTCTGCCCTCAAATTACGTGCCTATTCTGATGCTGATTGGGCTTCCAATGTGACTGATCGCAAGTCTGTCATTGGCTATTGCATTTTTCTTGGCGATTCTCTCATTTCTTGGCGTGCTAAGAAACAACATATTGTCTCACGTTCCTCTACAGAGTCTGAATATCGTGCTATAGCCGACACTACTGTTGAGATTGTTTGGCTTCGACGTTTACTTGCTGACATGGGTGTTTCACTTCCGGATCCCACTCCTTTATATTGTGACAACAAGAGTGCCATCCATATTAGCGCAAATCCAGTCTTTCATGAGCGTACCAAACACATTGAGATCGACTGTCATATAACTCGTCATCATCTCCAAGCTCGCACCATTTCTCTTCCCTTTGTTGGCACTGAGAATCAGTTTGCAAATTGTTTTATGAAGGCTCTTACATCACAACGCTTTCTATTTCTTCTTTCCAAACTCTCGCTCTTTGATCCACCTTGAGTTTGAGAGGGGGTGTTAGAATGTATAGGTTTGTAGGTTTTTTTTCTTCTTTTCCATTAGTCCCACATAGGAAGAGTTTTAAGCTCTTTTCCCATTCCAAGCTTATATTAAGGCTTCTCTTGTACAATGTTCTTGACACCAAGAGAATAAATTCTATCTTCTTTTCATCTTTCTTTCTTTCTTTCTTATCAGAGGGATGCCTCTAAATTCGGGGGTGCAGCAAGTATTCTTCTCGGTTTGGGATGCAATAAATCGTGTTGGAGTACGCGTGACAAACGAAGCTGGTGCTGAAAATCTGCGGAACATAGTTAGATCGCATGGACAAAAGTTATGGTGTGAGGGGAAATAATGGATTGACACAAGCGATGGTCCCCTTCTTTGAACGTCTAGTTCCTCTTCCAATTTCTCACTGTCTGTTGTGTTTTTTCTCTCTCAATGTGCCGTGAAAGGAGAACCTCAAGTGACCATGCATGATAATTGTATCCCCCAAGAAACCCTGGACTTTCTAGTATATTTATAGGGTGAAAAGTTGCAAGTCAAGGGCCTTGAACTTCTTATGTTTTTGCAAAATAAACCCTAATTGAGAACATAACCAAAATTGAATCCTCAGAGGGTTAAACTGCACCAAATAATCCTTAAATTAACTAGAGAATTCGACCAAGCCCGGTGCACTTAAGCTAGCCAAATTTCTCAAATCAATTATGGGCTTATTGGGCATTTTTAGGCTTAATTAGGCTTTTTACAATCAATTGAACATTAAATTAGAGCCTTTTTCTAATTAATTACACATGAATGGGCTGAATTAAGCTAAAAAATAGACCTAATGGACTCTTAAATTTCGGCACATCTTCCCCATAGCTGGCTGAATTTTGCAATGTGAACTCTGATCCAATCACTTGTCAATTTAAGCTCAATCTCCTGTCGTCGGTCCAATTAGATGCAAAATGCAATGCATGAATGATAAAAACTAAATATGAATGATGAATTAATTATTTTTTGTAGGAACTAAAAATAACTCTTGCTTTTTTATGCAAAATAAATGAATAAAAAAAATTTAGATATCAACATAGTTGAAACAAGAAGATGGGCCAAAATGCTTGGCTAATTCACAAATTTTACAAAATTTGCTTGAGCCCTTAAATGATCATTTTTATCAAATCAATGTGCAAGAAAAATTAGGCATTCTCGCGCAAGAAAATGGCCAACTTTGAGGGAACTTTTTGCAAAACTTGAAGAAGGAACTTGCAAAGCCTGGTCATAGACTTAAATTTCTAAACATAAGCTTGCCAATATATAAAAAAAAATTGGCTAAATTGATGAATTAAAGCACTAAAACCCGTTGCCAAAACCAAGTCCCCAAGTAGAGCAAGCAACTTCCTGGCCCGACGATATCCTACTTAGGCTGCGTATGGTAACCATTCTCATTCATTGATTCCGTTCCCTGGAACAGTAAAGAATGAGAATCATGTTTGGTAACCCAAATAATTCTGATTCTGATTCTGTTCTCAGAATCAGTTTTAGAAAATCAGAATCAGTTTTAGAGTAAAATCTAGAACCAGAAAAAAGTTGGTTCTGGAAAAAGAATCACTTTTGACAATTACAAAACATAATGAAATTACACATCTTTCACTTTTCCCTTTCAGTTTTCTCATCACTTTTCTCTTAACCTAATAAAAATAAAATTTAAAAAAAAAAAGAAAATTTTTAAAAATCACAAAAAATTTAGAAATTTCATAAAAATAGAAAAAACTTAAATTATGCTAGTTTGACCTCATTTTCATAAAATTGAGGCTTAAATTTCCTAGATTTCCTAAATTTCACTCTTCTACAAAAAAAAATATTGCAAAAGATGAAGGCATCCAATATGCGGATGGTAACATATATAATCGTAGCCGTATGTCACAAAATATGGCCATCTATACGTAGAACTGGAGCCAAACACCCATTTGGATTTAGGACAAAAATTACAAAATGATAGTGAGGGACTCGTACTTCATATGAAAGAGGACAATTTGATCTTTTTTCTTTCGGTAGATAATTTTTTATTTGGTTATTATGTTTGTATGTACTTGGACAACGCAACATTTAAAGAAAAAATGAGTCTTTAATATGGAAACGTGTCTCTTGCTTCAATCAAACTTCGAACATCATGTTTTAAAATTTGTATTTCATTTATGATATGCTAAAAAAATAAATGTATTTTAAATTATTTTTTTGTGCATTGGAAATTAGCCTTCATTAGGATGAAATTTTACAAAGTAACTACCTAGTTATTTGATTTAAATAAAAAATAGAAAGAGAAACAGTTTTTTGAAATAAATTTTGTGCAGTTATCAAACGCGTTTCTGGTTCTCCAAAACTCATTCAGGAACAAAATAAAAAAAAGTCATTTTAATCAGAATCAGTTTTTGAGATCAGAATCATTACCATACGCAGGCTTAGCTGCCCAATCAGCCTGATCTCTGGCGGAGGTGGAAGAAAATCATTAGATGTGCAAAACAAAAAAAAAATAGCAAGGATAAGCTTTTTTTTTTTTTTGGGGTCAAAGGGGGTAAGCTGTTAAAAGAACGTGAAAATTGCAGTCGAAACAGCCCATTCAGCAGTTGCAAAAGCCTAAAAATTTGGCTAAGTCAGAGAGTTGGTGAAGCAGCTCAGTTGGCAGGCTCGGCACACGGTCAAGGACCAATTAAAAGCTTGCTTAATTCAGTGGGTAAGCTTTGTGAAACACGCCATTTCCAGCCATAAAAAGTTGGAGACGAGACCCCTTCGGCGTCCCCAAACAGCTGACTTTGCAAGCCGAAAAACAAAAGAAGAAAACATCTTCCGAAGGGATTTTTTGGGGTCCATGGTGCCGCTCCCCAGAAATTATCGAACTAATCCACCACTTGGATTTCAAATGGGACCTAATACTCTCAACAGAGTCTAGTTTCATATCCTAGGGATTACTATAGTGAGTTGGGTGATGGTGAGAAGAGAGCCTGTTACAGCATTCTTGGTGTCTGGGATCTGAATAAAGTTGAGCCTGAAGCTCAACTCGAGGGCCTCTAGACCTCCTTGGTTTGTCAGACTTGGAATCACTTTACCCATGTCAGACTTGGAACCACTTGACCCCCCGACTAGGAAGAAATTTAAGGATCCTATATGTATTTTGGTTCAAGTTTGACCATGGAAAATCCAGAGGAAAACCGGCCAGAGTGAGAACTAGAGGGGAAGGGGTCTGGCGGCTAGAATGAATAAAACAAAAAAAAGAAAGATACGGGAGGAACAGACAAAAAGGAACAGATCTGGTTTTTCAAGGAAAGGTGGGGTTGAGACTCATTTTTGTACGAGATCTCCGCCGAGAGCTAGAGGGAGAAGAGCGCTTGGAGGCCGAAGCCATCGCGGCCGTGCCAACGCCATCACCACCGCAATCCCCGTCGAGCCTTGTCGGAGCTGTGCTCAATGATCATCAACGGATATCGGCTCGCGCTCGTGGCCGTTCAGGTAATTCGTCTAGCCCCTATTATGGCTGCTGTAATGGTAGGTTGTAAAACGGGCTCAGGAGATGCTCGTCGTTGGCATTGGCGGTTGAGGTAAAATTTTTCTTGTTTTACTGGCGAAGTCTCTCTGAAGACGTCGTTGAAGGAGCGGCTTCAGTAAAGTTGCGTGGAGGAGTTGTTGCGAGAAAAGATGACTGGGGAGAAGAGTAATAAAAAGAAACCTGAAAAAGATTTTTTTAAAAAAAAAGGATAAAAGAAGAAAAGTAAGAGAGTGAGAGCTCTGGGAGATGTCAGATTGAGTGCTTGCGCTGTATTGTTCTAGGCTTACTAGTTGGGCTGTTTTGGTGAATTGGTTTGGTTTTGGCTGGTTGGGCTAAGAGGATATTAGGCCCAATAAAAGAGAGAATTGAACAAACATTAATGAAGCTTGGTCTTCTTTTTCAAAATCATTAAAAGAATACAAACTAAGTCAGGCCCAGAGCGTGGCCTTGTCTTAGACCAACCCAGGTCGGCCTTGGTCGTGTGGGCCGGGTCTACTGACCCGGTCCGAAGCACTTTTCGAATTAAATAAATAAAATAAAAAATCAGAAAAATTTTACAAAAATTCCACAAAACCATTAAAAAAAGGGAAATGGAAATGGCTAGGTTGGCCTTATTTTCCTGGTTTCAACTTTTAAAACCCTTGAAATTGACGATTTTTTCATTTTATGCAAATTGTCCAAAACCAAAATCAAACATTAAGTAAACATCTCTCTAAGATTTTAGGGCTTTACTAGGGTTATATGATTCGTTTTATCCGCGTGTCATTGATTCCTTTACTGTGCACATTACATGCTTTGATTGTGATTGATAAAATATACTCACATCTGCACGAACACATTAAAACAAAATTCTATCTCGGTACTGAAAGGGATTTAGTGGAGACATCAACGTAACCAAGTCTTTAGACCCTTAATATTTGGTTGCATAGAATCGAACGGTATCACTCGATCGCTTGATATGATTTTTGATCTACCTTCCACAAAGACCAATGACGATTCTTTTTGCATGTACACATACATCCACCATCGAATCACAATAAGATTGAACCCGATAACCAATCACAATTTGGTTTGAACGTAAAAGGGCCCAAGTTAAGTCTATTTTGTAGGCTTAGTAATCTATTAGCTCGATTTTTTGAGATTGGATCGGAATAGTGAGAAACCGTCACATGAGCTAAATATGTGAGGAGCAAGTGCCTCGATGTAATGTGGAAATTCATGTAGGTGTCAATCAATGAGAAGCATTAAGTGAGCTATTGATACCAGCAAGGAATAATGCCACATGTGCAAATGGCAAGGATGATATTGTGTGTCCAAGTAGTGGAGCATATCGAAGATGGGTAAACCAAACTATAAATGTATGTGCCAATGAAAAGTTATCTTGCCAAAAAGCAATTTATTTTAAAGAGTACCAAGGAAGACGAAAAATCCTCCTTGGGGGAGGGGGGGGGTTGGAGTAGTTATTAACAATTAGGAAAGGGGTAGCTCCCTAAAAGAAATGGCCCAAAAAGTCTATAAAGTACAAAGGACGTGAGCACAAGCCACATGAATGAAAGAGATTCAGTTGATTCAGAGGCTATCAATAGTTACCGGGACACTGACTCAAAAGACCTAAGGGTGGAGAACATGGAGGCGACTAGTCCAAGCAAAAGGGCTAAGTCAAAAGTTGGTATATGGATAGTTATTTGAAGCTAAATAACTTCTTAAAGACTTGGTCAAAGTATTTTGTGGGAAATGATAGACATGGCAGCTATCAGCGCCAAAAAATTCACAACCGTTGAAGAGCAGTTACCTACTCAACCATTATAAATACCATTATGCATATATCGGAAAAGCCCCTGAACAATCAACAAATTTATCTTATCTTTTCTTATTGCACAACACTTCATTTTCATTAGCTGTAACTTTTAGATTCTTGTCGTTGAATCAAATTTCGGCATTTATCTTTATCCCAAATAATGCAACATTGAGTGAGCTCTGGTGTATTATCGAAGCATATTCAAGATTTTGTCGTTGAGTCAAATTCTGGCACAATTTTGGGTACATTGATTTGTTATCTTTTAAGAGAAATTGTGCTCACTAAATCAATCCATCGAGTCAAACTCTGGCTTGGTCTATATTTGTGTATTTTGTTTTAAGCTCATCTATATGAATTCCCTTTGAGTTGTACTTATGAAATCTATCCATCAAGTTGAACTCTAGTTGATATAATATTAGTGAAATCCTATCGGAATCTTTGTGAGTTTCACATGTTGATTTTTTTACTATTTGGATCTCTTTTGTCCAAGATCTCCACAAGACCCTTTATCACATTTAAAATGCCAAAGACCAAATTATGGTGAAAGATATTTTGTCGTGGAGAAATTTTAGCAAAACGTCTCATATTCTAAAAAAAAATCATGGATATGACATCGCAAATGCAAAAATTATCAAGTTAAGCTAGGCAAGGCCATGGTCACTGTAGGTGAATGCAGCTTTGCCTCACAAAACCTTGGTGAAGCACGGCCACATGTGAGGCTAGCCTCACCGACCGTGGGCCAAGGCAGCCATGGCCTCGCCGGCAATTTGTCCTACACTAACTCCCCAGTCAATGTTCCATCAGGCATGGAATTGTGAGTCGACACACCTAAGGTGTCCCTATGTCTCTCTTGGTTCCTCCACACGAATCAATTTGTGGCTCTAGGGTTTGTGCTGGTCAATTCTCTCTCAAGGAAGCTCGATTTGTTCGATGCTCATTTGCTTGTTGAAGGTGATTTGGGGCATTCGGGTTTTGTATGTTGCTCGATCCCCCCCCCCCCCTCCCCCCCCCTCAAGGAAGATTGATTTGTTTGAGCTCATTTGCTCCCTAAAGGAGATTTGAGGCTTTCTCATTGATTTATTTGGAGTTCATTTGCTCCATGAAGGAGATTTGGGACTTTCTCTGGGGTTTTCCTGCATTCTTTTTAACTTTTTTTTTACTCTTATTGATCATTTTCTCCATTAGGATTCATTCCTCAAATGCAAAGTGTGAATTTTAGTAATTGTTGATGCAAACTACAAAAAAAGGTATAAAATTTGTTTTGGCATTTACCAAGAAAACGTTTATATCATGTCTGGATGGGAAAAAATAGTTGGATGTGAAGAAAGAAGAAGTGATTAGAGGGCGAAAAAAGTGGTCTTCCTTGAAATTCAGATGAGGTTTTATAATGTTAATAACAAATGAGAGAATATAATTTATATGACTTAACCCGATAGAACAGCTCTAAAAGTAACCACACTAATGACATCTGTCTAATTAGAGTAAATTAGTGTTCCTTGTATATATAAGATTAACTTACAGGATATTATATTAATATGCATAGCAGCTAGTAATAAAAAAATCATACCAATCATACAATCCCTTGTATAGTCAATCATGCTGAGCACAAGAGCAAAAATTTTTGCAAATAGTTTTCTTTCTCTATTCTATCTGTCTCCAACAAAATCAAACTTCCACATTTGGTCACAAAATGATATGTGACGTTGAAGTTTACTTGTTACACCAAATGATATGAGTAGGGTTGACTCTAGTCTAAGGTTTACTTCATTTCACGAAAAATGAGGCGTTTTTGGAAAATATTTCCCAACAAGTCATTTTTCAGGAAAATGTTTCTAGTGTTCCACTGAAATTTGAAAATCAATTAAGAAATATTTTTCACCCTTTCGTATGGAAAATCGAATTTGATGTCCTCCATGCACTCCTCTTAATAATTTTCATTTGTATTTTTTCAATTTTTTTTCTTTTCCTTTCTCCTTCTTCCTCCTCCTTCTTCCTTTGGTCGCGGGCCTCACGACGGTCGGTAGCTAGGTGATCAGCCTTGACATGGGCTAAGCCTTAACCCCCCATCGAGCCTCACTGGCCTTTGTCGAGCTTGAGCTCACATGGATCTGGCATGCCCTAAGCTCGTCGGGATAGCCTGACCCTTGGCCTCAGTAGCCTCCACCTCGCCGGCCCATGTCATTTTTGGTTGTCGGGCTGCTAATCGTCATCGAGGCCTGTAGCTAAAGGAACCATTACTTTTAAGATGACTTCTCCCTAAGTGAAAGTGTAGGATGCTCCTAACAATTACAATAAGCAAGCATATCTCTCTCTTTCTTTCTTTTTGACTTTGTCACAATAAGATTAGTTGAGTGTAACATAGTTTATCCTTGGGGATATAGAACTAGTCCTTTACTAATGAGCAAGTAGCTTTAGGCTCTCCTTCCACACATCATTACGTTCAATCCCCAATGAAGGAACCATTACTTTAAGATGACTCTGTCTCGCTTTTTACTATAATGGTCATTCCATCCCTTAATATCATGATCGAGTTAAGTCTTTACCAAGTTAAAAAAAAGGGTGAGATTTGATATTAACATCCGATACAATAGCAGTAAATTAACCTTATTTTGTACAAGACACCAAAATAAAAGGTGAGATTTGATGTTAGGTGCATTTGATACCTTCACTCAGTATTATTTACAACACATGGTTATGCTTGATTATTGTAATTGTTAGGAGTATCCGATTCCTTCACTAAGATAATATTAACCATCGGTATTGACTACAACACATGGTTATGCTTGCTTGTTGTAATTGTTAGGAGCATCTGATACCTCACTCAAATAAAAAATCCTGGGCATTCGATACCTTCGCGGAAAATAAAAAGAGAAAGATATGCTTGCTTGTTGCCAATACCTCCACTCAGGGAAAAGGCGAGATTTGATGTTAATGTATCAGATGTTGCTAACATCAAATCTTGCTTTTTATTCTGGTTTCCAATACGATAGTGGTAAGATTTGATGTTAACATCCAATACCTTCATTCAGGGACAAGGTAAGATTTGATGTTTATGTACAACCGCAGCATCAAATCTTGCATTCCTCATGAGTGAAGGTGTCAACATCAAATCTTACCACTATCGTATCAGATACCAAAATAAAAGGTTAGATTAGATGTTAGGAGCATCCGATACGTTAACATCAGATCTCGCCTTTTCCCTGACTGAAGGTATTGGATGCTTCTAACAATTACAACAATAAGCATATCTCTCTTGTTTTAGTTTATCCTTGGGAATATAGACTAGTCCTTTACTAATGAGCAAGCATCTGTAGGCTCTCATGCCACACATCACTAGGTTCAGTCCCTAGTGAAGGAACCATTACTTTAAGATTACTCCGTCCCTCTTTTTACTATGGTGTTCATTTCATCCCTTGACATCATGATCAAGTTAAGTCTTTACCAAGTTAAGTTGCTTCTTGGGCTTGGGACTAGGCAACTTAATTTGCAAGCCATTAGTGATATAAAGCTATCCGCAAAATGAGCACCTCGCTTTTGTCAAAGCCTAAAAGCAAAAGCAAAGAACTTCAATTTGGTTTAAGGTAGAATCTTTCTAAAGAGATAGATTTCTTGCAAAATATAGTTATACAAAATAAATTCCCCAATTCGTCTTCAAAATCTCAATGAAATTCGTTTGGTAAAAATTTTGATTGTTGTGTTTCCTAAACTTTGAATCTTAAAACTGAAAACCATTAATATCAACCTTGTATTGTATAGGGCACCAAAATAAATGTTTTTATAACTGTCATTCCTGTTGAAAGCTCCTATTTTTTTTTTCACTCACCAAACATGTTAACAGGAAAATGGAAGATGAGAACCAAAAAAAGTTTTCGTTAGAATAATTTGTGAACCAAATGCGCTCGAAATACCCTTTTTTAAACCGCCGGTGCTGGAAATAAAGTTCCAATGAAAAGCAGGGGATGGTGGAAGAAAAGAAGGAAAAAAAAATGGAATACATGAAATTACCCTTGCATCTTCCAAATTTGGAAATGAAAGAAATTTATATATAGTTAAGCTTCCAAAATTTACGATTTTGTAAATAAAAGAAATTTCCAAAAATTCTGATGTAATAAAAGTTGGAAATGAAGTCGTCATTCAGGGAAAGAGAATCGCACGTCATCTACTGGTGGAACTTCGGCTCCACCCGCAAGTCCCCTTATAAAAAGAGAAGGTCCATGAGAACCAACCATTTAAGAAGACTTCGCCAGCGTTAGATTTTAATCTGCTCGCGAGACAGCAAAGCAAACGATCCTCCACGGATACCCAAGAGCGTTCAATTCTGGATCCACCGCCTGGTATGTTCCGTTTCTTTCCTTTAAAGCTGAGAAAGACCAAAATTGACATTATTTTGTACAAGATTGCTTAAAGAACTACAATTTCATAACATTCTCATTCGCGTTGAGAACTCTTATTCTTCACTTCAAACATATTTTCAAGAAAATGGAAGATGAAGATGCGAAACATTTTTCATTAGAATATTTTCGTGAACCAACCGGCCTCTAAGTACCTTGAGGAATTTGATGTTGATTTTATCTTTAGAAACAGACGCGGGAATGTTGATTGACTAAGTTGGCACTCATACAACTATAGTTTTGCTCTCAACCTGAGTCTTCAGTGCATGTAATCGTGCGTTAGACTCAAATATGTTTCCTTAACAAAAATTCTTTAGAATTTACTGGTACAACCAATGGGAAATGCCGTTTAAATAATTTGGAACATCCTACTAAAAGGTCAGAAACTAAAACTATTCTTTTTGAAAAAACAAATTCTTACTTTAGAATTATTAGGGAAAGTAACACTTTCAGTCCTGCTAATTTTAAAGGGAAAATTACAACAAAAAGTATTAAAACTATTATAATTATGCCAATTTAGTTAGGGGTGTGCGTGGTCTGGGCCGGCCCGGTATGGAATCGGGGACTGGACCAGTAGTTCTGGTCCCCAAATTTTCAGGACCATGGACCAGATCGGGACTTGGACTTGCGGTCTAGTCCAGTCTTGGTCCGATTCTAAAGGAACTGCTAATACCAACTACTTATAGAAATCTTACCCTTGAAATACATGATAACTAATGAGTCTGATGATTCACGACTAATTATGCTAATGAAAAACTCTTCTTTTGGACAAACTGTAAGATTGGAGCATAGGGGGATACCTCCATTAAACTTACTCCTTTTAATGGTATTCAAGCTTGGGAGAGATTTGGACAAAAAAAAAGTCGAGAGGAGAGGAAGCAACCATATTAGGACCATATGATCAAGAGTTCTCAGTTAAGAGAACTTGTGGATAATCAGAGTAGAGGGACTGACGGATTGATCACCAGGGATTTTTACCTTAGATCGAAGCGACCGAGTGAGTATGGATATGATGAGAGCAAGCGAAGAGAGGAGCAACGAGTGGATGACATTAGTGGCCGCGAGACGTGAAATGAGCGATGATGCGAATGAGTGAGAGGCAGGACTGTGAGAGAAGCGAGTAGAGAGGTGAAGGCGAGACACGAGTGGAGAGGTGAAGGCAAGACACGAGTGGAGATCAAGAGGAGAGGGCTCAAAGGAGTGAGTGTTGTGGGATTGTGGGGAAATTACAAATTAGGTTAACTAGTTCAGTAGTTAATTAGTTCATTTTTTTTAATTGTACTATTTTGTTTGAAGTGAAACATTTCTAATTTTTTTTGTATATGCAAATATATATATTGGGCGGTTCGGTCCGAGTCCATCCACCATAGGACCGTGAACCAAACCGCCCCCTTGAGGATTGAACCAACTCAGCTGGTCTAGTCTAGTTTGCACACCCCTAATTTTGTCCCAAATCTTTTTTTTAAAAATTTATCCATAAATCTTTTGTATTTGTGCAAATTCAGTCAATCATGCTAACTTTAGTTAGCTCCCGTTTAAAAAAAAGAAATAAAAATATTAAAATATTAAAATATTTTATAATTTCCACGTCAATGCCATTAGCACCTTGTCATTGTCGATCAGCCAAAGTTGGCTGGATAGACTAAATGACACAAATATAGAAGGTTTAGGGATGGATTGGCAAAAAAAAAAAAGGGTTTAAGAGTGAATTGTCACAATTTCAATTGGTTTGGGACTTGTTTGGTAATTTACCCTAATTTTGACACATTGACTTAAGCTGTTTCCACACAATAGTATAAGAACTTGGAATAGCCAATCAAAATAGAGGGATTAAACCAATCAAAATAAAGGGATTAAAAGAAAGATTTTCCAATGATCGAAATACAACAAATTGTTTCGTTTTCTCGGGATTCCTTTCAAGTAAACACGCAAAATGTATCACTCAAAGTCAAATCTCCTAATTTCGTATGACTTGGCTCCACAGGTTCCTTTATAGTGGTCGATGATGATCCAACTGATTTTTGTCATTCCTACTTCATACTTACAAGCACTCAATGACCAGTCAAATCTCCTTATGAGAGAGCTTTGTCTAGACAATCACCTCATGAGGACTAATTATTTCTATGTTTACTTTACATGCAAATTGAATATACAATTGATTTTCCTACAAAACAATTTTATACAAAGCAGAGGGCAAACAAATAGATTCTGAATAGTTAACTACTCATCATGAAGAGACTACGCGAGGCTAATCCTTTGAAGACATGATCCTCGAACTAGTCAATTCACTATGGTAGTCTCCAAAAAGTAAATAATGTCATGTTGTTCGGAGCCAAAAGTACTAAATAGGAATGGTATCGTCACTATTATTGGGAAAGTGCATAAGATAACATTGATGAAGGACAAACACATTGTCCACGATGCATGGACGGCGAGAACAAAAGCAAGAACAAATAATATGGATTTTGCAAAAAAAAAAAATTAGATCAATTCTTTTCCCCAACCCTTAAGTCTATCAAAAAAGTTTAATCAATATAAGTTATTTAAGATAAAAATCCATGTAAGGTATTGATAAGATGATGATGATCATAATAATAATAATAATGTTATAAACTTGCATATGGTAATTATAACTTATATATTGAAGAAATCGATATGATTAACTTAATTCATTCATTTTCATGTGTATAGTTCTGCTGTAATTATCATGTGATATTGTGAATATAGATACAATTTTGTATAGAATTGATTTATGAATGATAACACGGATAGCACGAATGGCACTAAGAAATAAAGACTGGCTAAGAAACACGTTGTCCAAGATATGTAAGTTAGATGGTCCCGCAAAACTAATAAATGATACAATAGCTTTCATGAACAAAAACTCATGATCTCCATTATTATTTTTCGTTTAAAAGTTTACCATCTAAATTTAATACAGATTCATGCTTGTCGTGTATAGATGACCAAAAGCATACAAAATGTAATTGATTTGTCCCAAGGTGATTCATATTCATTCCTTTTTTGGTGACGAAGAGGTTCATATAAACGTGAAGTCAGAAGGCATGACAACTGATAAAGCTTCCCAAGACATAAGCAAACCAACTTTGTTTGAAGAGCCGAGGATCACGAATGCATCAAAAGCTAGAGGTTTGTCATTGTTTTCCAGAAATCGTAGTGTTAAATTCATTCATTTTGACTTTTTTCAATCCAAAAAAATTTTAAACTGTTGCTTATATTCATTCTCTTTTTGGAAACAAAGAGGTTCAAGTAGACATGAGTTTAGAAGGAATGCCTACTGATAAAGCTTTCCAAGATAGTCATGTACCAACTTTGTTTGAAGAGTACTTGACGATCACGAATCAATTAGAAACTAAAACTTTGTTACTTTTATCATTTCCATTTTTGATAAATCATTGTTGTCCATGCAATTTGACTTTTTTCAACTAGAAACATTTGGAAAGGTTATTTATGTTATTTCTCTTTTTGGGGGACGAAGAGATTCCTAGAGATCAAAGTTCAAAAGGCATGACAACTGATGAAGCTCCCCAAGATGGTTGTAGACTAATCGAAGGTTTGTCACTTTGAACTTTCAATTTTTGTTTTTCATAAATATTGTGTTTCATGTATTTTCACATTTCCTTTAATTTAAAATATTATAAATTAAGGGCCGCATTTTTTCATTCCTTCTTTTGGTAATACTCTCCTTATAACAGTGTTTTGACCATATTATCCTCTTTGGGTCCCAAAAGTTCAGCATCCTCCATTATTTAACTTCCTCCTTCTCTCTCTCTCTCTCTTGAATGTACCTTTCGAAGTCACTAAATCTGATTAGCTTAATTAGATCTTATCATGGTTCAAGTCTTGGTGGTAATTCATCAATTATCCAAGAAAGAAGATAGCCTCCTCCCTCCTCAATTGCGCTAAAGATTTACATTTTCCAATTAGCCAAGAAGACGGAAAGAAAGGCGAAAGGAGGAGAAGCTTCAAAGTCAAAATTTCATTTTTCTCGCTCTTATTGAAAACAATTGGAGACATTCCGCTACTGGGTTTGATATTGTTGTGCTTCTTTGTTTTATTCATCAGCTACCGCCTTATGACCACGGATAATAAGACTCCCGACATAGTCACTGTCAATTGAACTATGATCATGAACTACAAGACAACAAACACTGTAGTCCTCCTCCTCCATCTCTCTCTCCCTATTTCTTCTTCCTCTTCTTCTTCACCATGACTAATGTACTGAGTAGTCTATGCTGGAGCTAACCGCTCTTGACTCTCTCCCCCATAGTCTCACCTTCAGTATACCATTTCTTCTCCTTCATCTCTCTCTCACCCATATAAATTATCATTGTCACCTTCACACAGACCACTTTGATAAACTCTTCTGGTACTTGGGTTGACACTGTGAGAGAGAGAGAGAGAGAGAGAGAGAGAGAGAGAGAGAGAGAGAGAGAGAGAGAGAGAGAGAGAGAGAGAGAGAGAGAGAGGAAATCAATCAATGACGACCACATGGCAAGCGTTCACCCATGGATCTTTTCAGCTTCGTTCACCCTTGGTTCACCAAGGCCTAGTCTTGGGCCGAGACCCTCACTAAAGCCCGCCACCACTACCACTACCTCCTCCAATAACTCCAACACCCCCCGACATCATCTCCCCCTTCCTCAAGCACCACTCCAAGCCCACGCCCTCTAAACAACCCACCACCCACCTCCCCCACAAAAAAGAAATCACCGCTGCTCCTTTCAGGTCCTTAGCATTGAAGTGCCGCGAGTCTATATTTCGACCACCAGTGAGAGAGATAAGATGGAAGGCGGGGTCCACAAGAAAAGAAAAAGAAAGAAATCGAATGGATATCACATTTAAGAGAAAGAAAAAGGGAACTCTTTTGGTAGAATAGTAACAAGCATGCTGAAAAAAGTGAGACCATAGAGGATATTAAAATATGGAGTGTATTACTTAAGAAAGGAGAGGGAAAAAGTGCGGCCCTAGAGTTAAGCATAGCATTTTCATTATTATTACGTGAACTCGTGGAAATAGATGAAATCTCGTATAACCGTAAATCATGACTAATATAGTGCATAAGAGAGATGACAATGTCATATAATAACTCACGAAAAAACAAATTATCCAAGATATGAAAATAAAAAGGTCCCACAAAACTAATTTATGATACAATACCTTTCTCCCAAAACAAAATTCTTGATCTCCATTCTTTTTTTCTTTTTTTTTTCCCATCAAAAGTTTACTTTCATGCAATGAATGAGCTTGATGCTGGTCATGTGTAAATCATCTAAAGCATACAAAGTGCAATTACTTTTTCTAAGGTTATTTATGTTCATCTCCTTTTGGTAACAAGAGGTTCATAGAGACCTGAGTTTGGAAGGTACGTCAACTAATAAAAATTCCCAGACAGTTGCGAATCAGTTGAAGTTTTGTTACTTTGAACTGTCAATTTTTGTTTTCATAAACCTTGTGTTTCATGCATTTTGACTTATTACTTTGAACTGTCAATTTTTTTTCCATAAATCTTTTCTTTCATGCATTTTGACTTATTATTTAATTAGAAACATTTTAAATTTCATAGCATATAAAGCCGAAATAAGAAATTCAAATATTCATAATTAGGACGTAAAGTTTTGGAGATTGATGAAATTTTGTATAGACTTAATTCACGAATAATATCGTGCATAAAATCAATGACGATAAGAAATAAAAATCCCTAAGAAAACATTGTTGAAGATATGAAAGTAAGAAGGTCCCCAAAAACTAACTCGTGACATACTACCTATTTTAAAAAAATCGTGATTTCTTTTGATTTTTTTTTTGGATTAATAATTTACTGTCAAGTTTAATACAAAAATTTCATCCATTGAATGATGATACTAGTCATGTACAGATTATTTGAAGCATACAAAGTGTAATCAAAATCACTAAGGCTATTTATGTTCATTTCTCTTTTTGGGAACAAGAGGTTCACGGAGACGAGAGTGCAAATGGTGATGCTTACCAAGACATTAGAGGACTAACCATAGATTGTCACTTTGAACTTTAATTTCATTTTTCATAAGTCTTGAGTTTTATGCATTTTAAATTTTTCTTTAATTCGAAACAATTTTAATTTAACAATATAAATATGCTAACGTACGTATAAATTTAGATATAGTCTTTTCGTAATCACTACGTGAACTTGTGGAGATAGATAAAATTTTGCATGGACTTAATTCATGAATAATATCCCACATAAGATCAATGACAATGAGATATAAAACTCACTAAAAATATTACATTGTTGAAGATATGAGAGTCAAAAGGTACCACAAAACTAATTCATAATACGACACCGATTTGGGAAAAAGATCATAATATCCATTAATTTTATTTTTGATTAATTATTAACCATCGAAGTTTAGTACAAAAAATTTCATGCATTGAATGATGATGATAGTCATATATATTATTATCTAAAGCATACAAAGTGTAATTGAAATTTCTAAGGTCATTTATACTCATCTCACTTTTTGGTAACAAAGAGGTTCATGGAGATGAGAGTGCAGATGCCTCGACAAATGATGAAGCTTCCCACGACAAAGGCTGTCACTTTGAACTTTTAATTTTTGTTCTTCATAAATTTTGAGTTCTATGCATTTTGATTTTTTAATCAGAAACATTTTAATTTCACAGCATACAAAAGCTGACATATAGATTCAAATATAATATTTTCATAATTTTAGTATCTTGAATTTAATTTGGAAAATTTTTACTTCCAAAGAGTAAACCAACGTGCTCATAGGAGAAGGAATGTTGAGTAAACGACCATCCCTTTGCCTGCGTCCACATTTCATAAGAACTTTGAGCATGTTCAATAGTTAAACTTGACCTAAAAAACAAGAAATGCGAAAGCCTGATGACTTCTGATGTGCAATTGTTGCAGACGAACCAAAATCAAAGGTCAATGAAACGTATCGATCATTATTTAAAGCCGCAATGAAAGGCGATTGGAAAGATGTTGAGGAAAAGCTCAGAAAAAATCCCGAAGCAATGACGGCCGAAGTTATTTCTGTCAATGATAAATCTGTTGATTTGCTCAATGTTGCCATAGTAGCCGCACATGATCAATTGGCCGAGAAACTGATCAAGCTCTGGCCTGGGGAGATCCCCAATTTTTCCCTCAGAACTGCTGCCGCTAGAGGAAGCAAAAGGATGGTAAAGGCATTAATGGACAAATTTCGTCATCGACCTAGTGAAGTATCTCATGCCCTGTGCATAGCTACTACGTATGCTCCCGTGCAAAAGGAGGTCATTTGGTACCTGGCTGAGTGTACAAATGAAATTCGAAAGGATAGTGATCCCATGAGCACCCTCATTAAGGCTGGCCATTTCGGTAAGATTTCACACTCACTCATCTTATCTCATTACCTTTGCTATATACTTGATTAACTTTTTATTCATGTGTCCCGAAAGACATATGCTTGTATTTAGCTGGCCGATTCCCTGAGTTAGTGAAGGAAAGCCTTTTGAAAGAAATGGCGTCTACAGAGTCCTACCACCGTAGTGGAGCCAGACTCAATTTTTGGGAAAAATATATATATGATTGTAGGTACTTGTTACACTTATTTGTTAAAAATGTACAATTCGAGCAACCCTATCCATATGGTATTCACTCTATCTGTTCCCATTTTCAGGTATCCCTCTACCATCATTTGACTCCAAAGAAATGAATTTGGCTCAAGGTATTTTTGTTAATCGACTTAGTGATGGACTAACACGACAATAAGCATATCATACGGTGATCCTCTTCACCAGAAAGTTGATGGACAATGACTCCATTGACGTATACAAATTAATATTTACACCAAGATGTATGTCACAAATTAATATCTTTTTAACATCTGTAAAGTTAGTCGAGAACTCAATGTCAAGTTGCCACAAAGAATTATAGATTTGGATTACAGGTCATAGAGGTTGATTGATCCAAGTTCTTTTCTAACATATGCAAACGAAATTAAATTTAACTTCATTTGCAATTTTCATTTTGAGTGTGGTATGTATCATTTTGTCCATAGTCAATTCCTAATTTGCTGACATGATTCTTCTCTCCACTTCTTGGTGGCATCACCAACAGTTAAGTGTTTCAAGACGTCACTATGGAATCGTGCCACAAAATCAGGTACCCTAAATTGTCGTATTATAAATAGACATTTCATCTATGGGTGCGGAGCTCTAAATTTAAAGTGTGAAATGATACTTTGACTTTCAGTCTATCCCTTTGAGATCATAATATATTACTATATGACTCCATTCAATTCAATTCAAAATCTAGAGATATGTAGTAATTAAGGGAATCTGTAAAAGAAAAAAGAAACTCTTCTTTTCTCATGACATTGTTATGTGTGTTTTTCGATAGATCCTTTTGTTCTCCAATGCATGCGAGTTAATTTTCAGTCTATATGAAGTTTTCCTTCTTGACTAATAACTTAAATCCATCATTTTCATTTATAAGAACATGCTGCAAATGTGAAATCCTCTTTAACATTACTTCATCATTGGGACAATTGCTTATCCGATGTTACGTGCAGTATCTTTCATAAAAAACATTGGAGAATTGAAGTTGAGGCACAAATACTCTCTTAAGTTTGCAAATCTAGCTCTTGACAAGATGAGGAATCATGAGATGGCATCAAGGATTGTTCTTGACGCTTCATCTCGCGGAATCGTTGAAATTGTTAAGTCATGTCTTGAGCATTTTCCGGAGCTGACGTGGGATGAAGATTTCACAGAAAAACTAATAAACAAAGTTGTGAAGGGACGGCATGTTGACTTGTTTAGACTATTGAACACACCCGGCACGATGCCATTTTTGACTGACAAAAGTTCGGCAAAGCGGAACATGATGGAGGCAGTAATGGAATGGTCACCAGGAAGTGTAGATGCAGATATTACTGGAGCAGCTTTTCGTATGCAAAGTGAACTTCAATGGTTCAAGGTCGGTCCAACTTAATTGTGCCCCTTTGTGCTCTTAAATTTACACTCACATTGATAGGCCTCCTTTATTTCTCTGAAGGTACTGGAAGATAGGAGCGACGCTTCTTCTAGAAGTCAAAGGTTTAAGGTCGGTTCACTTTATTTGTTTGCCATCCTTATGTTCTCTTTAATTTATGTTCACATTTATAGGCGTCCTTTATTTTTCTGAAGGTAGAGAAAGATGAGAGCGATCCTCCTACACTAATACGTCTGATACCGCTGGACGATCCCTCATTAGAAGAAAGGAATGCGAAAACACACTGGCAAGTTTTTGCAGGAGAACGGCAACAATTGCTTAAAGATGCAGAAGATTGGATGAAGGATACATCCTCGTCCTGTAGCGTCGTTGCAACTCTCATCATTACGATAGTTTTCGCTGTGGTTTTTGCAGTACCAGGAGGCAACGACGGCAGTAATGGGATCCCAATCTTTCTGAAGAATGGCTCATTCATGATATTCGTGATTGCAGATGCTCTCGCCCTCTTTTCCTCTGTCACCGCTACGTTGATGTTCTTAGCTATCTTAACTTCACGCTATGCAATCGAAGATTTCCGTGACTCACTACCAAGAAAAATGATATTGGGCCTCACTTTTCTTTTCCTCTCTTTGGCCTTTATGCTAGTGGCGTTTGGCTCTGCTCTTGTAATCACATTGGGCGAAAGATTGAAGTGGATTTACATCCCAATTACGTTGCTAGCTGCCTTTCCTGTCGTATTGTTTGCGATCCTACAGCTTCCCTTGTACGTTGAAATGATCAAATCCACCTATTGGCCTCGCCTCGACCGTCCCCTGAAGCTTTGGAAATGATCTTTGCTGTTGTTGGACAAGGATATTTGTGATGTAATTTTTAATTGCACTTGTTACTGTATGTAAAATGTGAATATGATGGTATCTATACACGTTTTAAGTCTTTTGAAGCGTGGCATCAGCCATAGTTATGCTAAAGTTTAATTATGTTGTCAAGGCACGCCTTGTCTCAATGTATTTGAATGATATTTTCCCCCCAACCAATGAGCAATCACTTCTTTGTTTGTTGTATCAAGGTAAACCCAATGTGTCAAAAGAATTGGCCATATGGCTATTAGGAGTGATAGATTTCGGGGTGGGCTGGTTTCCACCTTGGAACTAGAAACCATCGACGAAGGACCAATTTCTAAGTGGATTCATGGAACTGGCTATCTTTTGATGAAGGTTATGTCGAGAAGATGGCGCTCTTATCTTCAGCATTCGCGAGAGGTGCTCCCTAAAATCAGGGGTGGCAGTGCTGGTGTCGGAGCCGAGAATGCGATCAAAAGCGAAATGGTTCTCAGTTTGGGTGCTTTAGGATACTGCAGGAGTAGCTTCCTAAGAGAAGCTAGAGAAATTGAGAAGGCCACGAAAGAACTCGTCCAGTGACGTGGCTGCTGGAATTCGAGCTCCGTCCACGCCCAATTCGATTCTTCTGCTCACCCTAATGGCGATCAGTATTTGATAGGATTTATCCAATCAAGTGAAGTAAAGATCCACCCAAATTCTCTATACTAGACAAGATTGCCCCCAACTAGTGGCCCAACAAAAGGATATTCTAACGTAGAAAGCCGAGCACAAATAAATTCAATTCAATGGAAGCTGAGCCTTTGAAATTATTAGAATTCAGCGCATTATCACAATGAAATTGAACAAAAAAAAAAGAAATCAACACATAAGATTTATTCTGATTCATCCTTAAATTAATGCTAGATTGGGCAAAAATTCTACCATAATTAGCACATCGTACCTCTGTTTTATATCACTTAATCACAAGCGAAAAAGAATATATACAGCAGTAGCTATTCGAGGGCTTAAATCCAAACTAGTAATAATATTTTGGCTCAAACGATAAAAGTCCTCTGGTGACTGGGGATGCTACACCACTACCTCACTGGGGCAGCTTCCAGACTCCGATTGCTCACCTGGGACTCTGCTTTCCTCAACAGAAATCAGTCTTCTGCCATTGCCAATACTTGCTTCGCATCCTCTCATGGAACTCTTTGCTTTCACCTCCGCAACGTTAGCCATCAATTCCTCCTTACTTTCGTGGTCCTCATGCTTCACTTTTTCTCCACTATGTCCCTCTCTACATGCATCCCTTCGTACTCAATCACCCAGAGACCGTGCACGTCGGCATAAACACCCCCAACTCGATCAGCAACAATAGCCATCAAAATCACGCAATCCAGCCTCGCCTAGGAATTTAGCCTCTTTCGGGCCTTTTGTCGATCTCAGCAGTAAAAGGCATGACATTTCTGTGGTAAACAGTGCCAGGACGCTGAGCACCTGGCCGAACAGTGAAGCGAGGAGGATCGAGACGTGGGTCATGAAGCAGAAGCGGCTGAAACTGGGAATAGAAGCTCACGAAAGAGGAGACAAGCGATATGGACTATGAGGAACACGAGGCCGAGGGAAGTTGGGGATACTCCTAAGAGGAGTCCCGGAATGAACAAGAACTTCTCAACTTCATGACATTTTCTTTTTGGTCTTGGGGGGTTTATTTGGATGTTTTATTTATATATATTAAGAGGTTAGATTTTGAACTTTATAGAAAGGGAAAGTTTCAAGTTCAACGGCTAGGACATAGGCTGGAGAGGGCACCGACTTATAGTTGTTACTCTTGTCTTGGGTAGTGCAATGGGTTGGCATCACTCTAGCCCACGTGCGTCAAAAGCCAAGGGGACAGAATTGTTAGTAAGGCTTCCCTGAGAGAAGATTTCCAGAAGATTTGTCTTTCAACAAATTGAAACAATGAGATGGCACAAAATATTGCCAACTACTTAAAATTATATGTTCAAAATAGTATTCATAAAGATGCATATAGTTAACAAAATGATTTGAGCTCCATTTCGGGTTCACTTGGATATGTAGTTGTTACCTCTGAAAACGCATTGTAAACTAGATTAATTAAACAGGGCCAAAGCAACAGGAGAAAATTTTTCAAAAAGTCCAAAACATATTGGAATTTCTGTCAATTCAATCCTAAACCTTTTAATTATGTCAATTGAGTCCTAAATCTTTTTCATGTGTTGCCAATTGAGTCAATTCGGTCAATTTGGGCAAAAAATTATTGATGTGGATGCCGTCAGTTCTACAAAGCATGTCTAATGTTGAAACGATACTATTCTATATGAAAATTTCTCGGCTATCCATTCAAGAGAAAAATATCCATTTGATGACTAGGCATTCAATTTGGTCTTGTTTGGATTATGTTATGATGCAAGCCAAACTTTTACAATATGTAGAAATCTCAACCAAGCAAATGAAAGCAAACTTGAGGTTTCCTTCACTGTATGTTCTTTTTATTGTTTTTTTTTCAAATTTTTGAGTAAATCTGGATGTAATGTCGAAGAGCTATATTATAAATTGCATAGGCATGCCAATCGTGATGACTGAAATTTTCAAAAGTTCAAATCATGAATTTACAAGCATTAAGATTGGGACACTCTGTACAATTGGAAGAAAATTTCTTTAAGATTTATGACCTAGAAGAAAAAAGTTTTACGTGGCAAGTGTTTATAATTGTTAAATATGTCTTGAATTTATGACATATTATTTGAGTGGGCCGTAGGCCCAACCCAGAGGAATTAGGTTTTTCCTTTTATGTTTTGAGACACAATATATATATATATATATATATATATATTGTGATTAGGGTTTCATTGTAAGTGCACTCTCCTTTTGATATAGTGGAATTTTTGTTTGCCTCGCCCATGGACGTAGATCAATTTGATCGAACCACGTAAATCTCGTTGTTCCACTTTTATTCTTCATTTGATTTCCGCAACAAATTGGTATCAGAGCAAGGTCAAGAGACGAAGAAGAAAGAGGGCGGCGTTTTGTGAGAGTTTTGCGTCGGCCGACTACACGCCCGCTGCGCTCGGCCAACTCGCTCGGCCAAGGCCCATTCGCCCGGCCAAGTCCGTCGGCCTCGACCCGTGATCTCGGCCACTTCCGTCGGCCACGACCCGTGTCGTCGGCCACTTCCGTCGGCCACGACCCGTGCTCTCGGCCCCTTCCGTCGGCCTCGACCCGTGTCCTCGGCCACTTCCGTCGGCCTCGACCCGTGATATCGGCCACTTTTATCGGCGAAGGCCTGTGCGCTCGGCCACTTTTATCGGCGAAGGCCTGTGCGCTCGGCTACTTTTCTCGGCCACCTCTCGGCGACCAGACTATAACAGTCCCGACAACCCTTGACGACCCGATACCAAGTCAAAGGGCTCTTTTAGATGGCATCTCTGAAGTTTCAGATTTCATCTTTTGATGGACAGGATAATTTTGGATTATGGAGAATAAAGATGAAAGCTTTATTGAGGCGATAGGGTACGGTTAGGGCGCTAGACGGAAATTATCTAGACGACATGACCTCGGCAGAAATTGAAGAGATGGACGAGAAAGCGCATAGCGCGATTCAGTTATCTCTGGATGACAACGTTCTGCGAGAAGTTGCCGATGAGGAAACGGCGACTGGTCTCTGGAAGAAACTGGAAAGTCTCTACATGAAGAAATCCTTGACTTCGAGACTTTATTTGAAGCAGCGTCTTTATACCCTAAAGATGCACGAAGGTACGCCTGTTCAGGAACACTTGGATGAGTTTAATAAAATTGTTCTGGATATGAAAAATTTAGATATTAAACTTGATGATGAAGATCAAGCCTTGATTGTGTTATGTTCACTGCCTGCTTCATATGAGAATTTCGTGAACTCGATGCTTTATGGACGTGAATCCATAACTTTGGAGGATGTTAAAGCATCTTTGAATTCTGCTGAACTGAGAACGAAATTGAATGGGAATTCAAGTGAAAACAAAGCAGATGGTTTGTTTGTGAGAGGTAGAAACAAGATCAGGGATAAAGCTCCTCGAGGGAAATCTACTAACTGTTCTAAATCCAGGCCACCTGGAGATAAGATGAATGTCGAGTGCTATTATTGTCACAAGTGGGGACATTACAAGTCTCCAAAGGCAATCTGGTTGTGATGAAAGGAAGCAAGTTAAATCACTTGTATCATCTACAGGGTAGCACTGTTATTGGTCCTTCGATTGGCACATCTAATTCTGTTTCTGATAATGATAAAACAAAACTGTGGCATATGCGTTTGGGCTACATGAGTGAGCGTGGCATGACAGTTTTGAGTAAACGTGGTTTACTTTGTGGAGAGCGAAATTGTGTTCTTGGCAAGCAGTGCAGAGTTAGCTTCAGTACTAGCACACATTCAACAAAGGGCACACTTGACTACATCCACTCTGATTTGTGGGGACCAGCACAGGTTCCATCTAAGGGTGGTGCTTTTTACTTTGTGACGTTCATTGATGATTATTCCAGGAAGGTTTGGGTTTATTTTCTGAAGAGGAAAAGTGATGTATTTGAAACCTTCAAGAAGTGGAAAACCCTTGTTGAGAATCAGATTGGAAAGAAGATCAAACGTCTTAGGACTGATAATGGTCTTGAGTTCTGCAGTGGCGATTTTAATGAATTCTGTGCAGATGCTGGTATCGTTCGACACCGTACAGTTAGACACACTCCTCAGCAGAATGGGGTGGCAGAACGTATGAACAGAACCCTTTTGGAGAGAGTAAGATGCATGCTCTCTAATGCTGGCATGGAAAAAGACTTTTGGGCTGAAGCTGTTAACACAGCATGTTATCTGGTTAATCGCTCTCCTTCAACAGCAATAGACTGCAAGACTCCCTTTGAGAAGTGGTTAGGTAAGCCTTGCGATTACTCTAATCTAAAGGTTTTTGGATGCCCTGCTTATTATCATGTTAAGGATGGTAAGTTTGAGCCTAGAGCAAGAAAATGCATCTTTGTTGGATATGGTGATGGTGTAAAAGGGTATCGTTTGTAGTGTCAGGAATCCAACTCGCATAAGTTCATTATTAGTAGGGATGTTACTTTTAATGAAATGCTTATGCTTGATCAAAGGAAGGTTGTTGATGAGTCTGCAGGAAAATTTGAGAGTGATATGAATGAGGTGGAGCTTCAGGTGGAGCTTCCAGAGAAGACCTCTCGGAATGATTTGAGCAAACAAAGTGCTGTTGTTGATTCAAGTTCAGATGAGGAAGCTGCAGATAAGGTGGAGCAACCATACTCTATTGCCACTGGCAGAGAAAGGAGGCAGATTCGACCTCCTCAAAAATATGGATACTCTGATCTGGTGGCTTATGCTCTCACGACAGCAGAAGTTCTTGAGAGAAATATGATGGTAAAAAAGATTGGCACTGCTGACAATCCTGCTGATATGTTGACCAAGTCAATCCCCGCCAACAGTTTAAGCATTGCTTGAACTTGATTGGCATGCTTGTTTGAGGTTTGCCCCTTTATGGGGTTTGGTGGCGAGGTGAATGAAATTCTACCTTTTGTTTGAAGAGGACATATTCTTTCCTTTGTTACATCCTTTGTTTCCTACACCGAGTTAGCTCACGTAGGCTTAGGGATGCTGGAAGAACATGTTCGGCTTCTTGACTTATTAAATTCAAGCCAAGGTGGAGAATTGTTAAATATGTCTTGAATTTATGACATATTATTTGAGTGGGCCGTAGGCCCAACCCAGAGGAATTAGGTTTTTCCTTTTATGTTTTGAGACACAATATATATATATATATATATATATATATATATATTGTGATTAAGGTTTCATTGTAAGTGCACTCTCCTTTGATATAGTGGAATTTTTGTTTGCCTCGCCCGTGGACGTAGATCAATCTGATCGAACCACGTAAATCTCGTTGTTCCACTTTTATTCTTCATTTGATTTCCGCAACAATAATGCTTATATAATTGGAAGAAAAATTCTCTCATCAGATTTATGACCAAGAGGAAAACGTTTTACATGGGAAATGCATATATGCTTGAAATTAAAAATAAAATAAAATAAATAAAAATAAAACTGAGAAACATATGCCCTTAAATAGGGTGCTCAATCTAGTTGATATTCATATTTTTCTACTAATTGAGCATCATAGTTAAGAACATGTATTCCTAGTTTATTTTTAATTTTCAAGCATTATGAACACTTGCCATGTAAAACTTGTCTTCTTGGTCATAAATCTTACAAAGCTTACAAAAGCTCATTTAAGTTTTAGCTGGATCTTCAACAAACTAACCAGGTTTTTGGGAATTGGAATGACATGAGCATTGTCCTCCTTCAAAGTTGAAATAGAGACTGTTGGTAACCTCCATTCATGCATTAAAAGGCCACATGATTAAAAGTGGGGGAAATTACCAAAATCCTAACTTATTGCTATTGTTCCAATTCAGTCTTAAGCAAATTTTTTGGCAAATTAAGTTCTAAATCTTTTGCAATTGTACCAATTCAATCCATTTGATTAACCAGCACTGACGTGGCGATTTTTTAAAATATTTTTGTAATTCAAATTTTCTAATTATTTTTTCATAACTTTTTTCTTCTTTTTTTACTTTTTTTTTTAGGGTTTGAGTCAACAGCCTCGCCGGCCACTAGTAGAGGGCGGGCAAGCTCATATCCCCTCTAGGTGAGGGTCGAGAGCCCTTGCTTCGGCGATAGCCATGGCGGGGATCGCTAGCCCTTACTTGTAGCTAGGCGAGGGTCGCAACCCTCATTGATCGCTAGGCTCACCCCCTTGTAAGCCCTCAATATGGTTGCCACAACTGGCGAGGGTTGGAAGCCCTTACCCAAGGGGCCAGTGGCAGGTAGGGCTGCCAATCCAAACCTTAAAAAACAAGAGAGAAGTTAAAAAAGAGGAAAAAAGTTATTAAAAAATCATTCAAAAAGCATTAAAATGTCATTAAAAATTGCCACATCAATACCGGCTAACCAAATGAACTGAATTGACATAATTGTAAAAGGTAATTAAAAAGTTATTAAAAACTAATTCGAAAATCATTAAAAAAAATATCATTAAAAATTGCCACGTCAACACAAACTAGGCAATGGACCGAATTAACATAATTTTAAAATATTTAGGACTCAATCAGCAAAATAGAAAGGGTTTAGGACTGAATTTGTACAATTGTAATAAGTTGAGGACTTTTTGGTAATTTTCCCTTAAAAGTGAGTGCTAAAATAGAACAAACATCAAACGAAGAGAAAAACAATGTAAAATACAGAATTACAACCACGGTTTTAATAATCAGCTCTTGCCTAGAGTAAAATCTCTCTTAATCTTGACCAAAGGATCGTAAACGAAGAAGCAAATAAACTTAACTTCTACTATAAGTATTAACACAAAAATCTCATTTATCCACAACAATGCTAAACATATCTTGTGATTATTCGATCCTCAGGCCACGTAGCACTTCTAACTGCACCAAGAGGGGAAAAAAAGGGTAAAATCGCTCATTATAATGAAAGGAAATGCAATAAGAAACAGACGAAGCTGAAGAAATAGCAACAAAATCACTAAATACTCAATTAACCTTCTCTCGAACTGCAAATTACTGAGAAACATCAATCGACATCTTTTTATCACTGCCATGTTGACATTGACAAAAGGGATGAACTCTGATCAGATTAGTGATTTACCAAAAAATAAGCAAAGCAAAGTTTGCTGTCAAAAGAAATTTTTTCGTAGATTGCCGTTTGACTAGAGGCACATGTCGCGACTCTTAAAATTTTTCGATCGATGTAAAAATTTCGGGTTAACGAATTATTAGGTTAATAAGATGGAATAACCTAATACGGACCATCCCATGCCCTATTGAATCGCAACTTTGAGTTTTGTTCGAATGATTTTAGAATTTGGAGTCGCCACTAATCATTTTTGGTAGGTTGATTAGAAACGTAAGTAAATTAGTGGGAGAACTAAATTACTTCTACGAACTAGAGACTATGAGTTTGGGGATTTGGTTACACTAGTTAATTAAAACTAATATCTTTTCTGTACCATAATTTCATGGATATCCTAATTTGGCAACTCATGCTTGGTTTATTCCTAAGGCTCTAGTGGAGTGTTCTCTTTTTATGTTTTCACTTTTTAAATGAGATACATGGATGGTATTTTTTCGGTATTATTAAAGTATTAAAATTCTCTGAAGCCAAAAGAGAGAGTGTATTAATGACTGCTGTGCAGTGTTACGTTCTCCAACAGGTGGCTGGGCCACTCATTTTGGGGTCGAAGAATCAAAAATTTAATTACAGGAAGTAAATGACAATAAATAAAGACCACCAATGGATGACTCAGCCTTAGCTTAGCCCTCTCTTTTGGGGTTTAATGGTACAGGAATTAAATTATAGAAAATTAAATTGCGATAAATAAAGACCTCCAATGGATGGCCTAGCATTGGCTTGGCTCTCCCTTTTGGGGTTTGATGGTGCATGAATTAAATTGCAGGAATTTAAACGATGGTAAGTAAAAACCTCCAATGGGCGGCCTAGCATTGGCTTGGCTCTTCCTTTTGGGGTTTAAGGTGCATGAATTTAAATTGCAGAAAATAAAGACCTCCAATGGATGGCCCAGCCTTGGCTTGGCCTTCTCCTTTGGGGTTTAAGGTGCAGGAATTAAATTGCAGGAATTTAAATGATATTAAGTGAAAAACCTCTAATGGGCGGCCTAGCATTGGCTTGGCTCTTCCTTTTGGGGTTTAATGGTGCAGGAATTAAATTGCAGAAAATTATAGCACGAATGCGACATGTGAATATGGAGACATATGAGTACGACACGACATAATTGAGATTTAAATCAATTCATTGGGGGTAACGAAATTCTTGAAGATTTTAATAGATAGGATCGTTACCTGATTTGAAGAATTTGATGGCCGTATTCGAACCTCGTATCGCCTTGTGGAATAAGATTGCGGCTCGAACAACAGGGGTGAACTCTTGATTTTTGTTGATCAATGAAGGAATTGGTGATGATAACCCCGTAGCTTTAAACTCCCATCATATTCAAAATTCTCTCTCGCTTTTTGGTATTTTCTTTCTCTCAAATTTTTCTTCAATCACTCAAAACCCTCTCAAACATCCAAAATTTTCTCTCCAAAAAAATCCCCATCCCAAGCTCACTTCTTCCTTTTTTTATAATTCACTCATTTATCTCCCATTCTAATTTTTCCACTAACTCTATATCTCATTCTAATTTCTCCACTAACTCTTCTTTATTTTCATCTTCCCTTCTCCATCTCTATCTCACATTATAATCTCTCCACAAACTCTTCTTCATCTTCTTCTTCCCTTCTCCCATTCTAATTTCTCCACTAACTCTTCTTCATATCCATCTTCCCTTCTCTATTCTTATCTTATTTTCTCCATCCATTCTTCTCCATCTTCCTTTCCCTATTCTAATTTCTCCACTAACTCTTCTTTTTGTTATTTGCAAAATAACCCCTCAAGAGATTTTAAGTATTTGTAATTCGGTCCCTGGAAAAATATTTCTTTAAATCCAAATCTCCTCATAATTTTCAACACACCTCTCCTATACTTAGTCGAAATTCACCGCATCTCAAATTTAACTTCATTTCTCGCTGCTGAAAATAATCCAAAATTTAATTAAAGCCTTTTTACAAAATTAAGTCATTTTGGATATAATTGGGCCAAGATAAAAATTTAGAATATTAGAGAACAATGTCACAACTCCTAAAAGTAAAAAATGAAAATAAATTAACTCAAATTGAATTTTTTAGGCCCGATTCGAGATTATGCTTTTAAAAGAATACACAACCCCGAATTGGATTTTTTAAATTTATGATGGCCAACATGAAAAGGGATTTAAAAGAAAAATATTGAATATTTTTATGTATTTTTGTTGCCTCAAATGCTATTATTTATTATATATTTCCTAATTTCTAAAAATATAAAAAAACACAAAAAATATGAAAAATCATTTTTATTCAAAATTGGTTCTATAGGCTTGGCCAAGGTCCCCAACATTTATTTTTTTAATTTTATGAATTTTTATGAATTTTATATTAATTTTCAAAAATAAAAATATCGAAAAATACTGAAAATATGAAAAATTATTTTTTGTTTCTCAAAATTGGTTCCCTAGGCTTAGCCAAGGTGGCCAAAGTTGATTTTTTAATTTTATGAATTTTTATGGATTTTTTTATTAATTTGAAAAGAGAAAAGATGATTAAAAACAAGGTGTCAACAGCTGCCCCTCTTTGAAAGGAAGCGCGGTAGAGGTTCATTTCAAAGACGAGATGACACCTGAATCCTAATTGACTCAACACAATGAAATAAAAAAAATTGTGACATTTGATTTCTAATACCTCTCTGTATAAGTTCTAATCCAGGCTGGGATTGAGGAAGCTCCTATGAAGTGAGGGAGAAATAGATATGCAAGGGATTTACCTGTAACTTAACTGCTCATCGTATGGCTGCTGCCTGACATGAATGCTCTATCGAAAAGTGGAATGAAAACCTAATGATTCGTTATAAGAAAACCTTATGGTGGTTGAACTTGGACCCGCATGGTAGGTCAACCCATGGTAGATTCTTAACAAAAAGATTCTACTATTTAAACTTTGATTGAAATTTGACCCGTATGGTAGGTCACCCCATGGTGGATTCCTAGTAAAAGGATTCTACTGATTAAATGGATTATGATTTGACCCGTATGGTGGGTCACCCCATGGAAATGCATGTAAGAAAGACTTTGTGTCTGTAGAAAGGACTTGGTGCCTATAAAAAAGACTTTTGTGTGCTTGTAGAAAGGACTTTGAGTGTCTGTAGAAAGGACGTTTGTGTGCCTGTAAAAAGGACTTTGGGTACCTGTAAAAATGACTTTGTGTCTGTAAGAAGGACTTTGGTGCCTGTAAGAATGACTTTTGTGTGCTTGTAGAAAGGACTTTGGTGCCTGTAAGAAGGACTTTGGTGCTTGTAAGAAGGACTTTTATGTGCCTGTAGAAAAGACTTTTATGCATATAGAAAGGACTTTGGTGCTTGTAAGAAGGACTTTTGTGTGCTTGTAGAAAAGACTTTGGTGCTTATAGGAAGAACTTTGGTGCCTGTAAGAAGGACTTTGGTGCCTATAAGAAGGACTTTTGTGTGCCTGTAGAGAGAACTTTGAGTGCCTGTAGAAAGGATTTTAATGCTTGGAAGAAGGACTTTGGTGCTTGTAAGAAGGACTTTTGTGTGCCTCTAAAAAGGACTTTGGGTGCCTGTAAGAAGGGACTTTGAGTGCCTGTAGAAAGGGCTTTAATGCCTGTAAAAAGGACTTTGGTGCATGTAGAAAGGACTTTGGTGCCTGTAAGAGGGATTTTAGTGCATGTAAGAAGGGACTTTTGTGTCACGAAGGGTGTCATTCTGGGATCTTGGTAGTTCGGGAATCCTGCAGAAGCTCAAACCTATTTTAACTTACTATGAAGGGTGCCATTTTTGGGATCTGGGGAGAGCAGGAATCCTAAGAATCTTAAACCCAATTTAACTTACTTCAAAGGATGCCATTCTAGGGTCTGGGAAGATCAGGAATCCTGCAGAAGCTCAAACCCAATTTAACTTACCATGAAGGGTGCCCTTCTAGGATCTGGGAAGACCAGGAATCCTACAGAAACTCAAACCCATTTAACTTACCTTGAAAGGTGCCATTCTAGGATCTGGGGAGACCAGGAATCCTGCAGAAACTCAAACCCATTTAACTTAACTTGAAAAGTGCCATTCTAGGATCTGGGGAGACCAAGAATCCTGCAGAAGCTCAACCCAATCTCAGTTACCTCAAAGGGTGCCTTTCTAGGATCTGGGGAGACCAGGAATCCTCCAGAAGCTTAAACCAGATTTAATTTACCTCAAAGGGTGCCTTTCTAGGATCTGGGAAGATTAGGAATCCTGCAGAAGCTCAAACCCGATTTAACTTACCTCAAAGGGTGCCTTTCTGAGATCTGGGGAGCCCAAGAATCCTGCAGAAGCTCAAATTCAATTTATATTCTCCTGCCGCTTTAGGAATAAGCTATAGAGATAGAGATCAAAATACCTTGAACATTCCTATTTTTGCGACAAATCATGCTTCTTTGAAGAAAATGGATACATGTATGTACCGTAATGGATTCGAGCATCCTGACCCTCATCAGAATTCATTCTCTTGAAAGGTTCCGGTTGAAGATATACTTACCTGAGGATTTGGAAAATCGTCTAGTGATTTCTTGACAACTAGGCTTGTTCATTCAATAATTGCTGGATTTCGAGACCTTGAAAGGTAACTCGAATATCGAAAATGTGTTTCCTGTCAAGCAGTGTCAGAGGTAACATGTGCAAGCATTTTCATCAATGAGTTCACTGGTTTATGCGAAACTTGCTCAGCTAAGTTTGCAATGATTAGAAGCAGTCTGTGTAATAACTCATGATACGATCGATCAATATGTGGATCATACAAAACTATTCTGTGATATTTGCATTACCAAATTTGTTCAAGGAGGTAATCATCGCATGAATACCTCAAATGTGATATGAATTGGGGACTATAGTCCGAAAGGGCTTTCTCTCGCTCTCGAGAAAGGTTGTTTATCCTAATTGCAGGATTTGAAAAGGAATCACTTGATCTTACTGTCATCGCATTCAGCAAAGGTTTGAGTAATCTCGTAATTGGTACGATCAAGCCAATCTGGAGCTCTTGATTAGGACCATAATGTAGGCTGGGTCAAAGGCTTACAAAAGGGGACTCTTTTGAACTAAGGCCATTGAAAAGAAGTATTCATCATCTTCTCCGGATTTACAAGTCAAGAGCCCTGCAATAATGAGAGAGAAATAGTTTTGCTCGTACCTTTTCGAGCGATGCCTAAAATCTTTCAACTCTACGTTAATTCAAGTGCTTTAATTAGAATAGACTTTCACGAGTTGTAATGTAGGTTGGGATTGGGGACCAAGGAAATGGAAGGCTTATTTTGGCCTAGAAAATATATGAGGTAGGTTCGGCGTTGGTGATCTTGCCCCTTTACCACCAGCTTCGACCTTTTTTAGAACAGACTTCAAAGGACATTATCGTTGTATAAGGAAGATGTCAACTTCTGCTAATGCTGTCGTCGCTCCCGAACGGTGTAAACTTCAACTGTATATTTTGCCATTTGATTCCTTCCAAGAATTTTCTTTCGTGATCAGATCCCATTGGGAATTGACTGCATGAGATAGTATGTTTTCACTGAATTTCCAAAGGCATTCAAAAATGAATATTGATTTGAATGGGCATTGGCCTTGGTTTTGATCGGTGCTTTACTTTTTCATGCCTAGAGACCGGCTTTTCTTCTTTTGGTCCCGCTTTTTGCCTTTTTGTCTTTTCTGTTCTGTTTAGAAAAAGAATTTCTAAAAGTTGCGCCATATACAGATGCATATCAAAGATTTAGCGCACTCGAAGAGTTGACTCGGGAACTCTATGTAGACCCACTTCTTCTGAGTTCTTCTACTTTAAGGTGGTGCCATCTTCATCTTGGACTTAGCGGTGATCACCAACAGGGTTTTAAGAAACGAATATGTAGGCTCAATTGGGCGATGCAAAGGATGAAAGTGTATTGGATAGAGAAACGAATGCTTTTCGTCATCCTAAGGCACTTGAATTACCGTGCGAGGTCGAAAGCAAAGAATCACTCGAAAATTGATGTTAGTCCGAGCAAGAAAATTTCTAACCATTTACCTCGTGAAATTGATGGGACTATGCTCATTTGGCCCCGATGAGGGGTGATTCTCAACAGGGGTTATGAAATGAAACCGCCGCTCAAATGGGTTATCAATGGCTAGTGTAGTGTTTAAGATAGAGAAACGAATACCCCCTTCCCTTCGGCTATCATACCTTTTGCGAGAAAACCCATTGTCTCGGGGAATGCGGGACTCACTTAGCACTCGACTTACTGTGGATTAAAATACAGGATGTGTATAGGAGTGGCTTGCCTTTCATCATCCTATCATGCCCTATTCTATATATTCGATGCATCATGCATGATTTATGTTCCAAGCCAGAATTAGTAAAATAAACATGCAAGAGAGTTATGTATAAATCATGGAACATATAAACACAATGTGGGTGTGGGAATTCTTAAGCATCATGCATGTTTATGAAATGTGCAAGTGTATCAAGAAGGGGAGAATTTCAATTCCCTTGGTCATGTGGGCAGATTAAACAAATTAGGGAGTCTACCCCTTAAGTCGAGGAGTAGCTTGTTTCTGACCTTGCCCCTGCTCAACGAAATGCCTGAGTGAAGTGAAACATTTAGGCTTTTTACTGTTGACAACCGTCATGGTTATCAATTGAATGCCCTAATTTACTCCCATTTCATTAGAACGGATCTTTTCAGATGATTGTAATTTTTCTTTTTGGAGTTGTCTCCTTTAACATGTTAAATGTTAGTGTAAATATTTCCTGTAAAAAGGAAAATAGACGTGTTAGTCGGTATCAGAAGGGATAAATTGGAAATGATACTGATTTACCCTTCGTCTTGAATGCCTTTCACGAGTCTTTTACCAGTTTTGCTGGATTGACTTTTCCTCGACTTTTTTTGGACGCTTCTCCATTAAGTCAAGAACGTGGTAAAATACTGGCTTCAGTATTGTTCGTCGAGTATTCTTGTTTCTTACTGCAAAAAAGAAACATACAAAAGATTGTATTATCCATTCACAACATTTACAATATTTTCTAACGTTGGGGATCGAATTTGGACCACTCTCGAACCATCGTTATTCCCCACGCTATCGGCCCATTAGACCGTAGACGTTCATGAGGCTTTCCTTTGAAGAGTTAAATCTCGGGATTGCATTGGGTCATTTCACTTTACGGTACATCTCAAGGCAATTTGCAATCCCTGTTAAGAATGGAATAAGACAATTGACGATTCGAGATGATTATGAAAAAAATTGGAACGACACAACGTCATCCATCTTCAAGATTGCTAGTGTCTTTCGCGCATAATCCCTTTCGGTTTGAAGCTGTCTATCCAGTGATAATATCCATAGATCGATTTGGCCCCAATTTAGTCCAACTAGGAATTCCGTTTTTTGGGTACGACTGTTCTCTTGGGTTATTTTGCAAATTCTTGAAAGCAGAAGGGACCTAGCTTAAAACTGGGGCAATTCGAGGGTAAATTGAAATGATACGGAACTACCCTTTGAGTTTATGTGGATTTCTACTCGCCATCAATTTTTCGAAGTTTGGTGTGGTAACGGGTCCGAGCATTTAATAGGGGAAAGGGAAATGATTACTTCTTGCTTTTGCATTAATTCAGGACGTTGATAAAAGTAAATAACATCCCCTACCAGGAAATAAAACTTATGCATTCATTCAGGATCTGCTCGGTTTCTTTTGTAGGTCTTCCAGTGATCAGCCAGCTTCGTTCCAGATCTAATACGCATCGGTCATGTTGCAGGACCTGTGATCACCAGCTTCGAAATACAGACTCCGTGTGCACATTAAAGCCCCGGTGCTTCACCAACATTAACTGGTTGATCATGCGGCAATCTCGTCGTCGAGGCTACTTGCTCGATGATGATGCATCCCCTTTTCCTCGGAAGGCATCAATGTTGGTTCTATAGGCTCGGTCTTTTCGTATCTCGTCCCAACAGAACTTGATCCTATATGTCAACGGAATCTACATGAATAACTGTAAGGCTTTAACATCCTGTGTGACAGATCTTTCATGAGACTGATCAACATGTATAGCTAAGTGAGGTTCAAACTCATGGAGATCACGAAAAGAAAACTCAAAAGTGCTCCCGTTAATCTACTCAACTTCCAACATCTTCAATAATCAAACATCAGTGCAAACTGTGACAATACCTCATTTATCTCCCATTGCAGAATCCAGAATGCCCTAAACAGAGTTTTTTTCCCCTTTAGAGTTTGACTTGGTAGATCTAGATTTCATTGCCAAGGAAGCATGAGCAAAGCCTTTATACAAAGTAGCTAGAACTAGGGGATTCAAAGCAACTGGAAGACCTATTGCAAGATTGGAAGCTATCTGCAACAATTCTTCGAATATTTGGAAAGCCAGTAAAGCAGGAAAGCTACGTACTCATGATTACTAATTGGACCAGAAGAGGAACGAAATTGCTTCATGAACTTCCCATAAGCTTGAAAGAATTCTAGAATAGGAGGGGCATGAGCATCTTTTAGTTCACTAATGGGTTTACCATATGGGGAAGTCCAGTAACGAAGAAGATGTCCAAAAGAGTAATCGACATGGGTCCCCATGGAAACAAGAAACAATTGGTAAGGGGAGACCAAAAGCCAATTGCAGCACCTAATAGTCTAAGGTTTAGGTTACAGGACAGCATACTAACCTCTAAAGCAATATCTAAGCCGTTTGATTCCTGGATAATTGATATCATTCCATCACTATTCAAATGAAGATACTATTTGTAGAAGTCCCACTCGAATGAAGGAAATTCTCGGAATTGAGAATGCTCCGTTGTCCATATATCCGTCATAGAAGTCCTCTAGATGGCAAGTGATCGAGGAATCAAGGACTGAGGACTAATCAATCTGGATAAACTTTTAGCTAGTTCAAAAGGTCAAAATGACAATTATCGAATCATTGGTCTCACTTTAGATCATCAAAATTGGCCATAAGTTCCTAAGAAAGCTATGATTATAGCGATTTGAAAATTACGAGAGAATAGGTGATGCGGCAATACATTATGGATTACACCTACAAAGCGTTCGAATTGAAACGATGTACAAAGCTTACCCAAGAAGAAATCGCATAGGATGAAGGTACGGTTTAAAAGAATTAAAATCATTTTAATCATTTTAAAAGGGAACATATGTTTGCACTCAAAATAACCCGTCCATCAAAACATGTATTTTACACATGAGAAATTGACACATGTGCTAAACACTTGAGTGTTGGCACTTGATTTTTTCAACAATTTTATTTTAGAAAATTAATTAAAAGCTGAGAAAAATTCATAAAATTAAAAAAAAAATCAACTCTGGAACCCTTGACCAAGCCTAGGGAATCATTTTGAACAAAAAAATATTTTTTAGTATTTTTATATATTAGAAAATAACCAAAAATTACAAAAATAGAACTTGTGACCAGAAAAATATATAAAAAAACATTCCTTAGTCTTATTTTAATCCCAATTGTATTTTGGTCATTTTAAATCTCAAAAATGTGATCAGGAACCTCAATTTCAAAAATCTTGAATTTAAGTCCCTGGTTGAACAAAAATCACAAATCGAGTCCTTTTTAGACTTCTTTTCACCTTTCACCAGTTATGACATTTGATCTGGATACCTGTAATTTTGTTCTGGTTTAATCAAATTCTCGAAAACAGGCCAAATTGGCATCGAATGGGAACGTAATGGAGCTGCACAGGGAAGGTCAAACCCAACCTGACCCGATCAAACCAGTTAACTTGATCTCGATAGAAACCAGGAGCAGAATACCTCTCCCTCTTCTTCGGACGTGCAGTGAGTGCAGGGGACAAAAATGTGAAAAAAAAAAGCTGCATCAATGCAAAAACCCTGAACATATCCTGGAGAGAGGATATCCTTGAGTCCCTAGGTTGTAAAAAGAGAGAGGGTAAGAAAACTCAGAAGCCTGGACCGAGATGCAGGGAGGAAGCAGGTGCCATTTTTGGTGAAAAACCATTAGGACTCGGGCACAGGGCTTCAAGATTTCCCCCCAGGCATATAGCAACCGAGGGAGAGGAGGCACTAGAATAAGCCTCTCGGCTATAAAGAAAATGGAGGGCGCTCGGTAGATAATGGGGGCACAGCTCGATCCAGGGGGGCTCGTTCCGGGTTTTGAGAGCTCCTAAGCAGAAAAACTGAGCTGAGGAGGAGCTTTTGAAAAAGTTGATTGAGAGAGCCTTGAGGGAAGCTCTTGGTTTCCGAGAAGGCAAAAAGAAGAAAAGTCGGGGAGGGGTATTTTTGAAGGGGAGACAAAAGGAGAAAGAGGAGCTTACGGAGTTGGCCCAAAAAGAAAAAAAAAAGAGAGGAAGAGAAAGGGATGTCGAGAGCTTGAGAGTTCTGGTCGAGAGAGAGAGTCCGAAAAGCAGACGGGAAGAGAACTGAGAGAGCTCGTGCGAGGGAGCTCGTGAGAGAAAAAGGAACGACGCTTGTTCTCTCGCGGAAGAATCGTCAAGCCCTTCTCCACTGTCTCAACCATCCAACATCGTTCGTCGACGTCCGAAAGCCTCCAGCCCACATCTGTCGTCCCGTGACTCCCTCTTCTCCTTTCCCAGAATATACTGTTCTGCATTGGAAACCCAAAGAATAAAAGAAGGTGGCGCTCGGGGTGGATGAGGAAAATCAACAAAAAAAAAAGGGTTAATATCACGAAAAACCTCAAATTGGTATGCGAGTGACAAATTTATCCTAAATTATTTTTTTAATCACGAAAAATCCCAAACTGGTACACATGTGACAAATTTACCCAAAACTATTTTTTTGACCTCAAAAAATCCCAAACTAGTACATTTGTGACACATTTACCCTAAACTAATACAATTGCGATAAATTTACCCTCCGTTAATTTTCGTTAATTAAACATTAAATTGCTTAATTAAATAGCATATGGCACTTCACGGGTATACCAGTTTATGATTTTTACCCTTTGTTTGCCACAGGTTTATCAATTTAGGATTTTTCATAGCACTAATCTAATTTAATAAAGGGTAAATTTGTCATAGGTGTAATAGTTTGGGGTTTTTCGTGGTAAAAAAAATTAGTTTGGGGTAAATTTATCATTAATGTACCAGTTTGGGGTTTTTCTTGATCAAAAAAATAGTTTGGGGTAAATTTGTCATAGGTGTACCAGTTTGGGGTTTTTTGTGATAAAAAAAATAGTTCGAGGTAAATTTGTCACAAGTGTACCAGTTTAAGGTTTTTCATTGTAAAAAACATAGTTTGGAGTAAATTTATCACGGGTGTATCAGTTTAGGTTTTTCGTGGTATTATAAAAAAACGACAAGGGAGACAAGGAAGTCTGCGTTCTTTGGCAATCTGTACTTTGGTGAGCAAAAGAAAGAACAGAGAGTGAGAACTTGAGGAGAGCAAGATAAAGGGTCTGGCGGCTAGAAAAGAAAAAGAAATGGAGGAACAAACAAAAAGGAACAGATCTGGTTTTTCAAGGACAGGTGGGGTTAAGACTCATTTTTGTACGAGATCTCCACCGAGAGCTAGAGAGAGAGAGCGCGCTTAGAGGCCGAAGCTGTCGCCGCCGCGCCAATGCCATCACCATCGCAATCCCAGTCGAGCCTCATCGGAGCCGCACTCAACGATTTTTTGACGGACATCGGGTCGCGTTCGTGGTCGTTCAGGTAAGTCATCTAGCCCCTATTATGTGTGCTGTAGCGGTGGGTTGTAAAATGGGCTCGTAAGATGTTCATCGTCGGCGTAGGCAGTCGGAAGTTAAAAAAAAATTATTTTACATCATTGAAGGAGCCGTCTCCAGTAAAGTCGCGTGGAGGAGTTGTCGTGAGAAAAGAAGACTGGGGAAAAGAGTAATTAAAAGAAAAAAGGATAAAAGAAGAAAAGCAAAAGAGCGTGAGCTCTGAGTGAGTGCTGACGTTGGGTTGTTTTGATGAATTGGTTTGGTTTTGGCTGGTTGGGCTAAGAGGGTATTAGGCCCAATAGGAGAGAGGATTGAACAAACATTAATAAAGCTTGGGCTTTTTTGTGAAATCACTAAAAGAATGCAAGCTAAGTTAGGCCCAGAGCCTCGCCTTGCCTTAGATCAACCTAGGCTCATGAGCCCAGGTCAGCTTGGTCGTGTGGGTCGGGTCTACTGACGGTTCGACTTTTATAACCCCTTAAATTGACGCTTTTTCCCTGTTGGGCAAATTATCCGAAATCAAAATCAAACCTTAGGTAAAAAAATTTTCTAAGCCTTTAGGGCTTTACTAGGGTTACATAATGCTTTTTATCCGCACATCATTGACTCTTTAATTGTGTACATTACATGCCTTGATTGTGACTAGTAGGATGGCCTCACATCTACATGAACACGTTAGAAAAACACTTCATCTCAGTACTGAAAGGGTGTTGGTCCAAACATCGACATAACCAAATCCCTAGACCCTTAATCTCTAATTGCGTAGAATTGAACGGTATCTCTTGACTACTCGATAAGATTTTTGGTCTACCTTCCCCAAAGACCAATGGTGACCCCTTTCTAATGAATCTAAGTTTCATGAAATTTGGAGTCTTCTAGAAGAATTTATGGAAAAAATAATGAGAAAATTGTCCAAAAAATCTTAAACCAATTGTACAGTGGCTAACTCAGTTCTAAACCTTTCAATTATATTAATTTTATCATAAACATTTTGACAATTTACCAATTTAGTCATAATTTGCCAATTTAGTCCTAAAACTTTTGATGATTTTTAAATTTAGTCTTTTCGGTTAATTTTGATCAAAAAACGCACATATGGTAGTTTAGTCTAGGCTGGCCATCCTACAGCATCGTACGTAGCATGGATGTAAGCTCTAACTCGAAAGGGTTCAAAATACGTTCTTCTTTTTTTTCCCCAACTCTAGGCCAATGAGGTTGCCAGCCGACCCTTGCTTGGTTTAGGCGAGGGCAACGTGGCTTTTGCCGGACAACAGGCAAGGATGGTGAGGGTCTCCGCAACCTTGCCTGCCATAGGATCAAAATTAATATGGATAATAGATCCAATCTCATCATACAAGTTTCAATATTTTAGAATATACTTAAGACTTGCCTCTAAAATACTTTAGTGTGAGTCTAAAAGTGAAGAAGGTGTAACTAGATTGAAGAGAGAGAAAATTAAATTGAAGAAAGGGATATTTTGGTAAGTTAATGGGAAAGAGAAGAAGAAGAAGAGTGCCTTAACCAAAAATGGAAGTGAAAATAGCCTCTGTGAGAATTATTATGAAGGCCGATTATTAATCAGATGAAAGGAAAGATACTTACCCTGTACCATTGGAGTTCTCTTTGCATTTGAAAGGCGGCACTGGCCACGTTAGTAACAACGTCGAAACTAGGGTCGTACTCTGCTGCGTACTCTACTATTGCTCCCATCATCCTCATCCAATCTTGCAATGTAGGTGCTAGAACTAATGATAATTGATTGGTTGAGCTTATCGCCAAGAAGAGTCCGAGAGTCCTTTCTTGGCGATAGTGCACATCGGCAAAAGCATATATTGAAAACCTATTATCGTCAGGCGATATCCAAATAATCTCCAGGAATAATTGAATACCTAATTTTATGATTTCACTGATTCTCCTAGATATAGCTTCACCCAACAGATTGTCATGCTCTAAAAAATCAGAGATCTCAGTAGTTTTACTACGAGAGATTGCAATGCAAACTTGTTTCGTCAACTCAATCGCTGCCACGTGTCGTACCTTCACCTCGTGAGTCCTCTTGATGATGGGAACTACAAAATAATAAAGAAAATATGAAAATACGAAACACATAGGTGGCTATTGGATTTCACTTTAAGAAAAGGGTAGTCCAACTTTACATCTCAATTTTTGTTATTTGACACAACAGTTTATTAATACTCGTATTTTCTCGCAAAAGCCCCTACCACATTTAGTGGTAGGATTCAACGCACAATTATAACGAAATAAAGCATTAAGCGACAAAAGAAAATTAAGGCACGAGATTTTATCTTGATTTACCCTTAAATTATGGTTACGTCCAAGAGAGAATTTATTATTATTAGCTTCCCACATCTCTCATTACATCCATTAATTATAAGAGAAAATGAGTATATATCACATAGACTATTCATAAGCCCCAAATTATTAATGAAATAATATGAGCTTAAACTATAAAAGCCCATTGGTATCCAGGAGGTGCTACCCCCTTGAGAGCCCCACTATGAAGGCTCTCCCAGACCCACCTAGGGGATTAGGAGGTATGAATCCCATCCCAACATTTAGAGCATTCTTTTTAACTTTTCTTACTCTTATTAGAAAAGCAATTTTGAACTTTTTCTTCATTAGGATTTAGTCCTCAAATGCAAAGTGTGACTTTTAGTAATTGCCGATGCACACTATAAAAAAAAAAGGTATAAAATCCTTTTTGGCATTTACCAAGAAAACGTTTATATCATATCTGGATGGGAAAAAACATAGTTGGATGTAAAGAAAGTAGAAGTGATTAGAGGGTGAAGAAAGTGGTCTTCCTTGAAATTCAGACGAGGTTTTATAATGTTAATAACAAATGAGAGAATATATTTTAAGATTTATCTTGATAAAACCGCTCTGAAAATAACCGCGCTAATGACATCTGTCACAATATTCTATAAATGAAAATACAAGGGATCATTAAAAGGAGTGATGGGAGTGGACGTGACTCACCCAGGCAAGGGCGACGGTAGCCGGAGCCTGGCAAGGTTGCCCTTGCTTGAGGCCAGCAAAGGGAAAAAAGAAAAGGGGAAAAAGAGAAGAAAAAAAGAAATAAAAAATAAAAATATTTAAAAGAAAGTATATTACTAAAAATTATCTACGTCAGGGATGTCGCGTAAGACAACCAGAATTTACGTCAGCACTTTTCGGTCAATAAGATTGAATCGATAAAATGTGAAAAGGTTTTGGATTGAATCAGCAAAATGCAAAAATATTTAGGATTTTTTTTTCTTTGGACAATTTTCTCCCAAAGTATCTATACTATACATATCGAAATTCCAGATCCACGGTCGAAGGCGCACGGTCCTTATCTATTGGTTGTCCAATCGCCACATGTCACGATGGCTTCGAGTATGAGGGAGATGGGATTGCCCGCCGACTGGCCAGCCGACCCAAGCGACGGTGGGAGATCTCGGATCTGGGTTTCTGAAATATTGTTAAATCGAAGGGGAGGTGGGGCTCATGAGCTTTTGAATGATTGGACAGTATCGCGTACGCGATGCCAACGATTGGAAGCATCCAACGATCCTTTAGCTAAAGCGACTCGTGTCGTGTTGTTCGCCACGAGTGGCGTTAGATCAACCCGTTCTCCCGTCGGTCTTTCTTTCTTATTTTCTCTTGCCCTGTTTCGTTAGGATCCGAATCTAGGCGATAGGAGGGCGAAATTTGGACGACTCTACGTATTAGCTCGAAAACCGAAGAAATTGTTGTGTTTTGATTCCTCGGGCTTACGAACTCAACAGGATATGGGAATTTTAGAGGACAAATGATCGTTACTTACATTCGGCGCCCGTAGACACGTGAAGAGAGCGAGAGAGACGCCTAAGTAATTTGACACGGGCTAATTAGAAGGGGAAAGAAAAAATACTCTCCGAGCAATATTTTTATCAATGGATTGTAAATGTGACCATCACCCACATTTACATTTATTGAGATTCGCGTCTGAGCGACGCCCATAACTTTAACCTATTATCGGAATTAACTTCACGTCTATCTTCAAGTTACCCTATGAAAGAACTAACACATCAGCAAAATATTATTTGGACGGCCATGATCAAATCTCCCTATTTTTTTCTCTCTTTTTTTCCCCGATTCTACTTGTTTTCCAAATTGCGCTATTTCTTAAGGTTAAGGAATGTCCATACAACCTACATTTAATCGGAGATGACGACGACCCAAAGTTGCGAGCCAAGAGAACTTATAGAAAATATATGGTATCAATTTGAAAGTTTAATTTCGTGCCTTTTATTGCAACCCGGTCCCCGTGGATATCGAAATAGACCCAAAAAGGAGGACTGATCCATCTCAAAAGTCGTCATAATACGTGTCAGTATGTGAGGCTGAGTACTAATTGGAGCGAACTGGATGATGGAGAAAAAAAAATAAAAAAATCACAAAATTGGGACCCACTTTTTATGCCAGTGAAATTTTTTTTTCGTCGAAATGCCCGTGAATTAAGGAAGCGACGAAAGCTACTTATCGCATTTTTTTAATCAGAAAAAAATAAAGAAGTACATAACTTCGCTGCAAATAAAATAAAGTAAGTAAATCTGAAAGATAAATTAACTTGGTACAACTTGTAGAGATCCGTCCATTCCAAAAAGATGTATCAAAGTACAACCGACAGTCGATCACTGAATCTTGTACCAACGTCAGTGATGATTACACGGTAAGATTTCACTTTTCAGTAATTATGGCTTTGCCAAAAAGTAGTAGATACCTAGATTTGACCTTCTTAGCATCATCATTGTATTAAGACAACAAGAACACCAACATGCTACAAAGGCGCAAATAACACTTTGTAAATCCAAGACCTATTTCTAGATTAGAGTAGAAGAGCACCAAAATCTAAATCTAATTTTAAATCGAGAGAGAAGACCTACAGAACAAATATCAATTGATCACAATATAACTTTCAGATAAGTCGATTGCTGAAGTAATAGAAGAACCACGTTCAATCGTATGACGCAAACACCAAAGCTAGAGCGAGCGAGCAAACTCTTTGGAGACCCCTGCGCTTCAAATTTCTGAGTTTATTGAACAAAACTCTTTATGTAGAGAAAGTCAACGGGATTGTCCGAGAAATCAACGATCCCTTGTATTTTCATTTATGCGCAGCACAAGAGCAAAAATTTTTGCAAATAGTTTTCTTTCTCCATTCTATCTGTTTCCAATAAAATCAAAACTTCCACATCTAGTCACAAAATGGTACTTGACGTTGGAGTTTACTTGTTACACCCAAATGACATAATAAGTAGGGTTGACTCTACTCTAAGGTTCACTTTGATTCGCGGAGAATGAGGCGTTTTTGAAAAATATTTTCCAGCAAGTTGATCGGCCATGACACGAGCTGGTAAGCCCTGACTCCCCGTTGAGCCTCATTGGTGAGGGATTGGGGCTCGCGGCCTTTGCCAAGCCTAAGCTCGTGTGGATCTGGCATGCCCTAAGATCGCAGTGAAAGGCCAAGCCTTGACCTCATCGGCTCATGTCATTGCTAGTGGCCAAGCTGCTGATTGTTGCCGAGGCCTGTAGCTAAAGGAACCATTACTTTAAGATGACTTTTCCTTGAGTGAAAATGTTGGATGCTCTTAACAATTACAACAAGCAATCATATATATATATATCACTTTATAGCGGTAAGATTAGTTGAGTGTAACATAGTTTATCCTCGGGAATATAGACTAGTCCTCGGGAATATAGCAAGCAGTTTTAGGCTCTAGTGCCACACATCATCAGGTTCAGTTCCTAGTGAAGGAACCATTACTTTAAGAGGACTCTGTCCCTCTTTTTACTATAGTGTTCATTCCACCCCTTGACATCATGATGAAGTTAAGTCTTTACCAAGTTAAGAAAAAACGAGATTTGATATTAACATCCGATATGATAGCAGTAAGATTAACCTTATTCTGTATAGGACACCAAAATAAAAGGCGAGAGTTGATGTTAGCAATATTTGACACCTTCACTCAGTATTGTTTACAACACACGATTATGGTTGCTTTTTGTAATTGTTAGGAGCATCCGATACCTTCACTCAGATAAGATTAACCTACAGTATTGTTTACAACACATGGTTATGCTTGCTTGTTGCAATTGTTAGGAGCATCCGACACTTTTACTCAAATAAAAAATCTTGAGCATCCGATACCTTCACAAAAAATAAAAGGAGAGAGATATGCTTGCTTGTTATAATTGTTAGGAGCATCTGATACATTCACTCAAGGAAAAGGCGAGACTTGATGTTAATGTATCAGATGCTCCTAACATCAAATCTCACCTTTTATTTTGGTATCCGATACAATAGCAATAAGATTGGATGTTAACATATGATATCTTCACTACAGGAAAAGGTGAGATTTGATGCTATTGTTGTACGTAAAGTAGTATTCAAAGCAATGAAGCTGCTTGCTCAGGTTAACATCTGATACCTTCACTCGTCATTGAGGCCCATAGCGGAAGGAGCATCCAATTTTCCATGAGAATAGATAATGATGGCCGATGATGTCTAGATTGTCATGTTAGTGATTTCTAATGAAAATTGATTGGGGTAACTTCAAATTTTGTACAAGACAAGAGGGAACCATTACTTTAAGATGACTTTTCCTTGAGTGAAGGTATTGGATGCTCCTAACAATTACAACAAGCAAGCGCATCTCTCTCTCTCTCTCTCTCTCTCTCTCTCTCTCTCTCTCTCTCTAGCAGTAAGATTAGTTGAGTGTAACATAGTATATCCTTGGGAATATAGACTAGTCATTTACTAATAAGCAAGCAGCTTTAGGCTCTCGTACCACACATCATTAGGTTTAGTCCCTAATGAAGGAACCATTACTTTAAGATGACTCCATCCCTCTTTTTACTATAGTGTTCATCCCATCCCTTGATATCATGATCAAGTTAAGTCTTTACCAAGTTAAGAAAAGGCGAGATTTGATGTTAGCATCTGATACGACAGTAGTAAGGTTAACATTATTTTGTAGAGGACACCAAAATAAAAGGCAAGATTTGATTTTAGGAGCATCGATACCTTCATTTAGTATTGTTTACAACACATGGTTTTGCTTGCTTGTTGTAATTGTCAGGACCATCCAATGCCTTCACGCAGATAACATTAACCTACAGTATTGTTTACAACACATGGTTATGCTTGCTTGTAGTAATTGTTAGGAGCATAAGATACCTTCGCTCAAGGAAAAGGCAAGATTTGATGTTAACGTATCAGATGCTCCTAACATCAAATCTCATCGTTTATTTTGGCATCTGATATGATAGTGATAATATTTGATGTTAACATCCGATACCTTCACTCAAGGAGATCTCTAAGAGGGAGTCTGAGTTCGAGCCTATCAACATATCTAGTTGAACCCAACTTCACTAAAAAGCTTAGTCCAATAAGTAGGGATGCCAATGGGCCGGGTTGGGTCGGGTCTCATATAGGTCTAACCCAACTTGAAACCAAACAGTGCCAAGCTTGGCCTGGCCCAATCCGACCTAATGCCCAAATCATATATGTCGAAGATATTCGAGTCGGGTCGGGTTGGGTCGTTTTTTTTTTTCTATCAAGCTCCACATCCCATAGATTTCAAGAATTTAATATTTCTATCATCTCCATCATATAATTTAGGATTAATGAAAAGCATTTGATTTCATGAAGGATAAAATCAAAGTTACTAGCTTGGCCCAGACTGAGCTGAAAACTAAATAGTACCTTGCTTGGCTCGGATCGAGCTAGCCTGATACCCAAATTACGTATGCCCCATCTCTTCAGGTTGGGTCAGGTCCTTCTTTCTTTTCTTTTCCTTTCTTTAAGAATTTTCAGTCAAGATCCCAAATCCCAAAGATTTCCATTATATATTCAGAATCAACTACAAAAGTGCTCGATTCCACAAAGTTACCTCTGACTTAAGTTTGAAAAAACTTTAGATTATATTCACTTTTTTTATATTAGTTGAAATTTAGTTTGGCATCGATTTTCTTGTCTAAATTTTCAATTCAAAATTCATTTGTAACGTATTGAGTCTCCTTGTTTCGAGTTTGGACAATGAAGCCCGTTCTTTTGTTTTTTTTTCAAAATTTATACAACTAATTTGACGAAGTGAAACCTACCACAAATGATCAAATGGATATTCTTTAGTTTTCCCCTTGTTTTGTCAATTAGATAGTTTGTTCTATTAGTGGGGTGGTGAAATTCATCAGTCATGTCCATTTCAACGTGCAATGTATTATCTGTCTAATTGTACGAGGATGTAAAAGGTTTAATTAAAATTTATAACCTACTGTAGAGATTTTTGTAAGGCCCAAGATTTTTTATGTGGATCTTTATAGCACTGTCCACAACGCATGGTTATAATTCATTGATTTTCAAGCACAACCCCTCATTTATCATGCCACCAATTTTTTGAAAACAAAATCACCATCAATCTCTTAAGTTATTTGGGAAAATTACCTAATCAATCCTAAACCTATTTAAAGATGCCAATTCAGTCCTAAACTATTTAATTTTTCCAATTTAGTCGTAAACCTTCATATGAAATTCTAAGGAAGTTACTCCGATCAATTTTGTCAGAAATCACTGACATGACAACCCAAATATCATCGGCCGTAATTAGTGATTCTCGTGGAAAATTGGATGCTCCTTCAGCTATAGGCCTTAGCAACGAGTGAAGGTATTGAATGTTAACTTGAGCAAGGAGCTTTATTTCTTTTTGACTGCTACTTTACATATAGTCGCAACATCAAATCTCACATTTTCCCTGAGTGAAGGTATCAAATGTTAACATAAAATCTCACAGCTATCGCAAATACCAAAATAAAAGGTGAGATTTGATGTTAGGAGCATCCAATACATTAACATCAAACCTTGTCTTTTTCATGAGTGAAGGTATCGAATGCTCCTAACAATTACAACAAGCAAGCATATCTCTCTCTTTTTAGTTTATCCTTGGGAATATAGACTAGTCCTTTACTAATGAGCAAGTAGCTTTAGGCTCTCGTGCCGCACATCATTAGGTTCAGTCCCCAGTGAAGGAACCATCACTTTAAGATAACTCCATCCGTCTTTTTACTATTGTGTTCATTCCATCCCTTGACACCATGATCAAGTTAAGTCTTTACCAAGTTAAGTTGCTTCGTGGGTTTGGGATTCAAGCAACTTAATTTCAAGCCTTTAGTGGTATGAAGCTATTCGTAAAATGAGCACTACGCTTTTGTCAAAGCCCAAAAGCAAAAGCAAAAAGCTTCAATTTGGTTCCAGGTAGAATCTTTCTAAAAAGACAACTTTCTTGCAAAATATAGTTATACAAAGGAAATTCCCTAATTCATCTTTAAAATCTCAATGAAATTCGTTCGGTAAAAATTTTGGTTGTTGTCTTTTCTAAAATTTAAATCTCAAAATTGAAAACCACTAATATTAACCTTATTTTGTACAGGACACCAAAATAAATGTTTTATAGCTGCCAATCCTGTTCAAACCTCCTATTTTTTCACTCACCAAACATGTTATCAAGCAAATGGAAGATGAAAACCAAAAAAAAAAGAATTCATTAGAACAATTTTGTGAACCAAATGCACTCGAATACCTTTTTTAAACCGCCGGTGCAGGAAATAAAGTTCAATGAAAAGCAGGGGACGGTGGAAGAAAAGAAGAAAAAAAACGAGGAATACGTGAAATTACACTTGTATCTTCTTTATATATATATATATATATATATATATAGTTAAGCTTCCAAAATTTACGATTTTGTAAATAAAAGAAATTTCCAAAAATTCTGATGTAATAAAAGTTGGAAATGAAGTCGTCATTCAGGGAAAGAGAATCGCACGTCATCTACTGGTGGAACTTCGGCTCCACCCGCAAGTCCCCTTATAAAAAGAGAAGGTCCATGAGAACCAACCATTTAAGAAGACTTCGCCAGCGTTAGATTTTAATCTGCTCGCGAGACAGCAAAGCAAACGATCCTCCACGGATACCCAAGAGCGTTCAATTCTGGATCCACCGCCTGGTATGTTCCGTTTCTTTCCTTTAAAGCTGAGAAAGACCAAAATTGACATTATTTTGTACAAGATTGCTTAAAGAACTACAATTTCATAACATTCTCATTCGCGTTGAGAACTCTTATTCTTCACTTCAAACATATTTTCAAGAAAATGGAAGATGAAGATGCGAAACATTTTTCATTAGAATATTTTCGTGAACCAACCGGCCTCTAAGTACCTTGAGGAATTTGATGTTGATTTTATCTTTAGAAACAGACGCGGGAATGTTGATTGACTAAGTTGGCACTCATACAACTATAGTTTTGCTCTCAACCTGAGTCTTCAGTGCATGTAATCGTGCGTTAGACTCAAATATGTTTCCTTAACAAAAATTCTTTAGAATTTACTGGTACAACCAATGGGAAATGCCGTTTAAATAATTTGGAACATCCAACTAAAAAGTCAGAAACTAAAACTATTCTTTTTGGAAAAAAAATTCTTACCTTAGAATTATTTGGGAAAGTAACACTTTTAGTCCCGCTAATTTTAAAGGGAAAATTACCACAAAAGGTATTAAACCTAGTAAAGTTATACCAATTGAGTTAGGGGTGAGTTAGGGGTGTGCGTGGTTTAGGCCGGCCCGATCTCGGTATGGAATCGGGGACCGGACCAATAGTCCTGGTCCCCAAATTTTCGGGATCACAAACCGGATCGGGACTGGGACCTGCGGTTTGATTCCATCTTGGTCCGGTCCCAACGGGACTACTAATACCAGCTATTTATAAAAATATAACCCTTGAAATACATGCATGGCTAATGAGTCTGATGATTTAGGACTAATTATGCTAATGAAAAACTCTTCTTTTGGACAAACTGTAACATCGGAGCACAACGGGATACCTCCATTAAAAATTAGCCGTTTTAATGGTATTCAAGCTCGAGGAGAGATTTGGACAAAAAAAAAGTCGAGAGGAGAGGAAGCAACCATGTTGGGACCATATCATCAGGAGTTCTCAATTGAGAGAACTTGTGGATAATCAGAGTAGAGGGACTGAAAGATTGATCACCTAGGGTTTTTACCTTAGATCGAAGCGACTAAGCAAGTGTGGAGATGAGGAGAACAAACGCTGGGAGGAGCAATGAGTGGATGACATTAGTGGCTGTAAGACGTGAAATGAGTGATGATACGGATGAACGAGAGGTGGGACTGCGAGAGAAGCGAGTAGAAAGGTGAAAGCCAGACGCGAGTGGAGAGGTGAAGGCAAGACGCAAGCAGAGATCAAGAAGAGAGGGCTCAAAGGAGTGAGTGTTGTGAGGATTCTAGGGAAATTACAAATTAGGTTAACTAGTTCAGTAGTTAATTAGTTCATTTTTTTTTCATTGTATTGTTTTGTTTGAAGTCAAATATTTCTACTTTTTTTGTATATGCAAATATATATATATATATTGGGTGGTCTGGTCTAGGGTCATCCACCATGGGACTGAGGACTGGACTGCCTGATCACTGATCCCATTTATTGGGACCGTGGATCAGACTGCCCCCTTGAGGATCGGACCAACTCGGCTGGTCTACTCTAGTTTGCACACCCCTAAATTTAGTCCCAATTCTTTTTTTAAAAAAATTTATCCATAAATCTTTTGCATTTGTGCAAATTCAGTCCATTAGGCTAACCTGAGTCAGCCAGCATTGAAAAAAAGGAAAATAAAGAAATAAAAATCTAAAAAAATATTAAAATATTATATAATTTCCACGTCAACGTCGGTAGCACCTTGTCATTGTTTATCGGCCAAAGTTGGCCGATACACTAAATTGACACAAATGTAAAAGGTTTAGGGATGGATTGGCTAAAAAAGGTTTAAGAGTGAATTGTCACAATTTCAATTGGTTTGGGACTTGTTTGGTAATTTACCCTAATTTTGACGCATTGACTTAAGCAGTTTCCACACAATAGTATAAGGACTTGGAATAGCCAATCAAAATAGAGGGATTAAACCAATCAAAATAAAGCGATTAAAAGAAAGATTTCCCAAGGACCGAAATATATTAATTTCCCCGAACTAGAAAATACAACAAATTGATTCATTTTCTCGGGATTCCTTTCAAGTAAACATGCAAAATGTATCACTCAAAGTCAAATCTCCTAATTTCGTATGTCTTGGCTCCACAGGTTCCTTTATAGTGGTCGATGATGATCCAACTGCTTTTTGTCATTCCTACTTCATACTTACAAAATGACCAGTCAAATCTCCTTATCAGAGAGCTTTGTCCAAATAATCACCTCATGAGGGCTAATTATTTCTATGTTTACTTTACAAGCAAATTGAATATACAATTGATTTTCCTACAAAACAATTTTATGCAAAGCAGAGGGCAAACGAATAGATTCTGAATAGTAAACTACTTTTCATGAAGAGACTACATGAGACTAATCCTTTGAAGACATGATCCTTGAACAAATACATGAGACTAAGCCTATTCACTATGGTAGTCTCCAAAAAGTAAATTATGTAATGTTGTTCGGAGCCAAAAGTACTAAATAGGAATGGTATCGTCACTATTATTGAGAAAGTGCATAAGATAACGTTGACGAAGGACAAACGCATTGTCCAAGATACATGGATGGCGAGATGTTCTTGCCATAAAAGCATGAACAAATAATATGGATTTTGCAAAAAAAAAATTAGATCAATTCTTTTCGCCAACCCTTAAGTCTATCAACAAAGTTTAATCAATATAAGTTATTTAAGATAAAAATCCATGTAATGTATTGATAAGATAATAATAATAATAATAATGTTATAAACTTGCATTTGGTGATTATAACTTATATATTGATGAAATCGATATGATTAAGTTAATTCATTCATTTTCATGTGTATAGTTCTGTTGTAATTATCATGTGATATTGTGAATAAAGATCAAATTTTGTATAGAATTGATTAATGAATGATAACACGGATAGGACGAATGGCACTAAGAAATAAAGACTGGCTAAGAAACACACTGTCCAAGATATGTAAGTTAGATGGTCCCGCAAAACTAATAAATGATACAATACCTTTCATGAACAAAAACTCATGATCTCCATTATTATTTTTCATTTAAAAGTTTACCATCTAAATTTAATACAGATGATTCCATGCCATGATGAAGCTCATGCTAGTCGTGTATAGAACACCAAAAGCATACACAATGTAATTGATTCGTCCCAAGGTTATTCATATTCATTCCTCTTTTTGGTGACGAAGAGGTTTATATAAACGTGAAGTCAGAAGGCATGGCAACTGATAAAGCTTCCCAAGACATAAGCAAACCAACTTTGTTTGAAGAGCCGAGGATCTCGAATCCATCAAAAGCTAGAGGTTTGTCATTGTTTTCCAGAAATCGTAGTGTTAAATTCATTCATTTTGACTTTTTTCAATCCAAAAAATTTTTAAACTGTTGCTTATGTTCATTCTCTTTTTGGAAACAAAGAGGTTCAAGTAGACATGAGTTTAGAAGGAATGCCAACTGATAAAGCTTTCCAAGACAGTCATGTACCAACTTTGTTTGAAGAGTACTTGACGTTCACGAATCAATTAGAAACTAAACGTTTGTTACTTTTATCATTTCCATTTTTGATAAACCATTATTGTCCATGCAATTTGACTTTTTTCAACTAGAAACATTTTGAAAAGGTTATTTATGTTCATTTCTCTTTAAGGGGACGAAGAGATTCCTAGAGATCAAAGTTCAAAAGGCATGACAACTGATGAAGCTCCCCAAGATGGTCGTAGAATCGAAGGTTTGTCACTTTGAACTTTCAATTTTTGTTTTTCATAAATCTTGTGTTTCATGTATTTTAACATTTCCTTTAATTTAAAATATTATAAATTTAGGGCCGAACTTTTTTCAGTCCTTCTTTTGGTAATACTCTCCTTATAACGGTGTTTTGACCATATTATCCTCTTTGGGTCCCAAAATTTCAGCATCCTCCATTATTTAACTTCCTCCTTCTCTGTAAAACTCTCTCTCTCTCTCTCTCTCTCTCTCTCTCTCTCTCTCTCATGTACGTTTTGAAGTCACTAAATCTGATTAGCTTAATTAGATCTTATCATGGTTCAAGTCTTGGTGGTAATTCATCAATTATCCAGAAAAGAAGATAACCTCCTCCCTCCTCAATTGCGCTAAAGATTTACATTTTCCAATTAGCCAAGAAGACGGAAAGAAAGGCAAAAGGAGGAGAAGCTTCAAAGTCAAAATTTCATTTTTCTCGCTCTTATTGAAAACAATTGGAGACATTCCGTTACTGGGTTTGATATTGTTATGCTTCTTTGTTTTATTCATCAGCTACCCTCTTATGACCAGGGATAATAAGACTCCCGACATAGTCACCGTCAATTGAATTGTGATTATGAACTACAAGCCAACCAACAATGTAGCCCTCCTCCTCCATCTCTCTCTCCCTATTTCTTCTTCCTCTTCTTCTTCACCATGACTAACATACTGAGTAGTCTATGCTGGAGCTAACCGCTCTTGACTCTCTCCCCCATAGTCTCACCTTCAGTATACCATTTCTTCTCCTTCATCTCTCTCTCACCATATAAATTATCATTGTCACCTTCGCACAGACCACTTTGATAAACTCTTCTGGTACTTGGGTTGAGAGAGAGAGAGAGAGAGAGGGGGGGGCAAAATCAATCAATGACGACCACATGGCAAGCGTTCACCCATGGATCTTTTCAGCTTCGTTCACCCTTGGTTCACCAAGGCCTAGTCTTGGACTGAGACCCTCACCAAAGCCTGTCACCACTACCACTACCTCCTGGAATAACTCCAACACCCCCCGACATCGTCTCCCCCTTCTTCAAGCACCACTCCGAGCCCACGCCCTCTAACCAACCTGCCAACCACCCCCCCCCAAAAGAAAATCACCACTGCTCCTTTAAGGTCCGTCCAGGAGTCCTTAGCATTGAAGTGCCGCAAGTCTATATTCCGACCACCATGAGAGAGATAAGATGGAAGACGGGGCCCACAAGAAAAGAGAAAGAAAGAAATCGAACGGATATCACATTTTTTTTGGTCGAAAAACGGATATCACATTTAAGAGAAAGAAAAAGGGACCTCTTTTGATAGAATAGTTACAGAGCATGCTGAAAAAGTGAGACCATAGAGGATGTTATGATCAAAACCCTAAAATATGGAGTGTATTATTTAAGAAAGGAGAGGGAAAAAGTGCGGCCCTAGAGTTAAGCATAGCCTTTTCATTATTACTACGTGAACTTGTGGAAATAGATGAAATCTTGTATAACCGTAAATCATGACTAATATAGTGCATAAGAGAGATGACAATGTCATATAATAACTCACGAAAAAACACATTATCCAAGATATGAAAATAAAAAAGTCCCACAAAACTAATTTATGATACAATACCTATCTCCCAAAACAAAATTATTGATCTCCATTCTTTTTTCCTTTTTTTTCCATCAAAGTTTACTTTCATGCAATGAATGAGCTTGATGCTGGTCATGTGTAAATCATCTAAAGCATACAAAGTGCAATTACTTTTTCTAAGGTTATTTATGTTCATCTCCTTTTGGTAACAAGAGGTTCATAGAGACCTGAGTTTCGAAGGTACGACAACTAATAAAAATTCCCAAGATAGTTGCGAATCAGTTGACGTTTTGTTGTGTCAATTTTTGTTTTCATAAACCTTGTCTTTCATGCATTTTGACTTATTACTTTGAACTGTCAATTTTTTTTCTATAAATCTTTTCTTTGATGCATTTTGACTTATTATTTAATTAGAAACATTTTAAATTTCTTAGCATATAAAGCCGAAATAGGAAATTCAAATATTCATAATTAGGACGTAGAGTTTTGGAGATTGATGAAATTTTGTATAGACTTAATAATATCGTGCATAAAATCAATGACGATAAGAAATAAAAATCCCTAAGAAAACATTGTCAGAGATATGAAAGTAAGAAGGTCCCACAAAACTAACTCAGGACATACTACCTATTTCAAAAAAAATTTGTGATTTCTTTTGATTTTTTTTATTAATAATTTACTGTCAAGTTTAATACAAAACTTTCATCCATTGAATGATGATACTAGTCATGTACAGATTATTTGAAGCATACAAAGTGTAATCAAAATCACTAAGGCTATTTATGTTCATTTCTCTTTTTGGGAACAAGAGGTTCACGGAGACGAGAGTGCAAATGGTGATGCTTACCAAGACATTAGAGGACTAACCATAGATTGTCACTTTGAACTTTAATTTCATTTTTCATAAATCTTGAGTTTTATGCATTTTAAATTTTTCTTTAATTCGAAACAATTTAAATTTAACAATACAAATATGCTAACGTACGTATAAATTTAGATATAGTCTTTTCGTAATCACTACGTGAACTTGTGGAGATAGATAAAATTTTGTATGGACTTAATTCATGAATAATATCACACATAAGATCAATGACAATGAGATATAAAACTCACTAAAAAAATTACATTGTTGAAGATATGAAAGTCAAAAGGTACCACAAAACTAATTCATAATACGACACCGATTTGGGAAAAAGATCATAATATCCATTCATTTTATTTTTGATTAATTATTAACCATCTAAGTTTAGTACAAAAAATTTCATGCATTGAATGATGATGATAGTCATATATATTATTATCTAAAGCATACAAAGTGTAATTGAAATTTCTAAGGTCATTTATACTCATCTCACTTTTTGGTAACAAAGAGTTTCATGGAGATGAGAGTGCAGATGCCTCGACAAATGATGAAGCTTCCCAAGACAAATGTTGTCACTTTGAACTTTTAATTTTTGTTCTTCATAAATTTTGAGTTCTATGCATTTTTATTTTTTAATCAGAAACATTTTAAATTCACAGCATACAAAAGCTGACATATATATTCAAATATAATCTTTTCATAATTTTAGTATCTTCAATTTAATTTGGAAAATTTTTACTTCCAAAGAGTAAACCAACGTGCTCATAGGAAAAGGAATGTTGAGTAAACGACCACCCCTTTGCCTGCGTCCACGTTTCATAAGAACTTTGAGCATGTTCGATAGTTAAACTTGACCTAAAAAACAAGAAATGCGAAGGCCTGACGACTTCTGATGTGCAATTGTTGCAGACGAACCAAAATCAAAGGTCAATGAAACGTATCGATCATTATTTAAAGCCGCATTGAAAGGTGATTGGAAAGATGTTGAGGAAAAGCTCAGAAAAAATCCCGAAGCGATGACGGCCGAAGTTATTACTGTCGATGATAAATCTGTTGATTTGCTCAATGTTGCCATAGTAGCCTCACATGATCAATTGGTCGAGAAACTGATCAAGCTCTGGCCTGGGGAGATCCACAATTTTTCCCTCGGAACTGCTGCCGCTAGAGGAAGCAAAAGGATGGTAAAGGCATTAATGGACAAATTTCGTCATGAACCTAGTGAAGTATCTCACGCCCTGTGCATAGCTACTACGTATGCTCCCGTGCAAAAGGAGGTCATTTGGCACCTGGCTGAGCGTACAAATGAAATTCCAAATGATAGTGATCCCATGAGCACCCTTATTAAGGCCGGCCATTTCGGTAAGATTTCACACTCACTCATCTTATCTCATTTCCTTTGCTATATACTTGATTAACTTTTTATTCATGTGTCCCGAAAGACATATGCTTGTATTTGGCTGGCCAATTCCCTGAGTTAGTGAAGGAAAGCCTTTTGAAAGAAATGGCGTCTACAGAGTCCTACCACCGTAGTGGAGCCAGACTCAATTTTTGGGAAAAATATATATACGAATGTAGGTACTTTATTACACTTATTTGTTAAAAATGTACAATTCGAGCAACTCTATCCATATGGAATTCACTCTATCTGTTCCCATTTTCAGGTATCCCTCTACCATCATTTGACTCCAAAGAAATGAATTGGACTCAAGGTATTTTTGTTAATCGACTTAGTGATGGACTGACACGACAATAAGCATATCATACGGTGATCCTATTCACCAGAAAGTTGATGGACAATGACTCCATTGACGTATACAAATTAATATTTACACCAAGATGTGTGTCACAAATTAATATCTTTTTAACATCTGTAAAGTTAGTCAAGAACTCAATGTCAAGTAGCCACATAGAATTATAGATTTGGATTACAGGTCATAGAGGTTGATTGATCCAAGTTCTTTTCTGACATATGCAAATGAAATTAAATTTAACTTCATGTGCAATTTTCATTTTATGAGTGTGGCATGTATCATTTTGTCCATGGTCAATTCCTAATTTGCTGACATGATTCTTCTCTCCACTTCGTGGTGGCATCACCAACAGTTAAGAATTTCAAGACGTCACTATGGAATCGTGCCATAAAATCAGGTACCCTAAATTGTCGTATTATATATAGACATTTCATCTATGGGTGTGGAGCTCTATATTTAAAGTGTGAAATGATACTTTGACTTTCAGTCCATCCCTTTGAGATCATGATATATTACTATGTCATTCAATTCAAAGTCTAGAGATATGTATTAGTTAAGGGAATCTGTAAAGACACTCATTCGAAAACAAATCTATTGATCTATTGCTGAATCTGACAATTTTTTCAAAAGAAAAAAGAAACTCTTCTTTTCTCATGACATTGTTGTGTGTGTTTATCGATAGATACTTTTGTTCTCCAATGCATGCAAATTGGTTTTCAGTTTATTTGAAGTTTCCTGCTTGACTAATATCTTAAATCCGTCATTTTCATTTATAAGAACATGCTGGAAATGTGAAAGCCTCTTTAACATTAATTCATCATTGGACAATTGCTTATCTGATGTTATGTGCAGTACCTGTCATAAAAAAGATTGGAGAATTGAAGTGGAGGCACAAATGCTCTTCTAAGTTTGTAAGTCAAGTTCTTACGAATACGAGGAATCATAAGATGACATCAAGCATTGTCCATGATGCTGCATCTCGCGGAATCGTTGAAGTTGTCAAGTTATGTCTTGAGCATTTTCCGGAGCTAGCGTGGGATTATGATTACACAGAAAAACTAATAAAAAAAGCTGTGAAGGGACGGCATGTTGACTTATTTAGACTATTGAGCACACCCAGCGCGATGCCATTTTCGACTGACAAAAGTTCGGCAAAGCACAACATGATGGAGGCAGTAATGGAATGGTCACCAGGAACTGTAGAGGCAGATATTAATGGAGCAGCTTTTCGTATGCAAAGTGAACTTCAATGGTTCAAGGTCGGTCCAACTTAATTGTGCCCCTTTGTGCTCTCAAATTTACACTCACATTGATAGGCCTCCTTCATTTCTCTGAAGGTACTGGAAGCTAGGAGCGACGCTTCTTTTAGAAGTCAAAGGTTTAAGGTCGGTTCTCTTTATTTGTTTGCCATCCTTATGTTCTCTTTAATTTATGTTCACATTTATAGGCGTCCTTTATTTTTCTGAAGGTAGAGAAAGATAAGAGAGATCCTCCTGCACTAAGTCTGAAACCGCTGGACGATCCCTCATTAGAAGAAAGGAATGCCAAAACACACTGGCAAGTTTTTGCAGGAGAACGGCAACAATTGCTTAAAGATGCAGAAGATTGGATGAAGGATACATCCTCGTCCTGTAGCCTCGTTGCAACTCTCATCATTACGATAGTTTTCGCTGTGGCGTTTGCAGTACCAGGAGGCAACGACGGCAGTAATGGGATCCCAATCTTTCTGAAGAATGGCTCATTCATGGTATTCATGATTGCAGATGCTCTCGCCCTCTTTTCCTCTGTCACCGCCACGTTGATGTTCTTAGCTATCTTAACTTCACGCTATGCAATCGAAGATTTCCGTGACTCACTACCAAGAAAAATGATATTGGGCCTCACTTTTCTTTTCCTCTCTTTGGCCTTTATGCTAGTGGCGTTCGGCTCTGCTCTTGTAATCATATTGGGCGAAAGATTGAAGTGGATTTACATCCCAATTACTTTGCTAGCTGCCTTTCCTGTCGCATTGTTTGCAATCCTACAGCTTCCCTTGTACGTTGAAATGATCAAATCCACCTATTGGCCTCGCCTCGACCGTCCCCTGAAGCTTTGGAAATGATCTTTGCTGTTGTTGGACAAGGGTATTTCGATGTAATTTTTAATTGCACTTGTTACTGTATGTAAAATGTGAATATGATGGTATCTATTCACGTTTTAAGTCTTTTGAAGCGTGGCATCAGCCATACTTATGCTAAAGTTTAATTATGTTGTCAAGGCACACCTTGTCTCAATGTATTTGGATGATATTTTCCCCCCAAGCAAAGAGCAATCTCTTCTTTGTTTGTTGTATCAAGGTAAACCCAATGTGTCAAAGAATTGGCAATATGGCTATTAGGGGTGATAGATTTCGGGGTGGGCTGCTTTCCACCTTGGAACTAGAAACCATCCACGAAGGACCAGTTTCTAAGTGGATTCATGGAACTGGCTATCTTTTGATGAAGGTTATGTCGAGAAGATGGCGCTCTTATCTTCAGCATTCGCGAGAGGTGCTCCCTAAAATCAGGGGTGGCAGTGCTGGTGTCGAAGCCGAGAATGCGATCAAAAGCAAAATGGTTCTCAGTTTGGGTGCTTTAGGATACTGCAGGTGTAGCTTCCTAAGAGAAGCGAGAGAAATTGAGAAGGCCACGGAAGAACTCGTCCAGTGACGTGGCTGCTGGAATTCGAGCTCCGTGAACGCCCAATTCGATTCTTCTGCTCACCCTAATGGCGATCAGTATTTGATAGGATTTATCCAATCAAATAAAGTAAAGATCCACCCAAACTCTCTATACTAGACAAGATGGCCCCCCAACTAGTGGCCCAACACAAGGATATTCTAACGTAGAAAGCCGAGCACAAACAAATTCAGTTCAACGGAAGTTGAGCTTTTGAAATTATTAGAATTCAGCTCATTATCACAACGAAATTGAACGTAAAAAAAAAAAAGAAATTAACACATAAGATTTATTCTGATTCATCCTTAAATTAGTGCTAGATTGAGCAGAAATTCCACCATAATTAGCACATTATACCTCTGTGTTATATCACTTAATTACAAGCAAAAAAGAGTATATACAGCAGTAGCTATTCGATGGCTTAAATCCAAACTAGCAATAATATTTTGGCTCAAACGATAAAAGTCCTCTGGCGGCCGGGGGTGCTACACCACTACCTCACTGGGGCGACTTCTAGACCCCGACTACTCACTTGGGACCTTGTGCTTTCCTCAACAAAAATCAGTCTTCTGCCATTGCCAATACTTGCTTCGCATCCTCTCATGGAACTCTATGCTTTCACCTCCGCAACGTTAGCCATCGATTCCTCCTTACTTTCATGGTCCTCATGCTTCGCTTTTTCTCCACTATGTCCCTCTTTGCATGCAACCCTTCGTAGTCAATCACCCAGAGACCGTGCACGTCGGCATAAACACCCACAACTCGATCAGCAACAATAGCCATCAAAATCACGCAATCCAGCCTCGCCAGGACTTTAGCCTCTTTCGGGCCTTTCGTCGATCTCAGCAGCAAAAGGCATAACGTTTCTATGGTGACCAGTGCTAGGACGCTGAGCACCTGGCCAAACAGCGAAGCGAAGAGGATCGAGACGTGGGTCTTGAAGCAGAAGCGGTTGAAACTAGGAATAGATGCCCACGAAAGAGGAGATGAGCGACATGGACTATGAGGAACACGAGGCCGAGGGAAGTTGGGAATACTCTTAAGAGGAGTCCAGGAATAAACAAGAACTTCTCAACTTCATGGCATTTTCTTTTTGGTTTTGGGGGGTTTATTTGGATGTTTTTATTTATATATATTAAGAGGTTATATTTTGAACTTTATAGAAAGGGAAGGTTTCAAGTTCAACGGCTAGGACATAGGTTGGAGAAGGCACCGACTTATAGTTGTTACTCTTGTCTTGGGTATTGCTATGGGTGGGCATCAATCATTTCGCTCTATCCCACGTGCATCAAAGGCCAAAGCGCACAGACTTGTTAGTAAAGCTTCCTTGAGAGAAGATTTTCAGAAGATTTGTCTTTCAACAAAATGACATGTGAATTGGGTGGGGGATGATGGCAAAATTGAAACAATGAGATAGCACAAAATATTGCCAACTACTTAAAATTATATGTTCAAAATACTATTCATAAAGATGATAAAATGATTTGAGCTCTACTTTCTGGTTCACTTGGATATGTAATTGTTACTTCTGAAAGCACATTGTAAACTAGATTAATTAAACGGGGCCAAACCAACAAGGGAAAACTTTTCAAAAAGTCCAAAACGTATTGGCACTTTTGTCAATTCAATCATAAACCTTTCCATTCTGCTAATTGAGTCCCAAACCATTTCATGTTTTGCCAATTGAGCCAATTCGATTAATTTTGGTTGAAAATTGTTGACATGGATGCCTTCAATTCTATGTGACATGACTAATGTTAGAAACAATACTATTATATGAAAATTTCTCCACTATCCATTCAACCAGACGATATCCATTTGATGACTAGGGCATTCAATTTGGTCTTGTTTGGATTATGTTATGATGCAAGCAAAACTTTTGCCATATGTAGAAATCTCAACCAAACAAATGAAAGCAAACTAGTGGATTGAGTTTCCTTCACTGTATGTTCTTTTTCTTTTTTCTTTTTTTCAATTTTTGAGTAAGTCTGGATGTGATGTCGAAGAGCCATATTATAAATTGCATAGGCATGCCAATCGTGATGACTGAAATTTTCAAAAGTTCAAATCATCAAATTACAAGCATTAAGATTGGGACACTCTGTACAATTGGAAGAAAATTTCTCTAAGATTTATGACCAAGAAGAAAACGTTTTACATGGCAAGTGTTTATAATGCTTATATAATTGGAAGAAAAATTCTCTCATCAGATTTATGGCCAAGAGGAAAACCTTTTACATGGGAAGTGCATATATGCTCGAAATTTAAAAAAAAATGAAACTAAAAATAAAACTAGGAAATATATGCCCTTATATATGGTACTCAATCTAGTAGATATTCATATTTGTCTACTAATTGAGCATCATAATTAAGAACATGTATTCCTAGTAGATATTCAATCTATTAATTTTCAAGCATTATAAACACTTGCCATGTAAAACTAGTCTTCTTGGTCATAAATCTTACGAAGCCGACAAAAACTCATCTAAATTTTAGCTGGATCTTCAACAAACTAACCGGGTTTTTAGGAATTGGAACTACATGAGCATTGTACTTCTTCAAAGTTGCAAATAGAGACTATTGGTAACCTCCATTCATGCATTAAAAGTCCACATGATTAAAAGTGGGGGAAATTACCAAAATCCTAAATTTATTGCTATTGTGCCAATTTAATTATAAACCCTTTTTTTCCGATTAAGTTGTAAACCTTTTACAATTATACCAATTCAATCCGTTTAGCTAACTGCCACTGACGTGGTAATTTTATAATATTTTAGTAATTTAAATTTTCTCATTATTTTTTAATAGCTTTTTTCTATTTTCTTTTACTTTTTTTTTAGGATTTAGGCCGGCAACCACCAACCGAGGGCCAGTGAGGTCCCCGACCCCCTAGATGAGGACCGAGAGCCTTCGCCCAACCGATAGCTACGACGAGGATCGCTAGCCCTCGCTTGTGTTTGGGCAAGGGCTCGCAACCCTCACCAACCACTAGGCTTACCGCAATTAGGTGAGGATCGGGAGCACTCACCACGGATGCCAAGAGCTGGGAGCCCTCACCCAAGGGGTTAGTGACAAGTAGGGCTGCTAGCCCAACCCCCCCCCCCCCCACAAAAAAAAAGAGAATTAAAAAAAAAGGAAAAAATTTATTAAAAATAATTCAAAAATCATTAAAATGTTATTAAAAATTACTATGTTATCGTCGGCCAGCCAAATGGATTGAATTGACACGATTGCAAAAGATTTATGACTCAATCAGCAAAAAAAAAAGGTTTAGAATTGAATTTGTACAATTGCAATAGGTCAAGAACTTTTTTATAATAATTTTCCCTTAAAAGTGAGTGCTAAATAGTGCAAACTTCAAACGAAGAGAAAAACAATGTAAAATACAGAATTACAATCACGGTTTTAAAAATCAGCTCTTGACTAGAGAACAATCTCTCTTAATCTTGACCAAAGGACTGTAAACGAAGACGCAAATAAACTTGACTTCTACTATAAATATTAACACATTAATCTCATTTATCCACAACAATGCTTAACATATCTCGTGAACATTTCGATCTCATGCCATGTAGCACTTCTAACTGCACCAAGAGAGGGGGGAAAAAAGTAAAATCGCTCATTACAACGAAAGGGAATGGAATAAGAAACAGACAAACTTGATGAAATAGCAAGAAAATCACTAAATACTCAATTAACATTCTCTCGGACTGCAAATTACTGAGAAACATCACTCGACATCTTTTTACCACTGCCATGTTGACATTGACAAAAGGGAAGAACTCTGTGATGGATGGATTAGTTGCCAATCAAACAATGTGAAATATATGGCTGGGTTTTAATTCATGTCAATCCTCCTAATTAAATGCATATTACTCTCTCATTACCAGACTAAGGATAGTGTTGCTGACCTATGCGCTTACATTTCATCAAGTTGGACAACATGCGCTTACACTTCATCAACTTGGATAATATGCCAACCTTATTATGACTCAAAATGGGTTCGATTAGTTGCCAATCAAACAATGTCTAATACTTGGCTGGGTTTTAATTCATGTTGATCCTCCTAATTAAATGATTATGACTCACTCACCATAATAAGAATAGTGTCGTTGACCTATGCGCTTACATTTCATCAAGTTGGATAGCATGTGCTTACATTTCTTCACATTGGACAATATGCCAACCTAATTAAGACTCGAAATGGGTTGGATTAGTTGCCAATCATACAATGTCAAAATTTTGGTTGGGTTTAATTGATGTTGATCCTCCTAATTAAGTGCTTATGACTCACTTGTTACCAGACTAAGGATAGTTTTGCTGACCTATGCGCTTACATTCATCAAGTTGGACAATATGCCAACCTAATTATGACTCAAAATGGGTTGGATTATTTGCTAATATACAATGTCAAATATTTTTTGGAATTTAATTCATGTCGATCCACCAAATTAAATGCTTATGACTCGCTCATTATCGTTACCAGAATAAGAATAGTGTCACTGACTTCTACTCTTACATTTCATCAAGTTGGACGACATGTGCTTACATTTCATTACCTTGGACTATATACCAACCTAATTAAGACTCAAAATGGGTTGGATTAGTTGCCAATCATACAATGTGAATTGCTTTGTAGGGTTTTAATTCATGTCGATCCTCCTAATTTAATGCTTATGACTCACTCATTACCAAAATGAGAATAATGTTGCTGACCTATGCACTTACATTTGATCAAGTTGGACAACATGAGCTTACACGTCATCACGTTGGACAATATGCCAACCTAATTATGACCCAAATTGGGTTCGATTAGTTGCCAAATCAAACAATGTCAAGTATTTGGCTGGGTTTTAATTCATGTCAATCCTCCTAATTAAATGCATATGACTCTCTTGTTACCAGACTAAGGACAGTGTTGCTGACCTATGCGCTTACACTTCATCAAGTTGGACAACATGCGCTTACACTTCATCACGTTGGACAATATGCCAACCTTATTGTTGACACTTGATTTTTAATCATTTTTTCTATTGCTAAAGTAATAAAAAATCCATAAAAATTCATAAAATTGAAAAATCAACTTTGGGGACCTTAGCCAAGCCTAGGGAACCAATTCTGACCAAAAAATGATTTTTCATATTTTCAGTATTTTTACGTATTTTTTATTTATTTATTTTCGAAAATTAATAGAAAATCCATAAAAATTCATAAAATTGAAAAATCAACTTTGGGAACCTTATCCAAGCCTAGGGAACCGATTTTGACCAAAAAATAAATTTTCATATTATATATATATTTTTAATTGTTTTTAAAAAAAATACAAAAATACTTGAAAATTTTGGAAAAATAACATTTGAGGCCAAACAAATACACAAAGATAGTTAATATTTTTATTTTAAATCTATTTTCATATTGGCCATCGCAAATTCAGAAAAATCCAATTCGAGTCACGTGTTCCTTCACGAGTATAATCTCGAATCGGGCCTAAAAAAATTTAATTTTAGTCAACTTATTTTTAATTTTCACTTTTTATGAGTTGTGACATTGTCTTCTAATATTTTAAATTTTCATCTTGGCCCAATTATACCCAGAATGACTCAATTTTGCAAAAGGGCTTTAATTAAATTCTGCATTATTTTCAGTGGCAAGAAATGAGCTTAAATTTGACATGTGGTAAATTTTGGTGTGTCAAAAATTGTGAGGAGATTTGGACTTAAAGAAATATATTTTTTCAGGGACTGAATTGTAAATACTTAAAATTCAAGGACTAGAGTGCAAATACCTAACTCTTGAAGGATTATTTTATAAATAACAAAAAGAAGAGTTAGTGGATAAATTAGAATAGAGAAGGGAAGATGGAGAAGAGGAGATGAAGAAGAGAAGTTGGAGAAGAATGGATGGAGAAAATAAGATAAGAATAGAGAAGGGAAGATGGAGATGAAGAAGAGTTAGTAGAGAAATTATAATGGAAGATAAGAATAGAGAAGGGAAGATAGAGATGAAGAAGTGTTAGTGGAGAAATTAGAATGTGAGATAAATATGGAGAAGGGAAGATGAAGATGAAGAAGAGTTAGTGGAGAGATTAGAATGTGAGATAGAGATGGAGAATGGAAGATGAAAATGAAGAAAAGTTAGTGGAGAAATTAGAATGAGAGATAGATGAGTAGATTATAAAAGGAGGAAGAAGTAAGCTTGAGGAGGGGATTTTTTGGAGAGAAAATTTGAAGTGTTTGAGGAACTTTTTTGGAGAGAAAATTTGAAGTGTTTGAGAAAATTTTGGATGTTTGAGAGAGTTTTGGGAGATTGAAGAAAAATTTGAGAGAAAGAAAATACCAAAAGAGAGAATTTTGAAGATGATGGAAATTTAAAGCTAGGGGTTATCATCACAAATTCCTTCATCGATCAATATAAATCAAGAGTTCTTCCTCGTCAACGAGCAAGCAAATTCGAGCTAAGTGTTTTTATTTATTCATTTGTTTATGGTTTTACTTGCAAATTAGCACAAATTGTATACACTTTCTCCATCTTTTTTTTCCATATTTTATGTCAGGAGAAGGATATCTCTACGTCAACAGCAAAAATCTCGTAGAGATGCAAAAATCGGCCCAGACAAGCTCCTAAGCTGTCCACCGATTTCTCAACTGATCTGTGACTAAAAGTCCCTCTTAATTCAAAAGAAACTCTCTATATTGGGAACATAGAGAGCGAAAATCAATTATAGAAATCCCTCCCAAAAAAATGGGAGATAAGTACTCTTTCCACTCTTCTGGTTTTAGGTGCAGATTAGCACATATTTTGTATACTGACACTTTACTCTATTTTATGTCAGGAAGCCGCAGCTCTATATCAATGGTCAACCCTATGGAAGCACAAAATCGGCTTGGAGGAGTCTTCAAGCGCGCACAAATTTCAAATTGTTGAATCAATTCGTTGTATTTTATTTTAAAGAATTCATACCCCAGAATGGAGAGGACAAAGTCCATCCGCAATTTAAATACCTGCATCATAAATCCCAAAGGGAAGAGCCAAGCCAATGCTTAGCCTCCCATTGGAGGTTTTTACTTACAGTAGTTAAATACCTGCAACTTAAATACCTGTACCTTAAATCCCAAAGGGAAGAGCCAAGCCAATGCTTAGCCTCCCATTGGAGGTTTTTACTTACAGTAGTTAAATACCTGCAACTTAAATACCTGTACCTTAAATCCCAAAGGGAAGAGCCAAGCCAATGATTAGCCTCCCATTGGAGGTTTTTACTTACAGTAGTTAAATACCTGCAACTTAAATACCTGTACCTTAAATCCCAAAGGGAAGAGCCAAGCCAATGCTTAGCCTCCCATTGGAGGTTTTTACTTACAGTAGTTAAATACCTGCAACTTAAACACCTGTACCTTAAATCCCAAAGGGAAGAGCCAAGCCAATGCTTAGCCCCCCATTGGAGGTTTTTACTTACAGTAGTTTAAATACTTGCAACTTAAACACCTGTACCTTAAATTCCAAAGGGAAGAGCCAAGCCAATGCTTAGCCCCCCATTGGAGGTTTTTACTTACAGTAGTTTAAATACCTGCAACTTAAACACCTGTACCTTAAATCCCAAAGGGAAGAGCCAAGCCAATGCTTAGCCTCCCATTGGAGGTGTTTATTCACTGTCATGTACTTCCTATAATTTAATTTTTGAATCATCAAACACAAAAGATGAGTAGGTCGTAATACTGCACAGAAGTGGTTAACACACTCCCTCTTTCGGCTTTAGGGGATCTTTAACACTAAAAAAAATATAACAAATATAAATATATACCATCCATGCATTTTAAAAAGTGAAAACACAAAAGAGAATACCCTACTAGAGCCTTAGGAATAAACCAAGCCTGAGATGCCGAATTAGGATATCCATGAAATTAAGGTACCGAAATGGCATTAATTTTAATTAACTAGTGTAACCAAGTCCCCGAGCTCATAATCTCTGGTTCGCAGGAATAAATTAGTTCTCCCGCTAATTTATTTAGGTTTCTAATCGACCTACCAAGAACGATTAGTGGTGACTCCAAATTTCAAAATCATTTAAACAAAAACCAAAGTTGCGATTCGGTAGGGCTTGGGAGGGTCCGCGTTAGGTTAGTCAAATCTAATTAACCTAATAATCCGTTAACCCCTTTTAAAATTTAAAATTTTTTTAGAGGGTCGCGACAGCTTGGCGACTCCACTGGGATGAGATTTTTAAATTTTCGAAAAAAGATACCAATTGGAATACTTGAATTTTTTCGAAATTTTAAAAATCTTAGTGGACTTAGGCCAATAACAATTTCATGGATATCTCGCTTCTGGCGATCTTGGTTGGGACTCATTCTATAGGTGTTATATGTTTTTGCAGGATGGGAGTTATAAGGGGCGGAGTGTTTGGCTAACCCCTTTGTTTTGCAGGCTTGGTGTTGGGTTTATTTGTTTAATTTCGCACATTTTTAGAAGCGCTATTTTGATATCAATTGTTGTGCATGTCTTGCATACTTTGAGGATCACGACACCTGCACACACAAGCGTCTAAAACCAAGTCGCGAAATTCTTCCTAGAAAACTATAGATAGGGATCGAATATGCAAAGCTCTTGCGTCGATTGCGCTCGGGTTGACCATATTTTATCCCGCTCATTATCTGAATTGACAATTCTTCCCATTGTGATTTGATTGCGCGGAGGGTAAGTTTGTCAATTCAGATAGTGGGGGCCTTTTTAGGTCCATACCTTGTCTCTCCTTCTTTTATTTTCTAGAGTCCACTCCTCACTTGAGTCATGCACATGACTATGTGATTTTCATTTCTCCAAGGTAAAAGTAAGTTCTCTAATTTTATCTTGTATATATTTTCGGTCGGTCCATGCTAGGTGTTAGTCAGTTTTTGAGCTTGATATTACGACCATTCTTTTTAAAAGAAAATAAAAATTAAATTTGTCCCTCATTTCTTTTTAAAAAAATTTTTTTTTTGAAAAAATGATGTGAAAAAATCTCTTCATGGGAATTTTATTAACCAATAAGGGATTTTTGTCATGTTTTTATTGCTTCAATAAAAATGAAATTTTCCTGAAAAAATTTTCCTCTGAAAATTTATTTCAATAAAAAGAAAAATTCCTTAAAAAAAAACTCTAGTAGACATCAAGTGATTTTATCACATTTTTCAAATTATAAAAACTTGCAAGAAAATTCTTCTCGAGAAATTCGCTCATGTTTTTCTAAGAAAATTTTCTCTAAATAAAATTAGACTAATTGACCAATAAGAGATTTTTGTCATGTTTTTCTTGCTTCCATAAAAATGAAATTTTCCTGACAAATTTTCCTCTGAAAATTTATTTCGATAAAAAGAAAAATTCCTTAAAAAAACATCAAGTGATTTTATCACATTCTTTCAAATTATAAAAAATTGCAACAAAAATTCTTTTCGAGAAATTCGCTCATGTTTTTCTAAGAAAATTTTCTCTAAATAAAATTAGACTAATGTCTCGGGGGAATTTTGTTAACCAATAAAGGATTTCTGTCATGTCTTTCCTGCTTCAATAAAAATAAAATTTTCCTGACAAATTTACCTCTGAAAATTTATTTTGATAAAAAGGAAATTTCTGCAAAAAATTCTGTATCAGAAATTAACCCATTTCTTCCTAAGGAAATTTTTTTTCTTTTTCTAATTTCTCTATAAAATAGAAAAAATCAAATTGGACTAATATAGGAGTCATGGACCGACATTCCTTGTGTCGCATACTAATTATATCCTTTTCTTTTGCAGGAAGATCCTAGATACCCCAGACGGGTGTAAAAATTAAGTTCAATAATATATCAAGAATCATCTTTAGAAATACCAAAAGACGAAAAACACCGAGGCTTCAACCGTTAATTCTGGGGGGCAAACGAACACTGTCCATCTTTGACAGACAAAGTTGTGTTAATCCGTAAACTTGTATGGGCAGTGTATTCTGATATGACGGTGGATTTATACTGATTAAACACGGGGGTATTTTTAATGTGTTGCAGAGGATCTCGCGTCTTTTGAAAGACAATATGGATTATATAATCATAACCCATGAAACAAATACCTTTACCTGATTAAATCAACCAGAGACCGGTTTTAAAATTTCCTCTTATCCGAAACACGCGGAGGGCTTTAGAGGACCGAGGTTCTATTAATGAACGTAGCCCACAGGAATTTCTCCCGACGCTACAGGCGACCGACACGAGCAAGTAGACGCTGAAAGAAACAAAATATGGATAAAAATGGGCACACAACAGGTGGCCGGATTTACTACCAGCGCACTGATCGAGTTGTCTGTGATCTCAAGATGGATAGTGGGGGCCACCGCCGAACCCATCATCAATGTTCTCGATATCATCGTCTGGAGCAATTAAACAAGAACATCAAGAAGAACATTAAGCCTTGACATCTTCGGTACCTCAAATCGTTCTGTTATGCTATGCGGAAGAAACGATAGCAGGAAAATTAAAAAAAAAAACAAAACACGTGAAGCTTTTCTTTCATTCCATTCATCAAAGAGTATTACAACAACTCACTGGGGAGGAAAGGTAAAGCCAACTGGGCCCTGATAACCATTACGAAAGAGCTCAACTGACTCTCCAAACAGTTGATGCTCTGGATACACCGGGCGCTCTCGGGATCAAGCTCCGCGAGCCTAAAGAAGAGGCGATTGCACTTCTCTTTAACCTGGGCCATAGTGGCCTCGTAATGCTCAACGGCAAACTCCAGGTCCGGAATCGCTGCCCTCTCGAAAGCAATGTCTGCCGTAATGTCATCAAGTCGCTCCTGCAGCCAACCGCATTTGTACCTCATCACAATATTGCCTGGCTCCTGTTCGGCGTAAGTTCGGACCAAGGCCAGACAGTCTACCAACTTTCCCCTCTCACAAACCAGCCACGAAAGCTGATCGTTGGCAAACTTGAGGGCCTTTTTGTGATTAGCAGCCACAAACGTAACTGTTGCTAGACGCTCGTGCCGGTCTCGGTAACGGGCTTTCACGACGGCGGTCACAAGGACCGTCTCATAAGTGTTGACACCTGATTTTTAATCATTTTTTCTATTGCTAAAGTAATAAAAAATCCATAAAAATTCATAAAATTGAAAAATCAACTTTGGGGACCTTAGCCAAGCCTAGGGAACCAATTCTGACCAAAAAATGATTTTTCATATTTTCAGTATTTTTACATATTTTTTATTTATTTATTTTCGAAAATTAATAGAAAATCCATAAAAATTCATAAAATTGAAAAATCAACTTTGGGAACCTTATCCAAGCCTAGGGAACCGATTTTGACCAAAAAATAATTTTTCATATTATATATATTTAATTATTTTTTAAAAAAAAATACAAAAATACTTGAAAATTTTGGAAAAATAACATTTGAGGCCAAACAAATACACAAAGATAGTTAATATTTTTATTTTAAATCTATTTTCATATTGGCCATCGCAAATTCAGAAAAATCCAATTCGAGTCACGTGTTCCTTCACGAGTATAATCTTGAATCGGGCCTAAAAAAATTTAATTTGAGTCAACTTATTTTTAATTTTCACTTTTTATGAGTTGTGACATTGTCTTCTAATATTTTAAATTTTCATCTTGGCCCAATTATACCCAGAATGACTTAATTTTGCAAAAGGGTTTTAATTAAATTCTGCATTATTTTCAGCGGCAAGAAATGAGCTTAAATTTGACATGTGGTAAATTTTGGTGTGTCAAAAATTGTGAGGAGATTTGGATTTAAAGAAATATATTTTTCAGGGACTGAATTGTAAATACTTAAAATTCAAGGACTAGAGTCCAAATACCTAACTCTTGAAGGATTATTTTATAAATAACAAAAAGAAGAGTTAGTGGATAAATTAGAATAGAGAATGGGAGATGGAGAAGAGGAGATGAAGAAGAGAAGTTGGAGAAGAATGGATGGAGAAAATAAGATAAGAATAGAGAAGGGAAGATGGAGATGAAGAAGAGTTAGTAGAGAAATTAGAATGGAAGATAAGAATAGAGAAGGGAAGATGGAGATGAAGAAGTGTTAGTGGAGAAATTAGAATGGGAGATAAATATGGAGAAGGGAAGATGAAGATGAAGAAGAGTTAGTGGAGAGATTAGAATGTGAGATAGAGATGGAGAATGGAAGATGAAAATGAAGAAGAGTTAGTGGAGAAATTAGAATGGGAGATAGAGTTAGTGGAAAAATGAGAATGTGAGATAGATGAGTGGATTATAAAAGGAGGAAGAAGTGAGCTTGAGAGGGGAGATTTTTGGAGAGAAAATTTGAAGTGTTTGAGGAACTTTTTTGGGGAGAGAAAATTTTGGATGTTTGAGAGAGTTTTGGGAGATTGAAGAAAAATTTGAGAGAAAGAAAATACCAAAAGAGATAGAATTTTGAAGATGATGGGAGTTTAAAGCTATGGGTTATCATCACAAATTTCTTCATCGATCAATATAAATCAAGAGTTCATCCTCGTCAACGAGCAAGTAAATTCGAGCTAAGTGTTTTTATTTATTCATTTATTTATGGTTTTACTCGCAAATTAGCACAAATTGTATACACTTTCTCCATCTCCTCTTTTTTTTTTTTATATTTTATGTCAGGAGAAGGATATCTCTACGTCAACAGCAAAAATCTCGTAGAGATGCAAAAATCGGCTCAGACAAGCTCCTAAGCTGTCCACCGATTTCTCAACTGATCTGTGACTAAAAGTCCCTCTTAATTCAAAAGAAACTCTCTATATTGGGAACATAGAGAGCGAAAATCAATTATAGAAATCCCTCCCAAAAAAATGGGAGATAAGTACTCTTTCCACTCTTCTGGTTTTAGGTGCAGATTAGCACATATTTTGTATACTGACATTTCACTCTATTTTATGTCAGGAAGCCGCAGCTTTATATCAATGGTCAACCCTATGGAAGCATAAAATCGGCTTGGAGGAGTCCTCAAGCGCGCACAAATTTCAAATGGTTGAATCAATTCGTGGAAGCCGCAGCTTTATATCAATGGTCAACCCTATGGAAGCATAAAATCGGCTTGGAGGAGTCCTCAAGCGCGCACAAATTTCAAATGGTTGAATCAATTCGTGGTATTTTATTTTAAAGAATTCATACCCCAGAATGGAGAGGACAAAGTCCATCCGCAATTTAAATACCTGTACCTTAAATCCCAAAGGGAAGAGCCAAGCCAATGCTTAGCCTCCCATTGGAGGTTTTTACTTACAGTAGTTAAATACCTGCAACTTAAATACCTATACCTTAAATCCCAAAGGGAAGAGCCAAGCCAATGCTTAGCCTCCCATTGGAGGTTTTTAATTACAGTAGTTAAATACCTGCAACTTAAATACCTGTACCTTAAATCCCAAAGGGAAGAGCCAAGCCAATGCTTAGTCTCCCATTGGAGGTTTTTACTTACAGTAGTTAAATATCTGCAACTTAAATACCTATACCTTAAATCCCAAAGGGAAGAGCCAAGCCAATGCTTAGCCTCCCATTGGAGGTTTTTACTTACAGTAGTTAAATACTTGCAACTTAAATACATGTACCTTAAATCCCAAAGGGAAGAGCCAAGCCAATGCTTAGCCTCCCATTGGAGGTTTTTACTTACAGTAGTTAAATACCTGCAACTTAAATACCTATATCTTAAATCCCAAAGGGAAGAGCCAAGCCAATGCTTAGCCTCCCATTGGAGGTTTTTACTTACAGTAGTTTAAATACTTGCAACTTAAATACCTGTACCTTAAATCCCAAAGGGAAGAGCCAAGCCAATGCTAGGCCTCCCATTGGAGGTGTTTATTCACTGTCATGTACTTCCTATAATTTAATTTTTGAATCATCAGACCCAAAAGATAAGTAGGTTGTAATACTGCACAGAAGTCGTTAACACACTCCTTCTTTCGGCTTCAGGGAATCTTTAACACTTAAAAAATATAACAAATAAAAATATATACCATCCATGCATCCTATTTAAAATGTGAAAACACAAAAGAGAATACCCTACTATAGCCTTAGGAATAAACCAAGCCTGAGTTGCCGAATTAGGATATCCATGAAATTAAGGTACCGAAAGGGCATTAGTTTTAATTAACTAGTGTAACCAAGTCCCCGAGCTCCTAATCTCTGGTTCGCAGGAATAAATTAGTTCTCCCGCTAATTTATTTAGGTTTCTAATCGACCTACCAAGAACGATTAGTGGCGACTCCAAATTTTAAAATCATTTAAACAAAAACCAAAGTTGCGATTCGGTAGGGCTTGGGAGGGTCCGCGTTAGGTTAGTCAAATCTAATTAACCTAATAATCCGTTAACCCCTTTTAAAATTTAAAATTTTTTTAGAGGGTCGCGACAGACTGGCGACTCCACTGGGGACGGGATTTTTAAATTTTCGAAAAAAGATACCAATTGGAATACTTGAATTTTTTCGAAATTTTAAAAGTCTTAGTGGACTTAAGCCAATGAAAATTTCATGGATATCTCGCTTCTGGCGATCTTGTTTGGGACTCATTCTATAGGTGTTATATGTTTTTGCAGGATGGGAGTTATAAGGGGCGGAGTGTTTGGCTAACCCCTTTGTTTTGCAGGCTCGGTGTTTGGTTTATTTGTTTAATTTCGCATATTTTTAGAAGCGCTGTTTTGATATCAATTGTTGTGCATGTCTTGCATACTCTGAGGATCACGACACCTGCACACACAAGCGTCTAAACCCAAGTCGCGAAATTCTTCCTAGAAAACCATAGATAGGGATCGAATATGTAAAGCTCTTGCGTCGATTACGCTCGGGTTGACCATATTTTATCCCGCTCATTATCTGAATTGACAATTCTTCCCATTGTGATTTGATTGCGCGGAGGGTAAGGTTGTCAATTCAGATAGTGGGGGCCTTTTAGGTCCATACCCTGTCTCTCCTTCTTTTATTTTCTAGAGTTCACTCCTCACTTGAGTCATGCGCATGACTATGTGATTTGCATTTCTCCAAGGTAAAAGTAAGTTCTCTAATTTTATCTTGTATTTATTTTCGGTCGGTTCATGCTAGGTGTTAGTCAGTTTTTGAGCTTGATATTAGGACCATTCTTTTAAAAGAAAATAAAAATTAAATTTGTCCCTCATTTCTTTTAAAAAGATTTTGAAAAAATGATATGAAAAATCCCTTCATGGGAATTTTATTAACCAATAAGGGATTTTTGTCATGTTTTTATTGCTTCAATAAAAATGAAATTTTCCTGAAAAAATTTTCCTCTGAAAATTTATTTCAATAAAAAGAAAAATTCCCTCAAAAAAAAAAACTCTAGTAGACATCAAGTGATTTTATCACATTTTTCAAATTATAAAAACTTGCAAGAAAATTCTTCTCGAGAAATTCGCTCATGTTTTTCTAAGAAAATTTTCTCTAAATAAAATTAGACTAATGTCTCGGGGGAATTGTATTGACCAATAAGACATTTTTTTCATGTTTTTCTTGCTTCAATAAAAATGAAATTTTCCTGACAAATTTTCCTCTAAAATTTTATTTCGATAAAAGAAAAATTCCTTCAAAAAAAAAAACTTTGGTAAACATCAAGTGATTTTATCACATTCTTTCAAATTATAAAAACTTGCAACAAAAATTCTTTTCGAGAAATTTGCTCATGTTTTTCTAAGAAAATTTTCTCTAAATAAAATTAGACTAATGTCTCGGGGGAATTTTGTTAACCAATAAAAGAAGATGAGTTGGTCTCCCGAGCTGCATCGTATGTTTGTTAATGCAGTTCAGCAGTTAGGAATCGATTCGGCACGGCCGCAACATATACTGGAAATTATGAAGGTAGAGGGACTCACTAAAGGAAATGTTTCGAGTCATCTTCAGAAGTACAGAAAAAGAGTGAGAGAACACAATGCAGCTCAGAATCAAGAAAACCAAGGCGGGACTGATCCAAGCCTGAACGTCGAGTCTCCTCGCCACCATAAGTTCCACAGGTTAGCATGGGGCGAGCCACTTCCCATCATCAACCAAGCCAGTAGCCGTGCCATCAATCCTCTAGGCGTTAATCAAAGTATCCCCCAGAATCACCCTAATGCTCTTCAAGAGTATAGACCGCAGGGGCAGTGTATTCAGACTCCTTGGTTTGAGTACCAACCCGTGGCTATAATTCATCCCATGATCAGCGCGCCTGCACAGCCAGAGAATCAGACAAGAAGTTATCCTGAGCACTTCCACTTATCTAATCCTCAAATGGAAGGAGTTTTTAGCAGCAGGACAGTTGGTGATCCCCACACTTTCTCGAGTAATGATGAAGGCTCCAGCACGAGAAGTCAAATTGCTCATGGCGATGACAGAATGAGAAATCTACCGCCAGCATTTGCCAACAACAATGCCCAATTCGAGTATCAGTTGCTGGAAGGTTCAAGAGATTACCCAGATGATGAGCTTACTGCCCTGGTCAACCAGTTTAGGGTTGACAGACGTCCCAAGCCGCGATCAGGAGCTAGTGAGTAAGGACTCTCAAACATCGGTCATCCAAACTCGAACCAACACGAGACTAGCTTATTATCGAAGAGCCACAGGAGAGGCAGAACTGACCTTGAATAAGTGCACCTTTCATTTCATGCTTAATTCCCCTGCGTATGATATTTCCAGCTTTCTAGGTGACTAGATTTAATTCAGGGGCAAGGGGGTAATTTGTTTTTTTTATCTCGTCGAATGCGTGAATCCCTTTTTTATGCTAGATTTAGGGCGGATCAATTTGTGGCAACGTCGCTGACTGCCATAATGAGAAATGTTGAATGGCCTCACGTAGGGAAATTTCAAGTGAAAAGCCCAGGCGAGCTCGAAGACGGGTAACTGTGTGTCGTTCCAATTTACCCTCAATCGTTGCAAAATGCTAAATTGGATTTGTTCCATTCTCACCCAGGGGATTGCAAAGTGCCTCAAGAGTGTCGCAAAATGAAATGACCCAATGGAATGCGATAGGACTCATTCGCCTTCAGGGTAACCTTCAAATTAAAGGAGCCCTCCGGTCCACGGACCCGATGGCATGGAAAATGATGATGGTCCAAGGCAACCCGAAAGAAAACAAGGCCCAACTAAGCAAAGCACATATGTGGCAAGCTCAAAGTGAAGGGCAACTCGGGACATACAATTCAATCCAATCCAAATTAAGGAACTTCTTCAATTCAAATTCAATGGAAGTATACACAAGGGTAAAACAGTATCGTTCCAATTTTTCTAGAATATGAAGAACATATACTACCGCATTCTCTTTCATTTTTGCAGGGGAAGTCTCTACTGGCCAGATTTTCCTGTCTACCATTCTCTATCAGTATCACCTCCGCTACTCATCTCCAATCTCGAGCCAAGCAAATCCGACGTCTCTACGGAAAAGTTGGACGGGACGCCACTACTTTGAAAAAGAAAGGATAAAAAATAAGCTGAGTGGGAGACAAAGACATTTTCGGCAGAAAAGAGATACGACTCGTCTTTATTGAAGAACTCGCCAGCAAATTGACGGTGGAGACAGCAACAAGGGGCCCCCTTCCACCGAAAGATGGAAGGAGACGAGCTGGCCGAGAGATACGATGAAAAGAAAATCGAGAAAGCCAGAACACTCGAGAGAGGCAATACAGTTGGTAAACCCACGTCTAATTTTAAAGGAGGCATCTTCTTGATAATTCTCATTCGTGCTCGAAAGAGAGACTCTTAAAGCATACGCAATCTCCAAGAAAAATCCAGAGAGTGAAAATACAAGAAGAGATATCAAACTTTGAGAAATCGTTAACCAAATCGAAGATGTCTCAACCCAACACACTTGAAAGTTATCGTTACTTGCTGAATATGGGAGAGGAAGAGTTCGAAGCCATGTTTGGGATCGAGCCTATGGAGTCCGGCCCTTCCACCGACGACGTCCAAGAGCCCGATAAGGACAAGGACAACAACGGTAAATGTCAAAAGAAGCGTTACCGTCGCCATACTGAGGAGCAAGTACGAAAGCTTGAAGATTTCTACAGAATGTGCCCTATGTCAGATGGCAAACAGAAAATGGAACTGAGTCAAGAGCTAGGACTTGAACCTTCGTAAATCAAGTTCTGGTTTCAAAATAGACGAACCCAAATGAAGACTCGTCATGAACACAACGAAGCCGAGTTTCTAAGAGTTGAAAATGAAAACCTCCGAGCGGAGAACAAGATATATAAAGAGGCTTTTGACTCCGCCACCTGCCCCAACTGCAATACTCTCCTCACCCTCGATGAAATGCATTATCTGAGGATCGAAAATGCACGTTTAAGAGGTGAGTTAGATTAGTTCATAGCAGGATCAAGTTCTGTTGGAACAAGGTACGAAAAGACCGAGACTATGGGACCAGCATGGATGCCTTCTGAGGAGGAGGTGAGGTATCATCACCAAGCAAGTGGCACTGGCGACGAACTCGCCGCCATGATTAGGCAGTTTGATGCTGATGAAGCACCAGGGCGTTAATGTGCATACGGATCCTGTATTTCAAAACTAGTGATCATGGGACCTGCGACACGACCGACGCGTACCTGATCCGGAACAACGCTAGCTGATCATTCAAGAGCTTGCAAAGGGAAGAAGATCATGCCTGGACGAATACATCTACTTGGCTTCATCGCACGTTCTCGCCTTTTATCGATGTCCAAAATTAATGCACAAGCTAGAAATAATCATTTTCCTTTCCCCCTATTAAATGCTCGGAGCCGTTAACCGCACCAAACTCGAAAAAATTAATATCGAGAAGAAATCCGCGTAAATCTGAAGGGTAAATCCGTATCGTTCCAAATTACCCTCGAACTACCCAGGTTTTAAATTTAATCCTTTCTATTTTCAGGAGTTTGCAAATCGACCCAAGAATGCAATCATACCCAAATACAAGTTAAACAAAATTTAGGGCAAATCAACTCATGGATATTACCATAGAGTGGACAGCTTCAGATAAAGCAAAATGCGAACGAGGGACCCGAACAATCTCAGACATGGGTAATTCTGTCTCGTTCTAATTTGCTCATAATCATCGCAAGTCCTGAATTGTTTTATTCCATTCTTAACAGGGATTGCAAATTACCTCAAGAAATACCGTAACATGGCCCAAGTTGATACAACAGGGCCACGTTATCCCCAAGGATTAACCTTTGAAAAGAAAGCCCCATGGACACCTACGGTCCAATGGACCGAATGGTATGGGGGATGATAGTAGGTCCGAAATATCCCGAGTTCGATCCCCAAGGGTGGGGAATGTTATATGTATTATAAATAAATGAAGCAACTTTTTGTGCATTTCTTTTTTACAAACAGGAATACTCGACGAGTAATATCAAAGTCAGTATTTCACCATAGTCTTCCCATAATGGTGAGGCGCCCAACAAAAGTCGAGGAAAATTCAATCCAACAAAACTGGTAAAAGACTCGTGCAAGACATTCAAGATGAAGGGTAAATCAGTATCGTTTTCAATTTATCCCTTTTAATACTGGCTGATATGTCTCTTTTTCTTTTTACAGGAAATATTTACACTAACATTTAACATGTTGAAGGAGACAAATCCAAAAGAAAATTATGATCATCTGACAAGATCTATTCTGGTGAAAAACGGGGCAAATTGATCGCAAGCTCTGAAGCGAAAAAGCAAATATGTCTTTCTTATCTCGTTTGATTTCGAGAATAATTTCTCTGCTTTTTGCAGGGGCATTTAACCGCCAAACCATGGCAGTCGCTGTCACTAAACAAACCAAAATGCTCCCTCACCCATATGCCTCATCGTGCAGGGGCAAAACTTGAGACAAACCGCTCCTCGACATAAGGAGTGGCCTTCCCAATTTGTTCAATCCACCCACATACCAGGGGCAATTCAAATCCGCCCATGTTTGCACATTATATAAACACACATGATGCTAAAAATTATCACATCGGCATTGTGTTTACACATTTCACGAATTATGTATGACTATTCCGCATGTTTAATTTACCAACTCCAACTTAGAGCATAAACTGCATAGGAGATATCAAATGTGCAAAATGGGGCATAACAGGATGAGGAAAGGTAAACCATTTCCACACAGGTCTAACATTTTAATCTACAGATAAACAGCCTTTCTCTAGAGTGAGAGAAAGGCTTTTCGTACTGAAGTTCCCCATTTAGATTACATTCGAGGCATTCATACTCCTTAAACAGAATTGGTAATGCAAGCTTGACAGAATAATTTTACGTGATCCACATTTGGATTGATTGCATCATGAGTTATCACACAGACTAATTCTAATCATTGCCGAATTGGTTGAATAGTTTTGCATGAACCGATCAACTCATTGATGAAAATGCTTGCATATGTTACCTCTGATACTGCCTGACAGGTAACACATTCCTAATATTCGAATTACCTTCCAAAGTCTTGAAATTCATTCGGCGATTATTGAATGAACAAGCCTAGTTGTCGAGGAGCCACTAGGCATTTCTTCTAAATTCTCAGGTGAGTATATCTTCAACCTGGATGAATTTTGACGGTTGTTGAGGAACTTGAATCCATTGCGATACATACAGGTATCCACCTTCTTCAATAAAGCATGATTTGTCTCAAAGACAGAAATGTTCGAGACCTTTTGATCTCTGCTTCTTTGGTTTATTCCTAAAGCTACAGGAGAATATAATTTGGGTTTGAGCTTCTGCAGGATTCCTAGTCTCCCCCAGATTTCAGAATGGCACCCTTTGAGGTACACCAAGCCCTTCTTACAGGTAAACTAAGTCCTTCTTATAGGCAAACCAAGTCCTTCTTACAGGCACAAAGTCCTTCTTACAGGGAAATTAAGTCCTTCTTATAGGCAAATCAAGCCCTTCTTACAGGCAAACTAAGTCCTTCTTACAGGAAAACTAAGTCATTCTTACAGGCAAACCAAGTCCTTCTTACAGGCACAAAGTCCTTCTTACAGGCAAATAAAGTCCTACTTACAGGCAAACAAAGTCCTTCCTACAGGTAAAGCAAGTCCTTCTTACAGGCAAATCAAGTCCTTCTTACAGGCACAAAGTCCTTCTTACAGGCAAATCAAGTCCTGCTTACAGGCAAACAAAGTCTTTCTTACAGGTAAAGCAAGTCCTTCTTACAGGCAAATCAAGTCCTTCTTACAGGCACAAAGTCCTTCTTACAGGCTTAAAGTCCTTCTTACAGGCAAATCAAGTCCTTCTTACAGGCAAAATAAGTCATTCTTACAGGCATAAAGTCCTTCTTACAGGCAAATCAAGTCCTTCTTACAGGCAAAACAAGTCCTTTATTACAGGCATAAAGTCCTTCTTACAGGCAAATCAAGTCCTTCTTACAGGCAAAACAAGTCCTTCTTACAGGCATAAAGTCCTTCTTACAGGCAAATCAAGTCCTTATTACATGCAAAATAAGTCCTTCTTACAAGCATAAAGTTCTTTTTACAGGCAAATCAAGTCCTTCGTACAGGCAAACCAAGTCCTTCTTATAGGCATAAAGTCTTTTTTACAGGCATTAAGTACTTTGTACATGCACAAAGTCTTTTTTACAAGCATCAAGTCCTTTTTACAGGCACCAAAGTCCTTTCTACATGCACAAAGTCCTTTCTACAGGCACAAAGTCCTTTTTACAGGCATCAAGTCCTTTCTACAGGCACCAAGTCCTTTTTACAGGAACCAAAGTCCGTTTTACAGGCACCAAGTCCTTTCTACAGGCACAAAGTCCTCCTTACAGGTAGTTTCATGGGGTGACCTACCATACGGGTCAAATCTCAATGAAATTTAATTAGTAGAATCCTTTTATTAGGAATCTACCATGGTACGACCCACCATACGGGTCAAATGGTACGACCCACCATACGGGTCAAATTTTAATTCAATTTTTAAATCAGTAGAATCCTTTTATTAGGAATCTACCATGGTACGACCCACCATACGGGTCAAAATTTAATAAGTAGAATCCTTTCATTAGGAATCTACCATGGGTTGACCTACCATACAGGTCAAATTTCAATCAGTAGAATCCTTTCATTAGGAATCTACTATGAGGTGACCTACCATACGGGTCAAAATTTTAATCAGTAGAATCCTTTCATTAGGAATCTACTATGGGGTGACCTACCATAAGGGTCAAAATTTGATAAGTAGAATCCTTTCATTAGGAATCTACCATGGGGTGACCTACCATACAGGTCAAATCTCAATCAAAATTTAATCAGTAGAATCCTTTTATTAGGAATCTACCATGGTACGACCCACCATACGAGTTCAAGTTCAACCACCCTAAAGTTTTTTTATATAACGAATTCTTAGGTTCTCATTTCATTTTCAGTGGAACATTCATGTCACGACTCTTTTTATTTCCTTGTATTGAGTCGATTAGAATTCAGATGTCATCTCGTCTTTGAAATGAACCCCTACCGAGCTTCCTTTCAAAGAGGGGCAGTTGTTGACACCTGATTTTTAATCATTTTTTCTATTGCTAAAGTAATAAAAAATCCATAAAAATTCATAAAATTGAAAAAATCAACTTTGGAGACCTTAGCCAAGCCTAGGGAACCCATTCTAACCAAAAAATTATTATTCATATTTTCAGTATTTTTACGTATTTTTTATTTATTTATTTTCGAAAATTAATAGAAAATCCATAAAAATTCATAAAATTGAAAAATCAACTTTGGGAACCTTATCCAAGCCTAGGGAACCGATTTTGACCAAAAAATAAATTTTCATATTATATATATATTTTTCATTGTTTTTTTAAAAAACAAAATACAAAAATACTTGAAAATTTTGGAAAAATAACATTTGAGGCCAAACAAATACACAAAGATAGTTAATATTTTTATTTTAAATCTATTTTCATATTGGCCATCGCAAATTCAGAAAAATCCAATTCGAGTCACGTGTTCCTTCACGAGTATAATCTCGAATCGGGCCTAAAAAAATTTAATTTTAGTCAACTTATTTTTAATTTTCACTTTTTATGAGTTGTGACATTGTCTTCTAATATTTTAAATTTTCATCTTGGCCCAATTATACCCAGAATGACTTAATTTTGCAAAAGGGCTTTAATTAAATTCTGCATTATTTTCAGCGGCAAGAAATGAGCTTAAATTTGACATGTGGTAAATTTTGGTGTGTGAAAAATTGTGAGGAGATTTGGACTTAAAGAAATATATTTTTCAGGGATTGAATTGTAAATACTTAAAATTCAAGGACTAGAGTGCAAATACCTAACTCTTGAAGGATTATTTTATAAATAACAAAAAGAAAAGTTAGTGGATAAATTAGAATAGAGAAGGGAAGATGGAGAAGAGGAGATGAAGAAGAGAAGTTGGAGAAGAATGGATGGAGAAAATAAAATAAGAATAGAGAAGGGAAGATGGAGATGAAGAAGAGTTAGTAGGGAAATTAGAATGGAAGATAAGAATAGAGAAGGGAAGATAGAGATGAAGAAGTGTTAGTGGAGAAATTAGAATGTGAGATAAATATGGAGAAGGGAAGATGAAGATGAAGAAGAGTTAGTGGAGAGATTAGAATGTGAGATAGAGATGGAGAATGGAAGATGAAAATGAAGAAGAGTTAGTGGAGAAATTAGAATGGGAGATAGAGTTAGTGGAAAAATTAGAATGGGAGATAGATGAGTAGATTATAAAAGAAGGAAGAAGTGAGCTTGAGGAGGGGATTTTTTGGAGAGAAAATTTGAAGTGTTTGAGAAACTTTTTTGGAGAGAAAATTTGAAGTGTTTGAGAAAATTTTTGGAGAGAAAATTTTGGATGTTTGAGAGAGTTTTTGGAGATTGAAGAAAAATTTGAGAGAAAGAAAATACCAAAAGAGAGAGAATTTTGAAGATGATGGAAATTTAAAACTAGGGGTTATCATCACAAATTCCTTCATCGATCAATATAAATCAAGAGTTCATCCTCGTCAACGAGCAAGCAAATTCGAGCTGAGTGTTTTTATTTATTCATTTGTTTATGGTTTTACTTGCAAATTAACACAAATTGTATACACTTTCTCCATCTTTTTTTTTCCATATTTTATGTCAGGAGAAGGATATCTCTACGTCAACAGCAAAAATCTCGTAGAGATGCAAAAATCGGCCCAGACAAGCTCCTAAGCTGTCCACCGATTTCTCAACTGATCTGTGACTAAAAGTCCCTCTTAATTCAAAAGAAACTCTCTATATTGGGAACATAGAGAGCGAAAATCAATTATAGAAATCCCTCCCAAAAAAATGGGAGATAAGTACTCTTTCCACTCTTCTGGTTTTAGGTGCAGATTAGCACATATTTTGTATACTGACACTTCACTCTATTTTATGTCAGGAAGCCGCAACTCTATATCAATGGTCAACCCTATGGAAGCACAAAATCGGCTTGGAAGAGTCTTCAAGCGCACACAAATTTCAAATTGTTGAATCAATTCGTTGTATTTTATTTTAAAGAATTCATACCCCAGAATGGAGAGGACAAAGTCCATCCGCAATTTAAATACCTGCATCATAAATCCCAAAGGAAAGAGCCAAGCCAATGCTTAGCTTCCCATTGGAGGTTTTTACTTAGAGTAGTTAAATACCTGCAACTTAAATACCTGTACCTTAAATCCCAAAGGGAAGAGCCAAGCCAATGCTTAGCCTCCCATTGGAGGTTTTTACTTACAGTAGTTAAATACCTGCAACTTAAATACCTGTACCTTAAATCCCAAAGGGAAGAGCCAAGCAAATGCTTAGCCTCCCATTGGAGGTTTTTACTTACAGTAGTTAAATACCTGCAACTTAAATACCTGTACCTTAAATCTCAAAGGGAAGAGCCAAGCCAATGCTTAGCCTCCCATTGGAGGTTTTTACTTACAGTAGTTTAAATACTTGTAACTTAAATACATGTACCTTAAATCCCAAAGGGAAGAGCCAAGACAATGCTTAGCCCCCCATTGGAGGTTTTTACTTACAGCAGTTTAAATACCTGCAACTTAAATACCTGTACCTGAAATCCCAAAGGGAAGAGCCAAGCCAATGCTTAGCCTCCCATTGGAGGTTTTTACTTACAGTAGTTTAAATACTTGCAACTTAAATACCTGTACCTTAAATCCCAAAGGGAAGAGGCAAGCCAATGCTAGGCCTCCCATTGGAGGTGTTTATTCACTGTCATGTACTTCCTATAATTTAATTTTTGAATCATCAAACACAAAAGATGAGTAGGTCGTAATACTACACAGAAGTCGTTAACACACTCCCTCTTTCGGCTTCAGAAGATCTTTAACACTAAAAAAAATATAACAAATATAAATATATACCATCCATGCATTTTAAAAAGTAAAAACACAAAAGAGAATACCCTACTAGAGCCTTAGAAATAAACCAAGCCTGAGATGCCGAATTAGGATATCCATGAAATTAAGGTACCGAAAGGGCATTAGTTTTAATTAACTAGTGTAACCAAGTCCCCGAGCTCATAATCTCTGGTTCGCAGGAATAAATTAGTTATCCCGCTAATTTATTTAGGTTTCTAATCGACCTACCAAGAACGATTAGTGGCGACTCCAAATTTCAAAATCATTTAAACAAAAACCAAAGTTGCGATTCGGTAGGGCTTGGGAGGGTCCGCGTTAGGTTAGTCAAATCTAATTAACCTAATAATCCGTTAACCCCTTTTAAAATTTAAAATTTTTTTAGAGGGTCGCGACACTTATTATGACTCAAAATGGGATGGGTAAGTTGCTAATCATACAATGTAAAATATTTTGTTGGGTTTTAATTTATGTCATTCCTCCTAATTAAATGCTTATGACTCACTCGATACCCAAATAAGAATAATATCGTTGACCTATGTGCTTACATTCATTATGTTGTACAATATGCCAAGCTATTGTAACTCAAAACGGATTGAATTAATTGCCAATCATACATTTGATTGGGTTTCAATTCATGTTGCTCCTCCTAATTGGATGCTTGCTAAGTCAGTAAATATAAGTAAGCAATCATTGATTTCATTTAATGTTAGGTCCGCATTTTAATCAATAGTGAGTGATAAAAGTGCAAAGAAACTCACTCCATTCAAACTTTGACACGTAATAGGCATGAAAGTGGCAATGCTCTTGATCTATTATCATCGATTTTATTTTTGTCAATTCCAAATGGCCACGAAGTCTAAGGCCAATATAATGTGTCCATTTTGTTATGTCTTGGTAATTGTTGTCCCACGGGTGTTTTCTAGGAGGAGATGAAGGGGGTTTCTCCCTTACTCCCTCTTTTCTACCCTTGTATCATTTAGTACATTGACGTCAGAGCACAAAATCGATAATTGCCAAGCATAAGCGAAATGTATTCGTTTTAACCGCTAGCAAAAGGGCACAAACACATATGTGAGAAAATATTAAATGTAAAAGCTTACATAATTTGTTAATTTAGGGGAAATATTAAAATACGAAATGTAGCAGTGATTTAGGGAGTACGATGGGATTTGTGTTGGCCCTTTCAAATTGTATTTTCCCCATTATCGAGTAATAAGTCATTTTGTACCATGTTTGAGGTTGGAAAAATTATCAAAAAAAGTATTGAATTTATTGCAATTGTGCCAATTTAGTTTTAAGCTTTTCAAGGAAAAAATAAAAATATAAAATTAATGAATTCAAAAAATATTGAAATATTATTGAAATATGTCCACATCGACACCGTCCAGCCAAATGAACTGAATTGATACAAATGAAAAAAATTTAGTAATCAAGTGGCACGAAAAAAAAATACTATGACTGAATTGATATAATTGCAAAAATGTTTAAAAAAATGGCACAAACACATGTTTGAGAAAAATTTAAAGATAAAAGCTTACATAATTTGGTTATTTAGGGGAAATGTGAAAATCTAAAATGTAGCGGTGATTTAGGGAGTACGATGCGATTTGTGTTGGCCCTTTCAGATTGTTTTTTCCCATTATTAAGTAATAAGCCATTTTACGCGATGCTTGAGGTGGAAAGATCGTGTGAATGTGCCTTACAGCGTAGAGAAAAAATAGTATAGTTTATTTTAACGCCTCTCTGAAAATTAAAGTTGAATTATTACCTAGGTAGTTGACCTTGTGGTAAAGGAATCGCATGTTTTTTACATGAGCATTAGTTTTGATGCTGGCATTTTGAAGAGGCTACATTGAAGGACTGACCAACCTTGAGCCTTCAAGGTTAGGTGGTAGGGAGTAATTATGACACAATGATCTTGTAATAATATTTAGAAGGGTTCATTTTTGTACCCAAACTCTTAAATTCACCAGGGGGAGAGAGAGAGAGCCAAAAACTAATATAATATTAAGTTTGAAGATGAAACCAAAAACTAAGGGCAGGCATGGCAACACTTCTACTCTAAAAATCACATTTTGGTCAGAAGTTAATTTTCCCACTTTTCTTTATAAGCAAAAGTTGATTTTTTTTTAACTTCTAGAGAGAAGTAATTTTTTTTTTACTTCTTCAAATGGCTTCAAAACTATTTCTAGAGCAAAAAAAAATGCTCTAAAAATAGAAAAATAAAGTTGTATAACCAAACGAATTTCTGCTCCAGAAGAATGTTTTGAGCAAAAATTCTATTCCGTAAGTGTTGTCAGGCATGCCACCTTTCAGCCTTTGAGATATCGCTATTAGTTGGCGTGGCTCGTACACAACCCTACTTTGTTAAAAAGAAACTCATACGCGATATAAATCCCCTGTTTCTAGAAACAAAATGCTTTGGGAAAATGCAGAATAGAAAGCAGACGCATGCAAACAAATAATATGTAAAAAGGAAAAGCAAGTTGTGTTCTTGGGTTATGTGAGTATGCGAGAAGAGAATTAAAAACAGAGCGCTTATGTGAATGTGCGTGGGGTTGACCAGGAGGAATACTGAGGAAGGTTTATCACGAAAGGACGCTGCGAGCATCATTGGAAGTTCGTACAGATCAAGGGCATATTGGTTGTGGAAATACAATACGGATGTTACTTCGAGTGCGTGATTACACTTCCGACCAGCGCGAATAACACAACCATTTAATGGAGCAACTGTTGTTGGACAAACACCTATAGACCAGGCGTTTACTGTCCAGGAAAGGTCTGATGACGATCTGCAATTGTTGCTGGACAAACACATGTGATCATGTAGCCCGGTTGAATTTGATGAATAACAGCAAACTGCTAAGAAGTTCACTCGATCATCGCATTCGATATATGCAAAAGTCATTATACTACACAACCCGTCGATCTAGCAAGCCGAGCAAGCAAACGGCAATTAAAGTTTAATGGATGCTCAGCCTTCGAAATCAGTCTTTAGACTCGTCATCCAACGCCCATACTTGCACCTCATCCTCTCATCCAACTCTTTGGCTTTGACCTCCGCTTTCTTTTCCCATTCCCGCTCCAATTGTTCGAGCATGCCCTTAAAATGTTCTCCAAGATCCAACCAGTTGAGGTATGAAAATTGTAACCTCAGAGTGGTCTGTTACCCGCAAGAAATTTTGGCAGCGGAGAGCTTGCGTTTTAGAGCTGTACAATGTCACAGTTCAAAGCACAACTCGGCTATTAGTTCTGTGGAATCCTACAGCAGTTATTTTCGAACTTGTGAATGTTTCACTTTTCAAAAAGTTTGGGAAGATGAGGAGGATTATGGGAGCGAAATATGGATGCTGCGGAGAGCATGAACAGCATAGAGTTCAAGGAAAGAGAGCGGGAAATCCAGGAATGAACAAGAACTTCTCAACTTTACGGCAGGCGTTCTTTTTGGTTCTTGAGTTGGGCCTACTTGGGTGTACTTATTTAATTATCTCGGGTAGTCCAATGGCTGGGGCCCTGGGCATCCCTCATTTCGCTCCCTCCCGTGAGTTTCCAAAGCCTAAAGGCACAGCATCGCCAATAAGGCTTTCATATCAAAGAGAAGATTCCCATCAACAACTAAAAAGAAAAAAATAATAATAAAAATGACAGAAGATGTTGAAAGATGGAGCCCTTTCTCTTTCTACAAAGACTACAATTTGCATTTCACTTGAATATGCAGCTGTATCTTCTGAGAATGCATTGTAAAGCCGATTAAATGAACAGGGCCAAAGCAAAAACCACACTATGATTTGCCCTTGGTAGTACATTCCTAACAATTTCGCTGGGCGTCTTGTGCATCTGGCCACCCTGGCAAATGCCAGAAACATAAAACAAAAATGACAAGGAGATAACTTCATAGAAAGCATATGGCATTGTACAGCATCTTTTAAAGCAGGGGAAGTGATTGCTCAATTGCATGATCGAGCCTCGTAAGTCTTGTAGGAAATGCGCATGGACAATAGCTTGACAGGATGCGACGACAATGCGTAAACACTGTTCCTAATCATCTACCTTGACATGAAAAAAATCCCATTTGATGGTGGCAGGATTTTTGTCTCGACAAATATTTCGTAGATGACTTTATATTTAGTAAATGTAGAGAAAAGGAAGGGCTGTGAAAATGAAGAGTAAAAATAACTGATGAAACAGATCTGCAAATACTTCAACACTTCAATACTTCACTTATATGCATTGAAATTGTCAACAAAACTGATGAAATTCGGAGAGATGAATTCTCCACTGCGCCACTCAGCCTCGTCGTCCCTCCCTATCTTCCCGCTTCTCCAGCTGAATATAGACTTCAGGCAAAGAGTTTATGCTGCAATTAAATATGAATATCTGCCAAGATAAAAACTTGAATCATCAAGCCATTACCGTCTACAATCTGAATGCAAAAGAATGTGCTGAAGTCCATGACTCAAAAAAAACAAAACAAAACAAAAAAAAAATTGTAAACCCAAAAACTGCATAAGCATGTAATTAAATGGTCAAAAGCATCGCAAATAATGCCAGCCGATAACACATCACAAATGCATGTGAACATAAACAACATTAGACCCCACTACCAGAGAATAAGCAACTTCAGAGCAAATCAGTTCTTTGCCTTAGGAGTTCCATTTAAATGCTAGTAATTTCTCATCTCAACGCAGTTCAAAGTAGCCAACCAATAAGCATACCATCTCTTCAACAGTATCCTCTAACCAGTATCTGGATAGCTTAAAATAGCTTCCACTCTATCTAGCGATGCTTGCAACTGCCCAGAGTTCATGTTGAAAAGTGGCTTGTCAGTACCAATACCCCTGTTACATGAAACACGGAAAAACTTAATAAAAGAGAGCGACATAAATCATAGAAGCGCAAGACAAACACCCCGTAAGTTCACTGTATGTCATAATCATCACGCTTTGTACTAGTAAACTTTTAATTCATGACATTGAATAGTTGATAGAATTAGAACTTCTTTTTCTGTTATAGCTCATCTAGTTTCTTCCAAGAGCAAAATAGTGGAATTGAGAGGAAGAAACTTACCCTATGATTTCCGGAAGAACGTAGTCAGCCCTCCATCCAAATCGAAAATCCACACCTGGACAAAGTCCAAGAGTGGTTTTATTTCTAATTCGAGAGACGCCATCTCCACCCAAACATGTGGTGAGCTTCCATTTCCAACTGACTGCATTTAACTGAAAATTGTGGCCTACACCAACCTGTAATTTTCAAAGCACACCAAGCTGACTCCCCAAGAGCTTTACCAATTATCGCTAAATACCCACAGAAGTTAACAGACTTATTGATGATTGAGAATATTGAGCCACGCCAGCACAAAACAGAGGTGATGTCAAATACTCCTCAAACCTGGAGATTCAAAAACTTTGTGACAGTATCTTTTTTGACATAATGCGCACGTCTTGATGTATAGGCTCATAGACAAACTTCCACCGGCGATCTGGGGATAGAGGCTTGAACACAAGCTTTGTTTGAAAATCATTCCTTGGAGCATTGTAAAACTGAATTGAAATATTAAATCAAGAATGACATAATGAGGCTATATTCCATAATAGCATCAACTGAACAAGCAGAGTTAAACCAGGCCTTAAAGGCTCCAACAAAAGTTCTGTATGATGGTCAAACCTTGAAGCACTATAAGACAGATCCAAAGTGTCGACAACCATGAATGATAATGAGTCATAGATACACACACAAACATTAAACATAAAAATATTCTTAAGTGTTCCACTTAAGCTGAAGTATGGTGAACGAGCACACAGAAGTCAAAATTCTGATGGATTGAAATCGGAGTCAGTGCTTATAAAAGAACAATGGTGACAACAAGAAAAAGAAATTCCATGTTCATCTACTTCAACATGCAAATATTACTAACAGAAGCTGGATTAGGTCAATAAGGATGAGGTAGTGAACACAAAGCAATCCAAGCCAACCAATGGATTCACGGAAATTATATCCATTAGCATACGTCAACGGAATCTACATGAATAACTGTAAGGCTTTAACATCATGTGTGACAGATCTTTCACGAGACTGATCAACATGTTCAGCTAAGTGAGGTTCAAACTCATGGAGATCACGAAAAGACAACTCAAAAGTGCTCCCGTTAATCTACTCAACTTCTACCATGTTCAGTAATCAAACATCAGTGCAAACTGTGACAATACCTCATTTATCTCCCATTGCAGAATCCAGAATGCCCTAAACAGAGTTTTTTTCCCCTTTAGAGTTTGACTTGGTAGATCTAGATTTCATTGCCAAGAAGCATGAGCAAAGCCTTTATACAAAGTAGCTAGAACTAGGGGACTCAAAGCAACTGGAAGACCTATTGCAAGATTGGAAGCTATCTGCAACAATTCTTCGAATATTTGTAGCGAGGAATTGAAGAAGACATATTTGGAAAGCCAGTAAAGCAGGAAAGCTACATACTCATTATTACTAATTGGACCAGAAGAGGAACGAAATTGCTTCATGAACTTCCCATAAGCTTGAAAGAATTCTAGAATGGGAGGGGCATGAGCATCTTTTAGTTCACTAATGGGTTTACCATATGGGGAAGTCCAGTAACGAAGAAGATGTCCAAAAGAGTAATCGACATGGGTCCCCAAGGAAAAAAAGAAACAATTGGTGAAGGGAGACCAAAAGCCAATTGCAGCACCTAATAGTCCAAGGTTTAGGTTACAGGACAGCATACTAACCTCTAAATCAATATCTAAGCCGTTTGATTCCTAGATAATCGATATCATTCCGTCACTGTTCAGATGAAGATACTATTTGTAGAAGTCCCACTCGAATGAAGGAAATTCTCGGAATCGAGAATGCTCCGTTGTCCATATATCCGTCACAGAAGTCCTCTGGATGGCAAGTGATTGAGGAATCAAGGACTGAGACCTAATCGATCTGGATAAACTTTTAGCTAGTTCAAAAGGTCAAAATGACAATTATCGAATCATTGGTCTCACTTTAGATCATCAAATTTGGCCATAAGTTCCTCGGAAGGAGTTTTAGATGGAGTTTTGGAAGAACTCGATTCCATCCGATTTGAAAATCCAAGGAAACGAAATGGAAGTTTAGGGTTTTAAGAACACGAGGAAGAAGAAGCAAAAAGGTTTGATTTTCATTCTCCTTGAAATCGAAACCCAAGAGACGGCAATCTAAGAAAGCTATGATTACAGCGATTTGAAAATTACGAGAGAATAGGTGATGCGGCAATACATTATGGATTACTACACCTACAAAGCGTTCGAATTGAAATGTACTAAGCTTACCAAAGAAGAAACCGCATAGGATGAAGGTACGGTTTAAAAGAATTAAAAACATTTTAATCATTTTAAAAGAGGACATATGTTTGCACTCAAAATAACCCGTTCATCGAAACATGTGTTTTACACATGAGAAATTGACAAGTGTGCTAAACACTTGAGTGTTGACACTTGATTTTTTTATCAATTTTATTTTAGAAAATTAATTAAAAGCTGAGAAAAATTCATAAACATTAAAAAATCAACTCTGGAACCCTTAACCAAGCCTAGGGAACCATTTTGAACAACAAATATTTTCAGTATTTTCGTATATTAGAAAATAACCAAAAATTACAAAAATAGCACTTGTGACCAGAAAAATATATAAAAAAAAAATTCCTTAGTCTTCTTTTAATCCCAATTGTATTTTGGTCATTTTAAATATCAAAAATTTGATCAAGAACCTCAATTTCCAAAATTTTGCATTTAAGTCCCTAGTTGAACAAAAATCACAAATCCAGTCCTTTTTAGACTTCTTTTCACCTTCCGCCAGTTATGACATTTGATCTAGATACCTATAATTTTGTTCTGGTTTAATCAAATTCTCGAAAACGGGCCAAATTGGCATCGAATGGGAACATAATTGAGCCCCATAGGGTAGGTCAAACCCGACCCGATCCGGTCAAACCAATCAACTTGATCTCGATAGAAACCAGGAGCAGAGTACCTCTCCCTCTCCTTCGGACGTGCAGTGAGTGCAGGGGACAGAAATGTGCAAAAAAAAAAACTGCATCAATGCAAAAACCCTGACCATATCCTGGAGAGAGGATATCCTTGAGTCCCTAGGTTGTAAAAAGAGAGAGGGTGAGACAACTCAGAGGCCTGGACCGAGAAGCAGGAGGAAGCAGGCGCCATTTTTGGTGAAAGACCATTAGGTCTCGGGCACAGGGCTTCAAGATTTCCCCCCAGGCATATAGCAACCGAGGGAGATGAGGCACTGGAATAAGCCTCTCGGCTATAAAGAAAATGGAGGGAGTTCGGTAGATAGTGGGGGCACAGTTCGATCCTGGGGGGCTCGTTCTGGGTTTTGAGAGCTCCTAGGGAGAAAAACTGAGCTGAGGAGGAGCTTCTGAAAAAGTTGACTGAGAGAGCCTTGAGGGAAGCTCTCGGTTTCCGAGAAGGGAAAAAGAAGAAAAGTCGAGGAGGGGCATTTTTGAAGGGGAGACAAAAGGAGAGAGAGGAGCTTAGGGAGTTAGCCAAAAAAAAAAAAAAAAGAGAGGAGGAGAAAGGGATGTCGAGAGCTTGAGAGTTCTGGTCGAGAGAGAGAGAGTCCGAAAAGCAGACGGGAAGAGAACTGAGAGAGCTCGTGCGAGGGAGCTCGTGAGAGAAAAAGGAACGACGCTTGTTCTCTCGCGGAAGAATCGTCAAGCGCTTCTCCACTGTCTCAACCATCCAACATCGTTCGTCGACGTCCGAAAGCCTCCAGCCCACATCCGTCGTCCTGTAAGTCCCTCTTCTCCTTTCCCAGAATATACTGTTCTGCGCTAGAAACCCAAAGAACAAAAGACGGTGGCGCTCGGGGTGGACGAGGAAAATCACCCCCAAAAAAATGACAAGAGAGAAAAGGAAGTCTGCGTTCTTTGGGAGTCTGTTCTTTGGTGAGCAAAACAAAGAACAGAGAGTGAGAACTTGAGGAAAGCAAGAGAAAGGGTCTGGCGGCTAGAAAAGAAAAAGAAACGGAGGAACAAACAAAAAGGAACAGATCTGGTTTTTCAAGGACATGTGGGGTTAAGACTCATTTTTGTACAAGATCTCCACCGAGAGCTAGAGGGAGAGAGCGCTTGGAGGCCGAAGCCGTTGCGGCCGTGCCAACGCCATCACCACCACAATCCACGTCGAACTTCGTCGGAGCCGCGCTCAACGATCGTCGATGGACATCGGGTCGCGTTAGTGGCCGTTCGGGTAAGTCGTCTGGCCCCTATTATGTCTGCTATAGTGGTGGGTTGTAAAACGGGCTCGTAAGATGTTCGTCGTTGGCGTTGGCGGTCGGAGGTTAAAAAAAAAATTTTTTTACTGGCGAAGTCTCTCTGAAGACGTCGTTGAAGGAGCGGCTCCAGTTAAGTCGGGTGGAGGAGTTGTCGTGAGAAAAGAAGACTGGGGAGAAGAGTAACTAAAAAAAAAAGGATAAAAGAAGAAAAGCAAAAGAGCGTGAGCTTCGACTGAGTGCTGACGTTGGGCTGTTTTGGTGAATTGGTTTGGTTTTGGCTGATTGGGCTAAGAGGGTATTAGGCCCAATAGGAGAGAGGATTGAACAAACAATAATAAAGCTTGGGCTTTTTTGTGAAATCACTAAAAGAATACAAGCTAAGTCAGGCCCAGAGCGTCGCCTTGTCTCAGACCAACCTAGGCTCTTGAGCCCAGGTTGGGCTTGGTCGCATGGGCCGGGTCTACTGACCCTGTCCGGAGCACCTTTTCGAATTAAATAAATAAAATAAAAAATCGAGAAAATTGAAAAAACTTTCAAAAATTCCATAAAATCATTTATTAAAAAAAGGAAAATGGCTAGATTGGCCTTAGTCCCCCGTTCAATTTTTATAACCCCTTAAATTGACGATTTTGCCCTATTAGGCAAATTATCCCAAATGGAAATCAAACCTTAGGTAAAAAAATTTTCTAAGCCTTTAGGGCTTTACTAGGGTTATATAATGCTTTTTATCTGCACATCATTGACTCTTTAATTACGCGCATTACATGCCTTGATTGTGACTAATAGGATGGGCTCACATCTACATGAACACGTTAGAAAAATACTTCATCTCAGTACCAAAAGGGTGTTGGTCGGAACATCGCTGTAATCAAATCCCCGAAACCTTAATCTCTAGCTGTGTAGAATCGAACTGTATCTCTCGACTACTAGATAAGATTTTTGGTCTACGTTCCCCAAAGACCAATGGTGACCCCTTTCTAATGAATCTAAGTTTCGTGAAATTTGGAGTCTTCTAGAAGAATTTATTGAAAAAATAACGAGAAAATTATTCAAAAAATCATAAACCAATTGTACGGTGGCTAATTCAGTTCTAAACCTTTCAAATATATTAATTTTGTTCTAAACATTTTGACAATTTGCCAATTTAGTCATAATTTGCCAATTTAGTCCTAAAACTTTTGATAATTTTTCAATTTAGTCTTTTCAGTCAATTTTGATTGAAAATCACTGATATGGTATTTTAGTCTAAGCCGGCCATCCTATAGCATCCTACATGGCGTGGATGGAGGCTCTCACTCGAAAGGGTTCAAAATACCTTCTTCTTTTTTCCCAACTCTAGGCCAACGAGGTTGCCAGTTGGCCCTTGATTGGTTTAGGCAATGGCAACATGGCTTTCGTCGAACAACAGGCAAGGATGGTGAGGGTCTCCGCAACCTCACCTGCCATAGGATCAAAATTAATATGGATAATAGATCCAATCTCATCGTACAAGTTTCAAAATTTTAGAATATACTTAAAACTTTCCTCTAAAATACTTTAGTGTGAGTCTAAAAGTGAAGAAGGTGTAACTAGATTGAAGAGAGAGAAATATTAAATAGAAGAAAGGAATATTTTGGTAAGTTAACGGAAAAAAAAAAAAGGAGTGCCTTAACCAAAAGTGGAAGTGAAAATAGCCTCTGTGAGAATTATTATTAAGCCCGATTATTAAACATATGAACGGAAAGATACTTAACTGGTACCATTGGAGTTCTCTTTGCATTTGAAAAGCGGCACCAGCCACCTTGGCAACAGCGTTGAAACTAGGGTAGTACTCTGCTATTGCGTACTCTCCTGTTGCTGTCATCATCCTCATCCAATCTTGCAATGTAGGTGGTAGAACTAACGATAACTGATTGGTTGAGCTTATCGCCAAGAAGAGTCTGAGAGTCCTTTCTTGGCGATAGTGCACAGCAGCAAAAGCACATATTGTCAACCTATTATCGTCGGGCGACATCCAAATAATCTCCGGGAAAAATTGAATGCCTAACTTAATGATTTCACTGATTCCCCTAGATATAGGTTCCCCCAACAGATTGACATGTTCTGAAAAATCAGAGATCTCGGTTGTCGTACTACGAGAGATTACAATGCAAACTCGTTTCACCAACTCACTCGCTGCCACATGTCCCAGCTTCACCTCATGAGGCCTCTTGATGATAGGAACTACAAAATAATAAAGAAAATATGAAAATACGAAACACAGAGGTGGTGATTGGATTTCACTTTAAGAAAAGGGTAGTCCAACTTTGCATCCCAATTTTTGTTTCTAGACACAACAGTTTACTAATACCCGTATTTTCTCGCGAAAGCCCCTACCACATTTAATGTTAGGATTTAGTGCACAATCATAACGAAGTAAAGCGTTTAAGCGAAAAAAGAAAATTGAGGCATGAGATTTTATCTTGATTCACCCTTAAATTAAGATTACATCCAGCAAAGAATTCAATATAATCAGCTCCCCACACCTCTCGTTACATCCATTAACTATAAGAGAAAAAGAGTATATATCACATGGATTATTCATGAGCTCAAACTCAAACTATTAATGAAAAAATATGAGCTTAAACTATAAAAGCCTTTGGGTGTCCAGGAGGCGCTGCCCCTTTAAGATCTCCACTGGGATGGCTCTTTGAGACCCACCCGGAAGATAGAGAGTATGAACCCCATCCCAATATTTAAAACATTCTTTTTCAACTTTTCTCACTCTTATCAGAAAAGCAATTTTGACCTTTTTCTCCATTAGGATTCAATCCTCAAATGCAAAGTGTCAGTTTTAGTAATTGCTAATGCAAACTACAAAAAAATGTATAAAATCCTTTTTGGCACTTACCAAGAAAACGTTTATATAATGTCTGGATGGGAAAAAAATAGTTGGATGTGAAGAAAGTAGAAGTGACTAGAGGGTGAAGAAAGTGGTCTTTCTTGAAATTTAGACGAGGTTTTATAATATTAATAACAAATGAGAGAATATAATTTTAAGACTTAACCTAATAAACAGCTCTAAAAATAACCACGCTAATGACATATGTCTAATTAGAGTAAATCACAATGTTCTATAAATGAAAATACAAGGGATCGTTAAAAAGAGTGATGGGGGTGGACGTTGCTCGCCCAAGCAAGGGCGACAGTAGTCGGAGGCTGGCAAGGCTGCCCTCACTTGAGGCCAGGAGAGGGAAAAAAAGAAAAGGAAAAAAAGAGAAGGGAAAAAGGAAAAATAGAAAAAAGAAAATTAAATAAATAAATTTAAAAGAAAGATAATATATTATTAAAAATTATTTAGATCGGCGGTGTCACGTAGAACGGTCGGTGTTCATGTCAGCGATTTTCGATCAATAAGACTGAATCGATTAAATGTGAAAAGGTTTCGGATTGAATCAGTAAAATGCGAAAATATTTAGGATTTTTTTTTCTTTGGACAATTTTCTCCCAAGGTATCTATACATAGCGAAATTCTAGATCCACGATCGAAGAAGCTCGATCCTTATCTATAAGTTGTCCGGTCGCCACATGTCCCGATGGCTTCGAGTATGAGGGAGACGGGATTGCCGGCCGGCCAGCCGACCCAAGCGATGGGCTTTTGAATGATTGGACAGCATCGCGTACACGATGCCAACTATTGGAAGCATCCAGTGATCTTTTAGCTAAAGGGACTCGTGTCATGTTGTTCCCCACGAATGGCGTAAGATCATCACGTTCTCCCGTCAATCTTTCTTTCTTATTTTCTCATGCCCGGTTTTGTTAGGATCCGAATCTAGGTGCTAGGAGGGCAAAATTTGGACAACTCTACGTATTAGCTCGAAAACCAAAGAAATTGTTGTGTTTTGATTCCTCGGGCTTACGAACTCAATAGGATATGGGAATTTTAGGTGACAAATGATCGTTACTTACATGCGGCGCGTGTAGACACGTGAAGAGAGTGAGAGAGATGTGTAAGTAATTTGATATGGGCCAATTAGAAGCAAATATCAATTGATCACAGTATAACTTTCAGATAAGCCAATTGCTGAAGTAATAGAAGAACCACGTTCGACCATATGAAGCAAACACCGAAGCTATAGAGAGCGAGCAAGCAAACTCTTTCGAGACCCCTGCACTTCAAATTTTTGAGTTTACTGAACAAAACTCTTCATGGAGAGAAAGTCAACCGGATCATCAGAGAAATCAATGATCCCTTGTATTTTCATTTATGCGCAGCACAAGAACAAAAATTTTTGCAAATAGTTTTCTTTCTCCATTCTATCTATTTCCAATAAAATCAAAACTTCCACATCTGGTCACAAAATGGTATTTGACGTTGGAGTTTATTTGTTACACCCAAATGACATAATGAATAGGGTTGACTCTATTCTAAGGTTCACTTTTATTTGAGGAGAACGAGGCGTTTCTAAAAAATATTTTCCAGCAAGTTGATCGGCCATGACACAGGCCAGTAAGCCCCGACTCCCCGTCGAGCCTCATCGGTGAGGGGTTGGGGCTCATGGCCTTTGCTGAGCCCAAGCTCGTGTGGATCTGGCATACCCTAAGATCGTAGGGATAGACCGAGCCTTGACCTCGTCGGCTCGCGTCATTGCTAGTGGCCAGGCTACTGGTTGTTGCCGAGGCCTGTAGCTAAAGTAACCATTACTTTAAGATGACTTTTCCCTGAGTGAAGATATTGGATGCTCCTAACAATTACAACAAGCAAGCATCTCTCTCTCTCTCTCTCTCTCTCTCTCTCTCTCTCTCTCTCTATATATATATATATATATATATATATATATATATATATCTCACTTAATAGTGATAAGATTAGTTGAGTGTAACATAGTTTATCCTCGGGAATATAGATTTGTCCTTTATTAATGAGCAAGCAGCTTTAGGCTCTAGTGCCACGAATCATCAGGTTCAGTTCCTAGTGAAGGAACCATTGCTTTAAGAGGACTCTATCCCTCTTTTTACTATAGTGTTCATTCCATCCCTCAACATCATGATCAAGTTAAGTCTTTACCAAGTTAAGAAAAAGCGAGATTTGATATTAACATCCGATATGATAGCAGTAAGATTAACCTTATTTTGTACAGGACACCAAAATAAAAGGCAAGAGTTGATGTTAGCAACATTTGACACCTTCACTCAGTATTGTTTACAACACACGGTTATGCTTGCTTTTTGTAATTGTTAGGAGCATCTAATACCTTCACTCAGATAAGATTAACCCACGGTATTGTTTACAACACATGGTTATGCTTGCTTGTTGTAATTGTCAAGAGCATCCGACACTTTTACTCAAATAAAAAATCTTGAGCATCCGATACTTTCACAAAAAAATAAAAAGTGAGAGATATGCTTGCTTGTTATAATTGTTAGGAGCATCCGATACATTCACTAAAGGACAGGGCAAGACTTGATGTTAATGTATCAGATGCTCCTAAAATCAAATCACGCCTTTTATTTTGGTATCCGATACAATAGCAGTAAGATTGGATGTTAACATCAGATACCTTCACTCAAGGAAAAGGTGAGATTTGATGCTATTGTTGTAGGTAAAGTAGCATTCAAAGCCATGAAGCTACTTGCTCAAGTTAACATCTAATACCTTCACTCGTCATTGAGGACCGTAGTGGAAGGAGCATCCAATTTTCCATGAGAATAGCTAATGATGGCTGATGATATCTGGATTGTCATGTTAGTAATTTCTGATGAAAATTGATTGGGGTAACTTCAAATTTTGTACAAGACAAGAGGGAGCCATTACTTTAAGATGACTTTTCCCTTAGTGAAGGTATTGGATGCTCCTAACAATTACAACAAGCAAGGGCATATCTCTTTCTCTCTCTCTCCATAGCAGTAAGATTAGTTGAGTGTAACATAGTATATCCTGGGAAATATAGACTAGTCCTTTACTAATGAGCAAGCAACTTTAGGCTCTTATACCACACATCATTAGGTTTAGTTCCCAATGAAGGAACCATTACTTTAAGATGACCCCATCCCTCTTTTTACTATAGTGTTCATCCCATCCCTTGATATCACGATCAAGTTAAGTCTTTACCAAGTTAAGAAAAGGCGAGATTTGATGTTAGCATCCGATACGATAGCGGTAAGGTTAACGTTATTTTGTAGAGGACACCAAAATAAAAGGCAACATTTGATTTTAGGAGCATCGATACCTTCACTTAATATTGTTTACAACACATGGTTATGCTTGCTTGTTGTAATTGTTAGGAGCATCCAATGCCTTCACTTAGATAACATTAACCTACGGTATTGTTTACAACACATTGTTATGCTTGCTTGTTGTAATTATTAGAAGCATCTGATACCTTCACTCAAGGAAAAGGCAAGATTTGATGTTAACGTATCAGATGCTCCTAACATCAAATCTCATCATTTATTTTGGTATCTGATATGATAGTGATAATATTTGATGTTAACATCCGATACCTTCACTCAATGAGATCTCTAAGAGGGAGCCTGAGTTCGAGCCTATCAACATATCTAGTTGAACCCAACTTCACTCAAAAACTTAGTCCAATAAGTAGGGATGCCAATGGGCTAGGTCGGGTCAGGTTTCATGTAGGCCTGACCCGACTTGAAACCAAATAGTGCCGAGTTTGGCCTAGCCCAGGCCAACCCAATGCCCAAATCATATATGTCGAAGATATTCGAGTCGGGTTGGGTCGGGTCATTTTTTTTTATTATCAAGATCCAAATCCCATAGATTTCAAGAATTTAATATTTCTATCATCTCCATCATATAATTTAGGATCAATGAAAAGCACTTGATTTCATGAAGGATAAAATCAAAGTTACTAGCTTGGCCCAGACCGAGCTCAAAACTAAATAGTACCTAGCTTGGCTCGGACCGAGCCGGCCCGATACCCGAATTACATATGCCCCATCTCTTCAGGTTGGGTCAGGTCCTTGTTTCTTTTTTTTTTTTTAAGAATTTTCAATCAAGATCCCAAATCCCAAAGATTTCCATTATATAATTCGGAATCAACTACAAAGTGCTCGATTCCACAAAGTTACTTCAGACTTAAGTTTGAAAAAACTTTAGATTATATTCACTTTTTCGATATTAGTTGAAATTTAGTTTGGCATCGATTTTCTTGTCTGAATTTTCAACTCGAAATTCGTTTGTAACGTATCGGGTCTCCTTGTTTCGAGTTTGGACAATGAAGCAAGTTCTTTTGTTTTTTCAAAATTTATACAACTAATTTGACGAAGTGAAACCTACCACAAATGATCAAATGAATATTCTTTAGTTTTCCCCTTGCTTTGTCAATTAGATAGTTTGTTCTATTAGTGATGTGGTGAAATTCATCATTCATGTCCATTTCAACTTTCAATGTACTATCTGACTAATTGTACGAGGGTGGAAAAGGTTTAATTAAAATTTATAACCTACTGTAGAGATTTTTGTAAGCCCAAGATTTTTTATGTGGATCTTTATAGCACTGTTTACAACGCATGGTTATAATTCATTGATTTTCAAGCGCAACCCCTCATTTATCATGACACAAATTTTTTGAAAACAAAATCACCATCAATTTTTTAAGTTATTTCAGAATACTACCTAATCAATCCTAAACCTATTTAAAGATGCCAATTCAGTCCTAAACTATTTAATTTTGTTAATTTAGCCCTAAACCCTCGTGTGAAATTCTAAGGAAGTTACTCCAATCAATTTTGTCAGAAATCATTGAAATGACAGCCCAGATATCATCGGCCATAATTAGCGATTCTCATGGAAAGTTGGATTCTCCTTCAGCTATAGGCCTTAGTGACGAGTGAAGGTATCGAATGTTAAGTTAAGCAAGCAACTTTATTTCTTTCACTACTACTTTATGTACAGTCGCAACATCAAATCTCGCATTTTCCTTGAGTGAAGGTATCAAATGTTAACATAAAATCTCACTGATATCCTATCAAATACCAAAATAAAAGGCGAGATTTGATGTTAGGAGCATCCAATTCATTAACATCAAATCTCGTCTTTTCCCTGAGTGAAGGTATCGAATGCTCCTAACAATTACAACAAGCAAGCATATCTCTCTCTTTTTAGTTTATCCTTGGGAATATAGACTAGTCCTTTACTAATGAGCAAGTAGCTTTAGGCTCTCGTGCCGCACATCATTAGGTTCAGTCTCCAATGAAGGAGCCATTACCTTAAGATGACTCCATCCCTCTTTTTACTGTAGTGTTCATTCCATCCCTTGACACCATGCTCAAGTTAAGTCTTTACCAAGTTAAGTTGCTTCTTGAGCTTGGGATTCATGCAACTTAATTTCAAGCCTTTAGTGGTATAAAGCTATCCGCAAAATGAGCACTACACTTTTGTCAAAGTGGAAAAGCAAAAGAAAAAAACTTTAATTCGGTTCAAGGTAGAATCTTTCTAAAAAGACAGCTTTCTTGCAAAATATAGTTATACAAAGGAAATTCCCTAATTCATCTTCAAAATCTCAATGAAATTCGTTCGGTAAAAATTTTGGTTGTTGTCTTTTCTAAACTTTAAATCTTAAAATTGAAAACCACTAATATTAACCTTATTTTGTACAGGACACCAAAATAAATGTTTTATAACTGTCATTCCTGTTCAAAGCTCCTATTTTTTCACTCACCAAACATGTTATCAAGCAAATGGAAGATGAAAACCAAAAAAAAAAAAAAGAAATTCATTAGAACAATTTTGTGAACCAAATGCGCTCGAAATACCTTTTTTACACCGCTGGTGCAGTAAATAAAGTTCCAATGAAAAGCAGGGGATGGTGGAAGAAAAGAAGAAAAAAAAAAAAGGAATACGTGAAATGACACTTGTATCTCTTTCTTTTTTTTTAGTTACGCTTCCAAATTTACAATTTTGTAAATAAAAGAAATTTCCAAAAATTCTGATGTCATAAAAGTTGGAAATGAAGTCGTCATTCAGGAAAAGAGAATGGCACATCATCTACAGCTGGAACTTCGGCTCCACCCTCAAGTCCCCTTATAAAAAGAGAGGATCCATGAGAACCAACCACTTAAGAAGACTTTGCCTGCGTTAGATTTTAATCTGCTCGCGAGATAGCAAAGCAAACGATCCTCCATGGATACCCAAGACCGTTCAATTCTGGATCCACCGCCTGGTATGTTCCGTTTCTTTCCTTTGTTGTTGTGATTTGATCCCCTAAGCCCTACGGTGATGGAAAATTTGGAGACAGTTTCGCTTTATCTGTGTTTATTTAGAAGTAAATAAGCAATATCACGAACAATATAATGGAGAGATAAATGCATTGAAAAATCTTTATTTATTGCTTAACAAGAGTTCACACACTTATTTTTCAAAATCCTTATAAAAGAAAAATAGGGAAAAGTTTTCAAAAAGTGCTAAACCTATTGCACTGGTGCCAATTTAGTATTAAACCTTTTGACATAGGGTCAATTCAGTCCTTCCGGTTAATTTTGGATGGATATTGTTGAAGTGGACGTCGACCGGCCAACGCGTGGCATGGATAGTGCTAATGTGAACATTTTTCAGTAATATTTTAATAATTTGCAGTTATTACTATTTTTTTGTCTTTTGTTTCCTCCTCTTTCCTCTAGTGGCCGGAAAGAATTGGCCTCGCTTGAACGAGGGTGGCCCTTGTCGCCACAAGCAAGGGTCCGCCTTGTTGGGGTGAGGGCAATGCCGGCAAGGTTGCCTCGCCCGATCTGGCGAGGTCGACCCTCGCCCAGGCAAAGGCGGCCTCGTTGGGTGTCGCTTGGGCCAAGTCGGCATCGTCGGGCGTCGCTTGGGCCACGGCGAGGCTGCCTTCGCCTAGGCAACACCTGGCCTCATAGGGCATTCGCCCTCACCGAGCAAGAACCACCCTTGTCGGCCACCGTAGGAAAGAAGAGGGAAAAAGTTGAAAAAAAAGAAAGAAAAAGAAATTTAAACATTAAAATATTGTTAAAATGTCAATGCTAACGCCAGCCAAATCACGTTGGCTGGCCAGTATCCACGTTAGTAATATCTGGACAAAATTAGCCGGAAGGACTAAATTGGCTCTAGGTCAAATAGTTTGGGACTAAAGGACAGTGTGAGATAGAATAATTTTTGTAGAACCTGGGGGCATATCTGGTGCAAGGAAAATGCATTAAAGCTGAAAAAGACCGAAATTGACATTATTTTGTACAAGATTGCTTAAAGAACTACAATTTCATAACATTCTCATTCGCGTTGAAAACTCTTATCCTTCACTTCAAACATATTTTCAAGAAAATGGAAGATGAAGATGCGAAACAATTTTCATTAGAATATTTTCATGAACTAACCGGCCTCTAAGTACCTTAAGGAATTTGATGGTGATTTTATCTTTAGAAACAGACGCGGGAATGTTGATTGACTAAGTTGGCATACATACTACTATAGTTTTGCTCTCCACCCGAGTCTTAAGTGCATGTAATCATGCGTTAGATTAAAGTATTTTTCCTTAACAAAAATTTGTTTAGAATGTACTAGTACAACCAATGGGAAATACCTTTTAAATAATTTGGAAAATCCAACTAAAAAATCAGAAACTAAAATTATTCTTTTCAAAAAAAAAATCTTACTTTAGAATTATTTGGGAAAGCAACACTTCCAATCCCACTAATTTTAAAGGGAGACTTACCACAAAACGTATTAAACCTATTATAATTGTGTCAATTCAGTTAGGGGTGTGCGTGGTCTAGGCCGGCCCGATCCCGGTATGGAATCGGGGATCGGACCAGTAGTCGTGGTCCCCAAATTTTCGGGACCACAGACCAGATCGGGACTGGGACCTGCGGTTTGATTCCATCTTGGTCCGGTCCCAATGGGACTACTAATACCAGCTATTTATAAAAAATATAACCCTTGAAATACATGCATGGCTAATGAGTTTGATGATTTAGGACTAATTATGCTAATGAAAAACTCTTCTTTTGAACAAACTATAACATCGGAGCACAGGGGGATACCTCCATTACAAATTAGCCGTTTTAATGGTATTCAAGCTCGGGGAGAGATTTGGACCAAAAAAAAAAAGTCGAGAAGAGAGGAAGTGATCATGTTGGGACCACATGATCAGGAGTTCTTAGTTGAGAGAACTTGTGGATAATCAAAGTAGAGGGACTGAGGGATTGATCATCTGGGGTTTTTACCTTAGATCGAAGCGACTGAGCGAGTATGGAGATGAGGAGAGCAAACGATGGGAGGAGCAATGAGTGGATGGCATTAGTGGCTGTAAGACGTGAAATGAGCGATGATGCGGATGAACGAGAGGCAGGACTGCGAGAGAAGCAAGTAGAAAGGTGAAAGCGAGATGCGAGTGGAGAGGCGAAGGCGAGACACAAGCAGAGATCGAGAGGAGAGGACCCAAAGGAGTGAATGTTATGGGGATTCTAAGGAAATTACAAATTAGGTTAACTAGTTCAGTAGTTAATTGGTTCATTTTTTTCATTGTACTGTTTTATTTGAAGTCAAATATTTCTAATTTTTTTTTGTATATGCAAATATATATATTGAGTGGTCTGGTCCGGACTCATCCACCATGGGACCGAGGATCGGACTGCCCAAATGATTGGTCCCATTTATTGGGACCTTGGACCGGACTGCCCCCTTGAGGATCGGACCAACTCGGTTGGTCTAGTCTAGTTTGCACACCCCTAAATTTAGTCCCTATTCTTTTTTTGAAAAAAATTATCCATAAACCTATTGTATTTGTGCAAATTCAGTCCATTAGGCTAACTTGAGTCAGCCAACGTTGAAAAAAAAAAGAAATAAAGAAATAAAAATATAAAAAATATTAAAATATTATAAAATTTCCACGACAACGTCGGTAACACCTTTTCATTGTTTATCGGCCAAAGTTGGCCGATAGACTAAATTGACACAAATGTAAAAGGTTTAGTGATGGATTGGCTAAAAAAGATTTAAGATTGGATTGACACAATTTCAATTGGTTTAGGACATATTTGATAATTTACGCTAATTTTGACACATTGACTTAAGTTGTTTCCACACAATAGTATAAGGACTTGGTTTAGTCAATCAAAATAGAGGGATTTAACCAATCAAAATAAAGGGATTAAAAGAAAGATTTCCCAAGGACCGAAATATATTAATTTCCCCGAACTAGGAAAGCCAAACCAAATACAACAAATTGATTCATTTTCTCGGGATTCCTTTCAAGTAAACACGCAAAATGTATTACTCAAAGTCAAATCTCCTAATTTCGTATGACTTGGCTCCACAGGTTCCTTTATAGTGGTCGATGATGATCCAACTGCTTTTTGTCATTCCTACTTCATACTTACAAGCACTCAATGGCCAGTCAAATCTCCTTATCAGAGAGCGTTGTCCAAATAATCACCTCATGAGGGCTAATTATTTCTATGTTCACTTTACATGCAAATTGAAGATACAATTGATTTTCCTACAAAACAATTTTATACGAAGCAGAGGGCAAACAAATAGATTCTGAATAGATAACTACTTTATCATTAAGAGACTACACGAGACTAATCCTTTGAAGACATGATCCTTGAACTAGTCAATTCACTATGGTCGTCTCCAAAAAGGAAATTATGTAATGTTGTTCGGAGCCAAGTACTAAATAGGAATGGTATCGTCACTATTATTGACAAAGTGCATAAGATAACATTGATGAAGGACAAACACATTGTCCAAGATACAAGGATGGCGAGATGTTCTTCACAAAAGCAAGAACAAATAATATGGATTTTGCAAAACAAAAAAATTAGATCAATTCTTTTCCCCAACCCTTAAGTATATCAAGAAAGTTTAATCAATATACGTTATTTAAGAAAAAAAAATCCATGTAATGTTTTGATAAGGAAATAGTAATAATGTTATAAACTTGCATCTGGTAATTATAACTTATATATTGATGAAATCGATATGATTAAGTTAATTCATTTATTTTCATATGTGTATAGTTCTGTTTTAACTATCATGTGATATTGTGAAGATAGATAAAATTTTGTATAGAATTGATTAATGAATGATAACACGGATAGGATGAATGGCACTAAGAAATAAAGACTGGCTAATAAACACGCTGTCCAAGATATGTAAGTTAGATGGTCCCGCAAAACTAATAAATGATACAATACCTTTCATGAACAAAAACTCATGATCTCCATTATTATTTTTCGTTTAAAAGTTTACCATCTAAATTTAATACAGATAATTCCATGCCATGATGAGGCTCATGCTAGTCGTGTATAGATCACCAAAAGCATACAAAGTGTAATTAATTTGTCCCAAGGTTATTTATATTCATTTCTCTTTTTGGTGACAAAGAGGTTCATATAGACATGAGGTCAGAAGGCATGACAACTGATAAAGCTTCCCAAGACATAAGCAAACCAACTTTGTTTGAAGAATCGAGGATCACAAATCCATCAAAAGCTAGAGGTTTGTCGTATTGAATTTTTCACTTTCGTTTTCCATAAATCATAGTGTTTCATCCATTTTGACTTTTTTCAATCCAAAACATTTTTAAACGGTTACTTATGTTCATTTCTCTTTTTGGAAACAAAGAGGTTCATGTAGACATGAGTTTAGAAGGAATGCAAACTGATAAAGCTTTCCAAGACGGTCGCATACCAACTTTGTTTGAAGAGTACTTGACGATCACGAATCAATTAGAAACTAAACGTTTGTTACTTTTATCATTTCCATTTTTGATAAATCGTTGTTTTCCATGCAAACTAGAAACATTTTGAAAAGGTTATTTATGTTCATTTCTCTTTTTGGTGACGAAGAGATTCCTAGAGATCTGAGTTTAAAAGGCACAACAACTGATGAAGCTCCCCAAGATGGTTACAGACTAATCAAAGGTTTGTCACATTGAACTTCCAATTTTTGTTTTTCATAAATCTTGTGTTTCATGTATTTTGACATTTTCTTTAATTTAAAATGTTTTAAATTTAGGGTCGCGCTTTTTTCATTCCTTCTTTTGATAATACTCTCCTTATAACAGTGTTTTGACCATGTTATCCTTCGTGGTCCCACATTTTCAGCATCCCCCATTATTTAACTTCCTCTCTCTCTCTCTCTCTCTCTCTCTCTCTCTCTCTCTCTCTCTCTCTCTCTCTCTCTCTCTCTCTCTCTCTCTCTCTCTCTCTCTCTCTCTCTCTCTCCTGGATGTACCTCTGGAAGTCATTAAATCTGATTAGCTTAATTAGATCTGATCATGGTTCAAGTCTTGGTGGTAATTCATCAATTATCCAGAAAAGAAGATAACCTCCTCCCTCCTCAATTGCGCTAAAGATTTACATTTTCCAATTAGCCAAGAAGATGGAAAGAAAGGGGAAAAGAAGAGAAGCTTCAAAGTCAAAATTTCATTTTTCTCGCTCTTATCGGAAACAATTGGAGACATTCTGTCGCCAGATTTGATATCGTTGTGCTTCTTTGTTTTCTTCATCAGCAACTGTCTTATGACCATGGACAATAAGACTCCCAACATAGTCATCATCAACTGAATTGTGATCATGATCTACAAGACCACCAACATTGTAGTCCTCCTCCTCTATCTCTCTCTCTCCCCATTGCTTCTTGCTCTTCTTCTTCACCGTGACTAATATACTGAGTAGTCTATGCTGGAGCTAACCGCTCGACTCTCTCTCCCACAGTTTCACCTTCAGTATACCATTTCTTCTCCTTTATCTCTCTCTCACCCATACAGCCTATCCTTGTCACCATCGCACAGGCCACTTCGATTAACTCTTCTAGTACTTGGGTTGATGGAGAGAGAGGGGAAAATTGATCAATGACAACCACATGGCGAGCATTCACCCACGGATCTTTTCAGCTTCATTCACCCTTGGTTCACCAAGGCCTAGTCTTGGGATACCGAGACCCTCACCAAAGCCCGCCACCACTGCCACCACCTCCTCCAATAACTCCAACACCCCTACCCCCGACATCATCTCCCCCTTCCTCAAGCACCACTCCAAGCCCACGCCTTCTACCCCCACATCGCCGTTGCTCCTTTAAGGTCCGAGTCATCTGACCAGGAGGCCTCATTGTCGAAGCGCAGAGAGTCTATATTCCGACCACCGACATTGTCTGATGAGAGAGATAAGATAGAAGGTGGGGCCTACAAGAAAAGAAAAAGAAAGAAATCGAACAGACATTACATTTAAGAGAAAGAAAAAGGGAACACTTTTCGTAGAATACTAACAGAGCATGCTGAAAAAGTGAGACCAAAGAGGATATAATGGTCAATACACTAAAATAGGGAGTGTATTATCTAAAAGAGGAGTGGAAAAAGCATGGCCCTAGATTTAAGCATAGCCTTTTCATTATTACTATGTGAATTTGTGGAAATAGATGAAATCTTGTATAAACGTAACTCATGACTAATATGGTGCATAAGACAGATGACAATGTCATATGATAATTCACGAAAAATCACATTATCCAAGATATGAAAATAAAAAGGTCCCACAAAACTAATTTATCATACAATACCTATCCCAAAAAAAAAAAAAAATCTTCATCTCCATTATTTTTTTTCCTTTCAAAAGTTTACCAATGAAGTTTAATACAAAAAATTTCATGCAATGAATGAGCTTGATGCTGGTCATGTGGAAATTATCTAAAGCATACAAAGTGCAATTACTTTTTCTAAGGTTATATATGTTCATCTCTCTTTTGGTAAAAAAAAGGTTCATAGAGACCTGAGTTTGGAAGGCACGAGATGACAACTAATAAAAATTCCCAAGATGGTTGCGGATCAGTTGAAGTTTTGTTACTTTGAACTGTCAATTTTTGTTTTCATAAATCTTGTCTTTCATGCATTTTGACTTATTACTTTGAACTGTCAATTTTTTTTCCATAAATATTTTCTTTCATGCATTTTGACTTATTATTTAATTAGAAACATTTTAAATTTCATAGCATATAAAGCCGAAATAGGAAATTCAAATATTCATAATTAGGACGTAAAGTTTTGGAGATAGATGAAATTTTGTATAGACTTAATTCATGAATAATATCGTGCATAAGATCAATGACAATAAGAAATAAAAATCCCTAAAAAAACATTGTCGAAGATATGAAAGTAAGAAGGTCCCACAAAACTAACTCATGATGTACTACCTATTTAAAAAAAATCTTGCTTTCTATTGATTTTTTTTTGGATTAATAATTTACCATCTAAGTTTAATACAAAAAATTTCATCCGTTGAATGATGATACTAGTCATCTACAGATTATTTGAAGCATACAAAGTGTAATTAAAATTACTAAGGTTATTTATGTTCATTTCTCTTTTGGGGAACAAAGCGGTTCATGGAGACGAGAGTGCAAATAGTGAAGCGTCCCAAGACATTAGAGGACTAACCATAGGTTCACTTTGAACTTTAAATTTCATTTTTCATAAATCTTGAGTTTTATGCGTTTTAACGTTTTCTTTAATTCGAAACTATTTAAATTTCACAACATAAATATGCTAACGTATAAATTTAGATATAGACTTTTCATAATCACTACATGAAATTGTGGAGACAGATAAAATTTTGTATGGGCATAATTCATGAATAATATCGCGCAAACTCACTGAAAAAATTACATTGTTGAAGATTTGAAAGTCAAGAGTACCCACAAAACTAATTCATAATATGACACCTATTTGTGAAAAAGCTGATAATATCCATTAATTTTAGTTTTGATTAATCATTTACCATCTAAGTTTAGTACAAAAAAAAATCATGCAATGAATGATGATAATAGTCATGTGTAAATTATCTAAAGCGTACAAAGTGTAACTGAAATTTTTAAGGTTATTTATATTCATCTCACTTTTTTGGTAACAAGGAGGTTCACGGAGACAAGAGTGCAGATCGCTCGACAAATGATGAAGCTTCACAAGACGGTAGAGCTTCTCAAGACATGAGAGGACCAACTGAAGATTGTCACTTTGAACTTTTAATTTTTGTTCTTCATCAATTTTGAGTTCCATGCATTTTGATTTTTTAATCAGAAACATTTAAATTTCACTGCATACAAAAGCTAACATATAGATTCAAATATAATCTTTTCAGAATTTTAATATCTTGAATTTAATTTGGAAAAATTTTACTTCCAAAGAGTAAACCAAGCGTGCTCATAGGCAAAGGAATGTTGAGTAAACGACCACCCCTCCGTGTTTCATCAGAACTTTGAGCGTGTTCGATAGTTGAATTTGACCTAAAAAAACAGGAAGTGCGAAAGCTTGACGACTTCTAATGTGCAATTGTTGCAGACGAGCCAACACCAAAGGTCAAGGAAATGTATCGAAAATTATTTGTAGCCGCGTTGAAAGGTGATTGGAAAGATGTCAAGAAAATCCTCAAAGAAAATCCACAAGCATTGACGGCCGAAGTTATTACTGTCGATGATGAACCTGCAAATGTGCTCCATGTTGCTATTATTGCCGCACATGATCAATTGGTCGAAAAGCTGATCAAGCGCTGGCCTAAAGAATATGAGAAGGAAGATCTTTCCTTTTTCCTCGAAACTGCTGCCGCTAGAGGAAGCAAAAGGATGGTAAAGGCATTAATGGACAAATTTCCTTATGACCCTAGTGAAGTATCTGCTGCCCTGCGCAGAGCTACTACAGATGCTCCTATGCAAAAGGAGGTCATCTGTTACCTAGCTAAGCAAACAAATGAAATTCCAAATGATAGTGATATCATGAGGGCCCTTATTAAGGCTGGCCATTTCGGTAAGATTTCACACTTACTCATCTCATCTCGTTTTCTTTGCTATTTACTCGATTAACTTTTTATTCATGTGTCCCGGAAGACATATGCTTGTATTTAGCTGGCCGATTCCCTGAGTTAGTGACGGAAAGCCTTTTGCAACATATGGCATCTACAGAGTCCTACTACCGTAGTGGAGCTAGACTCAATTTTTGGGGAAAACATATATACAAATGTAGGTACTTATTGCACTTATTTGTTAAATATGTCCAATTCGAGCAACACTATCCACATGGTGTTCACTCTATCTGTTCTCATTTTTAGGTATCCCTCTATGCTTAGTTGCTACATCATTTGACTCCGAAGAAACGAAGATGACTCGAGGTATTTTTGTTAATCGATTTAGTGATGTACTAACACGACAATAAGCATATCATACAGTGATCCTCTTCAGCAAAAGTTGGACGGACAATGACTACATCTACGTATACAAATTAATATATACACGAAGATGTATGTCACAAATTAATATCTTCTTAACATTTGTAAAGTTAGTCAAGAAGTCTAACTCAATGTCAAGTTGCCACGTAGAATTATAGATTTGGATTACAGGTCATAGAGGTTGATTGATTAAAGTTCTTTTCTGACATATGCAAAATGAAATTAAATTTGACTTCATGTGCAATTTTCATTTTGTGACTGTGGTATGTATCATTTTGTTCATAGTCAATTCCTAATTTGCTGACATGATTCTTCTCTCCACTTCGTGGTGGCATCACCAACAGTTAAGCATTTCAAGATATCACTATGGAATCTTGCCACAAAATCAGGTACACTAAATTGTCGTATTATATATAGATATATCATCCATGGGTGTGGATCTCTAAATTTAAAGTGGGAAATGATACTTTCACTTTCAGTCCATCCATTTGAGGTCATAATATATTTCTATATGATTTGATTCGATTCAATTCAAAGTCTAGAGATATGTATTAATTGAGGGAATATGTAAGTATACTCATTCGAAAATAGATCTATTGATCTGTCGCTAAATCTAACAATTTTTCCAAAAGAAAAAAGAAACTCTTCTATTCTCATGACATTGTTATGTGTGTTTATCGATATAGATCCTTTTGTTCTCCAACGCATGCAAATTGGTTATCAGTCTATATTAAGTTTTCCTGCTTGACTAATATCTTAAATCCATCATTTTCATTTATAAGAACATGCTGCAAATGTGAAAACCTCTTTAACATGACTTCATCATTGGACAATTGCTTATCTGATGTTATGCGCAGTACCTTTCATAAAAAAGATTGAAGAATTGAAGTGGAGGCACAAATGGTCTTTTAAGTTTGCAAATCAAGCTCTTACCAATATGAAGAATCATAAGATGCAGCTTACGATGACATCAAGCATTGTCCATGACGCTGCATCTCAGGGAATCTTTGAAATTGTCAAGTTATGTCTTGAGCATTTTCCGGAGCTGACGCTGGATGAAGATCTCACAAAAAAACTAATAAAAAAAGCTGTGAAGGGACGGCATGTTGAGTTGTTTAGACTATTGAACACACACAACACGATGCCATTTTTGACTGACAAAAGATCGGCAAAGCGCGACATGATGGAGGCAGTAATACAATGGTCACCAGGACGTACCGGCAGATATTACTGGAGCAGCTTTTCGTATGCAAAGTGAACTTCAATGGTTCAAGGTCGGTTCACCTTAATTGTGCCCTTTTGTGCTCTTAAATTTACACTCACATTGATAGGCCTCCTTTATTTCTCTGAAGGTACTGCAAGATAGGAGCGACGCTTCTTTTAAAAGTCTGAAGTTAAAGGTCGGTTCTCCTTATTTGTTTGCCATCTTTATGTTTTCTTTAATTTATGTTCACATTTATAGGCGTCCTTTATTTTTCTGAAGGAAAAGAAAGATAAGGGCGATCCTCCTGCACTACGTCTGATACCCCTAGACGATCCCTCATTAGAAGGAAGGAATGCCAAAACACACTGGCAAGTTTTTTCAGAAGAGCGGCAACAATTGCTTAAAGAGGCAGGAAAATGGATGAAGGATACATCCTCATCTTGTAGCCTCGTTGCAACTCTCATCATTACGATAGTTTTCGCTGTGGCTTTTGCAGTACCAGGAGGCAATGACGCCAGTAAGGGGATCCCAATCTTTCTGAAGAAGGGCTCATTCACCGTATTTGTGATTGCAGATGCTCTCGCTCTCTTTTCCTCGGTCACCGCCACTTTGATGTTCTTAACTATATTAACTTCAAGCTATGCAATCGAAGATTTCCTTCACTCACTACCGAGAAAAATGATATTGGGCCTCACTTTTCTTTTCCTCTCTTTGGCCTTTATGCTAGTGGTGTTTGGCTCTGCTCTCATAATCCTATTGGGTGAAAGATTGGAGTGGATTTATATCCCAATTACTTTGCTAGCTGCCTTCCCTATCGTATTGTTTGCATTCCTACAGCTTCCCTTGTATGTTGAAATGGTCAAATCCACCTACTGTCCTCACCTCTACCATCCCCTGAAGCTTTGGAAATGATCTTTGCTATTATTAGACAAGGATATTTGTGATGTAGTTTTCATTTACACTTGTTACCGTATGTAAGATGTGATATGATGGTATTTATTCACGTTTTAAGTCTTTTGAAGTGTGGCATCCGCCATACTTATGCTAAAGTTTAATTATGTTGTCAACGCACACCTAGTCTCAATGTATCGATTGATATTTTGCCCCCAAGCAATGAGCAATTAGTTCTTTGCTTTGTTGTATCAAGGTGAACCCAATGTGTCAAAAAATCGGCGATATGGCTATTAGGGATGATAGATTTCAGGGCGGGCTTGTTTCCACCTTGGAACTAGAAACCATCCACAAAGGACCGGTTCCTGAGTGGATTCATGGAATTGGCTATCTTTTGATGAAGGTTACGTCAAGAAGACGGTGGGCTCTTATCTTCAGCATTCGCGAGAGGTGCTCCCTAAAATCAGGGGTGGCAGTGATGGTGTCGAAGCAGAGAATTCGATCAGAAGCGAAATGGTTCTCAGTTTGGGTGCTCTAGGATACTGCATGAGTAGCTTGCTAAAAGAAGTGAGAGAAATTGAGAAGGCCACGAAAGAACTCGTCCAGTGACGTGGCTGCTGGGATTCGAGCTCAGGTGTCCACGCCCAATTCGATTCTTCTGCTCAACCCTAATGGCGATCAGTATTTGATAGGATTCATCCATTCAAATAAAGCAAAGATCCCCCCAATTTCTCTATATTAGACAAGATGGCCCCCCGACTAGTGGCCCAACACAAGGATCTTCTAACGTAGAAAGCCGAGCACAAACAAATTCAGTTCAATGGAAGCTGAGTATTTGAAATTATTAGGATTCGGTGCACAAACACAACAAAATTAAACGTAAAAACAAAAAAGAAATCAACACATAAGGTTTATTCTAATTCATCCTTAAATTAGGGCTAGATCTTGCAGAAATTCCACCATAATCAGAACATTGCACCTCTGTGTTACATCACTCAATTACAAGCGAAAAAGAGTATGTATAGCAGTAACTATTCAGGAGCTAAAATCCAAACTACTAATAATATTTTGGCTCAAACTATAAAAGCCCTTTGGCGGGTGGGGGTGCTGCCCCGCGACCTCACTGGGGCTGCTTCTGGACCCCGTTCGCTTACCTGGGACTCTGTGCTTTCCTCAACAGAAATCAGTCTTCTTCCATTGCCAATACTTGTATCGCCTCCTCTCATCTAACTCTTTGCTTTCACCTCCGCAACGTAGACCATCGATTCCTCCTTACTTTCATTGTCCTCATGCTTCGCTTTTTCTCTACCAAGTCCCTCTCTGCATGCAACCCTTCGTACTCAATCACCCAAAGACCGTTGTCGCGACCCTCTAAAAATTTTTATTTCTAAAGGGTTAACGGATTATTAGGTTAACTTGATGGACTAACCTAATACGAACCCTCCCAAGTCCTACCTAATCGCAACTTTGATTTTTTTTGTGTAAATGATTTTAGAATTTGGAGTCGCCACTAATTGTTCTTGGTAGGTCGATTAGAAACCTAAATAAATTAAGGGGAGAACTAATTTATTTCTGCGAACTAGAGATTGTGAGTTCGGGGACTTGGTTACACTAATTAATTAAAACTAATGCCCTTTCGGTACCTTAATTTCATGGATATCCTAATTCGGTAACTCAGACTTGGTTTACTCCTAAGGCTCTAATGGGGGTGTTCTCTTTTATTTTCACTTTTTTTTAAATGGAATGTACATGAGCAACATTTTTTGGCATTTTCAAAATATTAAATATTTCCTTAAAGCCGAAAGAGAAAGTGAGTTAGCGATTTCTGTGCAGTGCTGCGACCTACTCATTTTCTTGGGGTCTGGTGATTCAAAAATTAAATTACATGAAGTAAATGACAGTAAATAAACACCTCCAATAGATGGCCCAATCTTGGCTTGGCCCTCTCTTTTATGGTTTAATAGTACAGGAATTAAATTACAGGAATTTAAATGACGATAAGTAAAACCTCCAATGGGTGGCTTAGCATTGGCTTGGCTTTTCCCTTTAGGATTTAAGGCGCAGGTATTTAAATTGCAGGTATTTAAATGACTGTAAGTAAAAACCTCCAATGGGAGGCCTCACATTGGTTTGGCCCTTCCCTTTGGGATTTAAGGTGCAGGTATTTAAATTGCAGGTATTGAAATTACTGTAAGTAAAAACCTCCAATAGGAGGCCTAGCATTGGCTTGGCTCTTCCCTTTGGGATTTAAGGTGCAGGTATTTAAATTGCAGGTATTTAAATTACTTTAAGTAAAAACCTCCAATGGGAGGCCTAGCATTGGCTTGGCTCTTCCCTTTGGGATTTAAGATGCAGCTATTTAAATTACAGGTATTTAAATTACTGTAAGTAAAAATCTCCAATGGGAGGTCTAGCATTGGCTTGGCTCTTCCCTTTGGGATTTAAGGTGCATGTATTTAAATTGCAGGTATTTAAATTACGGTAAGTAAAAACCTCAAATGGGCGGCCTAGCATTGGCTTGGTTCTTCCCTTTGGGATTTAAGGTGTAGGTATTTAAATTGCAGGAAATAAACGACTTCCAGTGGATGCGCATTGTCTCTCCATTCTGGGGTTTGAGTTCTTTAAAATAAATTACAACAAATTGATTCAATAATTTAAAATTTATGCGCGTTTGGGGACTCCTCTAAACCGATTTTGTGCTCCCGTAGGGTTGACCATTGATATAGAGCCGCGGCTACCTGACATAAAATAGAGTGAAATGTTAGTGTACGAAATCTGTGCTAATCTGCACCTAAAACCAGAAGAGTGAAAAGAGCACTTATCTCCCATTTTTTGAGAGGGATTTCTAGAATTGGTTTTCGCTCTCTCTGTTCTCAATATAGAGAGTCTCTTTTGAATTAAGAGAGACTTTTAATCACAGATTAGCTGAGAAATTGGTGGACACTTAGGAGCTTGTCTGGGCCGATTTTTGCACCTCCATGGTATTTACTGTTGACTTGAAGTTTTCCTTTGCCTGACATAAAAATATGGGGAAATAGAGAGATGGAGAAAGTGTATACAATTTGTGCTAATTTGCGACTAAAACCACAAATAAATGAATAAATAAAAACACTTAGCTCGAATTTGCTTACTCGTTGACGAGGATGAACTCTTGATTTATGTTAATCGATGAAGGAATTTGTGATGATAACTCCTAACTTTAAACTCCCATCATCTTCAAAATTCTCTCTCTCTTTTGGTATTTTTTTTCTATCAAATTTTTCTTCAATCTCCCAAAACCCTCTCAAACATCCAAAATTTTCTATCCAAAAAATCCTCCTTCCAAGCTCACTTCTTCCTCCTTTTATAATCTACTCATCCATCTTCCATTCTAAATTTTCCACTAACTCTTCTTTATCTCATCTTCCTTTCTCTACTCTTATCTTATTTTCTTCATCTTCTCTTCTCCATCTCCTCTTCTCCAACTTCCCTTCTCTATTCTAATTTCTCCACCAACTCTTCTTTTTGTTATTTACAAAATAATCCCTCAAGTGTTAGGTATTTACATTCTAGTCCTTGAGATTTTAAGTATTTGCAATTCAGTCCTTGGAGAAATATTTCTTTAAGTCCAAATTTTCACATAATTTTCAGCGCACCTCCCATATGCTTTGGTCAAAATTTACCTCATGAGTACCCCTAGAAAAAGTTTAATTTCATTTTTTGTTAACTTAGGGGCTAAAATCCAAAATTCAACTGAGGCCATTTTACAAGATTGAGTCATTTCGAATAAAATTGGGTCAAGATAAAAATTTAAGATATTAGAAGGCAATATCACAACTCATAAAAAGTGAAAAGTAAAAAATAAGTTGACTCAAATTGAATTTTTTAGGCCCGAATCGAGATTATGCTCGTGAAAGAACACGTGACTCGAATTGGATTTTTCTGAATTTGCGATGGCCAATATGAAAATAGATTTAAAAATATTGACTATTTTTGTGTTTTTTTTTTTTGCCTCAAATGTTATTTTTCCAAAATTTTCAATTATTTTTGTATTTTTTAAAAAAACTTTAAAAAAATATGAAAAATATTGAAAAATTATTTTTTGTGTAAAAATGGTTTCCTAGGCTTGGCCAAGGCTTCCAAAGTTGATTTTGTAATTTTCTCAATGTTTCTTGATTTTTCATGAATTTTCGAAAATAAAAATACTAAAAAATACTGAAAATATGAAAAATCATTTTTTGGTCAAAATTGGTTCTCTAGGTTTGGCCAAGGTCCCTAAAGGTTAATTTTTCAATTTTATGAATTTTTATGGATTTTTTTATTAATTTTTGAAAAATAAAAATGCCGAAAAATACTAAAAAAATTTAAAAGAGAAAAGATGATTAAAAATCAATTGTCAACAGCTGCCCCTCTTTGAAAGGAAGCTCGGCAGAGGTTCATTTCAAAGACGAGATGACACCTGAACTCTAATCGACTCAGCATAATAAAATAAAAAGAGTCGTGACATGAATGTTCCGCTGAAAATGAAATGAGAACCTAAGGATTCGTTATAAGAGAACATTAGGGTGGTTGAATTTGAACCCGTATGGTAGGTCAACCCATGGTAGATTTCTAATGAAAGGATTCTACTGATTAAATTTTGACCCGTATGGTAGGTCACCTCATGGTAGATTCCTAATGAAAGGATTCTATTGATTAAAATTTGATTGAAATTTGACCTGTATGATAGGTCAACCCATGGTAGATTCCTAATGAAAGGATTCTACTAATTAAATTTTGATTGAGATTTGACCCGTATGGTAAGTCACCCCATGAAGATGCCTGTAAGAAGGACTTTGTGCCTGTAGAAAGGACTTGGTGCCTGTAGAAAGGACTTGGTACCTGTAGAAAGGACTTTGGGTGCCTGTAGAAAGGACTTGGTGCCTATAAAAAGGACTTTGTGCCTGTAGAAAGGACTTTTGGTGCCTATAAAAAGGACTTGGTGCCTGTAGAAAGGACTTTATGCCTATTGTCGCGACCCTCTAAAAAAATTTTAAATTTTAAAGGGAGTTAACGGATTATTAGGTTAATTAGATTTGACTAACCTAACGCGGACCCTCCCAAGCCCTACCGAATCACAACTTTGGTTTTTGTTTAAATGATTTTGAAATTTGGAGTCGCCACTAATCATTCTTGGTAGGTTGATTAGGAACCTAAATAAATTAGCGAGAGAACTAATTTATTCCTGCGAACCAGAGATTATGAGCTCGGGGACTTGGTTACACTAGTTAATTAAAACTAATGCCCTTTCGGTACCTTAATTTCATGGATATCCTAATTCGGCAACTCAAGCTTGGTTTATTCCTAAGGTTCTAGTAGGGTATTCTCTTTTGTGTTTTCACATTTTAAATAGGATGCATGGATGGTATATATTTTTATTTGTTATATTTTTTAAGTGTTAAAGATTCCCTGAAGCCGAAAAAGGGAGTGTGTTATGACTTCTGTGCAGTATTACGACCTACTTATCTTTTGGGTCTGATGATTCAAAATTAAATTATAGGAAGTACATGACAGTGAATAAATACCTCCAATGGGATGCCTAGCATTGGCTTGGCTCTTCCCTTTGGGATTTAAGGTACAGGTATTTAAGTTGCAAGTATTTAAACTACTGTAAGTAAAAACCTCCAATGGGAGGCTAAGCATTGGCTTGGCTCTTCCCTTTGGGATTTAAGGTGCAGGTATTTAAGTTGCAGGTATTTAACTACTGTAAGTAAAAACCTCCAATGGGAGGCTAAGCATTGACTTGGCTCTTCCCTTTGGGATTTAAGATACAGGTATTTAAGTTGCAGGTATTTAACTACTGTAAGTGAAAACCTCCAATGGGAGGCTAAGCATTGGCTTGGCTCTTTCTTTTGGGATTTAAGGTACAGGTATTTAAGTTGCAGGTATTTAACTACTGTAAGTAAAAACCTCCAATGGGAGGCTAAGCATTGGCTTGGCTCTTCCCTTTGGGATTTAAGGTACAGGAATTTAAGTTGCAGGTATTTAACTACTGTAAGTAAAAACCTCCAATGGGAGGCTAAGCATTGGCTTGGCTCTTCCCTTTGGGATTTAAGGTACAGGTATTTAAGTTGCAGGTATTTAACTACTGTAAGTAAAAACCTCCAATGAGAGGCTAAGCATTGGCTTGGCTCTTCCATTTGGGATTTAAGGTGCAGGTATTTAAGTTGCGGATGGACTTTGTCCTCTCCATTCTAGGGTATGAATTCTTTAAAATGAAATACAACGAATTGATTCAACAATTTAAAATTTGTGCGCGCTTGAGGACTCCTCCAAGCCGATTTTGTGCTTCCATAAGGTTGACCATTGATATAGAGCTGCGGCTTCCCCCCATTTTTTTGGGAGGGATTTCTATAATTGATTTTCGCTCTCTATGTTCCCAATATAGAGAGTTTCTTTTGAATTAAGAGGGACTTTTAGTCACAGATCAGTTGAGAAATCGGTAGACAGCTTAGGAGCTTGTCTGGGCCAATTTTTGCATCTCTACGAGATTTTTGCTGTTGACGTAGAGATATCCTTCTCCTGACATAAAATATGGAAAAAAAAAAGAGATGGAGAAAGTGTATAAAATTTGTGCTAATTTGCAAGTAAAACCATAAACAAATGAATAAATAAAAACACTTAGCTCGAATTTGCTTGCTCGTTGACGAAGAAGAACTCTTGATTTATATTGATCGATGAAGGAATTTGTGATGATAACCCCTAGCTTTAAACTTCCATCATCTTCAAAATTCTCTCTCTTTTGGTATTTCCTTTCTCTCAAATTTTTCTTCAATCTCCCAAAACTCTCTCAAACATCCAAAATTTTCTCTCAAAAAAAAAATCCCCCAAACATTTCAAATTTTCTCTCCTAAAAAATTCCCTCAAACACTTCAAATTTTCTCTCCCAAGCATTTTTCTCAAACACTTCTTCCTCCTTTTATAACCTACTCATCTATTTCCCATTCTAATTTTTCCACTAACTCTATCTCCCATTCTAATTTCTCCACTAACTCTTCTTCATTTTCATCTTCCATTCTCCATCTCTATCTCACATTCTAATCTCTCCACTAACTCTTCTTTATCTTCATCTTCCCTTCTCCATATTCATCTCCCATTCTAATTTTTCCACTAACTCTTCTTCATCTCCATCTTCCCTTCTCTATTCTTATCTTCCATTCTAATTTCTCCACTAACTCTTCTTCATCTCCATCTTCCCTTCTCTATTCTTATCTTATTTTCTCCATCCATCCTTCTCCAACTTCTCTTCTTCATCTCCTCTTCTTCATCTCCTCTTCTCCATCTTCCCTTCTCTATTCTAATTTATCCACTAACTCTTCTTTTTGTTATTTGTAAAATAATCATTCAAGAGTTAGGTATTTGCACTCTAGTCCTTGAATTTTAAGTATTTACAATTCAGTCCATGAAAAAATATATTTCTTTAAGTCCAAATCTCCTCACAATTTTTGACACACCAAAATTTACCACATGTCAAATTTAAGCTCATTTCTTGTCGCTGAAAATAATACAGAATTTAATTAAAGCCCTTTTGCAAAATTGAGTCATTTTGGGTATAATTGAACCAAGATGAAAATTTAAAATATTAGAAGACAATGTCACAACTCATAAAAAGTGAAAATTAAAAATAAGTTGGCTCAAATTAAATTTTTTTAGGCCCGATTCGAGATTATACTCGTGAAGGAACACGTAACTCGAATTGGATTTTTCTGAATTTGCGATGGCCAATATGAAAATAGATTTAAAATAAAAATATTAACTATCTTTGTGTATTTTTTTGGCCTCAAATGTTAATTTTCCAAAATTTTCAAGTTTTTTTGTATTATTTTTTTAAAAAAATTAAATATATATAATATGAAAATTTATTTTTTGTTCAAAAATGGTTGCCTAGGCTTGGCTAAGGTCCCCAAAGTTGATTTTTCAATTTTATGAATTTTTATGGATTTTTTATTACTTTAGCAATAGAAAAAATGATTAAAAATTAAGTGTCAACACCTATAAAAAGGACTTGATACCTGTAGAAAGGACTTGATGCCTATAAAAAGGACTTGGTGCATGTAAAAAGGACTTGGTGCCTGTAAAAAGGACTTTGGTGCCTGTAGAAAGAACTTGGTGCCTGTAGAAAGGACTTTGTGCCTGTGGAAAGGACTATTGGCGCCTGTAAAAAGGACTTGGTGCCTGTAGAAAGGACTTGGTGTGATGGATCATCCGATGATAGGAACAACCGAGAATTACCTAAACGTCACTTTTGGGTAGATAGAAGAGGTATTAACTGAAAAAATGATTTTTGGGTGCCAATCTGGGATTTGGGGAGGTCAGAAATCCTGCAGAAACTCAAACCCAAATTATATTCTCCTGTCGCTTTAGGAATAAACCAAAGAGGCAGAGATCAAAAGGTCTCGAACATTTCTATCTTTGAGACAAATCATGCTTCATTGAAGAAGGTGGATACCTGTATGTGCCGCAATGGATTCGAGTACCCTAACAACCGTCAGAATTCATTCTCTTGAAAGGTTCAAATTGAAGATATACTTACGTGAGGATTTGGAAGAAACGCGCCTGGTGGCTTCTCGACAACTAGGCTTGTTCATTCAATAATCGCCGAATGAATTTCAAGACCTTGGAAGGTAACTCGAACATCGGGAACATGTTACCCGTCAGGCAGTGTCAGAGGTAACATGTGCAAGCATTTTCATCAATGAGTTGATCGGTTCATGCAAAACTATTCAACCAAGTTTGCAATGATTAGAAGTAGTCTATGTGATAACTCATGATGCAATCAATCAAAATGTGGATCATGCAAAACTATTATGTCAAGTTTGCATTACCAATTCTGTTCAAGGAGATTCTCATAGTATGAACACCTCGAATGTAATTTGAATGGGAGACTTCAGTCCAAAATGGCCTTCTCTCACTCTGGGGAAAGGCTGTGTATCCTGATTGCAGGATCGAAAAGAAATCACTCAATCTTACCATCATCGCATTCAGCAAGGGTCCGAGTAATCTCGCAATTGGTACGACCATGCCGATCTGGAGATCTTGATTAGGACCATAATATAGACTGGGTCAAAGGCTTGACAAAGGGGACTCTTTTGAGTCAAAGCCATTGATAGAAAAGTCTTCATCATTTGCTCTGGATTTATAAATCAAGAACCCTCGTGTTAGTGCTGGGACTACCTTCATTTGGCCCCAATGTGGGGGTGATTCTCGACAGGGGTTACGAAATGAAACCGCCACTCAAATGGTTTGTTAATGGTCACTTGTAGTGTTTAGGATAGAGAAATGATCGCCTCCTTCATTTCGGCAATCGTATCTTTCGTGAGAAAAACCCATTGTCTTGGGGAATGCGGAACCTATTGAGCACACGACTCACTGTGAATTAAAATGTTGGACCTGTGTGGAAATGGTTTGTCTTTCCTCATCCTGTCATGCCCCATTCTGCACATTTGATGTCTCATGTGCAGTTTACGCTCTAAGTTAGAGTTGGCAAATTAAACATGCAGAATAGTCATGCATAATTCATGAAATGTGTAAACACAATGCAAATGTGATAATTTGTTAGCATCATGTGTATTTATATAATGTGCAAAAATGGGCGGATTTGAATTGCCCCTGGTATGTGGGCGGATCGAACAAATTGGGAAGCCTACTCCTTACGTCAAGGAATGGCTTATCTCGGACTTTGCCCCTGCACAATGAAGTGCAAGGGTGAAGGAGTCGAGTGAATTTTAGAGGATTAATATTGACAACTGTCTTGGTCATCGGTCGAATGTCCCTACAAGAAAGAAATCAGAAAGGTTATCCTTAAAAACAAATGAGTTAAGGAAGATATACTCTCCTTTTCAATTCAGGGTTTTCCATCAATTTGTCCCACTTTCATCAGGACGGATCTCATCAGATGATCACCATTTTTCCTTTTGGGGTTGTCTCCCTTGACATGTTGAATGTTAGTATAAATATTCCCCTCCATTTTGAATGCCTCTCAAGGTTCCTTTACCAGCTTCGCTGGGTCGATTTTCCGTCGACCTTTGTTGGACAATTCGGTCTTGTTCGTCGACTATTCTTGTTTCCTTCTACTGTCATCTCCCCATACCATTCGGTCCATTAGACCGTAGGTGTCCATGGGGCTTTCCTTTCAAAGGTTAATCCTTAGGGATAACGCAGCCCTGTTGTATCACCTTGAGCCATGTTATGGTATTTCTCGAGGTAATTTGCAATCCTTGTTAAAAATGGAATAAAACAATTCAAGACTCAAGATGATTATGTGCAAATTAGAACGATACATAATTACCCATGTTTGAGATTGTTCGGGTCTCTCATTTGCATTTTTCTTTATCTGAAACTGTCCATCTTGTGGTAATATCCATGAGTTGATTTGCCCCAAATTTTGTTCAACTTGTATTTCGTTATGATTGCATTCTCGAGTCGATTTGTAAACTCCTGAAAATAGAAGAAATTAAATTTAAAACCTGAATAATTCGAGGGTAACTTGAAACGATACGGATTTACCCTTTAGATTTACATAGATTTCTTCTCGGTATTAATTTTTTCGGGTTTGGTATGGTAACGGTTCCCCGCATTTAATAGGGGGAAAGGGAAATGCTTACTCCTAGCTGTTGACACCTGAATTTCAATCACTTTTTCTCTTTTAAAATTAATAGAAAATCCATAAAAATTCATAAAATTGAAAAATCAACTTTGGCGACCTTAACCAAGCCTAGGGAACCAATTTTGATCAAAAAATGATTTTTCATATTTTTAGTATTTTTCAGTATTTTTATTTTCGAAAATTAATAAAAAATCAAGAAAAAAAATGAGAAAATTGCAAAATCAACTTTGGAAGCCTTCGCCAAGCTTAGGCTACCATTTTTGAACAAAAAATAATTTTTCATATTTTTCGCATTTTTTAATATTTTTCAAAAGTTAGGAAAATATTTGAAAATAAAATTGCATTTGAGGCCATAAAAATGTGAATAAGTAGTCAGTATTTTTCTTTTAATTTTTTATTTATTTTGGCCAAAGAAAATCCGAAAAATTAATCTGGAATCGAGAATTACTTTGTTAGTCTCATTTTCAGGTTAATTCCAAAAATCATGAAAAGTTCATTTTAATTCGGTAATTTTTTTATTTCTGCATTTCTGGAATCGTGACATTATTCTCTAATAATCCAAAATTTTCAATGGCTAAGGTGGAAGCATTGTGCATAGGGTTGAGCTGGACACACCGGTGTTTCCATGGGAGATACCTGTTCGCCAATTACCAGGGGAAATCTCACGTGCACTATGATCTCTTTTATGAAACATCAAAAAAATAATGGTCCACTACTTTCTCCAGCGGCTGCTTTAGTCCCAACACTTTAGCCCCAGTTTTACCTTAGGTGGGCTTGTCCCTCTGAAGCCCAAGTAGGGGAACTTGAAGCTCAATATCGTAACAAGGTTGTGATTCTTGGAGTTGCAAAGGGCCTGGAACTCGGCTTTTGGGTAAAGAATTAGTAAACGAAGAAAAGTGGAGCTAGCCCAGGCCACATTTCAACAACTGCTCTCCCGCAAAAAGCAGCCCTTCATTTTCGATCAGTAATAACACTGTTTTTGGATGGATGGGATCATGATCAGCACCGAAAGGAGGAGACAGGTGTGGGTGGAAGATGATCCTTTCGGTGGAAAATGAAGAGAAAGAAGAAAAGATGGCAGACAAGAGATCATGGGCAACGGGGCTTGAGGGGAGAGGATGTTAAAAAAGATAAGGTATTGAAGCACCTGGGGGAATCGGGACAAGATGTGTGCATCTCTATCATATGAAGAAGCCAAACGGCATCTACGCGTGAGAGATGCAAAATAGTTTTGCTGATAGAATGGGTTATTTTCTGGGAGAGGTCGCTCTCCCATATCAAGCTGAACGTGATAGAGAGCCGAACCTATCAGCCAGTGATTACGTTGTCGCCCAAAAGACCCGAGGGCAAGGAAGGCCGTCCACCGCCGGAGACCCCAACCCTTTTGGCCCTCATGGTGTCGCCGCTGCGAACGTCGGCGTCTCTGCTCTTGCCCAAGATCTACCCAACTTTGAAATCACCCTCAAGGCTCTAGAAAAGCTAAGCAGCCATGCATACGCCATGAACGGTAAAAACTGGGCGCTGATCCCTTCGCGGTAGTGAAGAAAAATGATAGCACTTCATCCTCTAGTGGCTTCGATCGACCTCCACGAGCACAAAGCCTATAAAATCGAGTCCAACAGTGAGTCAACGGGGAAGCGTTGGCGGACGCGTCGACCCAGTCGGATGGCGGAAGAGAGGACGACGGCAGGGGGGGGGAGAAGGATCGAGGGATATGTTCGTCGGAGCCGATTGGGCGATGAGCATTGAGATCTGTGATATCCTCAATCTCGGTCTCGGGCAAGCTAAAGATGTAGTTAAAGGCATAAAGAAGCGTCTTGGAAGCAAGGATCTTAAGGTTCAACTCCTGGCTTTAACGTTATTGGAGACGATTATAAAGAGTTGTGGAGACATTGTTCATATGCACGTAGCCGAGAGAGATGTTCTTCATGAGATGGTGAAAATGGTGGAGAAGAAGCCCGATATCCATGTCAAAGAGAAGATACTGATCTTGATAGATACTTGGCAAGAGACTTTTGGAGGGCCAAGAGCACCCATACCCACGTCCACAAGCCAGAGCCCTGAAGCAAGAAGTCCTCCTCACGCTCACCTCATGCACGGTCCACTTGATGGAAAAAGGGGAGGACGAAGGGCGGTGGCAAGAAGTTCGAATCGGAACCCTCGGCAACGGATCCTCCGTCCCTGACCGCTTCCATGCGTCTCCGACGTCGCTCGATTTCCCCCCATGATTTCGTCTCTCTCAACAAACCTTGCCTCATCTCCAAAGCTGCCGCTACTCATTGGCCGACCACCCCTCACTTTCCTTCCTGGGCCTTCTCAGTCTTATCCATAGCGTCTCGTAACACTTCCTTCCTTTTAGCCTTCTCGTCATTGACTTCGTCCAAGATCTCCAAGCCTTGCTTTTCTGCCCCTGGGCCACCTCGATTTGAGCAATAGCAGCTGCCACTCTCATGTTCATCTACTCCTCTGCCTCGTGGGCACGTCTACTTGGTGCTGAATCAATGGTTATCTTCTCAGGATAGCCTAGCAAGAACAATGGCCAAAGATCATTCTCTGATGTGCTCGCGGTCTACACTGGTATTCTACTATTACGGAAGGATCCGACTGCTCAAGAGCGACCGGGCCAGTGTGGTCCTATTCAAGTTCCTTCGGGTTCGTGACTTCAGAAAAGAAGACGCCTTCATAATGCAGCAGGGCACTATCTATTGACGGAAGCCGTTCAACATTGAGGCCCTCGTAGACGTGGACCTCGTTAATGATCTTGACGAAGCCATGTTCATGCACAGCCATGATACCCAGACCAAAAGGGAAACACGTGAAGAGATAAAATTTCTTGCATGAAGGAGAGAACCCTAACAAATATCACGACGGGCGGAGACTACACGAAGAAATCCTCTGCAGCACACGTCGACGTGGGCACTCACGGTGAAGAAGAAGAGTTGAAGATGGACGAGGAAGTTAGGCTCCAAAGATGGCAAAGAAGCATATCAACTCAAGCATGTACAAAGCAACCAGAGCACGCAACTTCCTTGGCCTCCGAAACTCGACCTTGACGATGATTCTCACTAGGAGGAGAGGAAGTCGACAATAGCGGTAGCAATAGCAACGCTGCGTCGGGCGTCTCCTTCCTCAAGAAGAACCGCATCTGCTGCATCAGACCTCTCGAGCTGACGGCTATGGAGAACAGCAAGAGCAACGCCTGCCTGGACATCGTGAATAGCACCATCAACTGCAGTAACCGCAGCAGCAAGGGTGGGGAGCAGCAGCACCAGCGAGGCCTCGATCGTGGTTTTGGAGGACTCGATGCTGAAGGATATCGACGAGATTGTCCGGGAGAAGGACGTAGCTGCTGTTGTGTTTATACTCGGTGTACAGCTTGTGAGGGTCGCTTGTTTTATTGAGACCCCTGACTAAACACGTTCGAGAGGATCTGCTCAATCAGCTGGTCGTGACAAACGAGGAGGGTTTAGAGTGGCTCGAGACTGCCATTGCAAAAGCAGGTTACACTGGCAAAGTTGTTGTTGGAAGGGATGTCGCTGCATCTGAATTCTATGGTGAGGGTAAAATATATGATTTGAATTTCAAAGAAGAGAAAAAAATAGAGGATCATGGAGGAACGAACGGAAAGGGACATCTAAATCTAGTTAAGGGAACCTTCGGGAGATTTGGCCATGAAGGGGAGGAGCTAGCGATCTACGACGGGGGACCGAAGCCGCTACACGGATGACCAACGAGAACCCTACTGAGGGATCATCTGAGAACATCCACGATTTTTTCATGGTAAGACCACAAGAAAACTCCAGATGATAGACAATGACGTGAAAAAAATTTGCAAAAATGCATACATGCATGCACGTGGGGGGGAGAAAAAAAAAGTCCCAAAAAGGCCATGCAGGGGGGGCTGTCACAAAGGAAGGAAATGCGTCCTTTGGATACTGGCAGCAAGTCTTTCCCTAAGAGATTTCACAGCCTCAAGAGGAATCCCACCACTAAGCTAGTCAGAAGTCGACGGCGTCAAACTCGGACACTCCATTGCCTAACCCGCCTGTTACATCAACTTTTTCGCAAGGTCTGGTCTTTGACTTGGGTCCTAGCAACTCCTGGGATTGCCTGGAGGTCGGTTCATCAGTGGTGACAAGATATGTTGGTGACAATGAGGAGAGATGGTACGTGTGGTATCACGGGAGACACCGCGGCAGTGACGGCTCGGAGTCCATCGGGCTTGCCGTTTTGAGTAATGGGATCCATTGGGTACGGGGAGGTCTCGAAAGCTGAAGTCATGGAGGCCATGAAGAAAGAGCATCACAGATTCGAATCAAAGAAAAAGCTCGGTAAAGCATCGAAGCTTATTGTGCAGTTGATACATGGTAGAGAGAGATGGGACGGCCAACGGAATTGGGGTGGTTTCGTTGGTGCCAAACCAACCTATGGACGGGTCTCACGATATGGTCTGATGGTACATGCATCATCACGCGACGTCATGAAGTGCTCTAGGGTTCATCAGCTGCTGAGACGGCAATCCCCCTGAACGCAATTTCTGGTCACGATAGACGAGATGCCACTAGTAGCAAGTGAGAGTTTCTTGGTTTTATTTCCCACTTCATTGCTTCAAATGCTCTGGAAGCACAAAGAGATTGGCAAGGTCTAGTTCATCCTGCGACAATCCCAAACCTGCGAAGATCAACCATACAAGCTTCGTGCTATTTGTTGCTGCCTGAGAGGAGTTGGGGAAGAGAGGTGAACAACTGAATCAGTCCAGAGTAATGCTTGAGAAGACCATCAGAGAAAGGGATAAGGCGCAGCACAAGCACCAGAAATTCTTCTTGGGAAGGTTCTTCATTCAGCAGCACCAATTAACAGGTCCTCTTTCAGAGTCTTGAGCGTTGAGGATGAACCCAGAAGAAGCATCGACTCCAACAATACCTTCTCTTTGTCGGACTATGATGAGAGTATTGTCTCATCTCCCCCACTTCAATTGTCTTCCCCAAGGACAAAACCGCTTTCTCAGTGGAGACAACCTTCGCCGATGCACCACTCGTTCAAGATCCCGTCCGTTACCATCCCCTCTCCTTTACAACACTCGCTGCCGTCGTGGTGGTGGTATCACCGTTTTAGCTCCAAGACTCTCTGGCAGGCGTGAACGTGTGCGATAGACTCTACGGTGATACTGGGGACGTCCAACTCGTTCTTCATTGCGCTCTTCCTAGCGATCGTCGTGATCGCGTTGTGCCACGTTATCTGTTACGTCTTCATAAGCAGGACCATCATCTCCCATGCTATGGTCGAACTTTCTCCCTTCCTCGCCGTCTCTATCGCCTTCAACGGCATTCAACCTGTTCTCTCTGGAGTGGCTGTGAGGCGTAAAAAAAAAAAAAAGAAGCTTTTAGAATTCGAGTTTGGGTTTTCGCTCATGGAGCACATTACTGGAAGGGGTCTACTTGACTATTCTAGTCCTGCTGGAGAGATGAATTTGGTGGACTAGTTTGGAGGAATGTGCAAATCATCGCGAAGGAATTGGGGAATACATTCGCCACAGTGGCTGGACGTGGATTTCTTGCGGCGGTGGACGAGCGTAGCAACTTGGCTCGGGGGTGAAGATTTCCAGGCCTCTCTCTCGCACAAACTCGATTAGGGGTTGCGACCACATCTTCATCGATAATGAGGTAAGGCTGAACACCTTATTCCGCATTTTTCTTTCATTATATTTACTTGGTTTTATCGGGTTCGGGCGCGTTATTGCAGGTTTGTAGTGCTAGTATATGTGTTTTTATGTGGTCTGGTGATGACGGTGGATGTTTGTGTCAGCGGCGGAGTTGTTCGGAAACTAGGGATCGGTGCATTTGAAGATGGGTTGGTCTATGTGGAGAAATAGAGAGTGGGCCGAAATCGTTTATTAGGCTTTAAGCTTGATTTATTGAATTTGGGCTTCTTTCTTTTTCTTTCTCTTTTTAGACGTTCGTTTGATCCTTAAGCTCTTCCCTCTTTCGCAGCTTTAAAATGGTCGGGCTTAGAAACCCAGCCCGGATCGCAATTTTTGGAATAAAAAAATATTCAAAATATTAAAATAATAAAAAAGAGATAAATTCATAAAAAAAATCCATAAAAATAAAAAAAAACAATTCAAAAAAAAATCCCAATAGCCTCGATAATTAGGATATGGATCATTTCAGCTAATGAATTCTACTTCCGATAATCTTGACCATCCCAATCTTTCCAAAATGACGATTTTGCCCCATTATGGGCAAATCGTCTCCAAAAATTCAAAAAATTCAGAAAAACCTCAAGAATCAGGAAACGGGCCATTTCGATTGGTCAATCCTATTTTTGGATAATTTTCCTTCTTGATATTTTCAAAATGACGATTTTGCCCCTTATGGGCAAATTGTCTAGAAAAATTCAAAAAAACAAAATCTCAGAAATTGTGGGAAATAAGGAATGACCACATTCAATCGGGTTGACCTGTTTTTACTTTCCGGTCTTTGAAAAAATGACCATTTTATCCTTCTGGTCAGTTTGACCCAAATCTTTCCAAATCATCCCAAATGAATTTTCATGAAATTGGTACCGAAAGGGCGTTAGAGTAATCTAGCGTAACCAAGTCCCCGAACTCATTTCCTCTGGTTCGCAGAAATAAATTAGTTCTCCCACTAATTTATTTAGGTTTCTAATCAACCTACCAAAAACGATTAGTGGCGACTCCAAAATTTTAAAACCATTTGAACAAAAAAAAAAAAAAACCAAAGTCGCGATTTGGTAGAGCTTGGGAGAGCTCGAACTAGGTTAGTTAATTTAATCAATTAATCTGGTAATCCATTAACCTGAAAAAATGAATTCTTCGGGTCGCGACACTAGCTTGTGCATTAATTTTGGACATCGATAAAAGTAGAGAATGTGTGATAAAACTAAGCAGATGCATTCGCCCCTGTTTAATCTTCTTCCCTTTGCAATCTCCTCTATGATCAGCTGGCTTCATTTCAAATTAGGTACGCGTCGGCCATGTCGAAGGTCCCGTGATCACTAGATTTGAAATACAAGCTCCGTGTGCACATTAAAGCTCTGGTGCTTCATCAGCATCAAACTGGCTGATCATGGCGGCGATCTCGTCGTCGACGCTACTTGCTCGGTGGTGATGTATTCCCTCCTCCTCAGAAGGCATCAATGCTGGTTCCTTAGGTTCGGTCCTTTCGTACCTCACTTCAACAGAACTTGATCCTGCTATGAACTGATCTAACTCACCTCTTAAACGGGCATTTTCGATCCTCAGATATTGTCTTTCATCGAGGGTGAGGAAGCTGTTGTAGTTGGGGCAGGTAGCGGAGTTGAAAGCTTCTTTATATATCTTGTTTTCTGCTCGAAGCCCTTCATTTTCAGCTCTCAGAAACTCGGCCTCATTGCGTTCATATCAAATCTTCATTCGGGTTCGCCTATTTTGAAACCAAAACTTAATTTGCAAAGGTTCAAGTTCTAGCTCTTGACTTAGTTCTATTTTCTATTTGCCGTCTAGCATAAGCCACGTTCTGAAGAAATCTTCAAGCTTTTGTACTTGCTCTTCAGTATGGCGACAGTAACGCTTCCTTTGAATCTTATTGTTGTTGTCCTTATCCTTACTGAGATCTTGGACATCATTCGCGGAAGAGCCAGGCTCCATGGACTTGATCCCAAACATGGCTTCGAACTCTTCCTCTCCCATATCAGCAAGTAACGATAACTCTCAAGTGTGTTGGGTTGAGACATCTTTGATTTGGTTAACGATTTCTCAAAGTTTGCTACCTCTTATTGTATTTTCACTCTCTGGATTTTTTTTTTGAGAGACTGCGTATGCTTCAAGAGTCTCTCTTTTGAGCACGAATGAGGATTATCAAGAGGATATCTCCTTTAAAATTAGACGTGGGTTTAGCAACTGTGTCGCCTCTCCCGAGTGTTCTATCCTTCTCAATTTTCTTTTCATCGTATCTCTCGCCTAGCTCGTCTCCTTCCATCTTTTCATAGTAGAGGGCCCCCTGTCCACCGTCGATTTGCTGGCGAGTTCTTCAATAAAGACGAGTCGTATCTCTTTTTTGCCGAAAATGTCTTTATCTCCCACTCAGCTCGGTTTTTATCCTTTCTTTTTTCAAGGTGGTGGCGTCCCGTCCAGTTTTTCCGCCGAGACATCGGATTTGCTTGGCTTGAGGTTGCCGTATGACTGGAATTTGAGCCAGCGAGCATGTTGCCGACAGAGAATGGTAGATAGGAAAATTTGGCGAAGGCACCGACTTGGAGAGGGAATACAGAGCGTTCCCACACGTCTTCATCAATTTTCTAGAGTCTTGCAGGAACACCCAGGAGACGGTCACCTTAGCCCGCATCGTGAAGGCCCGCTACCAGGATCGATCTGAGTGCCTGGAGTTTGCAGAGCGTTCGGTTGTTCGATACAAGAAGGCCGTCAAGTCTGCTGATGAACGGGTCTCGCTGTTGATTCATGAGAGGGAGAAACTGGTGGAGTGCCTAGCCTTGAACCAGACTTACTTTGAGCATAACCCGAGCGACATCGTGATGAAGTTCCGATGTGAGTGGCTGGAGGAGAGGCTCGATGATTTAACGACGGACATAGCTTTCGAGAGAGACCTGATCGACAATCTGAAACACGCCGTTGAACACCATGAGGCTAGTGTAGCCAGGCACAAGGAGAAGTGTACCCACCTGTTCTTCAAAGTTGCAGATCTCGATTCCTAGATCGCTCAGTGTAAGCAAAGCATTAGTTTCATGGAGAGTCAGCTGAACTCTTTTGTGATGCTTATTAAGACTCAGTTCGACTTTACTTTTCCTCCCTAGTGATTGTTGTATAACTTGTGGATGAATGGAATGAAAAAAGAGTTTCACATATTTGTGCTTTTCATTTTCCTGCTATCTCTTCTTTCTCACGATAGCTTAACGTTTTTCTTGGCGTTCTTGTTGGATGCTGTAGATGGTGATATCAGGAATGCTGAAGAAACATTCAGCGGCGGTCCCCACCAGCCGCCTAGAGAGCCGCGTTAGTAAAGCTGCCACCACTCGATCAGTGTGCCAATAAATTAGGCCACTAATTGCGTGCCCCACTCCAATCGTGTTTTGTTCCTTTTGGTATCCACTTGCTTGTGTCGGCAGGAATGGCTGTAGGCCATGTCTGTTAACAGAACAATGATCCTCCAAAGACCTTCATGTGGTTCGAATCCGAAGAATTCAAAAGGCGGGGCTTTAGTTAATTTTACCATAAATGCGTTGCAAGTTCGGGTTTATACACTTGCTTCACGAGTTCTGATTACACAATCCATGTTGTCTTTCAAGAGATACGGGACCCACTCCAATACATTAAAAATGCCCCTACGTCTGGTCCAAATACATTCACCGACACATCAAAATACATGGCCCGTACAAGTTCATTAACTAACACATTTTTGAGTCCGAGAGGATCGACCTCCTCACTTGCCCCCAGGATTAAGGAATCGGCAATTTCCTGTCTTTTCGTATTTCTAAAAACAATTCGTGGTGTGCATTATTGAACTCAACTTTGCCCCCGCCTGGGATACCTAGGATTTCCTACAAAAGTAAAGGATATAATTAGTACATGACGCAAGAGAGGTCGGTCCATGATTTCTATATTAGTCTAATTTTATTTTTGCAAATTAGAAAATTTTCTTAGAAAAATATAGGCGAATTTCTCGAAAAGAATTTTCTTGCAAGTTTTTATAATTTGAAAAATGTGATAAAATCACTTGATGTTTACCAAAAAATTTTTGAAGGAATTTTCCTTTTTATCAAAATAAATTTTCAGAGGTAAATTTATCAGGAAAATTTCATTTTTATTGAAGTAGGAAAGACATGACAAAAATCCTTTATTAGTCAACAAAATTCCCCCGAAGGATTTTTTTTCACATCCATTTTTTTCAAAAATTTTTTTTAAAAGAAATGGGGGACAAATTTAATTTTTATTTTCTTTTAAAAGAATGGTTGTAATGTCAAGTTCAAAAATTAACTGACACCTAGCATGGACCGACCGAAAATAAATACAAGATAAAATTAGAGAACTTACTTTTACCTTGGAGAAATGCAAATCACATAGTTATGCGCATGACTCAAGTGAGGAGTGGACTCTAGAAAATAAAAAGAAGAGACAGGGTATAGACCTAAAAGGCCCCCACTATCTGAATCAACAACCTTACCCTCGGCGCAATCAAACGACAATGGGAAGAATTGTTAATTCAGATAATGAGCGGGATAAAATATGGTCAACCCGAGCGCAATCGACGCAAGAGCTTTGCATATTCGATCCCTATCTATGGTTTTCTAGGAAAAATTTCGCGACTTGGGTTTAGACGCTTGTGTATACAGGTGTCGTGATCCTCAGAGTATGCAAGACATGCACAACAATTGATATCAAAACAGCGCTTCTAAAAATGTGCGAAATTAAACAAATAAACCCAACACCGAGCCTGCAAAACAAAGGGGTTAGCCAAACACTCCGCCCCTTATAACTCCCATCCTGCAAAAACATATAACACCTAAAAAATGAGTCCCAAACAAGATCGCCAGAAGCGAGATATCCATGAAATTTTCATTGGCCTAAGTCCACTAAGACTTTTAAAATTTCGAAAAAAAAATTTAAGTATTCCAATTGGTATCTTTTTTCAAAAATTTAAAAATCCCGTCCCCAGCGGAGTCGCCAGTCTGTCGCGACCCTCTAAAAATTTTTATTTCTAAAGGGTTAAAGGATTATTAGGTTAACTTGATGGACTAACCTAATACGGACCCTCCCAAGTTCTACCGAATCGCAACTTTAGTTTTTTGTGTAAATGATTTTAGAATTTGGAGTCGCCACTAATTGTTCTTGGTAGGTCGATTAGAAACCTAAATAAATTAAGGGGAGAACTAATTTATTTCTGCGAACTAGAGATTGTGAGTTCGGGGACTTGGTTACACTAATTAATTAAAACTAATGCCCTTTCGGTACCTTAATTTCATGGATATCCTAATTCGGTAACTCAGACTTGGTTTACTCCTAAGGCTCTAATGGGGTGTTCTCTTTTGTATTTTCGCCTTTTTTTAAATAGAATGTATGTGAGTGACATTTTTTGGCATTTACAAAATATTAAATATTTCCCTGAAGCCGAAAAAGGGAGTGAGTTAACGACTTCTGTGCAGTGCTGCAACATACTCATTTTTTGGGGTCTGGTGATTCAAAAATTAAATTACAAGAAGTAAATGACAGTAAATAAACACCTCCAATGGATGGCCCAGCCTTGGCTTGGCCCTCTCTTTTGGGGTTTAATGGTACAGGAATTAAATTACAGGGATTTAAATAACGATAAGTAAAACCTCCAATGGGTGACCTAGCATTGGCTTGGCTCTTCCCTTTAGGATTTAAGGCGCAGGTATTTAAATTGCAGGTATTTAAATGACTGTAAGTAAAAACCTCCAATGGGAGGCCTGACATTGGCTTGGCTCTTCCCTTTAGGATTTAAGATGTATGTATTTAAATTGCAGGTATTGAAATTACTGTAAGTAAAAACCTCCAATGGGAGGCCTAGCATTGGCTTGGCTCTTCTCTTTGGGATTTAAGGTGCAGGTATTTAAATTACTATAAGTCAAAACCTCCAATGGGAGACCTAGCATTGGCTTGGCTCTTCCCTTTGGGATTTAAGGTGCAGGTATTTAAATTGCAGGTATTTAAATTGCAGGTATTTAAATTACTGTAAGTAAAAACCTCCAATGGAAGGCCTAGCATTGGCTTGGCTCTTCCCTTTGGGATTTAAGGTGCAGGTATTTAAATTGCAGGTATTTAAATTACTGTAAGTAAAAACCTCCAATGGGAGGCCTAGCATTGGCTTGGCTCTTCCCTTTGGGATTTAAGGTGCAGGTATTTAAATTGCAGGTAATAAACGACCTCCAGTGGATGCGCTTTGCCTCTCCATTCTGGGGTTTGAGTTCTTTAAAATAAATTACAACAAATTGATTCAACAATTTAAAATTTATGCGCGTTTGGGGACTCCTTCAAACCGATTTTGTGCTCCCGTAGGGTTGACCATTGATATAGAATCGCAGCTACCTGACATAAAATAGAGTGAAATGTCAATGTACAAATTCCGTGCTAATCTGCACCTAAAACCAGAAGAATGAAAAGAACACTTATCTCCCATTTTTTTGGAGGGATTTGTAAAATTGATTTTCGTTCTCTCTGTTCTCAACATAGAGAGTCTCTTTTGAATTAAGAAAGACTTTTAATCATAGATCAGTTGAGAAATTGGTGGACACTTAGGAGCTTGTCTGGGCCTATTTTTGCACATCCATGGTATTTACTGTTGACTTGAAGTTTTTCTTTGCTTGACATTAAAATATGGGAAAATAGAGAGATGGAGAAAGTGTATACAATTTGTGCTAATTTGTGACTAAAACCACAAATAAATGAATAAATAAAAACACTTAGCTCGAATTTGCTTGCTCGTTGACGAAGATGAACTCTTGATTTATGTTGATCGATGAAAGAATTTGTGATGATAACCCCTAGCTTTAAATTCCCATCATCTTCAAAATTCTTTCTCTGTTTTGGTATTTTCTTTCTCTCAAATTTTACTTCAACCTCCCAAAACCCTTTCAAACATCCAAAATTTTATCTCCAAAAAATCCCTTCCCAAGCTCACTTCTTTCTCCTTTTATAATCTACTCATCCATCTTCCATTCTAAATTTTCCGCTAACTCTTCTTTATCTCATCTTCCTTTCTCTACTCTTATCTTATTTTCTTCATCTTCTCTTTTCCATCTCCTCTTCTCCAACTTCCTTTCTCTATTCTAATTTCTCCACCAACTTTTCTTTTTGTTATTTACAAAATAATCCCTCAAGTGTTAGGTATTTGTATTCTAGTCCTTGAGATTTTAAGTATTTGCAATTCAGTCCTTAGAGAAATATTTCTTTAAGTCCAAATTTTCACATAATTTTCAACACACCTCCCATATGCTTTGGTTAAAATTTACCTCATGAGTACCCCTAGAAAAAGTTTAATTTCATTTTTTGTTAACTTAGGGGCTAAAATCCAAAATTCAACTGAGGCCCTTTTACAAGATTGAGTCATTTCGAATAAAATTGGGTCAAGATAAAAATTTAAAATATTAGAAGACAATCTCAAAACTCATAAAAAGTGAAAAGTAAAAATAAGTTGACTCAAATTGAATTTTTTAGGCCCGATTCAAGATTATGCTCGTGAAGGAACACGTGACTCGAATTGGATTTTTCCGAATTTGCGATGACAAATATGAAAATAGATTTAAAAATATTGACTATTTTTGTTTTTTTCTTTTGGCCTCATATGTTATTTTTCCAAAAATTTCAAGTATTTTTGTATTTTTAAAAAAAATTAAAAAATATGAAAAATATGAAAATAATTTTTTGTTCAAAAATGGTTTCCTAGGCTTGGCCAAGGTTTCAAAATTGATTTTGTAATTTTCTCATTTTTTTCTTGATTTTTCATGAATTTTCGAAAATAAAAATACTAAAAAATACTAAAAATATGAAAAATCATTTTTTGGTCAAAATTAGTTCTCTAGGCTTGGACAAGGTCCCCAAAGTTAATTTTTCAATTTTATGAATTTTTATGGATTTTTTTATTAATTTTTGAAAAATAAAAATGCCGAAAAATACTGAAAAATCTTAAAAGAGAAAAGATGATTAAAAATCAGGTGTCAACATCTGTGCACGTCGGCACAAACACCACCAACTCGATCAGCAATAATAGCCATCAAAATCACGCAATCTAGCCTCACCAGGACTTTAGCCTCTTTCGGGCCTTTTATCGATCTCAGCAGCAAAAGGCATGATGTTTCTATGGTGACTAGTGCCAAGACACTGAGCACCTGGCCGAACAGCGAAGCGAGGAGGATCGAGATGTGGGTCTTGAAGCCGAAGCAGCTGAAATTGGGAATAGATGCCCACGAAAGAGGAGACGAGCGACATGGACTATGAGGAACACGAGGCCGAGGGAAGTTGGGGATACTCCTAAGAGGAGTCCAGGAATGAACAAGAACTTCTCAACCTCATGACATTTTCTTTTTGGTTTTGGGGTGTTTATTTGGATGTTTATATATATATATATATATATATATATATATATATATATATATTAAGAGGTTAGATTTTGAACTTTATAGAAAGGGAAGGTGTTGACACCTAAATTTTTTACTAACATTTTTTATCGTTTTTCATATAAAAAAAAAAGGAGAACCAATTTTAGTTCTTGCCAAAAAAATTAATTAAATCATTTTTCATATTTATTCATGCATCTCATTCTGTTTGTGGCGGAGAATATGAGCTTAAATTGATGGGCAATTGGACTGAGCATAGGAGAAATGCGTTGAAAATTTTATGAAGGCTTGGATTTAAAGAAATATTTTTCTTCAAGGACTGAATTGCAAATACTCAAGACTTCAAGGACTAAAATGCAAATATTTAAAACTTGAGAATTATTTTGTAAATAACTAAAAAGGTGAGTTAGTGGGAAAATTAGAAAAGTTGGTGGAGAAGATAAAAACAAAAAAAAAAGAGTTGGTGGAGAGTGGAAAATAAAGATAAAAAAGGAGTTAGTGGAAAAATAAGAGTGGAAATAAAGATAAAAAAGGAGTTAGTGGAAAAACAAGAGTGGAAAATAAAGATAAAAAAAGTTAGTGGAAAAACAAGAGTGGGAAATAAAAATAAAAAAAAGTTAGTGGAAAAACAAGAGTAGAAAATAAAGATAAAAAGAGTTAGTGGAAAAACAAGAGTGGAAGATAAAAATAAAAAAAGAGTTAGTGGAAAAATAAGAATGAAATATGAGATATATAAAAAAAAAGATAGAGGAACACACTATAAAAGGGGGAGAAAGGAAAGATTTGAGGGGGATTCATTTGAAGAGAAATTTACAAGACATAAAAGAGAGGAGAGAGTTCTATTTGAGAGGTGAAAAAGAGTTCGAAACTCAATGTTGCCATCCTAATTCTTTCATCGACCAACGCAAGTTTCGAGTCCATTCTCATCATTCAAGCGACAAGTCCATCCCCGTCATCGTGCCGCCATTTGCAACCTTGATCCACAAGGTAATAAGATGTCCGAATTCGACAATCAAATCCACCAAATTAGGTAACGACCCTAATCATTTAGAATATTCAAGAAATCTTTTTACCTAAATGGATTTATTCGAATTATGATTATGCCTAGTTGAATATGTTGCATGTCTTCCTTGGATAAATTGTACATCCAATTTTGAGGTATATTCATCGCACAATAAAAAAAATCCCGAAAAAAAAATTTGCGTTTATCAATCGCTATGTCAAGATAAAAGAGCGCATATTTTCATATCATGCATATAATCGTATCTATAACTACCTTGTAAATACTTAGAGTAAACCGCATGCATTGCATATAATTTAGTTTCTTTCCCTTGTCATAAAAAAATCAAAAAAAAAATTTTTACCTTGAGCTTCAGTGGAGAATCCATCATAATTGTCAAATTGAACATTTTTTTTTATGAAATTGGTACCGAAAGGGCATTAATTGAAAGGTTAATGTAATCAAGTCCCCGATCCCTTAATCTCTGGTTCGTAGAGAATAAAGTAGTTCTCCCGCTATTTTATTCGGGTTTCTAATCAATCTACCAAAAAATGATTAGTGGCGACTCTAAGATATTTTTTTAAAAAAAATTAAACTTAAGTCACGATTTGCTAGAACTTAGGAAAGTTCGAATTAACTTAATTAATCTTATTAATTAATTTAGTAGTCCATTAACCTGAAGTCGTAAAATCGATTTTTAGGTCGTGACAGAAGGTTTCAAGTTCAACGGCTAGGACATAGGTTGGAGAGGGCACCGACTTACAGTTTTTATTCTTGTATTGGGTAGTGCAATGGGTAGGCATCACTAATTTCGCTCTATCCCATGTGTTTCAAAAGCCAAAAGGCACAAAATTGTTAGTAGGGCTTCCTTGAGAGAAGATTTCCATTAAAGATAAAATTCTGAGAGAAGATTTTGTCTTTCAACAAAATGACATGTGAATTGTAGAGAGAGGGGGGAGACGACAAAATTGAAACAATGAGATGGAACAAAATATTGCCAACTGCTTAAAGTTATTTGTTCCAAATACTATTCATAAAGATGCATATAGTCAATAAATGTTTTGAGCTCCATTTTCCAGTTCACTTGGATATGTAATTGTTACTTCTGAAAATGCATTGTAAACTAGATTAATTAAACAGGGCCAAAGCAACAAGGGAAAAATTTTCAAAAAGTCCAAAACGTATTGGCACTTTTGTTAATTCAATCATAAATCTCTCAATTCTGCCAATTGAGTCCCAAACCTTTTCATGTTTTGCCAATTGAGCTAATTCGATTAATTTTGGTTGAAAATTATTGATATGGACACCGTCAGTTCTATGTGACATGACTAATGTTGAAACACTAGTATTATATGAAAATTTCTCCACTATCCATTCAACAGAACGATATCCATTTGATGACTAGGGTGTTCAATTTGGTCTTGTTTGGATTATGTTATGATGCAAGCCAAACTTTTACCATATGTAGAAATCTCAACCAAACAAATGAAAGCAAGCTAGTGGATTGAGTTTCCTTCACTGTATGTTCTTTTTTTGTTTTTCAACTTTTGAGTAAGTTTGGATGTGATGTCGAAGAGCCATATTATAAATTGCATAGGCATGCCAATCGTGATGACTGAAATTTTCAAAAGTTCACATCATCAAATTGCAAGCATTAAGCTTGGGACACTCTGTACAATCGGAAGAAAATTCTCTAAGATTTATGACCAAGAAGAAAAAGTTTTACACAGCAATTGGAAGAAAAATTCTCTCATCAAATTTATGGCCAAGCGGAAAACCTTTTACATGGGAAGTACATATATGCTTGAAATTTAAAAAAAAAATGAAACTAAAAAATAAAACTGGGAAACATACGCCCTTATATGTGGTGCTCAATCTAGTAGATATTCATATTTGTCTACTAATTGAGCATCATAATTAAGAACATGAATTCCTAGTAGATATTCAATCTATTAATTTTCAAGCATTGTAAACACTTGCCATGTAAAACTAGTCTTCTTGGTCATAAATCTTACGAAGCTTACAAAAACTCATTTAAATTTTAGCTGGATCTTCAACAAATCAACCAGGTTTTTACGAATTGGAACTACATGAGCATTGTCCTTCTTCAAGTTGCAAATAGAGACTACTGGTAACCTCTATTCATGCATTAAAAGTCCACATGATTAAAAGTGGGGGAAATTACCAAAATCCTAAATTTATTGCTATTGTGCCAATTCAGTCCTAAACCTTTTTTTTTTTGCTAATTAAATTGTAAACCTTTTACAATTATACCAATTCAATCCATTTGGCTGACCAGCACTGACATGGTAATTTTAATAATATTTTAGTAATTTAAATTTTCTAATTATTTTTAATAACTTTTTTCTATTTTCTTTTGCTTTTAATTTTTTTAGGGTTTAGGCCGACAGCCACTAGTCGAGGGCCAACGAGGTCCCTGACCCCCTAGATGAGGGTCGGGAGCCTTCGCCTAGGTGATAGATGCGACGAGGATCGCTAGCCCTCGCTTGTGGATGGGTGAGGGCTTGCAACACTCATCGGCCGCTAGGCTCACCACGATTGGGCGAGAATCGCGAGCCCTCACTGAGGCTGTCACGGCTGGCAAGGGCCATGAGCCCTCACCCAAGGGGCTAGTGACAGGTAGGGATGCTAGCCCAAACCCCCCTCCCCCCCCCCTCCCAAAAAAAAAAGAGAAGTAACAAAAGGAAAAGAGTTATTAAAAATAATTTGAAAATCATTAAAATGTTATTAAAAATTACCACGTCATTGCGGACTGGCTAAATGGACTGAATTGACATGATTGCAAAAGATTTAGGACTCAATTGCCAGAAAAAAAAAGGTTTAGGACTGAATTTGTACAATTGCAATAGGTTTAGGACTTTTTTTTGATAATTTTCCCTTAAAAGTGAGTGCTAAATAGTGCAAGCTTCAAACGAAGAGACAAACAATGTAAAATACAGAATTACAATCATGGTTTTAAAAATCAGCTCTTGACTAGAGTACAATCTCTCTTAATCTTGACCAAAGGATCGTAAACGAAGACGCAAATAAACTTGACTTTACTATAAATATTAACACATGAATCTCATTTATCCAACACAATGCTTAACATATCTCGTGAACATTTCGATCTCATGCCATGTAGCACTTCTAACTGCACCAAGAGAGGGGAGAAAAAAAAAAAGTAAAATCGCTCATTACAACGAAAGGGAATGGAATAAGAAACAGACAAACTTGATGAAATAGTAAGAAAATCACTAAATACTCAATTAACCTTTTCTCGAACTGCAAATTACTGAGAAACATCACTCGACATCTTTTTACCACTGCCATGTTGACATTGACGAAAGGGAAGAACTCTGATTGGATCAGTGATTTACCAAAAAATAAGCAAAGCAAAGTTTGCTGTCAAAAGATATTTTTTGGTAAATCGCCATCCGATTAGAGTTACATCTCTAATCACTTTGCTTGAATAGAGCCTTTCTTTTGCTTTCGTAAATGCCAACCTTATGAAAAACTCATTACCAAAATAAGAACAACGTCGCTAACCTATGCGCTTACATTTCATCTTGTTGGAATAAATGCCAACCTAATTTTGACTCAAAATGGGATGGATTAGTTGCCAATCAAACAATGTGAAATATATGTCTGGGTTTTAATTCATGTCAATCCTCCTAATTAAATGCATATTACTCTCTCATTACCAGACTAAGGATAGTGTTGCTGACCTATGCACTTACATTTCATCAAGTTGGACAACATGCGCTTACACTTCATCAACTTGGATAATATGCCAACCTTATTATGACTCAAAATGGGTTCGATTAGTTGCCAATCAAACAATGTCTAATACTTGGCTGGGTTTTAATTTATGTTGATCCTCCTAATTAAATGATTATGATTCACTCCCCATAATAAGAATAGTGTCGTTAACCTATGCGCTTACATTTCATCAAGTTGGATAGCATGCGCTTACATTTCTTCACATTGGACAATATGCCAACCTAATTAAGACTCGAAATGGGTTGGATTAGTTGCCATCATACAATGTCAAAAATTTGGTTGGTTTTAATTGATGTCGATCCTCCTAATTAGGTGCTTATGACTCACTCGTTACTAGACTAAGGATAGTGTTGCTAACCTATGCGCTTACATTCATCAAGTTGGACAATATGCCAATCTAATTATGACTCAAAATGGGTTGGATTATTTGCTAATATACAATGTCAAATATTTTTTGGAATTTAATTCATGTCGATCCACCAAATTAAATGCTTATGACTCGCTCATTATCGTTACCAGAATAAGAATAGTGTCACTGACTTCTACTCTTACGTTTCATTAAGTTGGACGACATGTGCTTACGTTTCATTACCTTGGACTATATACCAACCTAATTAAGACTCAAAATGGGTTGGATTAGTTGCCAATCATACAATGTGAATTGCTTTGTAGGGATTTAATTCATGTTGATCCTCCTAATTTAATGCTTATGACTCACTCATTACCAAAATGAGAATAATGTTGCTGACCTATGCACTTACATTTCATCAAGTTGGACAACATGAGCTTTCACGTCATCACGTTGGACAATATGCCAACCTAATTATGACCCAAAATGGGTTCGATTAGTTGCCAATCAAACAATGTCAAGTATTTGGCTGGGTTTTAATTCATGCCAATCCTCCTAATTAAATGCATATGACTCTCTTGTTACCAGACTAAGGATAGTGTTGATGACCTATGTGCTTAAATTTCGTCAAGTCGGACAACATGCGCTTACACTTCATCACACTGGATAATATGCCAGCCTTATTATGACTCAAAATGGCTTGGATAAGTTACCAATCATACAATGTCAAATATTTTGTTGGGTTTTAATTCATGTCAATCCTCCTAATTAAATGCTTATGACTCACTCGATACCAAAATAAGAATAATATCGTTGACCTATGTGCTTACATTCATTATGTTGGACAATATGCCAAGCTATTGTGACTCAAAACGGGTTGAATTAATTGCCAATCATACATTTGATTGGGTTTCAATTCATGTTGCTCCTCCTAATTGGATGCTTGCTAAGTCAATAAATATAAGTAAGCAATCATTGATTTCATTTAATGTTAGGCCCTCATTTTAATCAATAGTGAGTGATAAAAATGCGAAGAAACTCACTCCATTCAAACTTTGACACGTAATAGGCATGAAAGTGGCAATGCTCTTGATCTATTATCATCGATTTTATTTTTGTCAATTCCAAATGGCCACGAAGTCTAAGGCCAATATAATGTGTCCATTTTGTCATGTCTTGGTAATTGTTCTCCCACGGGTGTTCTCTAGGAGGAGATGAAGGGGGTTTCTCCCTTACTCCCTCTTTTCTACCCTTGTATCATTTAGTACATTGACGTCAGAGCACAAAATCGATAGTTGCCAAGCATAAGCGAAATATATTCTTTTTAACCGCTAGCAAAAGGGCACAAAAACACATATGTGAGAAAATTTTAAATGTAAAAGCTTACATATTTTGTTTATTTAGGGGAAATATTAAAATGCGAAATGTAGCAGTGATTTAGGGAGTACGATGGGACTTGTGTTGGCCCTTTCAAACTGTATTTTCCCCATTATCGAGTAATAAGTCATTTTGTACCATGTTTGAGGTTGGAAAAATTTTCAAAAAAAAGTATTGATTTTATTACAATTGTGCCAATTTAGTTTTAAGCTTTTATTTTAAAGAAAAAAAACACAAGAAAAAAATAAAAATATATAATTAATGAATTCAAAAAATACTGAAGTATTATTGAAATATGTCCACATCGACACCGTCCAGCCAAATGAACTGAATTGATACAAATGCAACAAGTTTAGTACTCAAGTGGCATGAAAAAAAAATACTATGACTGAATTGATACAATTGCAAGAGGTTTAGAAAAATGGCACAAACACATGTTTGAGAAAATTTTAAAGATAAAAGCTTATATAATTTGCTTATTTAGGGGAAATGTGAAAATCTAATGATTTAGGGAGTACGATGCGATTGTGTTGGCCCTTTCAGATTGTTTTTCCCCATTATTGAGTAATAAGCCATTTTGTGCGATGCTTGAGGTGGAAAGATCGTGTGAATGTGCCTTATATCATAGAGAAAAAATAGTATAGTTTATTTTAACGCCTCTCTGAAAATAGAGCTTTATGTGTTGCAGCGGTAATTGATGAAAGGCAAAAGTCACCAACGAAGTCGGTTGAAATTAAAGTGGAATTATTACCTAGATAGTTGACCTTGTGGTAAAGGAATCGCATGTTTTTTACATGAGCATTATTTTTTATGCTAGCATTTTGGAGAGGTTACGTTGACGGAGTCACCAATCTTGAGCGTTCAAGGTTAGGTGGCAGAGAGTAATTACGACACAATGATCTTATAATAATATTTAGAATTACCCAAACTCTTAAATTCACCGGGGAGAGAGAGAGAGCCAAAAACTCTTATAATATTAAGCTTGAAGATGAAACCAAAAAGTAAGGGCGCCCATGGCAATACTTTTACTCTAAAAATCAATTTTTGGCAAGAGGTTAATTTTTCTACTTTTCTTTATAAGTAAAAGTTGATTTGTTTTTTTTTTTTACTCCTAGAGAGAAGTAATTTTTTTTTTTACTTCTTCAAATGGCTCCAAAACTATTTCTAGAGCAAAAAAAAATGCTCTAAAAATAGAAAAATGAAGTTACATAACCAAACAAATTTTTGCTCCAGAAGAATTTTTGGAGCAGAAATTCTATTCCATAAGTGTTGTCAGGCATGCCAACTAGGCGTGGCTCGTACACAACCCTACTTTGTTAAAAAGAAACTCATACACGATATAAATCCCCTGTTTCTAGAAACAAAATGCTTTGGGAAAATGCAGAATAGAAAGCAGACGCATGCAAACAAATAATATGTAAAAAGGAAAAGCAAGTTGTGTTCTTGGGTTATGTGAGTATGCGAGAAGAGAAGAAAAAACAGAGCACTCATGTGAATGGTGTGTGGGGTTGACCGGGAGGAATACTGAGGAAGGTTTATCACGAAAGGACGCTGCGAGCATCATTGGAAGTTCGTACAGATCAAGGGCATATTGGTTGTGGAAATAAAATACGGATGTTACTTCGAGTGCGTGATTACACTTCTGACCAGCGCGAATAACACAACCATTACATGGAGCAACTGTTGTTGGACAAACGCCTATGGACCAGGCGTTTACTGTCCAGGAAAGGTCTGATGACGATCTGCAATTGTTGCTGAACAAAACATGTGGTCATGTAGCCCGGTTGAATTTGATGAATAACAGCAAACTGCTAAGAAGTTCACTCGATCATCGTATTCGATATATGCAAAAGTCATTATACTACACAACCCGACACAAGGAACATCCAATCTAACAAGCCGAGCGAGCAAACGGCAATTTCAGTTTAATGGACGCTCAGCCTTCGAAATCAGTCTTCAGACTCGTCATCCAACGCCCATACTTGCACCTCATCCTCTCATCCAACTCTTTGGCTTTGACCTCCGCTTTCTTTTCCCATTCCCGCTCCAATTGTTCGAGCATGCCCTTAAAATGTTCTCCAAGATCCAACCAGTTGAGATCCTTCAAAATAGTATCTTTGTAATGTTGGCACATCTCTTTTTTGTTCTCTGCGTTTTCCTTTTGTCTTAGCACCTTGTTTCTGATGTCCGAGTCTAATAAATTGTGAATTTGCTACCCTTACACAAGGTATGAAAATTGTAACCTCAGAGTGGTCGGTTACCAGCAAGAAATTTTGGCAGCCGAGAGCTTGCGTTTTAGAGCTGTACAATGTCACAGTTCAAAGCACAACTCGGCTATTAGTTCTGCGGAATCCTACAGCAGTTATTTTCGAACTTGTGAATGTTTCAGTTTTCAATAAGTTTGGGAAGATGAGGAGGATTATGGGAGCGAAAGATGGATGCTGCGGAGAGCATGAACAGCACAGAGTTTAAGCAAAGAGAGCAGGAAATCCAGGAATGAACAAGAAACTTCTCAACTTTACAGCAGGCGTTCTTTTTGGTTCTTGAGTTGGGCCTACTTGGGTGTACTTATTTGATTGTCTCGGGTAGTACAATGGCTGGGGCCCTGGGCATCCCTCATTTCGCTCCCTCCCGTGAGTTTCCAAAGCCTAAAGGCACAGCATTGCCACTAAGGCTTTCATATCAAAGAGAAGATTCCCAACAACAACTAAAAAGAGAAAAATAATAATAACAATGACAGAAAATGTTGAAAGATGAAGCCCTTTCTCTTTCTACAAAGACTACAATTTGCATTTCACTTGAATATGCAGTTGTATCTTCTGAGAATGCATTGTAAAGCAGATTAAATGAACAGGGCCACAGCAACAACCACACTATGATTTGCCCTTGGTAGTACATTCCTAACAATTTCGCTGGGCGTCTTGTGCATCTGGCCACCCTAGCAATGCCAGAAACATAAAACAAAAATGAAAAGGAGATAACTTCATAGAAAGCATATGGCATTGTACAGCATCTTTTAAAGCAGGGAAGTGATTGCTCAATTGCATGATCGAGTCTTGTAAGTCTTGTAGGAAATGCGCATGGACAATAGCTTGACAGGATGCGACGACAATGCCTAAACACTGTCCCTAATCATCTACCTTGACATGAAATAAATCCCATTTGATGGTGGCAGGATTTTTGTCTCGACAAATATTTCGTAGATGACTTTATATTTAGTAAATGTAGAGAAAAGGAAGGGCTGTGAAAATGAAGAGTAAAAACAACTGATGAAACAGATCTGCAAATACTTCAACACTTCAATACTTCACTTATATACATTGAAATTGTCAACAAAACTGATGAAATTCGGAGACATGAATTCTCCACTGCGCGACTCAGCCTTGTCGTCCCTCCCTATCTTCCCGCTTCTCCAGCTGAATATAGACTTCAGGCAAAGAGTTTATGCTGCAATTAAATATGAATATCTGCTAAGATAAAAACTTGAATCATCAAGCCATTACCGTCTACAATCTGAATGCAAAAGAATGTGCTGAAGTCCATGACTCAAAAAAAAAAAAAACAAAACAAAACAAAAAATTGTAAACCCAAAAACTGTATAAGCATGTAATTAAATGGTCAAAAGCATCGCAAATAATGCCAGCCGATAACACATCACAAATGCATGTGGACATAAACAACATTAGACCCCACTACCAGAGAATAAGCAACTTCAGAGCAAATCAGTTCTTTGCCTTAGTAGTTCCATTTAAATGCTAGTAGTTTCTCATCTCAACGCAGTTCAAAGTAGCCAACCAATAAGCATACCATCTCTTCAACAGTATCCTCTAACCAGTATCTGGATAGCTTAAAATAGCTTCCACTCTATCTAGCGATGCTTGCAACTGCCCAGAGTTCATGTTGAAAAGTGGCTTGTCAGTACCAATACCCCTGTTACATGAAACACGGAAAAACTTAAGAAAAGAGAGCGACATAAATCATAGAAGCGCAAGATAAACACCCCATAAGTTCACTCTATGTTATAATCATCACGCTTTGTACTAGTAAACTTTTAATTCATGACATTGAATAGTTGATAGAATTAGAACTTCTTTTTGTGTTATAGCTCATCTAGTTTCTTCCAAGAGCAAAATAGTGGAATTGAGAAGAAACTTACCCTGTGATTTCCGGAAGAACGTAATCAGCCCTCCATCCAAATCGAAAATCCACACCTGGACAAAGTCCAAGAGTGGTTTTATTTCTAAGTCTAGATACCCCATCTCCACCCAAACATGTGGTGAGCTTCCATTTCCAACTGACTGCATTTAACTGAAAATTGTGGCCTACACCAACCTGTAATTTTCAAAGCACACCAAGCTGACTCCCCAAAAGCTTTACCAATTATCGATAAACACCAACAGAAGTTAACAGACTTATTGATGATTGAGAATATTGAGCCACGCCAGCACAAAACAGAGGTGATATCAAATACTCCTCAAACCTGGAGATTCAAAAACTTTGTGACAGGAATCTTTTTTGACAGAATGCGCACGTCTTGATGTATAGGCTCATAGACAAACTTCCACCGGCGATCTGGGGATAGAGGCTTGAACACAAGCTTTGTTTGAAAATCATTCCTTGGAGCATTGTAAAACTAAATTGAAATATTAAATTAAGAATGACATAATGAGGCTACATTCCATAATAGCATCAACTGAACAAGCAGAGTTAAACCAGGCCGTAAAGGCTCCAACAAAAGTTCTGCATGATGGTCAACCCTTGGAGCACTATAAGACAGATCCAAAGTGTCGAGAACCATGAATGATAATGAGTCATAGATACACACATAAACATTAAACATTAAAATATTCTTAAGTGTTCCACTTAAGCTGAAGTATGGTGAACGAGCACACAGAAGTCAAAATTCCGATGGATTGAAATCGGAGTCAGTGCTTATAAAAGAACAATGGTGACAACAAGAAAAAGAAATTCCATGTTCATCTACTTCAGCATGCAAATATTACTAACAGAAGCTGGATTAGGTCAATAAGGATGAGGTAGTGAACACAAAGCAAGCCAAGCCAACCAATGGATTCACGGAAATTATATCAATTAGCATATGTCGACGGAATCTACATGAATAACTGTAAGGCTGTAACATCATGTGTGACAGATCTTTCACAAGTCTGATCAACATGTTCAGCTAAGTGAGGTTCAAACCCATGAAGATCACGAAAAGAAAACTCATGAAAGTGCTCCCATTAATCTACTCAACTTCCAACATCTTCAATAATCAAACATCAGTGCGAACTGTAAAAAAAAAAAAAACTCATTTATCTCTGATGAAAGCATGGATTGATATCTGAATAGTTCAACACACTCCAGATTCTCCCTCACATGTGGACTGACATCTTGACTTAACATAGAGCCCTAAAATGGACTTCTACACACAGAAGCAAACGAGAGGGTCCCAAGTATGTATAATTCACAAAGTTGCCATGTCAATATTTTAGGTCAATCTATCTGAAAACTTAAATTAGATGGAGTCGTCACTAAAAATCTTTTAACACTTAAATTCTCTCCCACATGCATGTTAGAAGAGTAGTCAATAACTTAGGCAGCCAGTGCCGCAATCTTTGACATTGATTAAACAAAAAAGTTGTGCCTTCCGCACACTGAAATATCCAGCACTTGTCTTCAACACTTAAAGAACGAGTATGCCATATCAAATTAGACAGGAACCACATCTATGCACACCCAATCCAAGTCAGCAACATAATAACTAGATTTAGGTAAAAATGGTTTAATTCATCCATCAACAGCTCTCTCGACAAAATTGCATCCCCGCCAATCATACTTGCTAGAGAAGAAACTATGTGGCAACACAAAGGCAAACAAAATTTAGACACATCAGAAGAGGCACCTCCAGATTAACACCGACTCGGAGTCCCTGAATTTCTTTCCGAAACTTGAGGAACAACTCGGAGGGCATCAAATTGATGTTGTAAAGTTCGTCCCACGAAGTGGGTTCTTCCCCGGCTGGACTCGTCTCCATGTTCAAGCTCTCAACACTGCAAAAATCAATGAAGAACAGTTTTTTCTACCATACAAAAATCGCCAACACATTTACTCAAGACCCATCTCTCAAAATCGAGAATTTGACACTCATCACTAATCCGACACTACTTCGGATATAATACAGTCAATATGAAGTCAGTTTTTGGGTGCCTTGACATGAATGAAGCTGCTCTGCATCTGTCAAATTAACCTCCCAGTGCTCATCAAAACGAGTGATAAGAGTCTTAAGCATACCTTCGAAGCTAACAAAAAAAGGACTCTTTTGGGGCCTATCGGACTGTTCTTGAATGGCGAAGTAAAATCGGGATGGAGGTCCCAGCTATGAGAGGAAAACTGAAGGGGTAACGCGGGCGATTGGGCGTTTGCGTTGTTTGCATTATATATACTGCGAGGACGAAGGAGTTTCGCCGAAAGAAGGAAAATTGTTTACTCGGCCAAAAATCTGAATTTTTTTTTTTTTTGACAAATTGGCACGATTCGTAACGATAATTTACTGATTTTGTACATGTACTCTTTCTGCTTATGCGAATAGTGCATCCCACTTTAGGTCAATACCACGAAAAACTTCACTCATATATATATAATAAATTTATTCAAAATTATTTTTTTATCACAAAAAACTCTAAACTGATGCAATTATGATAAATTTACCTCAAACTATTTTTTACCACAATAAACCCCAAACTAATACACATATGATAAATTTATCATAAATTATTTTTTTACTATAAAAAACGTCAAACTAGTATACACGTGACAAATTTATCCTAAACTAAATTTTGCAACTATCAAAAATCTCAAATCGATATGCATATGACAAATTTACCCTTCGTTAATTTTCATTAAATCGAGTCAATTCCATAAAAAAAAAATGAAACTGATACATGGGATAAAAACCTCAAACTGATATATCTATCAATTGTTACATGATATCCTGTCAATAATGCTAAGCAAATTTTTCCCATACCTTGCCTCCTGTTAATTTTATTGCAATCAAGCAAATTTTAATTCATCTCGGTCCTCCTAAGTAAATGTTTTCTAAATTAAGTGTGAATTATACAAGTAATGATTGTTTTTATTTAATATTAGGCTCACATTTCAAACAATAAAGTAAAAGGACAAGGCACAAACTGCTATGATAATTATACTGTCATACACAAGAACGGATCTGTCTCAATATCATAATAGATCGAACAGTGGCTGATCATCGAATCTCGCATCGTCAACAGTGAAGACTACTCACCAATCCTCTTCCCTGATAGATATGGTTTACCTAGTGTGTGGTATGCATCTAAGTTCAACATTCCAAACACCATAACTATATAGAGACACCAAAAACAGTTTAAACAAGCTCCTAGATCTAAATCTAGATCGGGAGAGATTGGATGAACATAGAAACATCTCTAAGAAACTCCTAAATCTAGATTTAGATCGATCAGGAGAGGAGTTCCCAGGTATAGGTTTAGATTGGGAGATGAGAGCTTCCAACGCTCATAGAAGTCATATAACCCCTTCCAGTGTAGTAGGAACTCATCGTATTTCTACTTGATTCTTCAAGACTTCTTGATATGGAGGATCCTAAAATACGCTCAGCGAGCAACGAAGAGCAACGGCGACGAGCCCAAAAAAAGAAAAAAAGGTTAGAAGAAAATAAATTAAATGCGCCCACATCAAGTCGGAAGAGATGATCTAGGCAAGATTGAGACATTCGGCATAATTGGCAGAAAAGTTCTCTAAAATTTATTGCCCAGGAGAAAAAAGTTTTACATGGCGAGTGTTCATAATGCTTATATAATTGGAAGAGAATTTTGTAAGACTTATAATGCCGAAAACGTCCTACACGGCAAGTGTTTTTAATGCATGATAATTAATGAAAAATTTGGAAAACACATACCCTTAAATATGGCACGTTCAAAAAAATTTTTGGGGCTAAACAGAGGATATCTCGATCGGACAATGTTCTTGGTCATAAATGTTATGGAATTTATCAGAAAGGGTGGAAACTTTATATTGGTGTAGTTTATCAGAGCTTACAAAAACTAATTTAAGTTTAAACTAGATCTTCAACAAACCAACCAAGTTTTTTGGGAATTGGAACTACAGGAGCATTGTCCTTCTTGAAAGTTGTCGTGCAGTAAAAGGTCACATGGCTAAAAGTGGGGTGCTAACATAGTGCAAAGATCAAGCAAACCGAAGAACAAGGTAAAATCCAGAATTACAATCACGGTGACAAAAATTCTCTTCAATCTCTCTTAATCTTCACCAAACGATCATAAAATAAAAGACGCAAGAGAACTTAACTTCTATAAGATTTAACACAAGAATCTCATTTATCCACAACAATGCTTGTGGCATGTCTTGTGGATTTTTCGATCCTCAGGCCACGTGCATGTTGAACACTTCTACCTGCAACAAGAGAAGGGACAAAAAAAGATAACCCGCTGATAGCAATGAAACGGAATTGGATAAGATGCAGAAGAACTCGAGGAAATAGCGAGGAAATCAATAAATATTCGATTAATCTTCTCTCGAGCTGCAAATTACTGAGGTACATTACAAGACATCTTTTTGCCATTGCCGGGTTGATTTTGACAAAAGGAATGAACTCTGATCGGATCAGTGATTTACCAAAAAATAAGCAAAGCAAAGTTTGTTGTCAAAAGATATTTTTTGGTAGATCACTGCCCGAACATACATCTCTAATCACTTTGCTTGAATGGGGCCCTTCTTTTGCTTTTGTGAGTGATCAATTTGATGGAAATCATCCATATTTATAGCTTATGAATTACATGCTACCATAATAAGAATAGTGTCGCTGACATATGCGCTTACATTTCATCAAGTACAATAATATGCCAACCTTATTAAGACTCAAAGTGGGTTGGATTAGTTGCCAATCGTGCAATGTCAAATATTTGGTTGGGTTTTAATTGAGGTTCATGAATAGAAGCAAGCAATTGTCGATTGCATTTAATGTTAGGTCGGCATTTTTATCGGCCGTGACTAATGAAAGTGCGAAGAAACTCACTCCTTCTCAATTTTGACGGGGCAAGAGGCATGGAGATGGCCATGCCCTTGATCTGTCATCATCGATTTTATTATTCTCAATTCCAAAATGGACATGAAATCTAAGGCCAATATAATGTGTCCATTTTGTCACGCTCCCTTATTCCCTCTTCTCTACTATCGTAGAGCACTAGATCGATATTAGCCAACCATAAGCAAAACACTTTACTCTTCTAAAACACGTGTGAAAAAATTGGAAACAAAAAAAAAATTACATGATTTGCTTATTCAGGGGTAATATTAAAATTCAAATTTAGCAGTGATTCAGGGAGTAAGTCATTTCGTGCAAAAGTTGGAGGTAAAAAGGTCCATAATGTGATGCAGCAAAAATTGATAAAAGGGGAGTGACGAGTAAAGTCGGTTCAAATCGAGATCGAATTATTATCAAGCTTGTTGACCTTGTGGTAAAGGCATCACCTGTTTTTTACATGAGCATGAGTCGTTATGATGAAGGCATTGGGAGAGGTTACATTGACGGAGTCGTCAATTTCAGACCTTCAAGTTTTAGGTGTTAGGAATTAATTATAACTCTATTTGAATGTTCCGTAATGCACGTGACATCATATAATAACATGTGTGATAGTTATCTTCTTCTAGCTCTTAAATTCACATGGGAGAGAGAGTGAACCAAAAACTAATTTTAGTCTTGGAGATATCACTAATAGTAGCCATGATTGGTGTATGAGCCCACTTTTTTAACAGATTACATGATATAAATCCATTGTTTAAAAAAAAAATACTTTATAATCACATTGAAATGTTTCACTAACCCACACGAATAATGCAAAAATCTCCATGAATATGATCATACGATATGAGTATAGCATGTCCACTTAATTTCCAAATCATCCTCATAAACCTCCAAAAAAACCTCTAATGACTGGCGAACACCAATTGAAGCAATGTATAATCAATGCTGTCTAAAGAAAGGCAAAGCAATTACACACGGTCCGTCAAGTTGGAGACCTTCCAAGACTTCGTGAAAATTCATGACATGTTGGTAATGTGGACGCTAGCCCTGCTAACTTGCTGTCAAATTTACATAATGGTTCGTCCACACTATCTTATATCTAAGGCAGTTGCAACCTTTTAGAGGTCACGATCACGCTAGGTTTGAAGCGACGCCCCTTAAAGAGGGATGGAACTATGGCGACGATGGTTACAGAAAGAGAGAGAAAAAGGCGTCACAGTGGTCATGGCGATGTCGTGGCCGTAGGTCAGTGACAAGGTAGTACTACCGAACGACAACAGGGACAGTGGTGATGGGCAATGTCTGTGCCTAAAGAAGAAAGGGAAGAGAAAGGAAAAAAGAAGGAAGAAAACAAGAGGAAAAGGATTAATTAAGTAGATACAGCATGTGTAAAACTAAAATTTCGAGAAGCGATTTGTTCGTTATTGATTTGATTGGTAATGATAAAGTGGGTGGCTACGTATTTGGACACAATGTTTTATGGGATTTGTACCGCGATTGGCTTTGGCCACGGGACAAGTGGATTGAAAAGATGTTTGTGGCGCACAACCTGTCGACTGAAGTTTTCAACTTTTGGGTAAGTATTGGATGTGATGTGGAAAGCTACATCATAAATAGCATAGGCATGCCAATGGAAATGATTATAATTTTGGAAAGTTCAAATCGTAAAATTACAAGCATTAAGATGGGGACATTCCGTATAATTGGCAAACAAATTCTTTAAGATTTATTACAAAAAATAAAACGTTTAATATGGCAAGTGGTTAAAATTCTTGAAATTAAAAATAAACTGGGAAACACATGTCCTTAAATAAGGAGCTCAATTGGTAGATATTCATATTTTTATATCCTTTTCTTCAGCAAAAAGTATTGGAAATTTATATTGGGGTGCCGCTGTTTGCAACCTTTATATAACTAAATCCACCTAATTTTCAAATATATATATAATTGCCTTGATCAAATAATTGCAATTTAAAATGGTGGCCCAAATTCATTTACTTTCTTTTTTTTTTAGTTTCCTGTTTCTATGTAGGATTTAGGTAGCAAAAAGACAAATTTCCATGTATAACGAATGGCACTATATTTTTCAGTTGTTGGATTTTAATTCCATAAATTTGTTTTGTCGAAAAGAGAAATTTTCCAGAAACCTAGTTTTTTTTCCTACTTTGTCAATCAAATTTATGGACAAAATATCAAGTAGAATCTAGAAATAATTTAACATAAATAATTTGTTGGAACTATTATTTGTTTATAAATTTTCACTTTTGTTGTGCATATTAGGAGTGAACATGGTTCTAGGGTAAAATCGAAAACCGAATTAACGATTCCGGTCCAGTTCTAGATTCTGATGAGTTAGGGTCCGATTTTTTATCCTAATTTTCTAAGAAATTGCAGGTTTCGATTCCGATTTGATTCCCAATGGAATCGAACTAGAACTAAATCAGAAAACTGAGAACTACGTGGACTTCATAGACAGAAGAGACGACTGCACTTCATAGAAAGTTAGCGGCAAAAAAAAAAGAAAAAGAAAATTGAGCTATAAGGAACTTAGTTATATCGCAGCTAGCTCTCGTATGACCCATCCATAATTAACTAAGCTAGATTGAAGCCTTATGTAGAAGGCTTTATTGCGACTATGTTTACAACTTTAGTGCTCCAATGGGCTACAGTCAATAAACACCAAGAAATGAATAGTATCCCTAATACTGAACTTCCAAGGTAAGTGAACACATCTTTGAAGGCCTCCACTTTTGCTAGTGTATCTTGAGGCATAGTTGAAGGGGATTTTCCTTTCTGCTTGATGAAAATCTATGTCATGGAGCATGTTTAGGTATATTTCTTTCCCTAAATCCTATCATAACAAGAATTTATGATGATCACTTGCTTGAACAGATCCAATACCAAGGACGAAATAACATGATGGTGGCAAGCCCAATATAGTTGCTATCTTGATAAGCTTGTGCAACTATTTAACCAAGGACTAACGCTAAACAAGAGGTAGAAATTCTTTGAAATTGGCAGGTTCTCAGGTACTCTAAAATCAGATCCTGAAACCTATGATAGAATAGGTTTCAGATTTTATGGTATTCAGGATTAATTCTAGGTTCCGATAAAATGAGAAACCTATTCTAACGGGTAAATTTCAGGTTCCATAGAATTTGAAACCATTCACTCCTAGTGTACATCACCATCAAATCATATATATATGATCAGATGAAGCAAAACAACCTTTCTTTAAAGACTTTCAAAATAAAATCACAATTACATTCTCCAACGTGAAACTTTAAAGAGGAAATTTCAATAAATCAAAATATTGCATTAAATAATTATTTTAGAAATGCCAATAAAATCTCATTATTTTGGATTAACAATGTCATCTATAAAGTGCTTATGAAAGGATACGAAGATGTCTTGTCGTGGATAATATTTTTAGTGTATTTCTAGATATTTCTATAACGTTTTACATATTTTGTATAAAATATCTCGTCAATAGCAAACGAGAAAAGATAAAATCTTTAACGTAGTTAGCAACGAGAGTTGATATATATTTTAGACTAATGAAATTAAAAATAAATAAATAAAAAGTCACTAAAAAAGTGAGCTTTTGAGGTAAAAGAATAGATAATCTATTATAAGAGAAATGATGAAAAAGCGACTTTTAAGCTTTTACTATATCAAAAAAAATTGTCTTTTTTGTTACTATTAACGACATACCTTCATACGAACTATGTAAAATGTTATATGACTTTCAAGCGTGAAATTTAGTATATATGTAGAAAAAAGTTGATTATGGTGGGTGGCTTGGCACTCTATCGAAGCTCCCCCTGTTGAAGCTTCTCATTGAGAATGTTGATAAGCAGTCGGGCATTTTGAGCTTGTCCATGGAGGATTTCAGCCACACAAAATGTCTAAAGAGATGCTCTCAAACCGAGAGACTTTAATTCACGACCCTTTCACGTTTTCGAAAGATGAGAAAATTTTGACTCTTCCTAATGGTTGTGTTGAACAAAAGAGAATATTATTGCCTACCAGCAGCCTCGCCTTCTTAAGCATGCAATTTGTAGTGTCATGGATAAGAGAAATTTTATCTGACTCTATCTCACTCCCTTTTTTAGGATAATGTTCCTCCTATATCCTCCATGTATCCCGTTTTATCATGTTCTAAATAACTACCAAACATAAAATAGGATAAAATGTATTTTATCCCGAATTTTATTTGGATGGCGGGACATAGCCTTATTTTTTTTCTAGTATACTAAAAAACAAAACATGCGAAGCGATAAATTATGGCAACTATCAGTTGTGTCCTTTTGTCAACCTGTCGATTGAAGTTTTCTTGATCGTGTGTTCTTTTTTTAAAATTTTGGGTAAGTGGGGATGTGATGTGGAAACACTATATCATGAATTGCCTAGACAGGCCAATCGTGATGATTACAATTTTCGGAAGGGCAAATCATCAAATTACAAATATCAAGATTAAGAACATTCTGTACAATTGGCAGAAAAGTTCTCTAAGATTTGTGACCAAGAAGGAAACGTTCCATATGGTAAGTGTTTAAAATGCTTGAAAAATTAGAAATGACCTGGAAAAGACATGTCCTTAAATATGGTGCTCAATTACTAGATATCCATATTTTTCTTTCCTTTTCCTTGGCAAAAGGGATTGAAAATTTATATCAGTGTTCCCTTACCCAAAAAAAAAATTATATCAGTGTAGCTCTTAACGTGCTTACTAAAATCATTAATTTTAAATTGGATCTTTAACAAATCAACCAGGTCTTTGGGAATTGGAACTATAAGTGCATCATCATTTTTGGACGCTCCAAATGGAGGCTGTCAATAACATTCATGCCGTGAATTAAAAGATCACAAATGAAAAGTGGGCATAAACATAGTACAAACATTGAACAAATGGAAAAATATCGTAAAATAGATATTACAATCATGATTATAAAAAATTGGTTTTGCCTAGATTACAGTTTCTCTCAATCTTCATCAAACAATAAAAAAAGGAGACAAATGAACTTCTACTATAAGAATTGGTACACTAATCTCATTAATCCACATCGATGTTTGGCAGATCTTGTGAATGTTTGGATCCTCTGCAGCAAGAGAAGGAATAAAAAGGGAAAATTCGTTTATTACAATGAAATAGAATTGAACAAGAAATAGAAGAACTTAGGGAAACGGCGAGAAATCAATAAATACTCGGTTAGCATTCTCTCGAGTTGTGGATTAGTAAGGTATATCACACAACATCTTTTCACATTGCCACGTCAATATTGACAAAAGGATCTGATCGGATCAATGATTTACCAGAAAATAAGCAAAGCAAAAAAATGCTTTCGAAAGAAATTTTCTGGTAGATCACTGCCCGAATAGAAGTACATCTCCAACCACTTTGATTGAATAGAGCTTTATCTTTTACTTTTGTGAGTGAACAATTTGATGGAAACCAGTCGTATTTATAGTTTGTAAATCACTCCTTACCCAAATAAGAATAGTGTTGCTGACCTATGCGCTTATATAATCATGTTGGGTCATATGTCAACCTAATCATGACTTTGGATTAGTTGCCCATAAAGCCATGTCCCATAGTTGGTTGGATTCTAATTCTGTCGATCCTCTTAGGTAAATACTTTCTATGATAAATGTGACATATACAAGTAACGACTGATTCCATTTTGATGTTAGGTTCGCATTTTATTTGAGACTCAGCTCCATTCTTAATTTGACATATAATAGGCATGAAAAGTGCCATTGTCTATGAAGCACAGCTACCTCGGCTTGCTTGGTTTTGATCTATCATCACCTATTGTATTGTTCTCGATTCCAAAATGCAAGCGAGAACAATAAGAAAGCTCACTTCACTCGTGGTCGAATGTCAATTGAGGAACAATTGACGACCCAAATTCCTCGCTCGGGCACTGATTGAGGACCATAACCTCCACTGTGATAAAGTCGCACAATTGTCAGTGACAATTTTGCTGATTTTAAAAATGTTCTCTTTCTACTTCTACTGCTATCTTTTTATTCTTTATACTAATTCTGAAGAGATTATTACGAATTGATAAGTTTATATTGCCTAGCAAAATAAGCATACAGAGATACTATCATACTATAAGAAATTTTCCCTGTGATCTATTCGGCTTAAAATTCCATTCGACAAGTATGGTTTTTTTTCCATGGTCCTGTTTGGATAATCCTATAAACACCGAGCCTTATCTTTTTGAAGAAATATCGCCCTATTAAAACTAAAGCAATAAGATCTCAACCCATATCAGATTGATAATTTTGATTTGTTCTTAATTAGCCTTGATGAGCCATGCGCTTACAATTCATCAAGTTGAAACTTGGGTCACCTTATTTATGACTCATAATGAGTTGGATTAGTTGCCAATCATACATGCCAAATGTTAAATTAAGTTTTAATTCATGTCGATCCTCCAAAGCAAATGCTTTCTCAATAAGTGAATATGTAAGTATTTATTGACTTAGTTAATATTATGTCCACATTTGATTAATCGTGAGTGATGTAAGTGTGGAAAAAGTCAGTCCGTTGCAAATCTACACATAATCGGTATGAAAAGGGCCAGGGTCTTGATTTATTATCATCGATTTTATTATTCTCAACTCCAAGATTGCCATAAGTCTAAGGTCGATATAATGTGTCCATTTTGTCACGCCTTGGTAATTTTTTCTCCCACGGGTGTTTTCTTGGAGGAGATAAACAGGGATTATCCCTGATTCCTTCCTCTTCTGCATTCTTGTGACATTTACTTCATCGAAGTTAGAGAAATAAATTAATATTTGCTAACCATAAGCAAAATATTCTCTTTCTAAACACTAGCAGAAGGACGCACACATATGTGTGATAAAAACGGTAGGAAAGAACTTACGTGATTTGCTTATTTAGGGAAATAAACAAACTTCTCAATGCGCCAGAGATTTATGGAGTACGATTTGACTTGTGTTCGACCTTTCAAATTGCATTTTTCCCATTGTTGAGTAGCGAGTCATTTGAACAAACATTTGAGGTTAAAAGATTGTTTAAAGTTGCTATATAATGTATAGAAATAATCAAATCAATTATTTCAAGCTCTCTTTGAAAATAAAATTTTAGGTGATGCGGACAAAATTGATAAAAGGAAAAAAGGGGCGAATAAAGTCCTCTGAAAATAAGATTGAATTCTCATTGGCCTTGTCATAAAGGTATAACCTATCTTTGTCGAGCACATCAGTATGTTTCGCTGCTAGCATCTTGATGGGGGTTAGGATGATGGAATGGTCAATCTCAGAACTTCAACTTGTTAGGGGTGGAAAGTAATTATGATTGAATCTGAACATTCCATCACAGTGCAAGAAAGACCTTATAATAACGCCTATAGGGGGTCGCTAGCACCTCTCGTGCACGACATAAGTCACTATTTTCATTAAAAAAAATATTTTATAATAACGTTGAAATACACTTATAATCAGATGAATAATGCGAAAAATCGCCATAAGCAGGATCATGTAATGGGATGGCATATCTTGTGAATTTCTCATGCCACGTAGATGTTGGACACTTCTACCCGCAACAAGGGAAGGAACGAAAAGGAAAGTACAATGAAAGAGGATTGGATAAGAAATAGAGAAGAACCTAGGGAAACCGCAAGGAAATCAATAAATACTCAGTTGCAGATTACTGAGGTACATCACACCAGACTTTTCGCACTACCATGTTGATATTGACAAAAAGAATGAACTCTGATCAGATAAGTAAGGAAAAAATATGCTCTCGAAAGAAATTTTCCGATAGATCACTACCAAAATGGGGGTACATCTCTAATCAGTTTGCTTGAATGAGCTTTTTTTTTTGTTTTTCTTTTTTTTAAATGATCTTGATAGGAACGATCCATATTTAGGGCATGTAAATCACTCATTACTTGAAGACTATGTGCTTACATAATAATGTGGGACCATTTGTCAGCCTAATCATGAGTTAGAATTAGTTGCACAAATGACATGTCCAATAACCGGTTGGATTTTAATTCATGTTGATCCCCCTAAGTAAATATTTTCAAAATTAACTGTGATTTATACAAGTAATGATTGGTTCCGTTTAATATTAGGTTCACATGTTGAACAGAAAAGTAAAACGATAAAGTGCTATGATAAATATATAATCATCCATAAGTGCGAATCTGTCTCGATACCAAAATAGAACAAATGCGTTTGTTCACCTAATCTCGCATTATCGCCAATGATGAGCACACACCGTAGTCCTTTTCTTCAATAGCTATGGTTTGCCTAGTGGATGGTGTGAGCCTAAGTGCAGCATCATAAACGCCATCCCCCTATAGAGATACCAAAAAACAAGTAGGAACAAGCTCACAGATCTATAATTAGATTGGGAGAGATTAAACGAACACAGTAACACCACTAAGAAACTCCCAAGCCTAGATCAAGATAGATTAGGAGAGAAGAACTCCCAAATCTAGATAAACATTTGGGAGATTAGAGCTATTAAAGCTCAAAGAAGTCCTGTAACCGCTTCCAATGCAGTAGAAACTCACCGCATACCTCCTTGATTCTGTCAGATTTCTTGGTATGGGGGATGTGAAGTAGAGGGTTGATTCCTAATTATGAAAGTGGAAAATACGCTCAGTGAGGGAAGAAGAGCATCGGCAGCTAGCGGAGAAAAGCCAACAAAATACTCCTAGATTAGATCGGAGATACAATCTAAGCATTAAGATCGAGACATTTTGTATTAATTCGAAGAAAAATTTTCTGAGATTTATGACCAAGAAGAAGACGTTTTACACGGCTAGTGTTTTCAATACTTGACAATTAATAATAATAAAAACTGGAAAACACACGCCCTTAAAAATGGCGAGGAATTTAGTAGATTTTTTTCCTACTAATTGAGCACCATAATTGAGGACACGCATTTCCGAATTTATTCTTAATTTTCAAGCATTATAAAACACTTGCCATGTAAATCCTGTCTCCTTGGTCATAGGTCTTACAGAATTATCAGAAAGGATAGAACATGTATGATGGTGTAGTTTTTACGGAGCTTACAAAAACTCATTTAAGTTTAAACTGGATCTTCAACAAGCCAACCAAGCTTTGGGAATTGGAACTACAAGGGCATTGTCCTTCTTGAAAGTTACAAATGGAGACACTGACAACCTCCATGTCGCGCAGTAAAAGGTCGCTTGATTAACAGTGGGTGCTAACATAGTGCAAACGTCGAACAAAGCAAAAAACAAGGTAAAAAACAGAATCACAATCATGATGACAAAAATTCTCTTGCCTAGAATACAATCTCTCTTAATCTTCATCAAACGATCATACAAGAAGACGCAAATGAACTTAACTTCTGTAAGAATTAGCACAAGAATCTCATTTATCCACCACATTGCTTGGCATATCTTGTGAATTTTTCAATCCTCGTACCACGTTCATGTCGGACAGTTCTACCTGCACCAAGAGAAGAAAAATAACTAAGAGGATAAACAGCTCATAGTAATGAAAGGGAATTGGATGGGAAACAGACAAACTTGAGGAAATAGCGAGCGAGAAAATTAGTAAATACTCAATTAACCTCTGCAACTTACTGAGGTACACTGCAAGACTTTCTTTTGCCACTGCCATGTTGATATTGACAAAGGGAATGAACTCTAGTCGGATCAGTGATTTACCAAAAAATAAGCAAAGCAAACTTTGCTGTCAAAAGAAATTTCTTGGTAGATCACTACCCGAGTAGAGGTGCATCTCTATTCACTTTGCTTGACTAGAGCCTTTCTTTTGCTTTTGTGAATGGTCACTGTGATGGAAATCCTCCATATTTATAGCCTATGAATTACTCTTACTAGAATAAGAATAGTATCGCCGACATATGCGCTTACATTCCAGCACATTGGATAATATGCCAACCTAATTATGACTCCAAATGGGTTGGATTACTTGCCAATCATGCAATGCCAAATATTTGATTGAGTTTTAATTCATCTCGATCCTCCTAATTAAATGTTTGCTAAGTTAGTGAACATAAGCAAGCAATTATCGATTTCGTTGAATGGTAGGTCCATAGTTGCATCAGTCGTGAGTGATGAAAGTGCCAAGAAACTCGCTCCATTCCAATTTTGACATGTAATCGGTATTGAAAATGGTCGTGCCCTTGATCTATCATCATCGATTTAATTGATCTCAATTGTGAAAAGGCCATGAAATCATAAGGCCAATGTAATGTGTCCATTTTGTCGCGTCTTGGTAATTTTTCCTCCCACGGGTATATTCTAGGAGGAGATAAAGAGGGTTTCTCCCTTATTTCCTCTTTTCTACTCTTGTATCATTTAGTGCATCGTTGCCGGAGCAATAGATCGATATTAGCTAACCATAAGCAAAATATATTCTCTTAAACACTAGCAAAAGGGCACAAACACGTGTGAGAAAATTGGAAAGGAAAAAAAATTACACGACTTGCTTACTTAGTGGAAATACTAAAATTCAAATGTAGCAGTGATTTTGGGAGTAAGTCATTTTGTCGGAAAGTTTGAGGTTAAATGGTCGTTAATGCGATGCAGCAAAAATTGATAATAGGGAAGTGACGAATAATGCCGGTTCAAATTAAGGTTAAATTATTGTCAAGGTAGTTGACCTTGTAGTAAAGGCATCACTTGTTTTTTACGCGAGCATGAGTACGTTTTGATGATGGCATTTGGAGAGGTTAAATTGACGGAGTCGCCAATCTCGGACCTTGGAGTTTTAGGTGATGGAAAGTAATTATGACTCAATTCGAACATCTTGTAACAGATGTGTAATCTTATAAGAACATCTATCAGGGTTGTTATCCTTTTTCAACTCTTAAATTCACGCATGTGAGGGAGAACCAAAAACTAATTTCAGTCGTGGAGATACCACTGATAATAGCCATGCCCCCACTTTTTTTAAGTGAAACTCTTAATTACACGATGTATATACCGTATTTTAAAAAATATATATTTACTTTATTATATCGTTAAAACGTTTCACTAACCCACACGAATAATGCAAAAAATCTTCATGAATATGATCATACGATAGGAGTATTGCAGGCCTGCGATTTGTAAATATGGATTGGAGCCCATCGACCCAAATCATCATCATAAACCTCAGGGAAAAACCTCTAATGACTGGCGAACACCAATGGAAGCAACGTATAATCAATCAATGCCCGCCAAAGAAAGGCAAAGCAATTATACATGATCCGTCAAAATTGAGACCATCGAAGACTTCGTGAAAACGCATGGCGTGTTGCTAACGTGGATGCTAGTGCTGTTAACTCGCTGTCAAATTTACGTAACGGTTTGTCCACACTATCTAAGATCTAAGAGAGTTGCAACATTTTAAAGCTCACGATTGTCACGACCCGAAAAAAATTATTAAATTCAAAATCGGGTGAACGGATTATCAGGTTAATTGACTAACCTAGCTCGAACCCTCCCAAGTTCTACCGAATCGTGACTTAGGTTCAATTTCATCAAAAGAAGGATTTATCTTGGAGTTGCCACTAATCATTTTGGGTAAGTTGATTAGACACCTAAATAAAGCATCGGGAGAAATACTTTATTCCTACGAAGCAGAGATTAATGAGTTCAGGGACTTGGTTACGCTAATGTTTCTATTAGCGCCCTTTCGGTACCAATTTCATGAAAATGTTCAACTTGGCAATTTTGATGAATTTTCACTTGAGATTCAAAGGTGCAAATTTTTTTTATTTTCTTTTTATGAAAAGGATAAAAAAAATTAAACTATATGCAATGCATGTCATGAATGAATTTGTTTTAAAAGAAGATGCGATATGATAAAGAAATTTATTTACAGGATAAGTTACAAGTGTAATGATCTACATGATGCTAATGTTGAAAGATATGATTTTGAAGTATGAAAGTGAAATGATATATCCAACAAGATTTAAAATGGATCCAAATCAATCAATTTAGGCAACGCAATTTTTCAACATTCCAAAGGGATGGAATTGTTACCTAATGTGGCGGATTTGATTGCCAAATTTGAACCTTGTATTACTATACGGATCGGGACGTCGGATCTCAGCTCCAATAATAAGGAATGGTTGCGATATTTTTCAACATTCCAAAGGGATGGAATTGTTACCTAATGTGGCGGATTTGATTGCCAAATTTGAACCTTGTATTACTATACGGATCGGGACGTCGGATCTCAGCCCCAACAATAAGAAATGGTTGCGATCAAGTGCTAATGAAAGAAGCGGCGTGAGGGACTCGACCGGCAAATCTTTGGTGGAAGAAACGGCATAAGAGACTCAATCAGAAAATCTCTCGACCGAACTCTCTTCTCTCGTGTTCAAGCTCCCTTCTCTCATTGATTTTTTTTTCTCTCTAAATTTTTTTCTCTTTCAAGTTTCTCTCCCTTCTCCTTGAAATCTCTCCAAATTTTTTCTTCCCTCTTCAAAATCTCTTCTCCTCCTCTTTTATAGACAACTCTTCCATCTCCCTTTCTTCATCTTCATCTTCTATTCTTATTTTCATCTTCCATTCTCATCCTCCATTCTATCTCCATCCTCCATTCTTTACCTTCATCTTCCATTCTCATCCTCCATTCTATCTTCATCTTCCATTCTCTATCTCCATCTTCCATTCTCTATTTTCACCATCCATTCTCTATCACCATCCTCCTTTCTCCATCTTCCTTTCTTCACCAACTCTTCTTTTAGTTATTTGCAAACTAATCCCTCAAGTTTTAAGTATTTACATTATAGTCTTTGAGGTCTTAAGCATTTACAATTTAGTCCTCATAAAAATTTTAATTTCATTTTGAACCAATTTAGGGACTAAATTACAAAATTTTTGTGCGTATTGATCCTTTTCTCAAAATTGGGCTAATTCAGAGGGCTTTTCAGGCAAAATAAATGTGGAGGACCTGAGTTTGATGTCTTTGACTCAAAAATGTAAAAATTCAAATTTTGGACGCTAAAACATTTTTTTTTGAAAAAATTCGGGATTATGGTTTGCTAAGAAACACATATTCCCGAACTTAATTTTTTTATTTTTCAAGAGGCCAATATGAAAAGGGAATTAAAATAAAATTATTGGCTATTTTTTTTTTGTATTTTTCGGCCTCAAAAGCTATTTTTTATGATTTTTTCTTTTTATTTTCCTATTTTTGAAAAAATATTAAAAATATGCGAAAATTTCCAAAAAAACCATTTTTTTGTTGGAAATGGACCCCTGGGCTGGGCCAGGGCCTCCAAAGTCCATTTTGTAATTTTTTTCATTTTTTTTATAAGTTTTCTAGAATTTTCTAAAAATAAAATGGCTAAAAATCAAGTGTTAACACTCAGGCCATGTAATTCAATTAAGCTTAGAATCTTGAATTAAACCCATTCACCACCGATCCGATATAAATATGCAATGCATGAAAAATTATTTTTTGTGAGAACTAAAGCCAATTCTCAATTTTTATGAAATATATAAAGTAAAGTAAAATAAAATAAAAATAAAAATAAAATAAAAAACTTAAAATTTAGGTGTCAACAACGATCCCGCTAGGTTTGAGGCGACGTCCCTTAAGAGGGATGGAACTATTGTGATGATGGTTAGAGAAAGAGAGAGACAAGGCATCGCGGTGGTCATGGCAATGTCGTGGCCGGGGATCAGCGACAAAGCAATAGTGACGAAAGACAACGATGATAGTGGTGATAGGCGACCTCAATGCCTAAAGAAGAAAGGGAAGAGATAGGGAAAAAAAGAAGACAAAAAAAAAAGAAAAAGAAAAAGGGTTAATTAGGTATATACCATACGTGTAAAAGCAAAACTTTGAGGGGCGATTTTGCTCATTATTGATTTGATTGCTAATGATAAGAGTGGGCATCAGTTATGTGTTTGGACAGAATGTTTTCTGGCTTTGTACCACGAATGGTTTTGACCACAGGACCAGTGGACTGAAAAGATTCGTATAGAGCACAACTTGGTGTGTTCTTCCTTCAATTTTTGGGTAAGTGTCGATGTGATGTCGAAGCGCTAATCATAAATTGCATAGGCAGGCCAATCGCGATGATTGCAATTTCGGAAGTTCGAATCGTCAAATTACAATTAAGATTGATAACATTCTGTATAATTGGCAGAAAAGTTCTCTTTATGACCGAGAAGAAGACGTTTCATATGGCAAGTGTTTAAAATGCTAGAAAATTAAAAATGAAGAGGAAAACGCACGCGGACCAGGCCAGATCATGAGTAAATAGAAAATCAAAAACGTACATATCTGTTCAAGTATGAAGCTCAATTAGTAGATATCGACATTTTTCTTTCCTTTTCCTTTGCAGAAGGGGCTAAAAATTCATATTAGTGTAATTCTTACGGTGCTTACTTAAAACCCATTAAGTTTAAATGGGATCTTTAACAAATCAATCAAGTCTTTCGAATTAAAACTACAAGAGCATCGTCTTTCTTGGACGTTGCAAATGGAGACCGTCGATAACATCCAATCTCCATGCCGCGTAACAAAAGATCACATAATGAAAAGCGGGCAAAAACATGGTACGAACAAACAGAAAATGTCGTAAAATAGATAATTACAATCATAATAATAATAAAAAGTTGGTTTTGCCTAGATTATGATTTCTCTCGATCTTCATCAAACATTAATAAAAGAAGAGAAAATGAACTTCTGCTATAAGAATTGGTACAATAATCTCTTTAATCCACAGCGATGTTTGGCAAATCTTGCGAATTCTTCGATCCTCATGCCACGTACATCTAGGACACCGTTACCTGCAACAAGAGAAGGATCAAAAAGGAAGACATCGCTCATTACGATGAAACAGAATTGAATAAGAAATACAAGAACCTAGGGAAACAACAGGAAAATCAATAAAACTCAGTTAGCATTCTCTCGAGTTGCGGATTTCCGAGGTACATCACACGACATCTTTTTCCACTGCCACGTCGGTGTCGACAAAAGGGATGAACTCTGATCGGATCAGTGATTTACCAGAAAATAGGCAAAGCAAAAAATGCTGTCGAAAGAAATTTTATGGTAGACCACTGCCCGAACAGAGGTTCATCTCTAACCACACTGCTTGAATAGAGCTTTTCCTTTACTTTTGTGAATGAACAATTAGATGGGAATCATCCATATTTATAGCCTGTAAATCACCCGTTACCTGAATAAGAATAATGTCGATGACCTATGCGCTTACATAATCATATGTCAACCTAATCATGACTTTGGATTGGTTGCCCATAATGCCATGTCCAATAGTTGTTTGGATTTTAATTCATGTCGATCCTCCTAAGTAAATGCTTTCTATGAAAAGTGTGGTATATACGCGTAACGATTGATTCCTTTTAATATTATGTCCACATTTTGTCGGAAAGTCGCTCCATTCCTAATTTCTCATATAATAGGCGTGAAAAGTTTCATGGTTTTCCTTACCCCAAAAAAAAAAAGTGTCATGGTTTTGATTTATCATCACCTATTGTATCGTTCTCAATTCCAAGATGCAAGCTCGAACAATAAGAAAGCCCACTTCGCTCTTGGTCGAATGTCAATTGTGGACCAATGGACAACTTTGATAAATTGGCACAATTATTAATGACTATTTTGCTGATTTTAAAATATTTTCTTTCTACTTGTACTAATAATTTTTTAGTCTTAATACTAATTCTAAAGAGATTATTATGAATTGATAAGGTTGTCTCACCTAGCAAAATAAGCATACAAAGATACTATCATTCTATAAGAAATTTTCCCCGAATATTATGTTGGCTTTAGTTCATGTAGATCCTCTTGAGTAAATGCTTTTTACTGTTTTGGACATGCGAATAACTATCGAATTAGTTAATATAATGTGTCACGTTTTGGTAAATTTTTCTCCCACGGGTGTTTTTTGGAGGAGAAACAGGGTTTCTTCCTTATTCCTATTCTTGTACCGTAGATATGTGGAGTACGATGGGACTTGGTTTGGCCCTTTCAAAATGCATTTTTTTTTCCCATTGTTGAGTGGTAAGTTATTCTGAGAAAAAAAAAACTCGAGCTTAGAAGATTGTTTGAAATTGCTTTACAATGTATAGAGATTATTAAATAAATTACTTTAAGCTGTTCATAAAAGTAAAATTCAAGGTGATGCGGTGATAAATAAAGTCCATTCAAAGTAAGATTGAATTACCGTTGGCCTTGTGATGAAGGTACGACCTAACTTGCTCAAGAACAGGAATACGTTGTTGTGCTAGCATCTTGATGAGAGTTATAGTGACGAGCTCCTCACTCTCTAACCTTTGACTATCGGTGGTGGGGAGTAATTATAACTGAATCTAAATATTATGTGGCGGACTCCTAAATCTCGGACCTCATTGCAGGGGTTCGCGAGCCTCCCAACTCTTGAATTTATGAGAGAGAGAGAGAGAGAGAGAGTGTGTGTGTGTGTGTGTGTGGTGGAACACGCGAGTTTTAACGAATCTCTGTTGATGAATTGGGCTTGATTGCGGACACTTAGGAATTCCTCCAGGCCCACATCCTGAAGATTTAGATCGGAGCCCATTGGCCCAAATCATTTTCCTAAACCTCGGAAAAACCTCGAACGACCGAGGAACACCAAGCTGAAGCAACGTATGATCAATCCCGGCCTAAGCAAGGCAAAAGCTAGCGCGCACGGTCTGAACCGAAGCTCGCTGCAATGTCCAAGATTGAGACCTTCGAAGACTTCGTGAAAGTTCATGGCCTGCTGCTGACAGCTTCCGGGTTACCACAGCCGCTGCACGAACAGCTTTTCAAGAAGCTGTCGACCGACACTTTCGACGGCGGCGCGTGCTTCCAAATCGAGCTGTGCGAGGATGGGCGTCAGAGGAGGCTCGTCCTCACTTCGGACTTCATGGGCAAAGAGTCCGACGTCTTCCTCATCGACCATGCTTGGACTTTCCGGCTCTCCGATGCGAACAAGCAGGTTCTTGATTTTCTGTTGTGGTCCATCTTCTGTTTACTTTTCTGTAATGGTGGAAATGGGCAACTTATTTTTAAGTGTATGTAGTGGAAAAGCTAGTGTTTTGACTATTGAATTGTGATTGGAGATTTTAAATTGCGTTTAGTGGAAGGATAAGACTTGTGTGAATTGAAGTTGGTATGATTTAGCGACATTCCTTTTTTCTATAATAATAGCGTTCGTCTACAGTAGAGAATCTTTTTTAAGGGTGATATGTTATTTTTTCCTATAATATGCTGAATAAGTTAATCCATGAACTTCTTCATTTTTTCAACCTGTAAATCCTACTGGGTTTTCTTACTCTGAAACTTTGAGTTAGAAAACCTCAGGATTGCTTTTTTTTTTTTTTTGGCTGCACGAGTCTTCATAAAGGCGCATTTGTTACAGCTTCAGGAAGTTCCGGGATTGGCTCAGAGGATGGCTACTTTAATGTGTGTCGATGGCGATCTGAATGTAGATGAAGAAGCTGAGGGAGGGACTTCAGTTGAGGACACTGGCAGCATGTCCGTTGAGGACATACTGGAACATGAACTGTGTAAAGCAAAAGAGGACAAGGACAATGTCAGATGGTTGGAGCTCGATGAGCTTGATATTGATGACAACACGCTCTTATCTCTCGATTTATCTGCTAAATTTCCGGTTGGTGTTAACTGCATTGATCCTGAATTAAATGATACTAGTTTAGTTGGAACCTTTGAGAATTACCAGATCATGCATGAGTATGTTGTACAATCTCATCTTCCATAACTATGGTAGAAAAGCTCTGTCATATGTTATTCATAGAATAAATATTAACATTACCAAGTTTCATGGACTATATGCACCAGCAACCATCATTTCCTTACAACATACTTGCTTTGGAGATTATCTCCGGTACCATCTGTGAGCTTTTTGTGATGTGATGAATTTATGGTTTACATGCTCATTTTTTTCTTGTGCTAGGATTTACTTGCTCTTAGCCTGTGTGGAAACAGGCTCGAGAGTGCAGATGTCATTTTTCAGGAAGTTACCAAATTCAAGCATCTAAAAGCTCTGTGGCTTAACAATAATCCAGCTGTACAGAAATGGTATGTGCATTTGTGCTCAAGTTAAAGCAGGCTTTTAGAGGATGGAAATCTTAACGGTTTTACCTTCAGTGATGGCTGTCTAGCAGATAAAATTCTTCAGACTTGTCCTGGGCTTGAAATCCTTAATTCATCCTTTACCCGTAATTTTGGAGAGTGGGCGTTGGGATTTTGTGCTGAAGTCTATGGGAAGGATAACCCAGGCCAGCAATGTGGAAGTGACCATAAGTTGCATGAAGTGACAACTCTTGATATTTCTAACAGAGGCATTCAAAATCTTGCTAATAAGGTCTGTTCCTCAATCAGCTTACTGTTCTTGGTGACTTATTTGTGTTATTCTTTTCCATTGATTTTACCCTTTCTGCAGGCTTTTTCACCTGCTACGATGCCATCTCTTTCGCATCTGAACCTTCGGGGAAATTCACTTCGAGAGAATTCAGCTAGTGAGTTGTTGGGAGTCTTGAGGCAGTTTCCCTCATTAAATGCTATTGAGGTGATTCTTTTGCTTTTGTTGATTAACTCTCCTCAGAACTTACCACGAAGGAACCTGGAGTTTGAAAGTTTTAATTTTCCAATAGAGGTTAGTTATTTACATAGGTGGATATTCCTGGACCCCTTGGTGAAAGTGCAATAGTGATTCTGGAATCACTCCCAAATCTTTCCTTCCTTAATGGTGTTTCTGCAACCAAAATATTAGAAGCTGGGAAGCATGTGATTGACTCTATCCTTGAACCACGTCTTCCGGAATGGAAACCAGAAGAGCCCCTCACAGATCGGGTTGTCAATGCAATGTGGCAATATTTAATGACTTACAGACTTGCAAATGAGGAAAAGATCGATGAGACTTCTGCATGGTACGTGTGCTTTTTTCGATGACCTGCTCTTTACCTGAACAATGAACTAGCTCACATATATGAAATCAAGGTCCTCCTTTACCTAGTATCTCACCATGAGACATGTCCTCCTATGCCTAGTATGTCACAATGAGACATGTCCGTATGTCTTTCCTGATTAGCTTTGTATTGGTCATGCTTTAAGTATACTTTTCATTGATTGCTGACTTGAAATGTCATGCAGTTCATTTAATACTGCCTGAGAACATTTAACCATCTGAAAAGGCATATCTGTTTCAGCTTTGTTTTTATTCTGTAAACCCTCTAAGAACTTTGTGCATATATGAATAGCAGACGAGACCGACCATATTACTGTGAACCCCATTATTATTCTATGTATTGCCAATTACTATATGAGTACGGAATAGCATGTAGATCTGCCTATGGGAGCCCTTTATCGAGGATATATTTTGTCACAATAAAATGACAGTGCAATCTATCTGATGGCATAGCTATGTGATGGATGAATTGGGCTCTGCTTTAAGGCACAGCGATGAGCCAAGTTTCACGGTGGCCCCATTTCTCTACATGCCAGAGGGAAACCTAGCGTCAGCTGTGAGGTCAGCTACAACTCTATCCTCTTCAAATTAGCCTTTTTTGGCATCATTCTGCTGGACTACCTTGTCTTGTACACATGAATGCATTGTTTGATTCTTTTAATTGGGCCGATGAATGTAGCGTTTGAATTATTGTCACACTGTCCGTAATGTCACAAGTTTTGAAACTCATGTTTTTGTCCTCTAGCTAAACAAACTTGTGTTTTAAATCATCAGTCATTGTCCCAGGGCTCGTCCAATCTTTATCTTGTCAAATTAGATGTCCATTTTTTTCTATATTTTTAGTGAAACGGTGGCAGAGTCATCCTTATAATGGGTGTGCTCTATTTTTTCCAGCTATTCTCTCTTATGGCCAATCCAGAATGTTCAGCAAGCTGATGAGTGCACCCGCGATTTTCTTTATGGAATTGGAGAGGACAAGCAGCGATCTGCCAGACTTACTGCTTGGTTTCATACACCTGAAAATTACTTTATAAAAGTACAAGCATATTATTTATTGATTTACATTTTTAAGTAGCTGCTTGTATATTTATTATTGATTCTTGCTTGTTCATCCAGGAATACGAGAAACACAGTAAGGAATTGGAATCCAGAACTTTTACTCCCCCGTCTGTGATGTCTTCAGTGACTAAAAGCCTGCTTGAAGGCGATAGGGGTTCTTTACGTGTGTACACTGACATACCTCAAGTTGAAGAATTTCTTAAACGGCCTGAGTTCATCCTCAGTATGTACTGGATTCAAACCGCTTTTAAAACTTGCCCCCACCATTTCTCCCTGCTGTCGTTTAGTTTGGCTTGTGTTATAGTGACTATTATTGTTTGAGGAGCTGTCATTTCTCACTAATTGCTCACATCAACTCAATATGTCTGGTTGAATTAGTGGTGGTTGGCAACGCTCCTAGAATAAGATGTCAGGACATTTTTGTTTCCTGATTATTTGATGTAGGCTTCATGTCGCTAAGATTGCCCATGATTGTGGTCTCTGAGTTTCCATTTTCTTGGAATACATCTGATTGCTTAGTGTTTAGTTAACTCGTTTTCGGTCTTGAGTTGCAAGTAACAGCATTTGCCGATTCTTTTTTCACCATTATTCCTCCTCATTACTTTTATGTTTTTTTTAATTCACAGCCTCTGAACCAAAGGAGGCACATATTATCTGGACAAGTATGCAGGTTGATGAGGATACAAAGAAAGCCACTGGAGTAACAGATGACCAAATTATTAATCAGTTTCCATATGAGGCTTGTGTTGTGATGAAACATCATTTGGCTGAGACAGTTCAAAAGGTCAGAAACATTCAGGTTTCTCTTGTTTGCAGCAGCTAAGTTTCTAGAATATTATACATTTTCTCCATCATCTTGCAATTTTTGGGTTCTTGCTGAAGCCGAGAATTAACTACCAGAATGTTTACTCTGGAATTTGTTTTCCTTTCTACATTCGTCAGGCATATGGATCTCCCAACTGGCTACAGCCAACTTATAACTTGGAAGCACAGTTGTCTCAACTTATTGGCGACTACTACATACGTAAAAGAGATGGGCTTAACAATCTGTGGATTTTAAAGCCCTGGAACATGGCACGGACTATTGACACTACTGTCACTGATAACATATCAGCCATAATCCGTCTCATGGAGACTGGTCCAAAAATATGTCAGAAGTACATCGAGCATCCTGCTTTGTTCCAAGGGAAAAAGTTTGATCTCCGCTATATAGTACTTGTCCGCAGTATGAACCCCTTGGAGATATTCCTTTCAGATGTATTCTGGGTAAGGTTGCATTTTCCTAATCTATCAATAGGATGTACATCAATCAAACTTTCTTAATCCAAGGCTTGTCTAAACTAGATAATCACTGCAGCAAGCAGTTCTCGCTATTTGCTCTGAAATTGTCTCAAATTTTAGGTAAGGTTGGCAAACAACCCATACTCTTTGGAGAAGAAGAGCTTTTTTGAGTACGAAACTCACTTTACAGTAATGGTACGTCTCATGCAGCATCTTATTCCATATGATTTTCCAAGTTTTTTTGGCAGTGGTACACTGTTGTTCACACTTTAGAATGTTCAACCCGGGATTTAGTTGAAATGCTCCATCTTATGCAATTTTCTTTCATGAAAAAACAGTTATAGATGTTGGTAGGGAGTCAATATGAATTGGGGATATGGAGTTAGAAAAAAATCGCTGATTCTCTAATTGTTTCTATACCTTTCAGAATTATCGCGGAAGAATCAATCACAAAAACACGCCTGATTTTGTGAGGGAGTTCGAAGAGGAACATAAAGGTAGTCAAGTCTTAGCTTTCATTGCCTGACAAGAAAGTTCCTCTCTTGTGCTCAATTTTAACTGGATTCTCTTAATTGCAGTCAAGTGGTTTGACGTGCACGAGAGGGTAAGAAAGATGATCAGGTCGGTATTTGAGGCGGCTGCATTTGTGCATCCAGAGATGCATAGTCCAATGTCGAGGGCCATATATGGAGTGGATGTCATGCTTGATAGCTCTTTCAAGCCCAAGTTGTTAGAGGTATGCAACTAAATCAAGTCTTTCTTTTGTAAATATCTCAGACCTGCTTCTTATTTGGTCACCCAGCAGTTGGCAGTGAATGGTGAAATCCGCTGCAGACAAGAGGAGGGACAATACAATTTATGTTTTACTCATGGAAATGCAATGTCCTTATTATCACTAATCTTCCGTGACAATTTCACATGCTATGTAGGTGACCTACTGTCCTGACTGTACAAGAGCATGCAAGTATGATATGGTATCTATCTTTAAAGGTGAAGAACTGAGAGGTTCCGACTTCTTCAATGATGTCTTTGGTTGTCTTTTCTTAAACAAAACCACTCACGTTAGTCCATTATGATGGTTTTGGCAGAGATGAACATACTTTTCTACTGTATGTTAGAATTGTACAAGGTGGTTGCTGAACTTTCTTTTCTTCAATTGATATGATCTTTGGTCTGTTCATGTCGTAAAATTAAGGGACGAAAACCAGTGTCACATAGTTTGATCTCTACTTATCTTCTTGTTGTGTTACTTTTCCTGTCGGAGTAGTAATTAGTCCCTTGGGCCTTTACCAAATCAACTGTGAAAAGAAGTTGTGTGGCATGAAAGAATTAGAGGCAATGAGATATTTTCTATAGTTATAAGGATCATGATTTCGCTCATTTTGTTATACAAAGTATTTCCATTCGAACTTGTAAATTGGTGTTGGAGCTCTCTTTCGCTGATTGGCTAATATGCCTGAATGACAAGACATGGAGTATGAGTGAATGTCCAGTGATGATGATACCGTCGACCCAGGCTCGAACTCATGCGCCTTGAAGTCCATGCACAACCGGCACATGGATGATGGATCGGTAGAAGATGGCCCTGAGAACCTGATCATGCCCCGAGAATGGCTGTACATTTCTAAGGAAACCGTGTAAAAAAGCACCTGAATCACCAAGGTCAATTATGCTCGCTAGAACCCTAAACGATTACCTTCTCTAAGCTTTTTTTTTTTTTTTTTTGAGGGCTTAAGCAGCGAAGAGTCTATCATGTCAGAGACCCGGAACCAAATTCACTTCTTATGTCCAATAGTCACTTCTATCTAGACCTGTCACAATTGATCAAAGAACCACTTCTTAACCCATATATAATTATATGGATCGTTGCTTGGATTAGCTGCATTTAGTAAATTTGTCATAGAGTTTAAACAAACTATATCCTCCTCAGGGAATTCCAAGGAGTATTGTTTTCTTGCCCTTTCTATTAACATTCCCTAGATAACATCATTCAGGAGTTATGTTTACACAAAGAAACTACGGATTTGTCATTATTGATAGTGCCAATACAGGGTCATCGAAACAGTAAACTCTTCATTGCGTATCAATTCTTTTTGTGTGTGTGTGTGTGTGTCCTAATAAACCCTACCGAGTCTAAAGAAAAAAGCAGATAAAACACCGTGGTAAGATCTTTGTCCGCATTTGTCATTAGCTTGCTCCAACGTGCTTCAACGTGCACACTTTACATCCTCCAACATGTCCCAACTCCTAACCCCCTGAAGATCAATGAGTGGACATTGATTTGGTCAGTCCGCCCTACCCTCCAGGCTCCATATGTCCACACCCGTAACAAGTGAATGGATATGGTCAGTCCTTTCTATCTCAATTGCTTGAAAAATGATCAACACCGTAATCAAGACATTCTAACATCTAGAAGCTCTTCGATCAATGACTAAGCAGGTACTTTACAAGAATCGCCCTTAATTTGACAGCAAAGCTTATCAGGGTCCTTGTTTCTCTTTTGAAGCTGCTGAACTATGGGACTGGTCGCTTGTTGCTATCTTTTTTTGCTGTTCATCCAAGGCTCGTTCAAGCTTCAAAAGGTCAAATCATCGCCTTAGAAGAAACATTTCATGAATGATAGATACAAAAAGTGCAGTGCGCTACACAATGGCTGATTTATAACCACCAGCATGATGAAGAAAATAAACAAAGCAGTACCTTTGCTGCCCGAGCACTCCACTCTCCTATAATAGCTCTTAGCCTCTCATGTTCTTCAACATACTGTTGTTCAAGAATTAATTGAAGCGAAATGTCATCCCAAGCATGAAAGAAAACAAACCAACTGTAGTGCAGAAGACAAATGTGTAAACAACTTGCAAAGTAAATTCCAGTTGCCGTCCACTCCAACAGTTCCTTCCCTAACCAGCCTTGCTACTATTATACACTTGAAGTTATATTTTCTTAGAAGGATTTTCAATTCACGAGGCAAGTCTATAATCTACTTAGTAAAGGCCTCACAGAGCACAACTTTAACTGTAACTAGTGAGATATATGCTTAAATGTAGGCGAAGCTGCTCCTATGAGATGAGGCAGGTCCATCCCCAGCTCAACCATGTGAGAGAAAGAATAAAGGGAAATACGTGTTAAAAGAAAACAATTCTCTTTGATTCCTAGACAAGGGATGTGAAGTTTACTGAATTTTCACTAGCAACTTCTTTTTGTGGGATAACTACTGTTACCTTTTTTTTTAAATCTCTCATCCTCCTCAATTAGGTCGAAAGATCCATCCTTCTTCCACATATGTTTTGGTATTAAAGCATAATTGGAGTGATAGCTATAAAGTCCATAAAAGCATAAGCCCATATTTTGTACCTGATTGTTAGTTGTGCGAACCCGCTGGATCTCAGAGTCCCTCTCACCTATCAGAGACCGAGCAAGCCTAAGCTCTGACTGCAGTTGATCCATCTACATTGTGCGAAGAATGTCACTCAACAGAATACTAGATATAATATGTCAACATAGCCAATCATGATCTTGGATTCAACTGATCAAGGAAGCATAAATAATGTCAAGGGGCAAGAGTAAAAAAATCAATAAAGCCAGAGTCAGGAGGTGCGAAAGAGGGATGTTGTGAATGCTATAAAGGTGGAGATGTGACCCAAGATAGCGTCTTCAATTATGAAACATCTAGTGAAACTTCATAAGGAAGCCAAGATTCTGATAGGATATCAGAATTCAAACCATTATGATAGTTTGAGAGCACAAATTGCTTGATGGTTTATATCATTGAATTCAATTGCGAAATAACTAGGAGTTTGATCAAGCGAATCTTTGACATGCATGTAGGGGACAAATAGAGTAAAACAGAAAACAAAAATCCAGAGATGCAAGGTACCCCCTAGATGTCTTGTCTGTTTATACGCTCACAGCTCCAAGAAATCGAATCGATGGTTTATATCATTACAGAGATACCTCTTTTAGAAGGTTATTATAGCCATATTACCGCAAACTTTTTGAGATAAAGCAATCATATGGACAAACTTTCCTCCACACGATCATTACTATAAATCATGTCGAGACATTAATATTAGCAATTAAGTTTTCATCTTACAGATTCCATTCACTAACTTGCATTTGATTGGGCCAACCATAAGAATAATGCAAATGATTTTGTCAGCTGGCAGCAGGTTGCCCCTTTACACCCTAAATTAAGCTGCACTTTCACATTAAAGAAATCATACTCCAATGGTAGGACATAATATTACCTCAGCAGAAAGCGTCCTCAACTCTTGATCACGAGCTGCCAATAAGTGGGCCAAATCAACCTGAAAAGCAACTGCTAAGAATTACACTGAAAATGAAATACTAGAAAATATCCAAAATTTATATTTTTCTTCGAACTGTGAAAGATATACTCTGGCGTTATGCCCTCTTCCCCTGCAAGCACCTACTCCTAACAAGAGAAGGCTGATATGGAGTTCACTTTTCATCCACTAGGTCTGCTTTTGACGGGAAGATTTCATTGAGAACGTACTCCCCGTGGCAGCTGGTGTCAGAGCAGGATATCTTAAACCTCCCCCTTTCATTACTATTTCTACTTTCACCATAAATGTAACTGTCACTGGAGTTATCACTACTACTTAAAATGAGTTGTATAAAATTGTCACATCCAGGAACATACAGAAAAACTTGTTTTCATCGTCAGCTACAGTGGCTAACTTATCTAAGAAGAGAGATTGATCATCTGGCTCTCATATGAATCACATTGAGATTGGCAGGCTCACCCGCAGAATATGCTATGGAAGAGAGTGGGGTAAAGTATAGAATCTACTCCCCTTTTAATAGAACCATTTAATCTCAACAAGCACACAGCACACTTACAGCTCAACATTCATATGAAGAATCATCATTATCACTTGGTAAACCTTCTCAAGAACCTTCATACTCTGTTTTCATCCATGTAACTGAAGGAGTCAAAAGATGTTACCTGTGGAGTGATCCCATCATTGGATCGCTCATATTTGCTCAGGGATTCTTGAAGTCGAAGAACCTGCAGCACAATCCTATAGTTTGGTTATCTTGATAATTTTAACAACACTATAGTGGCATAATATCTGCGGGTCTGCCACGTTTCTCCACGTGTCAAATGGTAATTTGTAATTCAGCTCACTATTAAATTATATATACAAATGTTGAACAAGATGACATGTAGTATGAGATAGCCCAGTGGAGTGGCACATGGGCATTCTGTGTGAGCCCAAGCCCCAAGGTCCATGAATTGAATCCAGAAGACGTCTCCATTTATCATTACTTTGATTTTTTGGTTTTCCTCTTTCTTATTTTCGTTTTTCTTTCAATTCAAATGAAGACAATTTTTTTCTGTACTGCTCTGAGTATCTTTTGCATCATTTTGCTTTTTCCTTTGTTTTAGTCTGTTTGCTTCTTGCAAAGTTAATTATAGAAAAATTTACGTTGTTCCATTTTTTCAGCCTATCATTGAATTCATCATTGTACTTTTTTATTTTGTATTTCCTAACTAATCTACCCAAATTTGCTTTATTTTCATTGGTTGATTCGTTCAATAATTTGTCATACCTATTCAAGTTTGGGTAACTCATTGTATATATCTTATATCTTATCAAGAAAAGGCATTGCTTGGATGTTACTGAGTAGTGCTTTTTTATTCACGCTTTTCATTCTTTATCTTTCTTGAGATTTCTTTAATTTTTTAAAATTTCCCATTTCCTTGGTGGCTTTCCATCTTATTACAAAATTAATAGATGAACCAAAAGAATGCTACTTATAATCATCTTTAAGAAAAAAATCATTTATAATCTTTTCTGTCAAAATTTAAAGAATACTATTTTAAATTTAGAAATAGATTTTTTATTTAGTCAACAGTCAATGTTAAAAAATTACACATTCATCAGATGGTTAGCATGTGGACCTCATTTTGTTATAAAACTAACTCCAAACACACATCACGTTTTTTCTGGTTATGTTTTTTCTTCTGCTAGAATATAATACTCACTTAATAAATATTGATATTTTGAATTAGTATTAATGCTGAAGGATGGGAAGGCCACCCATACGTTAATGTCTATTCAGTTAGAATAAATCCATATACAGTAGACTGAATTTGTTTGAGCCTCAGGCAACAAATAGTTGACATCTTGTGCTATACTAGATTAAGATTGCAAGTATAAAAATATTGATAAATGTTTTGCAAACGGTATTGAGTAGATAAAACCATATTGAATGAAATTTCATTAAGTTTTTCAGCATCACGCTGCCATTTCTAGTACGTATAGAACACTCCATGAACATTGATCTACCCGTAATTTGAACAGAAGGAACTCATAGACATCTTGCTATGAGGGATCAACAAGCGCTAACACCCATTTAAGTATAAAACAAAAAAACGCCCACCTCCTCACTTAGAAAATGGAGGTTCTCCCGTTGATACTGCAATAAAGCCATTTGCTGATCAGAAAGCCGTCCACCATCATGGTATCTGCAGAACGTATTATCACGACACCAGATCATGAAATCTGTTAAAGCATCAACCAGTATTTATGGCAATACTATCCGTTAGTTCAAATTATATTTTCAGCGCATCAAAACTGCTCCAACAGAAGACCAAGTGTTGCAAACTCCAACAACATCAAAATATAATAGCAAGGCCAGAAGAGGTATATCACACGACTCTTGTGATTTAAGAAATAAAAGTACACCTATTGAATTTCAGGCATCAGAAAGAATAACAACCTTACACCTTCCAAAGGACTTGACTGTTGAAGTGGAGAGTACAGTGACTTTAACACATCAGGATGAGAATTCAAGGAATTGTAACGGTGGACATATCCTGTGTGCACCGACAAACAAACAATTCAAAGCGGATATATTAATGATACACAATTTTTAACTCTCACGATATCAAGAGAAGAATAAAAATATCAATGTGTTTGCCCGAGCTCATATCTGGATCATGACAACCAAGAAAAATCAAAGTACAACCACAGACTGTTGATCCAAGACGAGTGCATATCAAGAGGTTCTTAGAAGTTTGACGTTTATCACAATGCATGTCTACTCACCAATATATACACTCATAAAAGACCCAGCACATATCGCTTCTATGACCATGATAATCCTGCAAGTATATTGAAAATGAATTTATTACGCATAAAAATGAGCAAAAATTTTCGATCACAAAAATTCAGCAAAAATGAGACTACTAAACCAGAGTTAAATTTTAAGCACCAATCCTAGTGGGTACAACAATCTAGAAACCAAATTAAAGGAGTAAAACACACACACACACACACACACACAAACACAAAAGGGATATTGAGACATCAGCAACCAGCAAGTGCAAATAGTCATGTGCTAATTATATGTTTAAAAACCTCTCCCCAAGTACTTCATCATGCCATCCAAACCCAGGCAACATTCAGCAATCAGTTCCATGCAAAAGAACTTAGAGCAAGTCTAATAAACATACTCCTCGACTCATCAAATGTTTGACCTCTCCTCAAGAACTTCATTGTGTTACCTAAAACCCAAGTAAACATTCAGCACCGGTTCTCTGGAAAAAGAAGATCAAATAATTTCAGATAACATGCATGGTTTTCTATTTGTAAAATATTATTCTGCTGGACAGGTTTCTCTTATGCTTTCATTAAACGAAGACAAAACTAAGGTTAATTATTCATTTTGCATAATTTGCAACAGAGAATATATGTTCTAGAACTTCTCCTTGCTATATACATGCCCATGTCATTCGTCAAGAAGAACCAAAGATATAGGTGGGTGGTTGTCATACCTCAGCATCACAGGTATGGAGAGAAAACTGACGTAGGGATTCCAGACAATGACAAGTAGCATACCAGCGGTTCCTAGCATCCAAAAGAAGCTCAAGTAAGTAGCCGTAGCATCATAGACAACACACTTCTTTATGCAAATCCCTCAGCAGTTTTGTCTCTGATAGAGAAAATAATAGAACATACTAACCCTATTTCCTCTGGCATAAATAGCAAAAGATACTCATAAATTAAGAAAACCTCAACAGTTTCCCCATAGCCCCGGCACATGTCTACAACATCAAAAAAGCAAAACCAGCACTACATGGTTATGCTAGTTATCTAGTCAGGGAGGCCTAGTATGTTTCCACAAGGACTACTCCACGTCCATATTAGACTTATTGATGGGTCATATACAAGAATATTTTCCTATGTAGCTATTGCTCCCAATCTTCCACATATGCATATACAAAGAAGGCGAAGCCTCTAACCTCATTTTGTGTAAGTTATGCACTAAAGAAGAACCCAACTACAGGAAACTCTTAAGCTTTCAATGTTTCTTATTTGTCTAAATGAAAAAATCAAGAAATTGAAACCCCATACCATATGCTGTGAACGCAAAAGGTAGACGGACAATATGCTTCAACTTCTGGCTGAAACTATAGTAACCCTATCCAAAGAGAAAAACTTACAGTAAATGAATAGTTACAAAGCCACAAATATCTAATTAGAAGGCAGCAAATGATTATAGCAATGCCACCACCCTATTTCATTCCATAAGGTTGTTGCAGAAATGGAAGCACCGATTACCTGCAGACGTATTTTTTGAACTTGATAGACCAGATACTGTAGAAAGATTCCTGAACCAACGAAACATTATATGAAACAAGAATCAACATTTTACAAGATATTTGTATAGCAAACAAGCGTGAGTTGTCTAATAGCACCAATAAAGAAAAAAAATGCATAATGGGGCTAATTTTGGAGGGAGGAAAAGGGTTGGAAATGGTAGATAAGCACAAGAAGCAAATGTGGAATTTAGAAATGTATTTTGGCAACACAAAACAGTATTGCTACTTTAGAAAAATATATCACAGAAGTTACCAAGTGACTTCCAAAAAAGTACCGCAACATCATCAAATTTACAGGCCTTGCCTTATATCTCTCAGCACAAAACTAGCACAGGATGGCATCCAAAGTACGTACCACTCCTCTGAATGCAACAAATTTCAGGTTCATGTGGCAAAGTCAAAGAACATTAGCTTGATCTACTCTGTTATACTGTATAAGCAGAATTTTATATCTTAAAGTGATTGGATGATGAATGGTAATGAGATGAAGTGGCCTTTTATAAGTTTTTTTATGACTCTTATTTTTTCTCCAAACAAATTTTTTTCCCTCTATATTTATTTATATTCATTCTCGCCCAACCCTACAACTACTATTTGTATGCAATCTTTTATTATACATAAATAAATGGATAGTGAAGATAGGTTGATGCTCGCTTGAGGAGTTCTACTGATTTCAATTTTCTTCAAACTTATATTTTTGTTGATCCACAGTTAATTCTCACATTTGACTTAAAATTATTCTTTTATCCGACCTTATGGTAGTATTTAGAACAGTGCATCATGAATAAACATTCAATTGATTAAGTGTGCATGATTATTGAATAATACCTGTAAAATTTAAGTCTTAATTTAAGTTCTTTAATGCATTTTTTTCCCTACTTCTTTTGAAACAAATACTACTACAAAACATATTACTAAGTAAAAGTTAATTAGTCATGCACGGCTTAGATTCTCATTTTTTGGAGAAAGGAACTTCAGATTAACCACTAACAACTTTTAATATGCCAATGAGGGAAAGTACGGTCTCAATATATAGCACTTGTAATGTATTGTATGATCTTAAATTCAGTAAGAATGATCTTCCAAATATTAGGCCGTAGGCAGAAAATGCTTTGTGGCTAGTATATTTATAGTTATTTTTAATAACAAAAGTGATATACATCATACTCTAGCTAAATTTATCAAGGCCTAAACCAGGTCTTATTGTGAAGAAGACCCCACAAGCTGATTCAACTACAGCTGTTGCCTGAAATAATAATAACAGCTAATCAAACATTTCTAGCTAGATGGGTTTAGGGATATATGTTCTCTCATTTTCTTGTCATACATTTAATAACTTGCAGATAGTCAAGGTCCTTCCGAAAAGGTTTGACCCATTGCTTCTCAGCTCTTCCCCCTTTTGATCCGCTCTTCTAACAGAGAGTCAAAGTTCCTACCAAAGCATTTCACTGCCCTCATGTCACTTGCTCAAACTAATTCACACAAAATTTCTTCCATGTCATGAGAAAAGGAACCTCTCCCATAATTCATTTCCAGTTTCATCATCTTTAATATGAACAAATCAACGTTTCTCATTTCTGCTGGTCATTTTGTGTGTATTTTGGTACTTTTGACTGTCAAGCTTTCCTTTGAAAGGCATCATCAGTAGTAGTATGGCTGCACACATTTTGCTCTTGGACTTCTGTCGCATTCTACATGCTAAAGGAATCAAATATCTTTCTCCAATTTATCCATAGGATCTCCAACCTTTTTGTTTAATGAAGTCACTGTACTGAAATTGACCACTCTTTGCTACTTCTTTTTCAATTCTAACAGTTCAAAAATCTTAATTTACTAGAATTGCACCCCCTAGATTCCATCTTTGACAAATTTAGACGAGATAACTAAGACTCCATCTCTTCCCTGGATAATTCCATCCATCTTCCCATCATTAGTTCCCAATACTTGTCCACAATCACTATAACATCACAAAAGGACATATCAGGAAAGTTCACTTGTATAGACCTGAAGTTAGTTGCTCTATCACATGGACAAAGAGGAAAAGATATAGCAGGAAATTCGGTATAAGTGCCAGAACGCACAGAACCACATTAAGTATTTCTCAAAAAGGGAAAGGATCAATGTGACTACCTGTGACAATCATTAAGGCGACATTACAACTGCAGAGCAAAGGTGGGATCAGCGGTTTTATAGATTTGAAGATCCACGGAGCCGCAATAGCCAAAACGGCATAGCCGGCCTAAAAAACAGAAATTCAGCTACCAGTTCGCAACAAAACCACATGAACATCCTCGCATTTCATAACTCTCGCTTAATCATATGCAATGTACTTGCCAACAAGAAACAGTACGCAATGCTGCCGTAAATCCGCGTGCGCTTCCGGTGACCGAACAAAGGCGCTTCGTGCAGTATGTCCAGGAACCTGCAAGACCCAAAATCACGCACAAACCACCCGAAATCGCGCATCAACACTAAATGTTTTCTCTGCTAGAAAGAAACTCCGGTCGAAACAATTCAACCCAAACAAGCTAATCGACCCCCCTCAGACTCCCAGTCAATCCTAGTCATCCGTCATCCGAAGCAACGCATCGAAACCCAAAAGACAAAATTCGAAATTTCAGTTCGCCGTCGATGCTCACAGCGCGTTGTCTTCAGGAGACGTTGCCGCCACCGAGGAGTGTCTCTCCGTGGCCATCCTCGTCGACTAGATCCTCGCCACCCCGTTCTCAGCAGAGGGCTGTCTCGATAACTTCCAGAAGAGGAAGGAGAGTGGGGGTGCAGTGAAAATCATTCGCACGGATTGCGAATTCGTATTCGAGTTGCGAGAAATTTCACGCGATTGGACTGCGAAAGCGAAAGCCATTGCGATCATTTTCTTCTTGCCCATTTTTTTCTCTGCCATTTCCTCATCTTTCATGGCTTGAAGCTTCGAAAACGGCCCAATGGAAAACGATGCGTCTCATTTTTTGCAGGCCTTAACTTAATTTATCGTCCTTCCTTGAGCCCGTGATCCTGCAATCGCAGGCCGAATGCCGCCGAAATCCGAGCACCTCCCGTGAGGAAGGCGGCTGCATGTCCATGGCCCATGGGTGCGATTGATAATCATTTCGTTTTTCTACTCTCTTTTTTTTCTCTTTTCGAAAAACAGGTTTGAAATAAAAATTCATTCGATAAAATAATATTTTGTATATTTCCGAAACAAATTTTTAGATTAGAAATAGGTTAGGAACATAGGTGAGAGGTAAAAGTTTTTCTACTTTTCTATTTCTCTAGCAAAAATAAAAATAAAAATAAAAATTCCTCTCTCTCTCTCTCATGTACTTATTATCGGCCACCAGCGGCCATCTGCTGGCCATAACCCAAGTCAAAAGGAAGAAGAAATCGCAAATTTGCAGAAGGGAATAAGAAGTCCCAAAAGGCAGAATGGATGAAGAAGTCGCAAGAAGAAGACGAAGGAAAAAAAGAAAGAAAAATAAAAATATATAATATGAAATTTAAAATATAAAAATATAATTTAAAAATTCAGATTTCTTTTTCTTAAGATAAACTAAAATTATTTTTCAAATGCAAATCAAATGCCGAAAAATATTTTTCATCACATGTCACTAAATAAGGGAAAACAAATTGTTTTTTGGAAAAATGATTTCCTGAAAATCATTTTCTGAAAAAGTGAATTTCGAAAAAACACTTTCCTCGAAACAAACACACCCTAAAAGATTGAGTTTTGATTGTCTTCTCTTGTTACCGGTGCTTCCAAGAGAAGTTTTTTTTTTTTTAATCGAAACAAGACGAGTTAGCAAGTGTCATGCTCTAATGATCAATAACATGCGCATTGAATCGTTCAAGTTCGAAAAAGGATGCAAAGGTTATATTAACATCTCTTTTCAATCGTAAATTACGTAACACATGATCCTATTAAGCTTTGCTAAACAGAAAATGAACCTTAAGATTACATTAGACATACATTAAATAGATGCCGTTGATGCAAAGCCAAAATCGGCGATCGAGCATAAGGTCTTAGGTCAAGTGTAGTCGGGATTTGAGTGTCCAAACTGGTTCGAAATTCGGATCATAAGATAGAATCGAATCGTATTGGACCTTTTAAAGCAAATCGTGCTCCGCACAAGCTGAGCAAACGCGGGCTCTTGCTTTGCAGAGATTCTCGGACCCAATCAAACCTCGAATTTGTCGGATCGAAATTGGCCAAATTGATTGACGTTGACCGTTGACCCAATCGTATGAGCCCCAGCTGGCGGTTTTCTCCCCTCTACTCTTCTTCTTCATCGTCTCTTTCTTGTCGTTAGAAACGCGCTTCTTAGGATGCTGGGCGCGTGGATTTCAGACTCACTTGCCCAACGATTTGCCGGAGGGAAACAAAAAAAAAAATTAAATTAAATTAATGCGATTTACTTTCGTGCAAATTTAAGAATGCGATTTTATGACGCGTACGTGCGAGAAACCCACGTGGGAGATCGAACCGGTCACGGTTCGGTCTCTGGTGGTTGAGCTGAAAACAGTTTCGATGACGTACCATGAGGAGTGATATGGTCGTACTAGAAGTTGTTGCATTAATTATGAGCAAAAGGAATGGGAGATTAGGTAGTCATCTTTTTACTTTGTCAATCGCCATGAATTAAATTGCTACTACAGCATAGACATGCCGGCACGAGACCGATCCGATTTTACTCATCAGTGCCATTTATTAGAAAAGAAGAGAAAAATGGCTCGCGAGATATAAAAAAGAATTTAAGAAAATAGGGTACAGAGCATCTCAAACATACAAAAGTCGCTACAAATATAAATTATATAGTAAGTATACTTGTGTGATAAATAGTGGGATTTTGCTTCCTCAATGTCGGGGTTAATAAATTGCAATAACCATGTGGACATTTTGGATTTACTTATATTAATCAACAGTTATGCACGATCAATCAGTTGAATTTTCTATTTATGATGCCATTTCCTAAGTGCTGCCATAAGGCTAGAAGGAAAACTAAGGTTAAATTAGAAGTGAGAATGAAAAAAAAAATGTTAAAGTGTGGATTTTGAGGAAACTAAACATCTAATTAAGAAATTTTCGAGTTACTATATACTTTTTTTTATGTAATTTCCTTTAATTTGAGCTCATCTATAAAGTAAGGATCTATACAAAAAAAGAAATTGCGAGTTTGGAAGATAATTAACATCATTAGAAGTCCCCCAGAAAACGTCATCAACAATCATGGTTACTATATCATTCATTTATCCGGAAATTGATATTGCATGCAAATTGTAGTTTCGGGGTTAGGTACAAAGAAAGGGTAAAAGTGTATATAGATAAACAATAGTTTGTTTGCAATAAAATATAAAAAGTCATTGAAAAAGATATTAAAGGGTCACATAATCCAATTAGTATTCATCGTCCCATCACTTTGATATAAACAGAACATGGTAGTAGGTAAGAACTGGAGACTGGACAATCTTTTCAATGACATTCAGTAGCATTCAACTCGCATGATTTCTTAACACCGCCGTCGTTCGAGTAATTATACTTGGGTTCACTTATGACGCTCATACGCTGCAACTTAAGAAAATGAAAGCGCTTCTAGAAGGAAAAATCTCAACGATTCACGGTGGCGCTAATTATAAAAGGCAATTTAAAATGAGATTAATCAAACTAAAGTAAGGGATTAGAGTGACGCCAACCACCGAAATTACGTCGATGTTTTGAAAAAAAAAATTAGGTGGTGAAGTTAGAAAATGAAATGTATCTTTCTACATTTATTTTCTATAGTTTGTGGTCATGAGTGGTGAGTATTCCATGGAGAAGGTAAGGTAGTTGTGGATGGACTGATTTGTTCATCCAAACTTGACCATGTTGGAGAACGATACGGATGACGACAACAAAAAACCACGTAAAGACATCCTGACATGGAATATCTTGACGAGATTCCAAGTAGGGAAATTGGAACTTGGGAAATAAATTCGTGGGTGAGGAAAAAAACCGCCCTGATTGATGTGAAAAAAAGGATAAATTTTTTCATATATTCAAATATCATTCAATTCCCTACTAATGACTGAGTTATACTATTTTGTATATATTATGCAAAAACAAGCGATCGAACAATAAATAAACAAAACAAGAAAATAAATCGAACATTAGATGTACATAGTTCGGCTTTAGGGACCTACGTTTATGAGAAGAGCAGTAATGAATTACACTATAAATCAAGCAACACACGGAGATTATAAACCACACTCAAATTTTTCAAATACTCTTGGTGTTTCCTGACTCCAATTATATCAAATAACCCATAAGTGTTTTTAGCCCTCACAATTCCTCGCGAAATGATCTCTCAATCTCACAAAAGAAATTAAACACAAATCTTATCTGAAGATTTAATTGGCTTCGACATTTGAAACCTTAATGTAATATCGTTATCAAAACCCACAGAGAAAACCCTCTCAAGCACTCAATGACGAGACGACGCTCCAAGACTCTCTTGATTCAAAAGTCCATGTTGAACTTTTCAAAATTTCAAGATCCAGGAGACACCAACTCACTTAAGAAAATTGATTTCCAAACTTGGTCTTACTTTTCTCCACTCTATTTATTTATTTATTTTTGCAATTCATATTTTCTCTTCGGGCTTAAACTCGAGGCATATTGTAATAATCACCACATTAGCTTGATGTTTGACCCAAGTTATAATTGCTTCGTTATAATTCAAACTTCACCACAACTACTTCCCCACAACCCCAATAGGCTCAATCGCAACAAACACCTTACAAGTCTAAGCTGTGCTTGAACTCTGTCTTAATCGAGGGCCTCATCAGAACACCAACTACACCTACACTTTTAACTGCAATATAAAGCTTTTTTGACATAATCTCCTCTATTACAGATAAAGCAAATCCATCATTGCATCCATATATGTCAAGAAACCGAATATGTACCTAGTCAATATTAGCAATTACCGAAGTTGTTGGCTCTAAAGACTCCACCTCACTTTAAGCATTAGCTGTGTCGATTACATAGCTAGTATTCACTATCTTAGGAGTTTCTAGTTGCAACTCCACCTCAAGTCAAACACCCTCTAAATCCATATAAGCATTGCTATAATGGCTCCTAGTCAAAACCACTAGAGACTCATCAAATGTACCTTCTTTACTGATAACAAATGAATTTAATTCCAAATACCACAACCGATAATTACGTTCACCATGTGTATAGACTAAGAACATGCACTTTCTTACCCTTCTATCGAACTTACCATCACTAACTCTAATATAACATGGGCGAATAAATATTCTAATAACAGAATAATCAGCAACGTTACCAAACCATACTTTTTCGAGAGTTCAACATTCAATCGCAATCGATGGGATCTATTCATTAGGTAGCTCGTCATACTAAGTGCATCTGTTAGGAATCTCCTGTCATACTAGCACTATAGAGCATTTTACGAGTCGTCTCTAATAATATTTCGATCGTCAATCCTACATGTTGTGAATTATTAGCACTAGTGAGATATCTCACTATATTTTCCTTCATGTAGAATTTGTTTAACAGCTATAAGCAAAACTTTATACTTTTGTCAGTCCGCCCCTGCTTGATTATTTTGTCCATCTCCTTTTCGATCAAAGCTCTCAATTTTCTGATCCTATGAATAGCCTCAAACTTGTATCTAAGCACAAGTGCCCAAGTCCTCCTCGAGTCATCATCCACAATTGTTAAGGTAAATCTAGTACTCTTCCTTGAAGGAAATCATAACAACCTTTGTGATCATCTAAGTGAAGTAGTTTTGCAATTTTTATGATTTCTTTGACAATCGCCTTAAACTGCATTTTCCGTCGTTGATCTAAATCACAGCACATGTATACATTCGTCGGCAATTTAACCACACACTAAATTTCTTTCACTTAGAACCTTTAGACTTCTTTAACTAATGTGCCCCAAATGCATATGTCATAATTCAGACTCTCGAACATATGTATCCAATGTCTCTAGGCGAAATTTGTCATCGTCTTACCTTGAAGCTCATGCAAGCCATTATACTTGATTCCTTTCATTATCACCAAAGCATCGCAAAATAACCTTCAAATTTCCACATTCTGAAAGATACAAAAACCCAACTAAATCTAGGGGACTCAAAAAATTAGATTTGTCTTCAACTCTAGAACACGTCTCACTCCAATCAATGTCTTCACCATACCGTCATGTATTCTGATTCTAACGTCGCCAACACTATAATATCACATTCAATGTTGTTTCTTAATTGCACTTTACTACTATCCTTGCATTGATAGACAGTAAACGAATTCCCGTTTGGTGTAGCATGTAAAGAATAACCATAATCCATAACATATCCATCGAATGATGAATCATCAGTGACAAACCAGATAAAATCAGCATTATTTGAATTACTGTTAACTTTAGAGCAACATCATCTGCACATTCAACTATAGTTCCCTTCTCCTTCTCGTTTTTAAGGTTAAGGTAATCCCTTCTAAGATATCCGCTCTTGTCATAGCTTTAACAAATAACACCACCGGTCCTAGACTAACTATGCCCATTTATGTTTATACTACTTTTGCTAACACGAGTACTAGTCATTTCTCTATTTTCACTTACTAGAGCAGTAAATATAAATTCACCAGATTCTCTTTTACGAATGTTCTCGCTCCGAATTAAATCTCGAATCTCATCGAACATCAAACTTATTGACCCAGAAGAATTACTGACAGCAGCAACAGTAGTATTTCAACTATCAAACAATTGGGATAATAAAATCAAAGCACATACATCATCTTCAAAGCCAATATCAACTGAACTGAATTGATTAATGATCACATGGAATTCATTTATATAATTAACAATTGACGCACAATTGCTCATCTTCAAGTTAAACAGACGTCACATCAAATAGATCTTGTTGATCGCAGAGGGCTTCTTATACATATCCAATAAGGTTTTCATCAAACTTGCAGTGGTCTTCTCTTTCACAATATTAAATGCAACGTTATAAGCCAACGTCAGCATAATAACATTTATCGCTCGTCTATCTAGCAATTCCTAGTCAACTTTCTCCCTAGACAAGGGCAAGTGCAACTTCATCTGATATAGATAATATTCGATTTGCATCTTCCAGAAACTAAAGTCCTTCCCCTCAAATCTGTCGATTTTCACTTTTCTTTCTTCTATCGCCATCAATTCGCTTCAATTTAAACAAGCCTAACTACAAAACCAATTGTTGTATGGAACAAGCGATCGAATAATAATTAGACAGAATAAGAAAATAAATATAACATCAGATGTACGTGATTCGATCTTAGAGACCTAAATTCACAAGGAGAACAACAATGAATTCTACTATAAATCAAGTGAAGATTACACATAATACTTGAGTTATTCAAGCACTCTTAATATTTCTCATCTCTAATTACATCAAATAATACACAAATGTTTAGCCCTTACAATTCCTTGCAAAATAATCTTTTAAACTCGCAAAGGAATCAAACCCAAATCTTACCACAAGATTCAATTGGCTTTGACAGCTAAACCCTTAATGTAATAGCATTATCAAAATATATAGAGAAAACCCTCACAAGCGCTCAACATCGCTTCAAGCCTCTCTTGATTCTTCATAGTAATCAAGAACACCTTTTGACCAATATATATAGGCCTGACACCAACATGGAAATATAAACCAATAAGGAATCCAAAACAAATCTTTTGGTATCTTATTCGCACCCAAAGAAATCCAAAATATCTCTAATTTAAAAGTCTATGTTGAACTTTTCAAAATTTCCAACTCTAGAAAACTCCAATTCACTTAAGAAAATTGATTTTCGAACCTAGTCTTACTTTTCTCCACTTCTAAGTGATCAAGAAGGTCTTCTTACCAATATATGTAGGCCTGACACCAATAGGGAAATATAAACCAAGAAGGAATCCATAACAAATTTTTTGGTATCTTATTCACAACTAAAGAAATCCAAAATATCTCTAATTCAAAAGGTCATATTGAACTTTTCAAATGACCCGTGGGCAATTGTCACCACTTATGGACCCGAACCTGGATGATCTGATTCTAACTCTGTTCGTTTCATTTGAAGGATGAAAGGATCCCAAAGAATTGATCTTTCTTTTAGTTGTTCAATCTCTCTAAAAAAAATGTGAATGATGATTGGATTGATGAAAAAAAATCAAATTCTAGTTCGCGAACAATGATTCAGTTGATGATAAAGAAAAGAGGTGTTAAGCTTTTTATCATCATGGCGTCAAGCTATTGATGATCTTTTAACAATACCTTCTAAAGGATGGTGATTAACTGTATTTTGAAAGATGGAAAAAAAAAATCATTGGCTTATCAAATTATTTCCAACTCCATAAGACTCCAATTCAGTTAAGAAAATTGATTTCCAAACTCCGTCTTACTTTTCTCCGCTCTATTTATTTATTTATTTATGCAATTTAGATTTTCGTTTTGAGTTTAAACTCGAGACACGTTATAACATTGTAATCCAAAAAAAATGGTATAGAGATCCGTCTCCGCAGAAAGATGAACCATTTGAATTCGGACCTCAGATACAGGTAAAAGGTTCTGATCAAGTTCCGATCACAGCAACCCATAGATGAAGCTGCGCTTTTAACCATGTTCATATTATGCGTGGCTATTGACCCAAAAAAAAAATATATGTGTGGCTACAGAAACCAGAGTTATATAACAAGGTGTGTTCATAAAAGATTTTTGTTCTATTTAATATTTGAAATTACAAGGTGTGGCTGGAAAGATGCATGTTGACTGTTGAGCATCTACACATCTGAGCCTTCCACAAAAATTGTGACATAAAATTATGAAGGGACGTGGACATTTTAAGGTTGGCATCATATTTAAGTTTACGCACAGATGTGGTTTTTTACCACACTTTTTTAACCACATCATTTTTGACTCATTGACCAAATCCTCCAACTACTAAAACACACCGTTTTTGTGGCCCCATCCTTTACACGAGTTTAAATGCAGAAAATCTTTCTAATGTAGATAGACTTGTAATATAGACGTGAAATTTCATGAGCATGTGGAATGAAACTAATATTCTTCTTAAGGAATAATATTTTGTCTAGTGAGATTGAAGCACAAAATTTTGTAGGTTACGTTTATTAGTCATTGCGTTCAATCCGCCTGTTTAAATTTTTCATGCGGTGAGTCTCGTTCAATTGATATATCAATCTTGTCGGCTAATCTAGATAATAGATAGTACTTTCAAAAGTAATTGCATGTCTTTTTTGTTCCTCACTTAACACATGTTCAAATATCACGATCCGATTTCTCCTATATTCATGTGGGTTGAAAAGTCGAGCTCCGTGGCATCCGGGTGCAATTCAAGAGATCCATAAAGATTGATACGGCTAGCTCGTGGCAATGCCACAGGGCTCTTTGTGTTAGGAATTCAGGGATTAAATGATTATCATTTTTCATTTGTTTCACGAAAAATGAATGATTTAAAAAAAATTTTATAAATTATCGCATGTATCACTTGAAATAATTACTCAATGAAAATTTTTTGCATATTGACAACAATTTGTGTCTAAATATTTGCGTAAATAATAAAAATATTTTTTCTTTAAAAGCAATAATTTTTAGAAAAATATTTTTCAAGCTATCCATTTTTCAAAAAATAAATGGAGCTTCAATGATTATCATTTTAGAGGATTTTTAATGCAAGATTGGCCTCCAATTTGTATGCTTTACTTAAGAAATTGGATACCAAAGCTAAACTGGGGAAAATATATCACAAAAATCCTAAACTCATTGCAATTGTAACAATTCAATACTAAGCTTTTTTTTTTCAATTTAGTCGTAAACATTTTGTAATTGTGCCAATTCAATCCATCCGACCATCCGATGACATAATATTTTTTTTATTTCTTTATTTTTTTTTAATTTTTTCAAATTTTCCTTTTCCTTTTCTTTCTTCATTTTTCTTTCCTCTTCTTCCTCCAGTCGGTCGCCAGACCTCAGCAACCGGCCAGAGGGGACTACCGGTGAGGCTTGCTGGCCTCAAGCGAGGCTCGCCGTCACTGGGCAAGGCCAACCTAGCCGAGGGACACTTGTTTCGAATTATCGGGTGTTGCACGGACTTGTCCTCGGTCAAGAAATTTTGGCCCCGGAACCCCCACGCCCTCCCTCCCCAACCCTACACATGTCGACTTATATTGCAAGCTAATCTCGAGTATGCGATCCTTTTTCAATCATCTATTCATTTCATCAAATAGTATTTTGTCTTCTCCAATAACTTTTGTCCCCCCCTCCCTCCTTTTTCTTGGCGTCTTTCCCCTTGTCGAGACAAGACTTCCACCTCTAGAAGCAAGAAGAAAAGAAAGAAGAAGATGCCCATGGGGACCATGGGAAGTCGCAACGCGACCAAATCATCCCCACCGAAAAGACGAAACCACCCCCTTGATTTTCCGAAGCTTTGACGCGGACTTCATCGGAAAGCTGGTCCGCCTCACCTACCCCCGGATGCACCAAAACGCCCCTCTTGTCCAATCGGCGACGTCGGCTAAAACCTTCTCCGGCGTATGCCCCCGCTCGCTGTACGTATGGTCAACCGTATATATGCGTATCTGTGCATGAGATTTTCCACACATCGGAGGGTCGGGAATGATTGACTTAGTCGACAGCTCTTTGCTAAAATGCAAAATGTGATCCCATGACCTCATTCACGACATTATTCTCAATCTTCACATTACTTTATGGAACTTCTAGAAGCTAAGCACGGCAGACGGACATACCAAATTCAGAGGAAAGTTAAACAAATGTGCCGATCAAAAAAAATTATAGTTAATCAATGTGTCTCGTCATTTGAAGGACAAGGATAGACTTCAGAAAAAAAAAATATGTATATATACTTTTTGTTATGCCCATGCCCATGGTGATCCTTGGTTTGTCACTTTTGGTTAAGAACCTTTGCCTCCGTGGCCTGTTTTTGCACAAACCCTAATTTAATTGGATTTCAACCATATGAGAGAAACTTAGAATTTACCAACTTAAATTACCTACAATGAGAGCCTTGAACCGCGTAATTCTTGCCTTCAAGGGATGTATCTGTGTAGCGTGAACAATTGGGCCGAATCCCCTGAACCGAGATCGGTTCTTGAGCAAAAGAATTTAGGAACCTATTTGGTTTGCGATTCTTGGCCTTGAACTGATTTTGAGGCCAACGCTAGGGTAAAACCTGTTCAAAATTAAACCAGTCTCTTAATTGAGAACTTCGCCCAAACCAAAAAAAAAAATGAGATTGAGCATTCCAACATGAGCATGTCATTATGGTGTCCTAATATAGAATTTTCGCAAAATAGTGTATGAGATAGAGCAATTAAATAAGGAAATGAAACATAAAAATAAGTAGACCGGTTCTCGAATGATCCAGAACGCCAGTCGATTCAGTTCCATGATCGATTGGTTCAGTTATCGAATTCAAAAATCAAGAACCAACTCTGACGGGATCTGAAAACCTAGTCACCTTAAAATCGATCTCTCCTATATGTGTCTAGCTCTTATAACCCTTAATTTATTTATGGGGATGACTGTTGGATTTATTTATACTAACATATAAAATGTGATCCTGAGTACTCATTCAAGACACTGTTCTCTTTTTCATTATTTTATTGAACTTCCAGAAGTTAACAACCGCAGACGGACGTACCAAATTCAGAGGAAAATTTACAATAGTGCCAATGCAAATTATAATTAATCATCGTGTCTCGTCACTAAAGACAAGGATAGGTTTTACAAAAGATTTTATTATGTCTATATCCATGGTGATCAGTGATCATCACCTTTCGTTGAGAACCTTTGGCTCCGTGGCCCGTGTGCACAAACCCTAATTTAATTAAATTTCAATTATATGAGAGAAACTAGGAATTTATTGACTTGAATTACCTTCGGTGACAGCCTTCAAGCGCACAATTCGTGCCTTCAAGTGATGTATATGTGTCTAAGGATGAACAATCGGGCCAATTCAATCTAGAAGCCGAAATGAGATTGTTTCCCGGGCAAAAAAATTTAGAGAGAGAGAGAGAGTGTGTGTGTTCCAACCTAAGCATGCCATTATAATGTCCTAATAGAGAACTTTTGCAAAATTAATTTATAAAATAGAGCCATTAAAAAAGAAAAAGAAACGTAAAAAAAAAAAAGTAGACCAACTCTCAGATGACCTAGAATGCCAATCGGTTCGGTTCCACGATCGATCGATTCAGAAATTAGGAACCAATTGTGACAGGGACTGACCAACCTACCCACCCTAGAACCGATCCCTCCTATATGTGTCTACATTCTTAATTTATGCATGGAAATAACATGTTGGATTTATTCATACTAACATGATGAACAAGTAGCAACAAAAATATTATGTAAATCCCACACTAATTTGACTACTTCTAGCAAGCCTTAGGGACAAGTCTTTGAATGTGCCACTGGTCCCTTTGGTTCCCAAAATTTGAAAAGATCAAAAAGAACTACCAATACCACGCTTTTGATCCAGATTTTGGTAGATACTTCCCATAAAGTCAAGGGAGGGCAGCACTGTCTTCTTTCTCTTGAACCAACTATGTGGACTTATCACCAATCCCTCTTTCATACAACAATCAACAAATTGCTTTTATTTTTGTTGAAAAAAAAACTTTTTTTAAGCATGGAAAATTAAAATAAAAATCTCCTACATAAACATATGCAGTACAGTGGAAGAATTCCATGTGAGTACAACATTGAGACTATAAATGTAAAACCCATTCATTTTGCCAAAAACCAAGTTGTAACCTCCTCCTCCTCCTCCTCCTCCTCCTCCTCTTCTTCTTGAACTTCATGTCAGCAATTGGACCGGAGAGCAGGTGATGATTTGAAAATCATTGGCCCCCAATTTGTCTCTGCCTTCAAAGATTCCTACCAACCATTTTGTGATCTACAACACCCGGATCTCTCCTCTCATTCTGTCAATTTTTCCATGTCTTGACGAGGAAATTATGATGGTTGCTTAGTGTTTACATCCAAGAAGTGCAAGTTCTGAAGTTCCTGCTCAGTTCAATCAGAAGCTTTGTCTGCAAATGGCTGTGAAGAAGATCTCATGGAGTTGTATTGTCACGGGCTGTTACAGAACAAAGGAAGAAACCAAGGAGGGCAACCCCAAGAAGGAGGTGACGAAGCAGAACTCGTTCCAGAGGCTCTTTCTAATGGATTTGAGCAATCCCAGCTCAACGACACTCTCAGAGGACCTCTCGATATCGCTCGCGGGATCAAACCTCTGCGTGTTCACCCTCCAGGAGCTGAAGCTGATCACGCAGAGTTTCTCGTCAAGCAACTTCCTCGGGGAAGGCGGGTTCGGGCCAGTGCACAAGGGGTTCATCGACGACAAGCTGAGGCCCGGGCTGAAGGCGCAGCCGGTGGCGGTCAAGCTCTTGGATTTGGAAGGGCTGCAGGGTCATAGGGAGTGGTTGGTATGTCCAAAGACCTCACTGTCATCCTAACAAAACCGGAGACGTTTTCCTTGCAAATGATGTGGACTTCAATGATTTTGATTCTTTCTTATTCACAGACAGAAGTGATTTTTCTTGGGCAACTGAGGCATCCTCATCTGGTGAAGCTGATTGGCTATTGCTGTGAAGATGAACATAGACTTCTGGTCTATGAATACATGCCTAGAGGGAGCTTAGAAAACCAAATATTCAGAAGTATGTAGTCGATCAATCCACAGAGTCAAACAACATTATCTCTCATTTGTGGCTTACAAGGAAACTAATGCACCCGTACCGGTTTTCAGGGTACTCGGCAACGTTACCGTGGTCCGCGAGAATGAAAATAGCGGTCGGTGCGGCAAAGGGCCTGGCATTCCTGCACGAAGCAGAGAACCCGGTCATCTATAGAGATTTCAAGGCATCAAACATTTTGTTAGACTCTGTGAGCATCTATTCAATGTCTTGTTTGTCTTCTTATCCCCAACTCGTGTGGTTCATTGCAATTGAATGATACGGTCGCTTTGTTTCTCATTGACTTTTGCGAATTTTACGCAGGATTACACGGCAAAGCTCTCAGATTTTGGACTGGCAAAAGATGGTCCGGAAGGTGACGACACACATGTCTCAACCAGAGTAATGGGTACACAAGGCTATGCTGCCCCTGAATACATCATGACTGGTAACTTCTTTTTTTCTTCCCTAAGATTACCCAAAAAAAGTTTAATTCTTTTTGCCTATAAAACATATTATTATTATTTACTAAATAAAGGCAAACCCACCGCCGAGCGAAACAGCTCATTCATAAAAGGGTCGCATTATCTTTCAATAGGTCATGACTTCGAGTCATATAGTGAGCATTTGCTACTTCATGTAGATAGAATTCATGATTTGCAGCACGTTGATAGCGCTAGGATGACAAGTTTATATACCTCTAGACTTGGTAGTTTGGTCTAAACCAAACATACTGTAGCGGGTACATGACCCTTATGATCCTATCCACGAGGGACAGTTGCTTTGATCACCTTCCCACCCTTTCAAGTAATAAAAATAAGTCATCACTAAAATCAAATTTGTGTCTACTTGCCTTTTTAGGCCATTTGACGGCGTTGAGCGACGTCTATAGCTTCGGTGTGGTACTCTTGGAACTCCTCACAGGAAGGAAGTCCGTGGACAAGAGCCGTCCGCACCGGGAGCAAAACCTTGCGGAGTGGGCTCGGCCCATGCTGAACGACCCCAAGAAGCTTGCACGGGTGATGGACCCGAGGCTCGAGGGGCAGTACTCCGAGAGTGGGGCACGGAAGGCGGCCGCGCTGGCCTACCGGTGCCTGAGCCACAGGCCTAAGATGAGGCCAACCATGAGCACAGTGGTCAAGACCTTGGAGCCACTCAAGGACTTTGACGACATCCCAATTGGCCCATTTGTGTACACAGTCCCGATGGACATTGACCCCCTGCAGAAAGAAGAAGGGAAAGAGAAGGAAGTGAAGAGAAGGAATGGGCATCGTCACCATGGCCATAGACACCATCATCAAGATGTTAGGTCTCCCCATAAGTCACCAATTCACTCTGATTCCACTCATAGAAGTCACAACCACAGGAATGGACTGAATTCTCCCTTGAGAAACTTCTGAAGTTCAAAGTAGATAAGAAAAGAAATCCATTGCGGTTGGGAATAGATTTGCCAAATAGTGTACATTATAGGGTTCAAGTGCAAGGTTTAACTCTTGCAATCGAGGACAAGTGAGGATGCTTTTGTCTTTTCCTTTTGTCTTTGGGACAATCGACAAGTGTCTACGGAACACTATTGTATTTCGAAAAATGTAAAAGATGCTATTTTTTTCATAGTCACTTTTTCTCTTTTAAGCATCACCTTTAATCAATAACCCCCCACTTTTTTAATGATTTTGTACTCGAGGGAAATATGTAAATTGACTTATGTGTCCATGGATAAAGCCATTTGAATTTCATGTATTCATCGAACCTAACTTTAATTTCATGAAATAAAACGTTCAAAGTTGGGTAACCACCGACTTTATGTACCTTAAAAAAAATGAAAAAGCTTAAGATTGTCAAAAAAACAGCTAAGCAAGTTGAACACGTGCTGTGAGATGGTTTACAAGAGACAAGTTGCCTCCACCCTTTTCTGAATCATCATCATCATCATCATATAAATCTTGTTCACAAAATATATATAAATATATATTTATTTGTATGAAGTGATTTGGGGACTATCTTCCTCGGAAAATTATAACTACGACTTCATGCTAAGAAAGAATCTTCATCGTACTATTCCCTAATAATTTACACGTCCATGCTGAGATCAACACGGAAGGAGCAAGATGATTACAGGAAAAGAATATGCTGAAGAAACCAATCTAAAAGTCAAACTGAAAACCTCTCGCGATCATGGAGGAATCGATCGACGAATCTTAGCCTGCGTGTTCCTTTGCATAGACCAATAATTCAAGCGTCTTTTTTGGTTCTTAATCAAGTTTTGTTTTGTCGTGTGAAGGAAAAGTAGCAATCACGAACATGATAAGAAGATTATCATGCAAATTTAGCCAAAAGGACTAATTGGTCGCCGGGATAGATGTGATGGTTGAAGTAGCCGACCTCCTTTTTTTTTCCCGGTTTCTATAAGGCAGAATGATGGGATTTGTTTTATTTCGGTTGAAATTATTTGTGTTGGATGAAAGTTTGATGTTATCGTCGGAATTAAGCAGCTGGGAGTGCGAATTAGTAACAACATAGTGCTCTACTCGAAGATGTTAAACAAATTATGAATGAAAAAGGCACACTGAGACATCGCACTATTGCTAACGATCATAACAGATTGCGAGTTGAACATTATTAGAGATGACTCATAAAATGTCCTATAATGCTCGTATGATTAGGAAATTACTGGCAGATGCACTTGCTACAATGAGCTACCAGATCAATAGATCTTCATCCTTGCGATTAGATGCGCAAATCTCGAGAAAGTATGATCAAGTGACGTTGTTGATTCTTTGTCTTTAGAATATTATGTTGCTCATTTTATATTCGAGAAGTGATGGTAAGCTCATGATGGTAAGCTCAATGGGATGGTAAGAAAGTGCATATTTCAAGACTATGTACAAGATGAGTGAGGTTATCGAATATAGTGCACTACATGAATTCACATGTTGTCGGTAGAGAAGTTGCATTTGATGCCCCAATAATTTTGGTTATGAGTGATTATTGCATTGTTCATCGAATCTAGATTGTGTTTAGCTCAACATAGATTTGAAACTAGAAACTCCTGAAGTAGAAAGTGCTTGCACGATAAGCGACATAGATAGTGATTGTAGAGAGGTGTGGTCTAGAGCCAACAATTGTTGTCAATTTATGTATGTAATGATGTCTTTGCTTTATTTGTGGTTGAAGAGGTTGTGCTGGAAAATTCTTGTGGTGTAATTAAAGATGCAAATAGAGTACGTGTCTTGATGAGGTTCACCATAGCACTTTTTGAACTTGAAAAATGTTTGTGGTGGTTGAGCTCGCAAGGGCCGGCTTGTGGGAGAGTAGAGATGATCAGATTCCAACGATGTATTGTGACTTAGGGCGCGCATGAGAACGTTTCTATTTCGCTATTTTTGTGGAATATGTTCGGAACAGAAACTCGCTTGGCAACACAAATCTGTTTTTCTATTTCTGGAATAAAAAACTGTTCCACAAATATATTTTGGCCCAAAACTAAAAACAAAAAATTTTTGTTTCTGGTAGAAATAGAAAAATCTATTTTTATTCCAGAAATTATTTCTGGAACAGAATGGTTGTCATGCGCGCCCTTAGTTCCAACGTCAAGTTAGGAGATTGTTACAAATATTTCTCGAGTTTGAGCATGTAAATGAAATCCGATCCACGTATTGAGTAGATGTTCTAAAAGTGATTTTCTATGTATTATCCAAGTCTTTATATATATATATATATATAATGAGTGAGTCTTCTTCATAAATTGCATCCAAGAGGAGCTTTTGGTGTTCAAGCTACTAAATATTGTGGCAAGGTTTGTGTATTTATCTATGAGATTCAAAGATTATTCTGTGAGATATTGGGAGAGCAAAACACTATGTCGCTTACTAGATGTATATGGGTTAGGAAACACTGAATGTTGAGTAATTCTAATGTTATGGTAATCTTTGTTGTGTCGCTTGATTTATAGTATAATCCCACGCCATTCTCACGTGAAGTAAATTTTGTCGGCCAAATCACATTTAGTTTGCAATATATGTTCTAGTTCTTATTTATTTATTGACCAATTAGTCCAAATTAATCTTTTATCACGTTTGAATCAGCCAACATGTTTTTATTCAAATTTCTCGAAAGCAAACAAACGAGGAATAATAGGACTCACTTTCTGTGCCTTATTTTCGTCCAAAAATTATAAGACACGGGGAAAAAAGAACTGTGGGTATGTCTCGTGGAACTTTTACCTCTTGAGGTTTTTAGTTTAATAATCAATTTTAACTTAAAATTGAATGCCTTGAATCTTTAGGTATGTTTATTGAGGAATATCTAAGGTGGCCTCCGTTTTCTTCATCCTAGAAAATTAGTTTTTAATGGGAAAATCACTAAATGGTGTTGTTTCGATGTGCTTAGATATTAATTAAAAAAAATTGCGCAGAAGAGAAAATTGTTTAAGTTCTGGATATTGATAAATTTTCATAAAAAGTGCATCAACTTATTTATAAGATTTATTAGACAAATTTCTAAGTAACGTATTGTTGGCACCTGATTTTTAATCAGTTTTTCTTTGAAACAATTATTTAAAATATAATAAAAATTCATGAAATTTGAAAATTAAATTTGAAAGCCTTGACCAAGCCTAAGAAATGAATTTGGAACAAAAAAATATTTTCATCAATTTTTTCCGAATTTTCAGCATTTCTTTTAATTTGAAATTATCCCAAAAATAAGAAAAATAGCATTTGTGACTAGAAAAATACAAAAAAAAATAGACATTATTCTTTTTTTTAATTTCAACTTCATTTTTGTCACTTCAGATATCAAAAATTCAATCAGGGACCTTGATTTCCAAAACTTTGCAATTTGGTCCCTAAAAGAGCAAAAATCACAAATTGAGTCATTTTTAGTGCTTTTTTTTCACTTTGTGCTAGTTATGACATTTGATCCTTATGCCTTCCAATTGAACCAATTATTTCTCATATTAGGAATTTGGAAAATGGGCAAAAATATTTTTCAATTTAGTCCTCGATTTTCAATTAATGACAAATTGATCATTGAACCTTCACCCATAGGTTTTTCAGCATTTCAAACACATTGGTGGAGTTGAATCGACTTGATTTTGTCGTTAAGGATCTGGATTTGCCATTTCTCCTATTCGGGTCAAACTTAGACTTTGGGGGTTTTGCACTAAATAAAATGAAATTTCCCCAAAATTGTCATTCCTAGATAATACACATGCTGTAGAATCCGATTATGGCTTTAGTTTTATGAAATTTGGTCATTTTAAAGCCTAATTGGGAAATATTTGCGCATCCGTCCTACCTGGCTGGTCTCCATCTTCCCCATCTTTCCCCAAACCTCATTCTCGTGCGCAGGAAGAAGACGTGAACGGGAGTGCCAAATTCAAGGAGTAAATGGCCATGCCTGAACACCAAAAGACCCCCACCAGATTGCTAATCGAGTCTGGCGACATTTGGACCTAAACGCACGTGTGTGCACGTGCAGGGAGGCTCGGTAGAAACTCCCTCAGGTGCGCCAAAAATTGGAAGCCCCTGTGACCGATTCCACTCAATTTTGGATAAAAGAGAAAAATTATGTTGCGGGAAATCTCCGTGAACCGGCCATCAGAATATAGAGAGGAGGGAAACAAGAGAGAGAAAACTCTCTGCAAGTTTGGGAATCCGCCATTGAAGAAAATGGGACCATGACGACGTTCGAGCTCATCTCTGCCGACAACTAGACATCCCCGAAGCTCGAGATTACTTTCGGAGGCTCTGTGATACTGTAAGGATCGTCAACGACCTCTTGGCGTCGAGTTTCATTGCCGAAAACGATAAACGCCATTGTTGAGTACTTGAAGCTTTTCTAATGGCGATTCTTCCATTTATACCTATTTTTTCTTTGAAATTTCCATTTGAATTGAGTCTATAGTATTGCCCTAAGCCCGAATCCACCTTCTTTTTGCATCAATGCTGTGTGAAACCTCGTATGCAAACCTCGAGAACTCGCGGAACCTTCGCGAGCTTGTGACCTCCACGTGCACGAAACCGAACCCCTTCGGTTGCGCAAGTAAGTCTCCTCACATCCATGAGGGTCGGGAACCTTTGTTAGCATTCCAAAAACTTACTCTCAGGAAGTAGAGTCCTTTGATTATTAGACTTCACAATGCTGATGAGTGTTGGGGTATGGTCCATACTGCACTACGACAAGAAAGCATGCAGATCCCACTCCATGCTGAGCGGACGGAAGTTCGAGAGAGCTACCCCCAGCGGGGTCTTAAGGGGGCAGCGCCCCCTAAACACCAAAAAACTTTTTTATGATTTAAGCCCATGTTTTTCCTTTAGCAGTTTGAGTTTGGGCTCATGAATAGCCGCTATTATATATACTTTTTTTTCTCTTGTAATTGAGAGATGTAACGAGAGGTGTGAGGTGCAGATTACAGTGAAATCCTCTGCTGGACGTAGCCCTAGTTTAAGGATGAACTATGATAAAATATCGCGTCTCAATTTCCTTTTCTTACTTTACGTTTTACTTCGACTTGATTGTGCACCGAATCCTAACAATGGAGATTGAATTACTTCCAGCATAGCTTTGTTAAAATTCGAAAGATCTCTAAACCCCGGGTCAATTGCGCCCCCCCCCCCCCCAATTTCTCCATTTTCTTTAGTTTTGGGTATCTATCATCTCCTCCAATGGATGTCTCTCTTTGATTCACATTATTTCCACCAAAAGGAAGCTATCCTTCGCTCAATTGCCCTACAAATAGAGTTTTGGAATTTTAAAGATTAACATCGCATACTGGGGAATTTTGCTTGCACCACAGACTTTATTAAAGTTTCCTTCTCAGCTCTAGATATAAGCTTCTCCTTTTTGCCTCTTTGAACTCCCCCAATCGGAAGGGATGCCTGGATACTTCCCTGTCTTATCTATCACAGGTACCCTCAATTCATCCGCCATATTTTTCTGTAGGTTTGGTGGACAGCCACAACTAAAAGTAAATCCCGAACTTGTTTAAATTTATGGCTCGGCCCATCGCATAACAATACTCGTTCAAAATCCCTGCTAAATTCTGACATTCGCTAATTTTCCCATCAAGAAAAAAAGATGGCATCATCCGCAAGCAGCAAGTCTGAAAGTGTTGGGCAGAAATTGTTTAGTTTAATACCTATTATGATGCCATCTTCTGTAGCTTTGTGTAGTAAAATGGGGCAGCGCATTAACCAGAATAATGAAGAAATAGGGAGAGAGGGGACCACCTTGTCGAATGTCGCGAGTTGGGTGGAAATATTATAGGGGTTCCCCCATTGAATTTTACACTGAAGAGGACCGTAAAATTACAATTCATAATCATTGTCACCCATTTCTCACGGAATCCCACCTTTTGCATGTCAAGTTTCATCAAAACTGCCTGGAACTTTTTTTTCCTCTTTCTGACTCTCAATTGATGGTAAAACCTCCTAGCCAATTAGTATGTCGTCTTGGATTTGGCATCCACTAACAAAGGCGCTTTGCTCCACGGCAATAAGTGCAGGGAGCCAAGGTTTCAGACGGTTAGTCAAGCTTTTGATATGATTTTGTAGTTGACATTACAAAAGACTTATGGGTCTGTTCTGGCTCATATTTATCTGGGTGAGGGCCTTTGGGAATAAGGGTAATGAGAGTTTTGTTGATCTTTGGGTCCAGCATACATACATGTTACAAAGAAAATCCTTGACCATTTGGAATATAATATATCAAACTAAATAATTTCCCAACGATGCTGGTAGAACTGGCCATTAATAAGTCCATCCGGTCTTGGGACTTTTGTGGGTGCTATTGAAAGACAGCATTTCTCACCTCCTCCATTGTTACCGGTGCCCCGAGTGCCTCATTCATTGTCCCTTGTACTATGCAAGGGCATTGCTCCAATATCGGTTGAAAGTTTTTAGCTCGTGTAGTGGAGTAAAGCATGTGATAAAACTCAGTCTGCATGTTCTTTTTTTTTTTTCTCGATCATTTTTCTCACGGCACCAAATCGAGTCATCAATTTTCAGCATGCAGATTTTATTTCGCTATCTACGCTGCACAGTAGTAGTAGCATGGAAGAATTTAGTATTTCTATCTCGTCACTTCAGCCAATTAACACGAGATCTTAGTCTCCCAATATATCTCTTCCTGCCTCCACGGCTTTTCTATTTCCTACAAATTAATAGCCAGTGTTTCCCATTTGGATTGTCCTTCCGAACCCCTGTTTGTAAGTTCTATCAATTGTCTCTTTAGAACTTCAATTTGAACCCTTTCTTTGTGCATTGCATTTTGGGAAAAGAGAGAGGAGGATTGGGCTAGGATCAGAACCAATAGCCGGTAATGCATGGGCTTCCGCATTGGGAAACGACAGCCTCCATTCAAACTCACCGAGCACTCGGTCCAGTCTTTTTTTCACTAGGTTTTCCCCTTATCTATTGTTGGGCCACATGAATGCACGACCCTTACTTTCAATGTCAATTAGTTCGCAATCATTTAGGAAATCTTGAAATGCCACAAACCTATAATGGTCTGCTTCTCTCTTCCCAACTTTCGCCCGGTGGTATAATATCTCATTGAAATCTCCCATGCAAAGCCAAGGGAGATGATTTGAAGAGTGAATGTCTCCTAGTTGCTGCCATAGTTTCAATCTCTCCTGAAAATTAGTAGAAGCATGAAGGAAGGTGAGTCTCATCATTCTTCCACTGCTGGGTGCTCTACATGTAACATCGATGAATTCGGCCGAGCAGTTTTAAATGTTCAGATAAACCTCATCATTCCACAAAAGAGCTAAGCTTGCTGTACCCACTGGTTCTACGACTTTTAAGTGCTGGAATTGAAGTCGCCTACGGATTCGGTCCACCATCACTTCCTTATGTTTGGTTTCCATCAAAATCACCATAGTGAGCCTTTCTTGAGTCACAATGGCTTGTGAAGGCTAGGAAGTCAGGGGTATGCCCAAACCCTAACAATCCCAACTCAATAGCTTTATCTAATCCCCGGTAACTTATTAGGGCAAGCCACCGCCTAACACCACAAAATGTTCAGATACCCTATTCAAAATTCCAAACAAATGCCCTAACCAACAAATCTTGAACTCCTTAGAAAGCTACTGTTAAATCCAAAAAAGCACCATAACAGCGACTAAAATAATCCTTAAAACCCATAGAAATGTAGCGATGTGATCACTTTAGGCACTAAAAAAAAAAAGAATCCTAGCCTTTTTTTCTAACAGGCATTTTGTCGAACATGTTTGCAGCACCAAGGCTAAAGCTTTCGACCAGCGATGGAGAAGGAACCGCAACCAGACCCAACAGCACGATTTTGCTGCAGCAGAGGTGAAGCGTGAGGTGGTGGAGGTAATGGCTGGCTAGGAGGTGCAATGGCGGAGGGACGTTTTTGAGCACTTCTAGAAAGAAGGGGGAAACACAACAGGGAAAGGGAGCTCCCGTTTGGGGAGAGAAGTTCACATGACCAAAAACTCCATCCAACTCCATATTAGATTAAATAAAAAAAAATTTACATCTTTCCTTCATTAAAACGATTAATTAATTACAATATTAATTAATAAAGCCCATACAAATAATATTTTTACATGGATGCCTTTGCGTAAATGCAAAGATCTTTGGTTTAAAGCTGCTCCAACCGCACCCTCTTAAACAGACCATTAGAGCTCGCATTTTATCTTATAACCACCATGCACCATGGTGGGCCGGCATCAGAACTTGCTTAAAGAGATGTACAAACTCAAGCAAGCCTAATTCACTAGAATGCCACTGGATAATTGCCAAGAAGGCTTCCAAAACACCACGAATCGATTCTCTTTTATGGTCGTTGCATGCATAGACTACTTGGTCAAGACAATCTCATACACGTCCACCGCGTAAAGACTTGAGACCTCCTAGGAATTGCAGAAACAGGGAGATTGGGAGAGGGTCGGGCCCGTGCGATCGGGATTGGCGACTGGCGAGGGCAACGAGTCGCGCCAGTGAGGGTGGGTCAAGTGGCATCGGCGGAGGTGGCATCATGCGAACCGGGGTTGCGGGTTTGGTCATTGCACCACGCACCGTGGGGTCGCCATGGGAATTTGCTTAAAGGGATGTGTGTGAACTCGAGCAAGCCTAATTCACTAAAATGCCCCCCTTGACACTTGCCAAGAATGATTCCGGAAAACCTTTTTTTTTTGTCTTGTCTTGTTTCGTCCTCGTCGCATGCAGAGATTATACGGTCAAGGCAATTCCATACACGTTCACCGCGTAAATTGCTCGAAACCAATTCACACTCTCCCGTTTACTTCCTCGAAGTTACGCAGAAACAGGGCAACATCATACCAAAGAAAAAGCTCATGACTTTCTTCTCTATTTAAGAGCACTAATTTTCAAATATCGGTCATGATTTTTGTCTTAATATTCTAAAACACATGAAACGAAAATGTAGAAGAGAAGCCGTTCCTTGAGCAAGCGTCGACGGCCTTCTAATTTCTCTCCTCTTTCGGCGTTCTTGCTCTTTGGGTTTGAAAGAAAGGAAGCGAGAGAGATGCAAGGGGACTTGCGCATGGACAAGGCGCTCAGAAGGCGGCGACAACGTCCGCGCCGTGGCCGTGGGCGGCACCGCGTCAAGGAAGACGAGGTCGCCCTCCGTGGTTGTTTGTTCCTCCTCTTCGTCGTGGCCATGGCTCTGGGCATGTACTTTCTCCTTAACCTGTTAGGGTTTGCCAGCACATAGCACAATTCGATCCAAGTGATGATCACAAGTTATAGAGAGAGGATCTATCTCCATACACCCTCGAACGCCGGGACCGTCGATTGTCGTCAAGTCTCAATCACGATCCGAAGTACGCACTTGATCCGTGTGGGGTCAAAGAAGAATCTTGTAAGAGGCCCCGGACTTGGACGTATCGACCTGTATGTGCGTGTTCGTGGGGTTGAAAATAATTAATGGGGTGCATGGGGCTAGATCCCATCTTGTACTAGTTGCTTTCTTGTGTCCTTATTTCAGTTAAAAACAATGTCAAACTTTGATCATTGCCACTTACTTTTTGAGGTTCTTATTTAGCAAGTGATTTTCGTTAGTGAAATCGGCATGATTCTTTATCACTCTTCAAAGAAAATTTGAATGAAAGATGATGGTGAAAGAAGCCATGGACAAGGGACGTATATTCAATTTGAATATACAATTCAAACTAGCTAATCAATCAATAGGCATGTTGCTCCGGTGGTAAATGGATTGAGAGGTAGCAACGCTAGTATCATACGAGCAGGGTTTAATTCCTGCGCTCTGCAAAATGGCAGAACAAAAGTTTAAGAGAAGAGAGTTAGAAATAGGATAGATAAATTTAAAAAAAAAAAAACTAATCAGAATCACCGGTCGTGATCCTTCACTTGAATGTGACTTTTAATTTCAAGAGCCAGCGAATGTTAGGCATTATTCAGACAACTCAAGCCCAATTGTCCAACGGACCCGATTATCGAGAGAGTCCATCCAATGGTCCAATGCTCTTAGGCTTACTAGAAAGCCCACACACAAGATTAATGGATATTTTGTACCCGTCTTCACATATTTTCCCAAAAGCACATTGCTAAATCCACTAGCAATTTACATATATACCCTTAAGATACAAAATGTTCTTAGGTAGGAAGACAGTGTCATTAAAGTGCAATAGAGCTTTGCATACGAGCAATGTGGAAGTTTTGGATCATCATATTTGCGCGTTCTTTTGGAAAAAAAAATTGGCCAAAAAGTCATAAATTTATTGCACTTCTGCTAATATAGTTTTAAATCTTTTAATTGTGCCAATTGAGTCTATTCGACCGATTTTTCGCAAGAAATTACCGACGTGGATGCTGACTATTGTACGTGAGACAGTTAGCATTGAGGTTGATAACTTTTTTAAAATTTTTAAGTATTTTTACGAAATATTTTTTTTCTTTCTTTTCTTTTCATTCTTTTTTTCCCTTTATTGTCACTAGAAACTGAGAGGGCCACAACCCTTGTCGGTTGTAGAAACAAAAAAAAGAGAAAAAAATAATAAATAAGAATGTAAAAAAATTAGAAATGAAAATTTTATTAAAAATTCTCTAGTCAACGTTAGCCATATCAGTAAGACGGCCAATGCCATGTTAGCAATTTCTTGCCAAAATTAGCCAAATAAATTTAATTGATAAAATGTGAAAATGTTTTAAACTCAATTGGCACAATTAAAAATTTTAGAACTAAATTAACAAAAGCACAATAGATTTAGGATTTTTGGGACGATTTTTCCTCTCTTGGGGCCATCATCAAGAGCATGGACCCTGTGTGCCTTTAACAATTTTTTTTTTAGTCGAAGGAAATATCTTCATTTCATATCAAAGAAACATACATCACTTAAATAAAAATGAAAATTCCACAAAGCAAGTAAGTCTGAAAAATAAATCAACTTGATCCAGCTTGTAGAAACTCGCTCATTCTTTAAGGACGGATTTTACATTTCATCCAAGTACAACCGATGGCCGATCATCGAATCTCGCATCATCATTAATGATGAGCACGCATCCTGAAATCTCTCTCTAGTAGCTACAACTTTGCCAAAAGACGGTGTGCGCCTAAATTTGGCATCCCCTAACACCATTATTGCACAGAAATAATAACAACCTCAACAAGTTGAAAGAACAAAAAAAATGCCTCACAAATCCCAAATCTATTTCTTAATCGGAATAGAAGAGTATCCAAATCTAAATATAACTCTAAATCAAGAGAGGGTAATTGCAAAAGGATACCTGTATTGCAAAAAGATACCTATTGATCACAAAATCACTTTTAGATAAGCCTTTAGTAATTACTCGGTATGTATGGACTATAATGATTTGCCATAGATATTCAAGTGATTTTTAAAAATGACAAAAGAAAGAGGTAATTTATCTTATGGGGATCGATGTATTCAACATTCAAACCGTCTCTTAGGAAGGTTACAGTTTAATTAGGGTTGGTAAGGCAGAGAAGAAAACACCCTAGGAAGTGAAAGTACTCTGTCTGCATGTGTTATTTTCACCATGTTTTACCTCTCTTAAAGTATCACTTTTCTACTTTGAAGGGTAAAATTCTCAATTATCTTTAGTAAAAGAGCTGCCTTTCGCTACTACGAAGGGCCACAAAAGGAGCGCCCTCCAATTTCCGGTAACTTGGGTCGCGACTTTCCTGAGGCAGAGGAGTTAGAAAATTTAAGCGAAGCGAGAGTATATCTACTTCGTGAAAAATAAATAATTTTAAAAATATTTTTCTAAATAAATAAATAAGACATTCATGAAAATATTTAGATATAGAAGCTTTGTTCGTTTCGCAGAAAATGCGATGTTTCTGAAATATATTATTTAGGAATTTATTTTTTGGTGTGCAGCTGAATCGTAAAAATGAATTGAAAAATATTTTTTTACTGTTTAATTATAAAAATTGGATTTAATTTTCCTTCGTAAACTTCTTTTAATAATATCTTATCTTAATTTTTATATTATTTTTTTTATTTTTAATAACCATAAAAAAATATAAATTTTATTTATTTTTACTGTTTCTCTTTTCTCTTTCCCTTTTCTTTTATTATTTTTCGTTTTTTCCTTCCTCCACTATAACCAGCCGACAACAATCGCTGGCAAACTCAAGGCTTGTCGACTAAGGAAGAGGAAAAAAGAAAAGAAAAGAAAAATAAAATTATTAAGAGTAAAAATAAAGGATATTTTAAAAAATAAAATAATTGAAAATTTTTTAAATAATCGAAGTAAAAAAGGAAGGTAATGAAGTGGAGGGAGGAAAGATGAGGGAAAATATTTTTGTCTCTTCAAAAGCAAGAAACTATTTTCCTCACTTTTGATGGTGACTTTTCATTAAAGAAAATTTTTTTTCTTGACTTGTGCATTTTTCATACCAATTGTCATAAAATCCGAAAAATATTTTTTTGGAAGTCGTTTTTCACAAAATGAATGGAGCCAAAATGTCATCAATAACGATTTTTTTTTTGGTTGTTGATTTGCTATTTTAAATGATATAATCGATAATTTTTAAATAAATATTTTTTTTGGTGTTTATTTTTCGCATAACAAATGGAATTTACAGGAAGAGGGGATCCCTTGTCATGATGACTACTTTGTGAACTAATGAAGTAGTAGTAGTGATAATTATGTGGCACGGATGACTCCATCTTTATACAAAGTCCAACTAGGCCCATGTTACATGCAAGATATGATGTCCTATGCAATCTAGTTATGACAATGCATTGAAATTCTCAGTCAAAGTTGTAATCGAGAATGAAATATTCATATCTCGTATAAATACATGTCGATTAGATTTGTGCATATGATTGAATTGGTGACTTGACAATATATTTGGGACACAATAAGACAAAGAGATTGAATTGCATTGTAACTAGAGCTGACGGGTTCATTATATTTTTAAAACATTCCCATTGTCTGGTTGGCCATAATATATTGCTAGGTGTTACTTATGACTTGTAGGATTTAGTAGTTGGTTGGGACAATCAATTCTCTCGAAAGTATTAATGCGTTAATACATGTCTTATTGCCAACTCGGTAATGAACTTATGAATGTCATACACCTTAGCCAATAAAATGATGATGTTGAACGTGAAAGGATATATTACAAATATGTTTGCAATCATGACTATCAAATTAGTCGAGTTGAATTTAAATTAAATGAGATTTAATTTAATTCTTATTTTTTGGTTATGAACGTGATGCACATGTTTGCCCAAAATGAACATATGTTGATGTGCCCAATTGCGCACGTGAGATTGCACACCTGCTGATTATTTTTGTTTGGTTTTAACATGTGTGTGTACGCGCGTGTGATACACGCATGAAAAAAAAAACAAAACTGGAAAGTGCGTGCACTTGGTCAGCAACTATTGCTGACTGTCGCGACCCTCTAAAAAAATTTTAAATTTTAAAAGGGGTTAACGGATTATTAGGTTAATTAGATTTGACTAGCCTAACGCGGACCCTCCCAAGCCCTACCGAATCGCAACTTTGGTTTTTGTTTAAATGATTTTAAAATTTGGAGTCGCCACTAATCGTTCTTGGTAGGTCGATTAGAAACCTAAATAAATTAGCGGGAGAACTAATTTATTCCTGCGAACCAGAGATTAGGAGCTCGGGGACTTGGTTACACTAGTTAATTAAAACTAATGCCCTTTCGGTACCTTAATTTCATGGATATCCTAATTCGGCAACTCAGGCTTGGTTTATTCCTAAGGTTATAGTAGGGTATTCTCTTTTGTGTTTTACTTTTTAAATAGGATGCATGGATGGTATATATTTTTATTTGTTATATTTTTTTAAGTGTTAAAGATTCCCTGAAGCCGAAAAAAGGAGTGTGTTAACGACTTCTGTGCAGTATTACAACCTACTTATCTTTTGGGTCTGATGATTCAAAAATTAAATTATAGGAAGTACATGACAGTGAATAAACACCTCCAATGGGAGGCCTAGCATTGGCTTGGCTCTTCCCTTTGGGATTTAAGGTACAGGTATTTAAGTTGCAAGTATTTAAACTACTGTAAGTAAAAACCTCCAATGGGAGGCTAAGCATTGGCTTGGCTCTTCCCTTTGGGATTTAAGGTACATGTATTTAAGTTGCAGGTATTTAACTACTGTAAGTAAAAACCTCCAATGGGAGGCTAAGCATTGGCTTGGCTCTTCCCTTTGGGATTTAAGGTACATGTATTTAAGTTGCAAGTATTTAACTACTGTAAGTAAAAACCTCCAATGGGAGGCTAAGCATTGGCTTGGCTCTTCCCTTTGGGATTTAAGGTATAGGTATTTAAGTTGGAGGTATTTAACTACTGTAAGTAAAAACCTCCAATGGGAGGCTAAGCATTGGCTTGGCTCTTCCCTTTGGGATTTAAGGTACAGGTATTTAAGTTGCAGGTATTTAACTACTGTAAGTAAAAACCTCCAATGGGAGGCTAAGCATTGACTTGGCTCTTCCCTTTGGGATTTATGGTGCAGGTATTTAAATTGCGGATGGACTTTGTCCTCTCCATTCTGGGGTATGAATTCTTTAAAATAAAATACAACGAATTGATTCAACAATTTGAAATTTGTGCGCGCTTGAGGACTCCTCCAAGCCGATTTTGTGCTTCCATGGGGTTGACCATTGATATAAAGCTGCGGCTTCCTGACATAAAATAGAGTGAAATGTCAGTATACAAAATATGTGCTAATTTGCACCTAAAACCAGAAGAGTGGAAAGAGTACTTATCTCTCATTTTTTTGGGAGGGATTTCTATAATTGATTTTCGCTCTCTATGTTCCCAATATAGAGAGTTTCTTTTGAATTAAGAGGGACTTTTAGTCACAGATCAGTTGAGAAATCGGTGGACAGCTTAGAAGCTTGTCTGGGCCGATTTTTGCATCTCTACGAGATTTTTGCTGTTGACGTAGAGATATCCTTCTCCTGACATAAAATATATAAAAAAAAAAGAGGAGATGGAGAAAGTGTATACAATTCGTGCTAATTTGCAAGTAAAACCATAAACAAATGAATAAATAAAAACACTTAGCTCGAATTTGCTTGCTCGTTGACGAAGATGAACTCTTGATTTATATTGATCGATGAAGGAATTTGTGATGATAATCCCTAGCTTTGAACTCCCATCATCTTCAAAATTCTCTCTCTTTTGGTATTTTCTTTCTCTCAAATTTTTCTTCAATCTCCCAAAACTCTCTCAAACATCCAAAATTTTCTCTCCAAAAAAATCCTCCCAAACACTTCAAATTTTCTCTCTCAAAAATTCTCTCAAACACTTCAAACTTTCTCTCCAAAAAATCCCCGCAAACACTTCAAATTTTCTCCCTCCCAAGAATCCCCCCTCAAGCTCACTTCTTCCTCCTTTTATAATCTACTAATCTATCTCACATTCTAATTTTTCCACTAACTCTATCTCCCATTCTAATTTCTCCACTAACTCTTCTTCATTTTCATCGTCCATTCTCCATCTCTATCTCACATTCTAATCTCTCCACTAACTCTTCTTCATCTTCATCTTCCCTTCTCCATATTTATCTCCCATTCTAATTTCTCCACTAACTCTTCTTCATCTCCATCTTCCCTTCTCTATTCTTATCTTCCATTCTAATTTCTCCATAAACTCTTCTTCATCTCCATCTTCCATTCTCTATTCTTATCTTATTTTCTCCATCCATTCTTCTCCAACTTCTCTTCTTTATCTCCTCTTCTCCATCTTCCCTTCTTTATTCTAATTTATCCACTAACTCTTCTTTTTGTTATTTGTAAAATAATCCTTCAAGAGTTAAGTATTTGCACTCTAGTCCTTGAATTTTAAGTATTTACAATTTAGTCCCTGAAAAAATATATTTCTTTAAGTCCAAATCTCCTCACAATTTCTGACACACCAAAATTTACCACATGTCAAATTTAAGCTCATTTCTTGCCGCTGAAAATAATGCAGAATTTAATTAAAGCCCTTTTGCAAAATTAAGTCATTCTGAGTATAATTGGGCCAAGATGAAAATTTAAAATATTAGAAGACAATGTCACAACTCATAAAAAGTGAAAATTAAAAATAAGTTGACTCAAATTAAATTTTTTTAGGCCCGATTCAAGATTATACTCGTGAAGGAACACGTGACTCGAATTGGATTTTTCTGAATTTGAGATGGCCAATATGAAAATAGATTTAAAATAAAAATATTAACTATCTTTGTGTATTTTTTTTGGCCTCAAATGTTATTTTTCCAAAGTTTTAAAGTATTTTTGTATTTGTTTTTAAAAAAATTAAATAAATATATATAATATGAAATTTTATTTTTTGGTCAAAATTGGTTCCCTAGGCTTGGCTAAGGTTCCCAAAGTTGATTTTTCAATTTTATGAATTTTTATGTATTTTCTAATAATTTTTTAAAATAAATAAATAAAAAATACGTAAAAATACTGAAAATATGAAAAATCATTTTTTTGTCAAAATTGGTTCCCTAGGCTTGGCTAAAGTCCCCAAAGTTGATTTTTCAATTTTATGAAATTTTATGGATTTTTTTTATTACTTTAGCAATAGAAAAAATGATTAAAAATCAGGTGTCAACAGCTGCCCCTCTTTGAAAGGAAGCTCGGTAGAGGTTCATTTCAAAGACGAGATGACACCTGAATTCTAATCGACTCAATACAAGGAAATAAAAAGAGTCGTGACATGAATGTTCCACTGAAAATGAAATGAGAACCTAAGGATTCGTTATATAAAAAAACTTTAGGGTGGTTGAACTTGAACCCGTATGGTGGATCAACCCATGGTAGATTCCTAATAAAAGGATTCTACTGATTAAAAATTGAATTAAAATTTGACCCGTATGGTGGGTCGTACCATGGTAGATTCCTAATAAAAGGATTCTACTGATTAAATTTTGATTGAGATTTGACCCGTATGGTAGGTCACCCCATGGAGATACCTATAAGAAGGACTTGGTGCCTGTAGAAAGGACTTGGTGTCTGTAAAAAGGACTTGTCCATGTAAGAAGGACTTGATTTGCCTGTAAAAAGGACTTAATTTGCCTGTAAGAAGGACTTGATTTGCCTGTAAGAAGGACTTACTTTGCATGTAAGAAGGATTTTGTGCCTGTAAGAACGACTTTGTGCCTGTAAGAAGGACTTTGTTTGCCTGTAAGAAGGACTTGATTTGCCTGTAAGAAGGATTTTATGCCTGTAAGAAGGACTTGATTTGCCTGTAAGAAGGACTTTGTGCCTGTAAGAAGGACTTGATTTGCCTATAAGAAGGACTTGGTGCCTGTAAGAAGGACTTGGTTTGCCTGTAAGAAGGACTTGATTTGCCTGTAAGAAGGACTTTGTGCCTGTAAGAAGGACTTGGTTTGCCTGTAAGAAGGACTTGGTTTGCCTGTAAGAAGGACTTGATTTGCCTGTAAGAAGGACTTTATGCCTGTAAGAAGGAATTGATTTGCCTGTAAGAAGGACTTTGTGCCTGTAAGAAGGACTTTGTACCTGTAAGAAAGACTTGATTTGCCTGTAAGAAAGACTTGTTTTGCCTGTAAGAAGGACTTTGTTTGCCTGTAAGAAGGACTTGATTTGCCTGTAAGAAGGACTTTATGCCTGTAAGAAGGACTTGGTTTGCCTGTAAGAAGGACTTTGTGCCTGTAAGAAGGACTTGGTTTGCCTGTAAGAAGGACTTAGTTTGCCTGTAAGAAGGACTTGGTTTGCCTGTAAGAAGGATTTAGTTTGCCTGTAAGAAGGACTTTATGCCTGTAAGAAGGACTTGATTTGCCTGTAAGAAGGACTTAGTTTGCCTGTAAGAAGGACTTAGTTTGCCTGTAAGAAGGGCTTGGTGTACCTCAAAGGGTGCAATTCTGAAATCTGGGAAGACCAGAAATCCTACGGAAGCTCAAACCCAAATTATATTCTCCTGTCGCTTTAGGAATAAACCAAAGAAGCAGAGATCAAAAGGTCTCGAACATTTCTGTCCTTGAGACAAATCATGCTTTATTGAAGAAGGTGGATACCTATATATACCGCAATGGATTCGAGTACCCCAACAACCGTCAGAATTCATTCTCTTGAAAGATTCAGGTTGAAGATATACTTACCTGAGAATTTGGAAGAAATGCTTGGTGGCTTCTCGACAACCAAGCTTGTTCATTCAATAATCGCCGAATGAATTTCAAGACTTTGGAAGGTAACTCAAACACCGGGAATGTGTTGCCTATCAGGCAATGTCAGAGCTAACATGTGCAAGCATTTTCATCAATGCGTTCATTGGTTCATACAAAATTGTTCAGCTAAGTTGGCAATGATTAGAAGTAGTCTGTGTGATAACTCATGATGCAATCAATCAAAATGTGGATCATGCAAAACTATTCTGTCAAGTTTGCATTACCAATTCTATTTAAGGAGGTTCTCATAATATGAACGCCTCGAATGTAATCTGAATGGGGGACTTTAGTCCGAAGGGGCTTTCTCTCACTCTAGAGAAATGCTATTTATCTGTAGATTAAAATGTTAGACCTGTGTAGAAATGGTTTAACTTTCCTCATCCTGTTATGCCCCATTTTACATATTTGATGTCTCCTATGCAGTTTATGCTCTAAGTTGGAGTTGGTAAATTAAACATGCGGAATAATCATACATAATTCGTGAAATGTGTAAACACAATGCCGATGTGACAATTTTTAGCATCATGTGTATTTATATAATGTGCAAACATGGGCGGATTTGAATTGCCCCTGGTATGTGGGTGGATTGAACAAATTGGGAAGCCCACTCCTTATGTCGAGGAGCGGTTTGTCTCAAGTTTTGCCCCTGCACGATGAGGCATATGGGTGATGGAGCATTTTGGTTTGTTTAGTGACAGCGACCGCCATGGTTTAGCGGTTAAATGCCTCCCATTTTTCACCAGAATAGATCTTGTCAAATGATCATCATTTTCTTTTGGATTTGTCTCCTCCAACATGTTACATGTTAGTATAAATATTTCCTGTAACAAGAAAAGGAGACATGTCAACCGGTATTAAAAGGGATAAATTGGAAACGATACTGATTTACCCTTCATCTTGAATGCCTTGGACAAGTCTTTTACCAATTTTGCTGGGTTGAGTTTTCTTCGACTTTTGTTGGATGCTTCACCATTAAGCCGAGAATGTGGCAAAATATTGACTTCGGTATTACTCGTCGAGTATTCCTGCTTGCAAAAAGAAATACACAAAAAGTTGTTTCATTTATTTATAATACATACAACATTCCCCACTTTGGAGATCGAACTCGGGATATTTCGGACCTACTGTCATCCCCCATACCATTCGGTCCATTGGACCATAGGTGTCCATGGGATTTTCTTTTCAAAGGTTAATCCCTGGGGATAACGCGGCCCTGTTGTATCACCTTGGGCCTTGTTACGATATTTCTCAAGGTAATTTGCAATCCCTGTTAAGAATGGAATAAAAAAATTCAGGACTCGAGATGATTATGTGCAAATTAGAACGATACAGAATTACCCATGTCTGAGATTGTTCGGATCTTTCGCTTGTATTTTTCTTTAACCGAAGTTGCCCATCCCGTGGTAATGTCCATGAGTTGATTTGCCCCCAATTTAGCCCGACCAGGAAATTTGGTTTTTGGATACAACTGTATTTTCGAGTCGCTTTTGCAAATTCCTGAAAATAGAAGGGATCAAATTTAAAACCGGAGCAATTTAAGGGTAAATTGGAACGATACGGATTTACCCTTCAAATTTACGCAGATTTCGTCTCGATATTAATTTTTTCGAGTTTGGTGCGGTTAATGGCTCCGAGCATTTAATAGGGGGGAAAGGGAAATGATTACTTCTAGCTTGTGCATTAATTTTGGACATCGACAAAAGGCGAGAACGTGCGATGAAACTAAGTAGACGTATTCGTCTAGGTTTAATCTTCTTCATGATGCTCTCGCGGGTTGCGGTAGACGATGATATCAAGAACATTAGAGAGACATTCAGTGTGGCTTTCCACCAGCCGCCTAGAGACCCGCGTTCAATCATGTAAATTAATAAAGCTACCACCACTTAATTAGTGTGCCAATAAATTCGGCCATTTGTTGCGTGCCCCACTTCAACCGTGTTTTGTTTCTTTCGGTGCCTACTTGCTCTTGTCGGGCGCCTGTAGCATTGGGAGAAATACTTGTGGGTCACATTCATTAATAGAACCTCGGTCCTCTAAAACCCTCCGCGTGTTTCGGATCCGAGGAAATTTTAAGACCGGTCTCTGGTTGATTTAATCAGGTTAAGGTACTTATTTCATGGTTTCTGATTATATAATCCATATTGTCTTTCAAAAGACGCGGGATTCTCTGCAATACATTAAATATGCCCCCGTGTTTAATCAGTATAAGTCCACCGTCATATCAGAATACACTGCCCATACAAGTTTACGGATTGACACAACTCTGTCTGTCAAAGATGGACAGTGTTCGTTTGCCCCCCTGAATTAACGGTTGAAGCCTTTGTGTTTTTCGTCTTTTGGTATTTCTGAAGATGATTCTTGATATATTATTGAACTTAATTTTTACACCCGTCTGGGGTATCTAGGATCTCCGTGCAAAAGAAAAGGATATAATTAGTATTCGACACAAGGAATGTCGGTCCATGACTCCTATATTAGTCCAATTTTATTTTTTCTATTTTATAGAGAAATCAGAAAAAAAAATTTCCTTAGGAAGAAATGGGTTAATTTCTGATACAGAATTTTTTTTTGCAGATTTATTACTCTTTTTTTTTTTTAAAGGAATGTGACAAAATCTCTTGATGTTTACTAAAATTTTTGAAGGAATTTCCTTTTTATCAAAATAAATTTTTAGAGGTAAATTTATCAGGAAAATTTTATTTTTATTGAAGCAGGAAATACATAATAGAAATCCTTTATTGGTTAACAAAATTCCCCCGAGACATTAGTCTAATTTTATTTAGAGAAAATTTTCTTAGAAAAACATGAGCGAATTTCTCGAAAAGAATTTTTGTTGCAAGTTTTTATAATTTGAAAGAATGTGATAAAATCACTTGATGTTTACCAAAGTTTTTTTTTTTGCAGGAATTTTTCTTTTTATCGAAATAAATTTTCAGAGGAAAATTTGTCAGGAAAATTTCATTTTTATTGAAGCAAGAAAAACATGACAAAAATCTCTTATTGGTCAATACAATTCCCCCGAGACATTAGTCTAATTTTATTTAGAGAAAATTTTCTTAGAAAAACATAAGCGAATTTCTCGAGAACAATTTTCTTGCAAGTTTTTATAATTTGAAAAATGTGATAAAATCACTTGATGTCTACTAGAGTTTTTTTTGAAGGAATTTTTCTTTTTATTGAAATAAATTTTCAGAGGAAAATTTTTTCAGGAAAATTTCATTTTTATTGAAGCAATAAAAACATGACAAAAATCCCTTACTGGTTAATAAAATTCCTATGAAAGGATTTTTTCACATCATTTTTTCAAAAAAAAAATTTTCTAAAAAGAAATGAGGGACAAATTTAATTTTTCTTTTCTTTTAAAAGAATGGTCGTAATATCAAGCTCAAAAACTGACTAACACCTAGCATGGACCGACCGAAAATAAATACAAGATAAAATTAGAGAACTTACTTTTACCTTGGAGAAATGCAAATCACATAGTCATGCGCATGACTCAAGTGAGGAGTGGACTCTAGAAAATAAAAGAAGGAGAGACAGGGTATGGACCTAAAAGGCCCCCACTATCTGAATTGACAACCTTACCCTCCGCGCAATCAAATCACAATGGGAAGAATTGTCAATTCAGATAATGAGCGGGATAAAATATGGTCAACCCAAGCGCAATCGACGCAAGAGTTTTGCATATTCGATCCCTATCTATTGTTACCTAGGAAAAATTTCGCGACTTGGGTTTAGACGCTTGTGTGTGCAGGTGTTGTGATCCTCAGAATATGCAAGACATGCACAACAATTGACATCAAAACAACGCTTCTAAAAATGTGTGAAATTAAACATAATCCCAACACCGAGCCTGCAAAACAAATGGGTTAGCCAAACACTCCGCCCCTTATAACTCCCATCCTGCAAAAACATATAACACCTATAGAATGAGTCCCAAGTAAGATCGCCAGAAGCGAGATATCCATGAAATTTTCATTGGCCTAAGTCCACTAAGACTTTTAAAATTTCGAAAAAATTTAAGTATTCCAATTGGTATCTTTTTTCGAAAATTTAAAAATCTAGTCCCCAGTGGAGTCGCCAGTCTGTCGCGACCCTCTAAAAAAATTTTAAATTTTAAAAGGGGTTAACGGATTATTAGGTTAATTAGATTTGACTAACCTAACGCGGACCCTCCCAAGCCCTACCGAATCGCAACTTTGGTTTTTGTTTAAATGATTTTAAAATTTGGAGTCGCCACTAATCGTTCTTGGTAGGTCGATTAGAAACCTAAATAAATTAGCGGGAGAACTAATTTATTCCTGCGAACCAGAGATTAGGAGCTCGGGGACTTGGTTACACTAGTTAATTAAAACTAATGCCCTTTCGGTACCTTAATTTCATGGATATCCTAATTCGGCAACTCAGGCTTGGTTTATTCCTAAGGTTATAGTAGGGTATTCTCTTTTGTGTTTTACTTTTTAAATAGGATGCATGGATGGTATATATTTTTATTTGTTATATTTTTTTAAGTGTTAAAGATTCCCTGAAGCCGAAAAAAGGAGTGTGTTAACGACTTCTGTGCAGTATTACAACCTACTTATCTTTTGGGTCTGATGATTCAAAAATTAAATTATAGGAAGTACATGACAGTGAATAAACACCTCCAATGGGAGGCCTAGCATTGGCTTGGCTCTTCCCTTTGGGATTTAAGGTACAGGTATTTAAGTTGCAAGTATTTAAACTACTGTAAGTAAAAACCTCCAATGGGAGGCTAAGCATTGGCTTGGCTCTTCCCTTTGGGATTTAAGGTACATGTATTTAAGTTGCAGGTATTTAACTACTGTAAGTAAAAACCTCCAATGGGAGGCTAAGCATTGGCTTGGCTCTTCCCTTTGGGATTTAAGGTACATGTATTTAAGTTGCAAGTATTTAACTACTGTAAGTAAAAACCTCCAATGGGAGGCTAAGCATTGGCTTGGCTCTTCCCTTTGGGATTTAAGGTATAGGTATTTAAGTTGGAGGTATTTAACTACTGTAAGTAAAAACCTCCAATGGGAGGCTAAGCATTGGCTTGGCTCTTCCCTTTGGGATTTAAGGTACAGGTATTTAAGTTGCAGGTATTTAACTACTGTAAGTAAAAACCTCCAATGGGAGGCTAAGCATTGACTTGGCTCTTCCCTTTGGGATTTATGGTGCAGGTATTTAAATTGCGGATGGACTTTGTCCTCTCCATTCTGGGGTATGAATTCTTTAAAATAAAATACAACGAATTGATTCAACAATTTGAAATTTGTGCGCGCTTGAGGACTCCTCCAAGCCGATTTTGTGCTTCCATGGGGTTGACCATTGATATAAAGCTGCGGCTTCCTGACATAAAATAGAGTGAAATGTCAGTATACAAAATATGTGCTAATTTGCACCTAAAACCAGAAGAGTGGAAAGAGTACTTATCTCTCATTTTTTTGGGAGGGATTTCTATAATTGATTTTCGCTCTCTATGTTCCCAATATAGAGAGTTTCTTTTGAATTAAGAGGGACTTTTAGTCACAGATCAGTTGAGAAATCGGTGGACAGCTTAGAAGCTTGTCTGGGCCGATTTTTGCATCTCTACGAGATTTTTGCTGTTGACGTAGAGATATCCTTCTCCTGACATAAAATATATAAAAAAAAAAGAGGAGATGGAGAAAGTGTATACAATTCGTGCTAATTTGCAAGTAAAACCATAAACAAATGAATAAATAAAAACACTTAGCTCGAATTTGTTTGCTCGTTGACGAAGATGAACTCTTGATTTATATTGATCGATGAAGGAATTTGTGATGATAATCCCTAGCTTTGAACTCCCATCATCTTCAAAATTCTCTCTCTTTTGGTATTTTCTTTCTCTCAAATTTTTCTTCAATCTCCCAAAACTCTCTCAAACATCCAAAATTTTCTCTCCAAAAAAATCCTCCCAAACACTTCAAATTTTCTCTCTCAAAAATTCTCTCAAACACTTCAAACTTTCTCTCCAAAAAATCCCCGCAAACACTTCAAATTTTCTCCCTCCCAAGAATCCCCCCTCAAGCTCACTTCTTCCTCCTTTTATAATCTACTAATCTATCTCACATTCTAATTTTTCCACTAACTCTATCTCCCATTCTAATTTCTCCACTAACTCTTCTTCATTTTCATCTTCCATTCTCCATCTCTATCTCACATTCTAATCTCTCCACTAACTCTTCTTCATCTTCATCTTCCCTTCTCCATATTTATCTCCCATTCTAATTTCTCCACTAACTCTTCTTCATCTCCATCTTCCCTTCTCTATTCTTATCTCCCATTCTAATTTCTCTACTAACTCTTCTTCATCTCCATCTTCCATTCTCTATTCTTATCTTATTTTCTCCATCCATTCTTCTCCAACTTCTCTTCTTCATCTCCTCTTCTCCATCTTCCCTTCTCTATTCTAATTTATCCACTAACTCTTCTTTTTGTTATTTGTAAAATAATCCTTCAAGAGTTAGGTATTTGCACTCTAGTCCTTGAATTTTAAGTATTTACAATTTAGTCCCTGAAAAAATATATTTCTTTAAGTCCAAATCTCCTCACAATTTCTGACACACCAAAATTTACCACATGTCAAATTTAAGCTCATTTCTTGCCGCTGAAAATAATGCAGAATTTAATTAAAGCCCTTTTGCAAAATTAAGTCATTCTGAGTATAATTAGGCCAAGATGAAAATTTAAAATATTAGAAGACAATGTCACAACTCATAAAAAGTGAAAATTAAAAATAAGTTGACTCAAATTAAATTTTTTTAGGCCCGATTCAAGATTATACTCGTGAAGGAACACGTGACTCGAATTGGATTTTTCTGAATTTGAGATGGCCAATATGAAAATAGATTTAAAATAAAAATATTAACTATCTTTGTGTATTTTTTTTGGCCTCAAATGTTATTTTTCCAAAGTTTTAAAGTATTTTTGTATTTGTTTTTAAAAAAATTAAATAAATATATATAATATGAAATTTTATTTTTTGGTCAAAATTGGTTCCCTAGGCTTGGCTAAGGTTCCCAAAGTTGATTTTTCAATTTTATGAATTTTTATGGATTTTCTATTAATTTTCGAAAATAAATAAATAAATAATACGTAAAAATATTGTAAATATGAAAAATCATTTTTTTGTCAAAATTGGTTCCCTAGGCTTGGCTAAGGTCCCCAAAGTTGATTTTTCAATTTTATGAATTTTTATGGATTTTTTTTATTACTTTAGCAATAGAAAAAATGATTAAAAATCAGGTGTCAACACTGACCTTGTCCGGTCAACAATGGTTGCTGACCGTGTCTGACCGTGTCCTGCACATGGTCAGTAACCGTTACTAATCGTACGTTGTTGGGCAGCTCGCAATTCGAAGGAGAAAATATTTAGTGGTTGTCTAGTACCACCTCACCGGATGACGTGGTACAGAATTTTTGTTGACAGCCAATTACATATTGTCACGTGTCCACGCCGTGGACATGAATTAAAAATTTCACTCTCTTTTTTTTTCCCCTCTCTCTTCTGCATCGTTCCCGGCACTCCGCCGCCGTTGGCCATGGACCTTAGACTTTTAGCCGACGAGTCCGCCGGCCGAGCCACTGCGTCTGTCGTCGCGGCGGCTCGCAGCCAAGCCACCCACAAACATACGTCGGCGACGAGTCCACCAGCTCGACATGTGCACGCGGCGGCTCGTCCGTTGCTATATCTAGAGCCATGAGCCCATGAAGCAAGAACACGGGCAAGGCATGGAGTAGAGGATTTCCCTTTGGAGCCCATACATCTGGTGGGAGGGGGCTCTCACTCCATAGTGCAAAAGGAACAAATCTCCAACATACATCTTGAGCAGGCCATGAGAAAAAAGGTGGAGGATGCCTGGAGGCAAACGGAGGAAATCTGGGTTCATCTTCCCTCTGCTGTTCAAGCCGATTGCTGCAGCAATACGAGATGAAGGTAGTCGGACAGTGAGAAGGATTCTAGCTCGATGTCGTTGGGGGCTCCAATCGAGATCTGGAAATCTGGGTCCTTGAGGCCAAGGATCCGTCGTCGATCTACATCTATCTATCATCACTCGCGTCACAGATTTTGGAAATTTGGGCGCTCGCTCGCGGCCGAAGTTTCGTCGTCGGCGTCACGAACCCCTCCGTCGAGTCTTGGCCGCGAGTGATGCACATGAGAGGTTGCTTTACTCTCCATAGATCTGGAAATCTGGACGAATCCACCGAGCACAACGAGATGGCGAGGGCTTGAACGCGTGGGTGAGGATGGAGGAGAGCTCGCAGGTGGTCGTCGGTGGCTGTGAATGGAGCCTGGAGGAGATGGGGTCGGTCGTCGGCGGTCTTTGGTTCTTGCGACGGAGGAGATGGGGAACACCAGAAAAATTCTAGCTAGATTTTTTTTTATTTGTCCAGATGATCTACATGTGTCAAGTTGTGATTGGCTTTCACCAAAAATTCCGTACCACGTCATCCTGTGAGGTGGTACTAGACAACCACTGAATATTTTCTCAATTTGAAGATAGGAAAGATAATATACGTGAGACAAAAGAGTTCTCTCTCTCGCGTGTGCAATTTTCATGAGAGAGACAGCGACGTTTTTTTTTTTTTTCCTCTCTTTGATGAGTTAGCGGTGACCAAAAAATTAAGAGCACAGGAAATTAGCTTCACAAGATCGCTAACACGATCAAATGTAGTGCCTATCCACGTAGTCTTTCTACCATTTATCATACGATTAATGGTGTATTTGAATTAGAGATTCAATGATTGTAAAACTCGAATTGAAAAATATATGAACCATTTCAAGCATGCTACAAAAGATAATCCACATAACCCTCTTCATTTGATATGATTTTGATTGAAACGCACGAACAACGCCTTTAGAGATATATTTATTAATTTTATTTCTGGTGTATCGTCGTTGCATGCAAAGATCATACGGTCAAGGTAATTCCATACACGTTCACCGGGTTAAGACTCTTGTTCAATCCTAAGATTGCTCGAAGCCAATTCACACTCTCCCTTTTGCTTCCTCGAAGTTACGCAGAAATAGCGTAACATCATACCAAAGAAAACCTCATGACTTTCTTCTCTATTTAAGAGCAATAATTCTTAAACATCCGTCATGATTTTTGCCTTAGCATTCTATAGCACGTGAAACGAAAATGTAGAAGAGAAGCCGTTCCTTGAACAAGCTTCGACATCCTTCTAATTTCTCTCCTCTTTCGGCGTTCTTGTTCTTTGGGTTCGAAGGAAAGGAAGCGAGAGAGATGCAAGGGGACTTGCGCATGGACATGGCGCTCGGAAGGCGGCGACGACGTCCCCGCCGTGGCCTTGGGCGGCGCCGCATCGAGGAACACGCAGAAGACGCGGTCGCCCTCCGTGCTAGTTTGTTCCTCCTCTCCGTGGTCGCCATGGCTCTGTGCATCTATTTTCTCCTTAACCTATTAGGGTTTGCCAGCACATGACCCAATCCAATCCAAGTGATGATCGCAATTCACGAGTGATCGAGAGAGGATCTATCTCCATACACCCTCGAACGCCGGGACCGCCGATTGTCGTCAAGTCTCAGTCACGATCCGAAGTCCGCACTTGATCCTTCTGGGGTCAAAGAAGAATCTTGTAAGAGGCCCCGGACTTGGACGTAACGACCTTCATGTGCGTGTTCGTAGGGTAGAAAATAGTGGGGTGCATGGCGCTAGATCCCATCTCTGTACTAGTTGCTTTCTCGTTCTTATTTCAGTTCAAGACAACGTCAAACTTTGACCATTCCCACCTACTTTTCTGAGGTTCTTGTTTCGCAAGTGATGTTCGTTAGTTGAAATCAGCATGATTCTCACGATTCCCTCTCCCTCTTCCAAGAAAATTGGAATGGACTGGGATGGTGAAAGAAGCCATGACCGAGGGACGTACATTCATTCAGCGTGAAGATACAGATTAAACTGGCTAATCAGAATCAACGGTCGTGATTTTTCACTTGAATCGCGATTTTTGTTTTCGGGAGCCGCAAGGATCGAGCATTGTTCAGACGAATCAAGCCCGATTGTCGAAAGGACCCGATGAAGATCGGTCATAGGATAGTCCACGCGAAGATCCGATGCTCGTGGGCTTGCTAGAAAGCCCACACAAGTGATGACAAGTGATAACATCCGTTATTGTGCAGCCACCTTCACATATTTTGTCGAAAGCCCATTTACTAATTCCACTGACGATTTACATATATATTCTCAAGTTCAAAATGTACTCAAGTAGGCGGATAGTGTCTTTTTACATGAGAAGATGCATTAACGTGCAATAGAGCATTGCATACGAGCAATATGTAAGTTTCGGATCATCATATTTTGCTATTCTTTTAGGACAGAAAATTTATCCAAAAAATTCAAAATCCATTACACTTTATCAAGTCAGTCTTCAATCTTTTTAATTGTCCCAATTGAGTTCATTTGATCGATTTTGGCTAGAAATTCCCAACGTGAACGCTAGCCGTTCTATGTGGCAAGGTCAGCGCTAACGTGAATAATTTTCTTATTTTTAAAATTGGACTTGATATTTCTTTATGCATTCCTTATAATATTTTCATATTTTTTTCTTTTTATTTTTCTATGCATTTTTAAATAATAAAATTTCCAATGATTTTTTATTTCTCTCTTTCCTTTTTCATTTTTCTTTTCTTCCCTTTTATTTTTCCTCCTTCCTCCGTTACGAGCCGATAACGGTCGCTAACAAGCTCGAACTCACAAGGATCTGGCAAGCTCGAGGCTTATTGGTCATGGAGGAAGGAAAGAAAGAAGAAAAATTCAAAAAAGAAGTGAAAAATTAAAAATAATAATAATTAAAGAGAAAAGTAAAAGATAAAAGAATCGTTAGAAATGAAAAAAAAAAAAGAAGGGAATCTCCCGTTAAAGAGAAAAGGAAGGTAAAGAAGTGGAGGGAGAGAAAGATAAGAAAAAGTGATTTCCTCTCTTATGTTCCCCACTTTTGATGATGTTTGTTTTGTCGACAGAAAATACTTTCGTTGACTCTTGTATTTTTTGTACCAAATGTGAAAAAATTTGATAAATATTTTTTCGAATGTTATTTTTCGCGAAACGAACGAAGCAAAAATATCGTCAGTAATTAAAAAAAATCATTCATTTGCTATTTTAATTGATCGATAATTTTTAAGTAAATATTTTTTAAAATATTTATTTTTTACGAAACAAGCGGAATTTTTAGAATGACGGGATCCCTTCACATGATGACTGCATCGTGAGCTAATGAAGCAGCAGTTGCGATAATTATGTGGCAAGGATGACAACATGTTCACATAAAGTCCAACTAGGCCCCGGGGTCGGGCCAACTCCCTATAAATTACACTGCGAGTCTCCAAACTGTCTCTCACAGTCTCGCTCTCCGTCATTCCGAAGCCGTTAGACCATGGCGACTCTGGTCTCCGGCGAGCCAATGACTCCCGTCGGCGAGGCGTCAAGCAGCGCCGCCCCTCCTCCTCTGCCCTCGTCGTCGAGGAAACCGAAGCGGTTCGAGATCAAGAAGTGGAACGCCGTCTCGCTCTGGGCCTGGGGTACTTCCTACAAGCCCTAACCCTCTTTCCTCTGCTTCTTGTCGCTTTATGAGCATTGGGTATTGAATCTCCGTCTCTCTCCCCCCCTCTCTCCCTCTGCCGGTGGTTACAGACATCGTCGTGGACAACTGCGCCATTTGCAGGAACCACATCATGGATCTTTGTGAGTTCGTATCAGCTACCTCAGTGACGTGCTTTCGAAGCTCTTTAGATTGTTTGTGATCTCTGAGGTTCTATTTTGATTGTTGTCCTCAGGCATTGAGTGCCAAGCCAATCAAGCGAGCGCTACTAGCGAGGAGTGCACGGTTGCTTGGGGTAAGCATTGATTTCGCGATTCTGTATGTATTATGTTTAATGATGGAAAAGTGGAATGCGTTAATGCCAAAATTTGGAATTTCATTGATAATGCGCAGTGAATGTAGGAGCATTGAGATTATAATTAAGTGTAGTCGTTTTGACAGAATTTCTCGAATAGAATCATGTTGAGGCTTATATCAATTACTGTTTAGCATATGAGCATATTGGTGTTCTTAGAGAGTAATCTCAATCTGTATGTGAACCCGCGCATTATCGTGTTTCATCAGGAATTTATAAAAGGTCTGTCATTATACTAAAGTGCAGTTTCTGGAGTGAAGATTTTTGTGATTTAAGATTTCTGTGTCTATTTGCTTTCGTCTTGTTTCAGTCCCTCATCAACTGAGGACTTAGTAATTAGATTAGTCCTTCTGAATAGGGTTCAACTCGATGGAATGAACATCTGTGAAGGTTTTGATACTCATTGTCTTATTTTCCTTTTTGTATTCTCCTTTAGGAAATTTTAGCTTTTTAAGAAGATGTGTACCCAAATAAATTGATGTTTATCAGCAGTCCATTTGGCCTCACAAGAATAACACTCACGATGATTGATATCAGCATAATGGAAATTAGAAAGAAAAGTGCACTATGAATTATGAGCGCACTTTCTGCTCTCAGAAGAGTAAGAGTTCATTGCGATTACTTTCGTTACTTCATATGTTTGTAGTTTATATCGGCATGTTGACTACTTTCCTTTGCTGAAATTGTCCACGTCGGGGCACCGTCCATTTCCTTATCTGAGATGTCCTGTTTACCTGCCTAAGTGCGCCCTCAGTAAGAGTTTGTTTACAACACTTTTCCTGAACCATTACTCCTGGGTTCTCTGACTGAGAAAAGAGGAAAAAATTCTGGGTGCATGAGAGTCAATCGCTTAGTATTCTAACTGGGAAGTACTACATTATAGTATGTTGTCTTTTGAGAGTGCTCATCCGACGGGTTCCCTTGTTGCTGTTTGGTTGTAGTTGTAAAACCTCAATCATCAAGGGCATACTTACATGGACAAGCTTTTTGTCCTGTTTTATGAAACTGGATTACCATGAAGATGACTCTTTTGTTCAATTCTAGTCTATCTAGGTTTCTACCGTCATACGGTAGTTGGATGATAGTAATTATTTAAGGTCCATTGTTCCTTCGAAGAACAAAAGAAAGGTCCATTATTCTTCTATTATCTCTGGTAATAGTAGGTTGTTTATCTTGGGTGACTGTTTCCTTGGCTCATCAAATCTCTCTACTTGATGCTATAGGAGTGTGCAACCACGCATTTCATTTTCACTGCATCAGCCGGTGGCTCAAGACTCGTCAAGTATGTCCATTGGGTACGTTTCAAGCTAGGTTCCCCGTCACTCTCCAATTACACATTGCTGAATTGTTTAGGTATCTGGTCTGATCTTTCGATTGTGCCTTTTCATTCTACAGATAATAGCGAATGGGAATTTCAGAAGTATGGTCATTAGGGCTTTCCATACGACATCTTTATGCTGCTATATTGATCCGGCGAAACATTTTGAGTCTCGGCCCTGTAACCTTTCCCCCTCCGCCTGTTGGAGTTTCTTTGAACGGAGAGTGATCAGAAAACATGGTTTTGCAATTAATGTGAATCTCTCTCTCTCTCTCTCTCTCTCTCTCCTGCGCGCTGCTTTATTGGGGTTCTGCGCATGTTACATGATCTTATTTTAGACGTTGGGCTGAGATTTGGTGCTTTAGTTAGGCTATGCTCCTTCTTTTTAAGCGTGAAACCTATCCTGTATGAGCATCTGTGCTCTTTTTGTTACCCTCTAGTTCCCGATGCTGCTTTTCAACGCAACACGCCCTCTGCTCCCAATTTTGTGGTCTTGATTAATGACTTAGTATCATATAGCTCGTACACTGTCCAGTGGCAAGTATATACTGTTGAATCCCTGTCGTCGTAGAAACCGAACTGACAATCTGCGGAAGTACGGTACGTTAGCCTTTCATTCTTTCCTGGAAGGATGGGAACCGGTGGCTTCCGATTGCTTCTCGAGAAGCTTTGCGATGCATTATTATCGCATTTGACTCGACTCGGGGAGCCGTTGCGGCCTCAATGCTACATTTGAAACTCCACTTTGACTCCAACCAAAGGTTCCATTTATTTCGCACAAAATAGGGTATTTCTGAATAATGTTTTTCAAGAAGTTGAGTTCTTTTTCAAGAAAATACGATATTTTTCTGTCTTTGCGAGAAAATTGAAAACAAACTAGAAAGTATTGGTTTGCCGTTTGGTATGGAATTTTTTTTTTTTATCTGTTCAGGCTGAGCCTCTTTGGCCTCTAGCAAGGCTAAGCCTTGCTTATGCCCGGTCACTGGCAATCGACTAACGAAGAAATTAAAGAAGAAAGAATTAAAAAAAAAGAGAAAAAAATTAAAAAAAGTAATTAAAAATAATTTTCATTTGAAAAAATAAAAAATAAAATTTTCAAATTTTGAAAAAATAAATAAATAATGAAAAGGAAGAAATAAAATAGTTGAAAAGAAAGAAAATGTAAAATAGAAAATGAATGAAAGATGAGTAAAATATTTTTCGAAATTAGCTTCTTTTCGAGAAACAAACGTAGCGATAGTGTGTGGAGGAAGTTAAACAAAACAAGATTGAATGGAGCACAGAATAAAAAAAAGAAATGGAAGCGAAAGACAAAAGTACAAAATCAAAATGAAAAAGAGAGTAAGTGAAGGACAAAAGCAAAGTTCATAAAGAGAGACGTCGCCTGAGAGATTCGAACTCTCGCGGGGAAACCCCATGTACTTAGCAGGCACACGCCTTAACCACTCGGCCAAAGCGACGACTGGACGAAAGGTGTGGACATTAAATAAATTTAATTAATTTATTACTTTCACGCCAATATAGTCAGGCGTTCAATGAAAACGAACGCCAATCTTTAAAAATTTTGCTCGTTGCTCATGCGCCACGCCCGTTAAGGAACCATATGGTCGCCAGGTCCTCACGACACGCGCAAAAATGCAATAGTAATGTAAAAAAAAAAAAAAATTTGTTCATTCTCGTGACTTTCAGATGCAGACTCTCATGTTTCTCAATGATGTAACTTTATTTAATTCTTTTTTTCACGCGCTACTTCAAACTCACGAGGAAATTTTTGATCCATGCCATGACTTAACAGTAAGAGTTTGTTCACGCCTATATTTTGCATGTGACCCGCACGTCCGGGTTAGTGTCGGCACGAGGTAATTTTGGAAGGGAACAAAAGTACTGACCATACTATGTCTCTCCCGCCTGCGCCAACCCTTTGTCAAGGTAAATAAGAACCTTCTGGGGGAGCTGACCACGGCGGCCACGACCAGCTGCATATCTGTCTTACGTGCCGCAAAATTCAACCTGAAAGTCGCGACGGGCCGTATGATTGACATGCAATCACGAAAGATTTTCGGGGCAAAGGGCGGCCTCTCTTTCGAAGTGCGCCATCCCAAATTAGACATAAAACTAACGATCAATGTCGTGTTCCACATAGTAGTAGGTGATGTAGTGGGCGATCATGCACCATCGATATTCTATAATAGCACCGGGAGCCGTGAAGAGCGGACACTGAGTAGCCATTACTTATATAGGGAGGTCCCCCCCCTTTATGATAGTTCATTAGTGATGCTTTTCACGCGTGGGGGTTGGCGTTAAAAAATTAGGTCGGGAGGCCGGGCCTCTCCTCATGAGGATCGTCGAGTAGTATTCGAGCGGCCTCTCCCGTCACCGCGATGCTTGAACATCCTCGTCATGAAAAATTAATGGAGACCCTTTTAAAGTTAGGTCTCGATCACTTTGACAGGATAAAAATTTAAACATTAAAAAAAGGGAGGGTAACGATGCAAATGGTGCTCTAAATTTTATCCCAAACAATGTAATGTAATTTTTAAACTTTTGATTTGTTTCATGCTGTCTCTAAATTTCAAATTTAATGTGTGATTTGGACCCTTAACTTTTAATATGTTTTTATGTGATTCATGATCTTTTAATATTTATTTCATTTAATTGCGGAATCCAATTTCGGGTCGAGGAGGGGGGAGGAGGAGGAGGAGTCGGTGTCGGTGAAAGTAGAATAGAGCAGAGGTGGCGTGCGGTTCCTGCTGCGTCTGTTTCAGATCTGATGTCTCATGGGGTGGGTGCGTCTCCCGATGCCGAAATTGGCTCCATCCTCGCCACCATTTGCGGTTCCGTTTCTTTCCTCGCCCGGTCCCGTCCATGTGAAATCCTTCTCTCTGTTTTTCTTTTTTTTTCACTTTTCGTTGCCTTGCTTTAATCTTTTGTCTCCGTTCCCGCCACTCTCCCAGCTTGGTCTGTGAGCAGCACGCGCCCCCATGGGCATCCAAAGTCCCACATGGAAACTTGATTTCACTCTCGAAACCTTTCCCAAATTCCACCTTACAGCTAAGCTCGGAAAACCTTTCGATCCATAAGTTGAAAAGGAGAAAACCCTAGAGGTTTGGAGAACGGTATTGAAATGCGCAAGTGGCCATGGGGTGACATCACCCATGGTGGTCCAACCGTGTTGTTGGAGGGTTGATCCTGATAAGGGTGAATCTTTCCTCAATCAAGGTCGCATAGTCTAAACGAATCGTCTGTGTTTGCTTCGTCATATGAATCGACTCAAAATTGGGTTAATTCACTCTTGCTTGGGTTGCTCGAGGACATGTCTTTGGTTGGAAATTGATTGCGGTTGGTGCTCAAAGTGAAATTGTAGCTGATTTCAAGACAACAGGAGAAAAAGAAGATTATAACAAGCAAAAGATTATGGGACGACAAAATAAACGTATAAATACACCGAATATGTACATTTCGTTTGGGATTGTTCAACTCTCGAGACATTAATTATGCATTAAGCTCTAGAATTTTCATAATAAATCATAATCAATCTTGTGATCTCGAGAAACACTCGCGAACAAGTTCACTGTCGCAGAAGTAGGATTTTGGACCGCGAGGGTAATCGTGGGGGATCTGGAGGTTTTTTTTTTTTTTTTTTGTGGGGGTGGGGGCGACGCGCCGATGCGCGTGGTGGAGGAGGGTTGCTGAAGAGACGTGAGTTCAAAGTGAGTGGTGTGATGCGCGAGCTGTGAGGTGGGGGGCGGGTGAGTCAAAATTGTTGACTCGGAGTCGAAAGAAAACAAAAGAAACGAGAGTTAGCCGTTACCACCCGAAATGCCGGGATCTCGTCCCCACGCGCTACACGACAAAATCATGCCCCCTTCCTCCGCCACGAACAGTGCCACCCTCTTCCCCATTTTGTCCCTTCATTTCGTCCAAATTATCTATACAGTCCTTGGCTCTTTAAGATATACAAAGTTACTCGTGCGTTAATTGTGCCAACTGGATATTTTCTTACTTTGCCAATATGCTCCGTCCAATCAATTTTGACAAGAAATCTCTAATGTGAACGTCCTACGTAATACAACCGGTATTGATATGGACAAAATTTATTAATGTTTTTTCAATTTTTTTTTATATTTATATCCTCTTTTCTTTTTCTTCTTCCTTCCGAGTCTTGACAATGGCTAGTAGGCTATCATTGGTCTCAAGTGAGGGCAGGCTGAGGGAATAAATAAATAATAATAATAATACAAATTTCGATTAAATATTAAAAATTAAAATTTTGTCTACGCCAATATTGACCATGTCCCATAGGGCTAAAATTGACCGAATAAATCACATTGGCAAATCATTTAAAGGATCTTGACTAAATTAGTACGTTTGAAATATTTAGAGCTAAATTGATACAAGTGCAATAAGTATAAGAATTTTTTGATAATTTTTCCTGTTTAGAAAGATCTTACAAACTTCATCAACATGAAATTATTCATCTGTGTAAAAAAAAAATCACCATCACGTGGTAAAAACTAAAAGTAACTCATCCTAATTAAAAGTCTAAGACACTACCGAGACTTATAGAAACTTCTAGACATGGCAAAATGAAGTATCAAATTTTGTGACCGAAAAGAAAAAGAAAAAGAAGCTAAATGCCGAATTTTGGAAGGGTAAAAAAATCATTCTGAAATTATCCTCATCATGTAAATGGTTGGCTTCACGTAAATAAAAAGCCTAGCGCAATGGCATATGCGTAATAAGATGAAAATTTAAGCCCCTTCTCTTAAAGAGTAGAACATATATGATATAGCCCCGACACGAGTGCGTGTGTGTGTCTCTCTCTCCGTCCTTCACTTCTTCTTCCTCTTTTTCTGACACTGACCCCTTACTAGCCACTGTGTCTTTACTCTCTCAGCCATGGCGTCCATGGCCAGCCTCCGCATCTACTCGCTCGTTTCTCTGCAATGCTTGACAATGCTGCTGTTCTCAGTCGCGGCCAAGAAGACGTACATCGTCCACATGAACCCCAGCCATATGCCCCCTTCCTTCGCCACTCGCCGCGACTGGTACGCCTCCAACCTTCACTCCCTCTCCTCCTTCTCCTCCGACGAAGCCGCCCCCGCCTCCTCCGACCCCCTCCTCTACACCTACACCGCGGCATTCCACGGCTTCGCCGCCTCCCTCGACCCGGACGAGGCCGACTCCCTCCGGGCGTCCGGCTCCGTCCTCGGCGTCTACGAGGACACTGTCTACGACCTCCACACCACCCGGACCCCCGAGTTCCTCGGCATCTCAAACGATCTCGGGCTGTCGGATCCGCAGGTTGGCCCGAGCGGGAAGGGGCGCGCCTTCGGTGACGTCGTCGTCGGGGTTCTGGACACTGGGGTTTGGCCAGATTCGAAGAGCTTCGACGATGCCGGCATGCCCGAAGTGCCGGCCCGGTGGAAGGGCGTGTGTGAATCGGGCCCGGACTTTAGCCCGAAGTTCTGTAACAAGAAGCTGATCGGAGCTCGTTTCTTCTCCAAAGGATATCACATGGCCTCTGGTAATTAATCATTAATCTGACGATTAATCATTCTTTTGGCTTTAATTTTTCTCTTGTTCTTTGTTTACTTGTGCTGAGGTAAGTAAGTAATTACTGTAGTGCGGTTCAATTTTTACTAAGAACGAACCAGATTCGAATTGAAAGTATGCCATTCGGGTTTGAAATGGGTGATCTTCAGAAAATTAAAGGAGCATGGAATTGGTTCTCTCGGAAAATTGCTTGATTGAAGTATAATCGGACGATTCTTGGGTCTCTGGGTGATGATTTTTCATTTCGTTTCGGTAAATTGAAGGTGCCAATTTCGTGAAGAAGCCTAAGGAAGTGGAGTCGCCGAGAGACCAGGACGGGCACGGGACTCACACGGCGAGCACCGCGGCCGGGTCGCCGGTGCTGAACGCCAGCCTCCTCGGGTACGCCTACGGGACGGCGCGCGGGATGGCCTCGCACGCTCGCGTGGCCGCTTACAAGGTCTGCTGGAGCTCTGGCTGCTTCGGGTCGGACATCCTCGCGGGGATGGACCAAGCCATCCTCGACGGCGTCGACGTCCTCTCGCTCTCCCTCGGTGGCGGGTCCGCCCCGTATTACCGCGACACGATTGCCATCGGCGCGTTCACCGCCATGGAGAAGGGCATTTTTGTTTCTTGCTCTGCTGGAAACGGCGGCCCGGCGAGGGCCTCACTCGCCAATACAGCTCCTTGGATCATGACGGTTGGCGCCGGAACAATTGATCGTGATTTTCCGGCATATGCCCTGTTAGGCAACGGCAAGCGCTATGCCGGAGTCTCGCTCTATTCGGGGCCTGGGATGGGGCATAATCCCGTGGCCGTGATTTATACCCAAGGGTCTAATAGCTCGAGCAACCTGTGCTTGCCCGGGTCTCTCAACCCAGCCCACACGCGTGGGAAGGTGGTGCTGTGCGATCGGGGGGTGAACGCCCGAGTCGAGAAAGGCGAGGTGGTGCGGGACGCGGGCGGCGTGGGGATGATACTTGCGAACACGGCCGAGAGCGGGGAGGAACTGGTGGCGGACAGCCACCTGATCCCGGCGGTCGCTGTGGGGAGGAAAATGGGGGATGTGATAAGGGAGTACGTGAAGAGCGACAAGAGTCCGACGGCAGTGCTCAGCTTCGGAGGGACGGTGGTGAACGTGAGGCCCTCGCCGGTGGTGGCAGCATTCAGCTCCAGGGGGCCCAACGTGGTGACGCCGCAGATACTGAAGCCGGACGTGATCGGCCCCGGGGTCAACATATTGGCCTCCTGGGCGGCGGCGGCGGGGCCCACCGGGCTGGAATCCGATACCCGGAAGACCCTGTTCAACATATTGTCAGGTATGGTTGCCTCCTAACGGCTAGATTTTTCATTTACGAAGTTTCTCACATTTAGTAATGTGATGTTGACACGTGAAGAAAAATTGTAGTTGGGGGTGGACTCTATTTACTTCGATGTATTAAGTCTGCTTGAGCATTACATAGCGCTAGGTTGGCTTTGCATAGACCGGCTAAGAGGTTAACCACCATAACAGTGGCTTATGTGACTCAAGAGTCTGTACATAATGGAGAAGGTGGCCCCAATTTGATGAACCGAATTGACGCTTAACCGGTTTTTTTTTTGAAGGTACGTCCATGTCATGCCCGCACATAAGCGGAGTCGCGGCGCTGCTCAAATCCGCCCACCCGAATTGGAGCCCGAGCGCGATCAAATCCGCTCTCATGACCTCCGCCTACGTCCTGGACAACACCGGGTCTGCTCTCCGGGACGCTGCTGGGGGAGCGTTCTCCACTCCGTGGGCTCATGGCTCGGGCCATGTGGACCCACAGAAGGCCCTCTCTCCCGGCCTCGTGTACGACCTCGCGGCGGAAGACTACATCGCCTTCCTCTGCTCCCTAGACTACACCATCGACCACGTGAGGGCCATCGTCAAGCGGCCCAACGTCACATGCTCCCGTAAATTCGCTGACCCCGGCGAGCTCAACTACCCGTCATTCTCGGTGGTGTTCGAGGACAAGAGGGTCGTGAGATACACTCGCGAGCTGACCAATGTGGGGGCCGCGGGGTCCACATACAATGTGTCGGTCATAAGCCCGTCGACGGTCGGGGTGATGGTGAAGCCGAGCAAACTCGTCTTCCCGAACGTCGGGGACAAGAGGAGGTACACTGTCACCTTCGTCTCGAAGAAGGGCACGAACCCGATGACAAGGTCGGAGTTCGGCAGCATCGTTTGGAGCAATGCCCAGAACCAAGTTAGGAGTCCAGTGGCTTATGCTTGGACCAAGTTGGTGGGTTGAGTGACGGCAGTTAGATGTTTTTTCAGGCTTTCGGCACGGCGATTCGACTTTCCCCTCGATTGGCTCAGTAAAGAGCTGCTGCTGCCGCCGCTACTTATGACTTAAGTAGCTTCGCCTTTTTTTTTTCCCAACCGACTAGGGCGGAATCAATACAACGCCGTGCCTTGCGATGTCGCCGTTGAACTGGCAATTCCATATGTAGTCTAGGATTGAAGAGGGGGGAGGAAGAGTGGGATTTGTACTTTGATTTCATGTTAAACGTTGATGCAACAGAAGCGTGAGAGGCTGAGGTCTTTGTTTTTCGGACACCTCAAACAAGTTACTGTGGACCGACAAGGAAGTTTTCCTTTATGCAAGCTATTGACTATTGTCATCAATTCTGAAAAAATATTGAATAGGCCGGAATCAATGCGCCTCGGCCAAGTGTTCTCTCCTGTATCTCTTATCTCTCTCCTCAATCTCTTATTTCTATCTCTCTCCTTTAGGAGAGGACGTGTGAGCCGAGGCGCACGGTTGGTCTCAGCTCGCTCAATATTTTCTTATCAATTATGGGGTCAAAAGGGTTGGCCATGCACTTGCAATCCAACCTAGGGTCTTGGTCAATGCTTTAGAAACACCCTCCACCAGCCAGCTGTTCATGACCAATATTCCATGCTCGGTGCATTTACAAAGGCTAGACAAAGAGAGCCTAAGATGAAATCAAAGAACACCCCTTCATATGAGGGAAAATAACAAGACAAACATTAATTTTCCATGTCCATATACACTATGACATATAACAAGCAACAGGCTGATGATTAAATTCCTTGGATGCATGAGTTATGTAATAGGGGTGACTCTCATTCTCCCTTAAATTCCTCTAACCCCAAGTGAAATTGGTTTAGAACCTACATTCTTAATATCAACACCAAAAGATTATACAGTTGGGATCCTCTCTACAGTAATTCTTGTTGGCTGCTGACATGCAATTCACTGTAGAGCCACCTTTATGTTCACTAACCAAACTCACTGATTTAAACAGTGCCTAAGCCCAATAAGATCTTGAATCCTTACCCATGAAAATAATGATACAAATGCTTGGGCCTCTTTCATACACATCATTGTCCCGGGCCATAATAGGAAGTATGCTAGATTCGCACATCAATTAATGGCACAATAAATCAAACACGAGAATCTCAATATTAAAAAGTTTACAATTACTTAGTGAAAGCATATAATGCATACATTACTAAATGACTTTTCATCATATTAACACACAAACCCAACAAGCTTAGAACTTTAAAATAAAATAAAAACACAAACAAACAAACCCATTACTAATACAAGCTAGAGATATAATAGAATCAAAGAATTTAAAAATCTTATTAAGAAAAATTAAAAAAATGGAAGAACAATAATAATTTAATGAACATATATGGCGAATGATACCTTTAAAAGAAGTTTACCAAGATGAAATCTCAAAAGCTAAAGAAGGAAATTTTTTTATGAAAAGGAAATGGTGAAAAAACATATTTTTAACATTTGAACTTTGGCTATCTATTCAATTTAGCCATCGAGTTATTTCGTTAGTATTATTTTTCTAAATCAAGTTTATAAATTTATAAAAATTTATTCAATTTAGCTTAATTTTGGACAAAATGTTAAGTTGTATAAGTGGGTTTACAACTAAATCCTGATAACGATGAAATTGACACATGGCGACTATTTATTAATGGTGACACGACAAAATTTGTATAAAGCTTTTAAAATTATATTTGATGAGATATAACCAGAATTTTTTCCTAGGTAGGTCCCACATCTTTAACCAGAATATTATTGCTGACTATTTTTTCCTTGTTGATAGAAACCTCTTCTCTTCAAACCGTAACTTCACTCCAAAAAGTAAAATTCACGACCAGATTTCAATTCTCTCTCAATCCTCTTAATTTCTATCTTCAAGAAAACAATTTCCTCTCATAATTTTTTTTTCAATATGAAATTTTGGATAAGGAACGATGTGATGCATCAAACATAGTAATAACACATAGAGATCCAAGGGGTTTTTTTCCATTTTAGGTTTTTTTAAAAAAATATTTACCGATTTAGGTTTTTTAAATTTTTATTTATGGATTTGGGTCCCGCGCGGCACTATGTGTACCGCACGAGACCCGTGCGGTACACATAGTGCCGCGCGGGCTCCAAAACCTGACAAACCTAAGGGTTTGTCAGGTGGGAGGAGCCGTGCGGCACTATAAGTGTCGCACGGCTCGGCCCAAAGCGCCTGACAGACCCACATGGGTCTGTCAGGCGCACAGGGGCCGTGCGGTAGTCATACTACCGCACGGCCCACGCGTCGCCCTCCCCCCGCGGGGTTTTTTTCCATTTTAGGTTTTTTTAAAAAAATATTTACCGATTTAGGTTTTTTAAATTTTTATTTACGGATTTGGGTCCCGTGCGGCACTATAAGTGCCGCACGGACTGCCAAACCTGACAAACCTATTGGTTTGTCAGGGCCGAGCCGTGCGGCACTTATAGTGCCACACGGCCCGGTTGTCGGCACTTGGGCCGTGCGGCACTATGGGCCACACCGGCCCACATGGGTTTTTTTTATAATTGCCGTGCGGTACAATTATTAAAAAAATTACCGATTTTTGACAAGCCGGGCCGAAATTTAATTTTTTTTTATTTTGATAATTATTTAATTTACCAAATTTTGACGTAGTGCGGTACCTAGCGAATCATGACACTATTTTTTTTGTTGAATCATCTCTGGTGGGGGTTTTTTCGAAAAAGGATTTTTTTTAAAAAAAATTACCAAATTAAGTTTATTTTTTTTAATTTACCGATTTTGGTCCCGTGCGGTACTATAAATACCCCTTGTGCCATACATGAGATTTAACAAAAAAAGAATTTTATATTAATAAAAATACCCCTTGTACTATAAATACCCCTTGTACTGTAACTTTTTAAGTAATTTATATTAATAAAAATTTTATTTATATAATTTTATAAGTATAATTAATATAAATTGCTTAAGAAGTATTAAAAAATGAATTTTAAATAAAAAAGAAAAAACCTCCCACCCTTGTGCGTCACTTTTTTTTTTGTTAAATCTTATAGTGCCGCACGGGACTGAAATCGGTAAATAAAAAAAATTAACCCAATAAATGAAATTCTTTTTAAAAACCCATTTTGGGGAAAAAAAACTTTTTCTCGCTACTCTGGGGTTTATTTTAACCCATCTCTCGCTTCGGACTTTACATTTTTGTTTAAATTGGTTCCAAAAAAAGTACTCATTTAAAGAATTTTTTTTATTTACCAATTTGGAGGCCATGCCGCACAAGTCTCATGGAGCACTTTAATTATTTTATATATTTATGATACTTTATAAATATATAATTTCATTTTGAAACTTGGTTTAATAACTTAATTATAAATAAAAGTTTTGAAAAGTTATAATATATTTGCTAAGCATGTAAATAATTTAAAAATTATTCGTAAATGAAAATTGATAAGATATATGAAGAGATATATGAATTTTAAAAGAACGTAGATATAACATATGAAAATACTAAAGAAATTCAACAAATCAAAATTTTAGTAATAGATAACAACTCTCAGCTTGATTACAATCAACTCTAATGTCGGTGTCCTCTATGGCCTCCTGTTCCGCAAAGAGGTTGTCTTCGTTCTTCGGCGGTTCTGGTATTATACCGACGACGAGGTTCGGACTGAGGTGGATGTGTAGACGATGATGGCATATCCTGAGAAGATAATCCATGTTCCGAGGGTACATATCCTACGGTAGAAGGGTATGAGAAAAGCGGAGAGAAGTCAGATCCATAAGAACTAGAAGGATAAGCTGGATGATCTGGGCTGGGAAACTGACTGAACCCTGCATTAAAATCTGTCTGATCGAAACCTGAAGTGAATCCCTGAGTGAAATCTATCGTATCAGAGAACATTGGGTAAGGGATGGTATCAGCATTAACTGGACGAGCTGGTCTCGTCCTCCGGGTCGACTGAACAGTCTGAGGCATGTCATCCTCGTGCAGGCTAGTGGGAGCTGCTGTAGGTGCTGGTTGGGGTGGTGTAATCTCTCGGAGCCGCCTCTCCTCATTGTAAGCGTATAAGGTTGCCTTAGATATCCTCGCCAAAGCCCGCAAGGCATCCCTCATGTGTTCCCGAGTAGCGGCTGAAGTTAATGCAGTGGAGCTTAAGTGTACCATTTGCTCCAAACCATCAGCCTATTAATGAAATAAAAGTAAGTAGAAGTTATTAAAATCCAATAACTTATGTTACTAAAAAAATTAATGAAGTAAATTATAAGTGTTTGTACTAACCGATGCACTAGTTGCAGCTCCCTTGTAGGAGATCCACCTCCGTGTATGTCTACGGTACCACTTCATATATTCTGAATGATAGTGTAGTGGCTCCGTTGCAAACTCGCCAGAGACTATATGAGTAAAACGATCATCCCATATATTGATGCTGTCTATGTGATAAGCTACCCAGTCGTTTGAAACTAACCTCATCTCAATATTGTGAAAGGCCGTATGATCAAAGGGAGGAGCAGGAATCAATTGCACCATACCAAACTGACGAAGTACTCGGTCTGGATAATGCCACTCAACGATGTGGAAACAGATGAGTGGGACACGAGCCCTCGAAAGGTGATCTCCTTGCAGGCAGTAATCCGGTAGATTCTGGAGAATCTCATAAGTGTATGGCTCCCAAGTAATCTGTCATAGTATTAAAACATATAAAATTAAATGAATAATTAATTTAAAAGCAAACATTATATTGAACGCGTTTATTGTATCATCACTTACATCTTCGGTTTTCATAGTATCAAATTGGAAGCGCAGGTGTGTCACAGTATGTGTGGGGACCGTTGTTATCTGTCTGGGTTGGCTCCAGCTGCATAAATGAAAAACAAATAATAATTAGATATGAAATACATATTGAAAAAACTTATGAAAAGAGCAATAGATCACGTACCGACTACCAAGAGGTGTATCAGGTAAAGGATAACGACGTCTGATAGATGGGGAGACACAACTAAAACGATCCCATGCCCAAATCTGCAATATATGTACGGCACCACTGATTTGCCTATTATCTGAAGCCGTCGCATGGCATAACTCCCGATATAACCATGCAAGTGCTGCGGAGCCCCGACTGAACTGCATAGGCTGGTCAATGCGCTCTAATAGTGGAAGAAAAGTCAAACTAACCCTAGAACCGGATTTGTCTGAAAAAATAGATCCTCCAATCAACCGCAGAATGAATGCCCTAACATACTGAAATAGGGTAAGCTCATCGGCATATTCTGGAATCTCATCAAACTGCTGTCTTAGCCAGCTTAATTTTACCATCGATCCACGCAAATCGACTGGGACCTAGCCAAGTAGCTCGTCACAAATATGACGCCAATTCATGTTAGTGGGGCCAGTAACTGCATCTCCATCAATAGGAAGCCCTGTCAGAACCCCCATATCGTGCAGTGTGATCGTGCACTCACCTTCCGGCATATGGAAGGTATGAGTCTCGGGCCTCCACCGCTCCACCAACGCCGTAATCAAATGCCAATCCATTTGCCAAAATCCCATTGCATAAACTCCGTAAAATCCTGAATTCCGAACATACTGGACAATGCGATCATCCAATCCACCTATACGCGCACTTCGTTGACATTTAAGAACTGCATTCTCGTCTAGCTGTTAAATGTTACATTAACCGTTAGTGAAATTACAAATATTATCTAGTTAGTGCAAATGATATATTAACTGCTAAATTTATTAAATACCTTAGAGTCCCATATGGCTTGTGATCTATGGGAGGACTGCTGCGTAAGTAGTGAATCAATCTCAGGTCCCAGTCGAATGTAATCTCTTGTTGCCATGCCTGCAAATGGAACAAAAGAACTTGATGAATGTCACACTGAACAAATCGTAATTGACAGTAATTCATGCAATTAACTTTGAGTATGGAAATCGATTTATTACATTTCAATATTCACACACTATATAAATTTTATTTCTGGGTCGATCTGTATGCACAAGTTTGCCTATTGTGGCCGGATTTTCCACAGTTAGTGCAATGGTTGCGCGAAGTGCTACTGCTCGGCGTCCTCCAGTCCATCTCATTATGTATCCGTGATGCACGGGGCCTTCCTTTCTTCCTAATAAGGTTCGGGTTTGGTACTAATGGCAGCTCATGAAGTTCATGCCAGTAATTAGGATCCCCCAATGGATGAAACATGTACCTATAACACCGAAGTGTTCTATCCAATGTATAGAATTCATCCACGTATGCTTGGTAATCAATTGCATATTTTTGACATGCTGCTATTACGTGCGAACATGGGATTTTAATTTCTTGAAATTTTCCACATGTGCACGTTCGATTGTTTAGGTCTACAACGTGTGTGCGCCCTCCTGTTCCTCTAGATCCAGTTAGAACTTCAAAAATCCCTCAATCAGAGTCGAACCGTGTCGCATTATGCTTTTGTGCTCTTTGACTGTTTTATAGTAGCGTTTCGCCTGCGAATTGAGTATATACCCATCCACTCAGCTTCTGGCTCCTGTATGTAGTTCTTCTGGTGTCGAAATAGTGGACCAGCTGATGGAATATCTTATTCACCATAGCTGTTATTGGCAGACCACGAAAGCCCTTGAGCATCCCATTAACGGATTCAACTAAATTGGTTGTCATCGATCCATATCTCTTCCCTTCTTCATCATAAGCTTTCGTCCATTTCTCCAGTGGTATCTGGTCACACCATTCAGCTGTTCGTGGATCTAAAGCCCTAATTTGATTCATGATGTGTGCAAACTTCCACTTTTGATTCTCGTAAGCTGTACATTAAAAAATTAATAAGTTTTCCAGTAATTCGACTTTGGAATTATTAAAAAATAATTCAATTTTTTATAAATTACTAAAATTCAATACAATAATTTACCTGCCATCTGAATAAGTTGTTTGCCTTCGGCATTTTTGAAGCGTTTATTGTAGTTGCTGACTATATGCCGAATGCAATACCGATGGTGGCCATATGGAGGACGCCACCCTTCTGTCTCCATTGCTCTCTTAATCCCGATATGTCTATCTGATATTACACATATATTATCTCTACTAGTCACATATCTTCGCAACGAAGTCATAAACCATATCCAGTTGTCCACATTTTCGGCATCGACCACAGCAAATGCCAATGGAAATATGTGATTGTTGCCATCAAGTGAGCACGCACAAAGGAGCATTCCGCTGTATTTTCCGTACAAAAAAGTCCCATCGACAAATATAACGGGACGACAACTTTTGAACCCTTCAATCGTCTGCTTCAAAGTCCAGAACATGCGATGAAAAATTTTGCAACTCCCATCTACGTTCATGTAATCATCGATTACAACATGAGAACTTGGATTCTTCAATTGCATTTCATTCATATACTTTCTCAGCTGACCATACGACGCATCCCATCCTCCAAAAGCATTGGCAATCGCCATTTGTTTAGCTGCCCAGGTTTTACGATAAGTAGGTTCGAAACCTAGCTTGTCTTTAATCTCTGCCATCAGTGGCTTGATTTTTATATCTGGTTGGGCAGTAACCATTACTTCTATCTGGGCACATAGGTACTTCTGATCAAGTTGTCGATGATCCCTTGACATTTGAGGATTGTTACATGTATGTGGCCCGGTGTACTTAGTTATTTTCCATAACATAGTAGATTGTCTAATTGCACGGAGTCTCCAACCACACGGACCATTTGGATTACCACATTTTATCATATATTTGGCCTTCTTTGTCTCATCACTGCGAAAGTGGTGATTTCTTCTCAAAGAATACTCTTTCGCAGCTAACTGTACCGCATCCCGTGATGGAAATAGCATCCCAACAGCAAATTCTTTTGATGCATCAAACAACATACGACTGGGCTTGGCTCTTGTATCGTCTCTCATCAACTCAAAATCAATATCCGAATATGGCGGTGGATGTACCAATGGCAAGATAGGATTACTCCAATGAGTATTGTAATCATCCTCTGTATTCTCACTTTCATCATCTTCTTCATCACTATCATCAGTATCCATCCAAAAGTCATCAATTTCGTCACTATCATCATCACTATCGTTGTCATCATTATCATCGTACTCCACGTACCGATTAGCCACATTAACTTCATCTTCCCCAGTTGAGTAATGTATGGGTTCGTGTTCATTTATAATTGCAAAAAACTGTAAAAACCCTCCAGAATGACACTGATCTGCAAACTGACGGATTTTGTCAACTGCAGTATCATTACACACATCCATAATGCGATACGTGATACGGCCAGGTATTGCAACCGGTAGTCTATACATCAGTCTCTGAATACACCGGTATTCTGCTACATTCAACTCGCGTGCGATCGTAGCACGTAACTCATCAAATGTGGATATGTTTCCAAAATAAAACATAGTACATTGTCCACCTTCATAATCATGTCCATGTTCATTTTCTATTACTCTACCTCCCCATTGCACAGTCGCAAAATTTGTAGACGACATTCTGCTAAATGAATAAATTACAAATTATTTAACATCTACAATTTAATAAAATATTATTAATATGTTCACTAACAAGATAATAATGAAAATTTATTTCTGACAAAAAATAGAAAATTACTTAAATTACTATTAATATGTGTAATAAAAAAATTAATTTATGATAATTGATTTATGATAATAATTATAAATTAAGTAAATTATTATTATTATGTGTAATAACATGATAATTATGATATTTATTTGTAACAAAATAGGAAATTAATTAATTTATTATTACTATGTGTAATAAACGCATAAATACGCTAAATTTATTATGACAAAAATAAGAAATTAATTTAATTAGTATTAATATGTGTAATAACAAGATAATTATGATATTTATTTCTAAAAAAATTGGAAATTAATTAATTTATTATTACTATGTCTAATAAAAGCATAAATACGCTAAATTTATTATGACAAAAATAGGAAATTAATTTAATTATTATTAATATATCCACTAACAAGATAATAATGATAATTTATTTATGCAAATAATAGGATATTCATTAAATTATTATTACTATGTGTAATAAAAGCATGATTACGCTAAATTAACTATGACAAATTAGGAAGTTAATTTACTTATTATTAATATGTCTAATAACAAGATAATTATGATATTTATTTCTAAAAATTTAGGAAATTAATTAACTTATTTATGCAAATAATAGGAAAATCGTTAAATTATTATTACTATGTGTAATAAAAGCATAATTACGCTAAATTAACTATGACAAAAATAGGAAATTAATTTAATTATTATTAATATGTGTAATTACAAGATAATTATGATATTTATTTCTAAAAAAATAGGAAATTAATTAATTTATTATTACTATGTCTAATAAAAGCATAAATACGCTAAATTTATTATGACAAAAATAGGAAATTAATTTAATTATTATTAATATATCCACTAACAAGATAATACTGATAATTTATTTATGCAAATAATAGGAAATTCATTAATTTATTATTACTTAGCGTAATAAAAGCATAATTACGCTAAATTAACTATGACAAAAATAGGAAGTTAATGTAATTATTATTAATATGTGTAATAAAAGCATAATTACGCTAAATTACTAACATTTGTGTCTTTTAAATTTTTAATATTTCTAACATTATATAATATAATTATGTTCTAACATTTTTATAACTTCGTTATCATATAAATATAAATATTATATATATTAAATATATATGATAACATTTATTTTCGTATTTTTATCATTATTATAAATCTCATCATAATTACAAGAACAATATTTATAAATATAAATTTCATATAAACATAAATTTTATAAAAAATTTAAATTTAAAATTAAAATACATAAATAATATAATTATGTTCTAACATTTTTATAACTTCGTTATAATATAAAATTAAATATTATAAATATTAAATATATATTTTAAATATTATAAATATTAATACAAAAGAAAAGGCCCAATCCGGCCCGTGCGGCTGTTATAGTACCGCACGGGCCTGATTGGGCCCGTGCGGCTGTTGTAGTACCGCACGGGCCTGATTGGGCCCGTGCGGTAGTATAACTGCCGCACGGGCCTAATTGGCCCTTTTTTTTAAAAAAATGGCCCATCCGTGTACAATTGTTACGATTATCCCCATATTCTGGACCGGCCCGATGGATCTTAATTTTTTTTTAAAACATAAATAATAAATAAAATATGTAAAATGCCCGATCAAGTAAATGGATGAACCATAAGGGTCTGGACACATTTCTTTCATTTTTTTTTATTTTTATCATAATTTTCATCTCACGTACATATATTATTACATATAAATCACAGTGTATATATATAATACTGAACATAGCCTAAATCGAGCAACAAAATTAATAAAGCATGAGATATTCTGTCCATACCTGTTCGGAAATTTATAGAAAACGACGACTGTTGCTGAATCTACGACAGAGATCTGCAAAAAAAGAAGAAATAAATTAAAAAGACTAAATAAGATCAATTTAAGTAAAAAGTATCGGTAAATCACCTACCCGTTGTATAGAGGCTTCAATGGAAATCAGCCCTTGCGGATGAAAACGTGAAGAAACAAAACTGATCAATAACAAAGGGAGACGATGAGGGAACCGTGTAAACGTGCAGGGAGAGGAAGGGAAGGAGAGGGGTGAGGAGGGGAGGGAATTAAAGGGAGCGGGGGAGCGGTGAGGGGTGAGAGAATAAAAAGAACCGAGTAAAAAGGGGGGACGGGCGCGGGGCGTGGGGGGAGGGACCGGGGGGGGCGACGCGTGGGCCGTGCGGTAGTATGACTACCGCACGGCCCCTGTGCGCCTGACAGACCCATGTGGGTCTGTCAGGCGCTTTGGGCCGAGCCGTGCGGCACTTATAGTGCCGCACGGGTCTCGTGCGGTACACATAGTGCCGCGCGGGACCCAAATCCGTAAATAAAAATTTAAAAAACCTAAATCAGTAAATATTTTTTAAAAAAATCTAAAATGGAAAAAAAAACCCAGATCCAAGTCCAAATTTATAAGAACTACTCATGCTATCACTTCCTAATAGCTTAATTGGTAGCATATGAATTTAAATATATGAAGTCCAAGTGACCTTCACTCGGATCCTACCGTACTTGCCAATAATATTCTTCTCAAATGTACCAGAGCATCGAGCACGGAACTCCGCTGTGCTCTTGGCAATCTCCCTTTCACTCTGACGTTTGTACCCATTGTGAACAAACAGATTCGCCACAACTTTGAGGGAGGAGTTCAATGGCACAGCTACTACAGATCTCGACAAAGGAATGTGCTTCCCAGGACTTACTTTTTTGTTCTCGTCCAAAGTCTTCTGAAAGAGGGTACTTACCGTACTTTCATTTGTAAAGTTGCTATTGCGGGCAGTAATCTGTCCATAAATATAGGCAGGTTCATTCCCATCTCCATTAAAGAGTATAACTTCCACAATAGCTTCCACTGCATCACGAAACACTGCGTAGTTCACTATCACTGAACCTTTCTTTCCATTAACATTCTCCTGTAAGAGCTTGTCATACTCATTAGTGATATCGTAAACGTTCCATGAGATCCGCCCTTTGATGTCATGCATGAGATCCATATGAATGATAAAGCTTCCATAGGCAGAGATGCATCCGGCTGGGCCATTCAACAAATCTGCCGAACCACTATCGCCCTCATCCCTTTTTTGGTTGTAAATGTATTGACAACGCACACCGTCGGTGACTGTGATTGTGCCGTACAGCTTGCCTCCAGTGCTGTTTTTGCGCACCAGCGAGAACACCTCCACCAGTGGCCGCCCCTGAGTTTTGTTTGTGCGCACCACCGAGAACACCTCCGCTGGTGGCCGTTCCTGAGTGCCCTACCCTAGTCGTCCAAAGGCCTCAGCCATCCGTGGAGCCCTTGGTGACGCCCCCACAAATGTTTAATCCAAGCAAGATGCCAACTGCGGCAACCGCTTCCGCAACTATCTTTATATTCATTCTATTGGGTTGCCAAAGTTGTTGAAAGCCAAGCACAAGATCGGCATAGCCCCACGACAACGTGACACGGGCCGAGGTTTTCGTTTCCCAAGTAGTCGACCATCCAGCCTGGAAGATCCCCAAAACTGTGTCTAGGTTCTCTAGGTTTTGCCTAGAGTTTTCTACTAAGTTTTTCTAGAATATTCCCAGGGACGGGCGATATTGTAATTCTCCATAACTTCTGGAAGTTTCCTATCTATGTTGGTGGTTAGGAAGATGAGAAATGTAATCTTAGCCTTCGGATCTGATAGAGATCAACGGTTGTAATCCAAGACTCTCTACTATATAAAGATGTGTTTTCCTTCTCATTTTGATCATCCATTGAAAGAAATAATAAGGCCTTCTCCCAGAGTCTCTCTATTCAAAACTTTCTCTTTCTATGAAGAGACTTAGAACGCCATTGCCACATGAGCCAACACTCAACAATTGGCCCATGACAAATGCATCTGACAGGTCACCCCAGCCGTTTTCTAGTTCCAGCATTTCAGGGTAGCACACCACCAAATGTTATAGCGATACGGTTGGAAATGCTATCGAGTTTAATTGATTTAGAAATCATTTGAATAGCAATAATAAGTAATTCCGCTCTCACCCAAAAATCCATGGAGGTAACGAGCTAGTTAGCAGCGGTTGTGAGTTGGTTCAGGCCAACTGTAATGTCATCCCTCCTTGATTTTGCAGTATTTTCTAAGTCAGGGTAGCCACCATGGAAGCCAAGGAAAGTGGATCCGAGAATTAGATGTATGGGATTATTGGTCTTCCGAACTCTAACCACTGCTCGAAATTCTCCATTTAGTAGCCATCCAACTAGAGGTTCTCCCCAGATCCTCAACGTTATCCCATTCACATGAGATGTGGTTTGCAGTATGATGTGGAACCATGGAGTAGAGGGAACGCTCTGAAGGGGAAGTATGGGACGATGTATGAATAATGGCTGTTGTATTTCAATCGACGGCGCAAATCCTCAATGAAGCGCTTATATGTCGCCCATTGGGGGTGTTGTTCTGCTACTTGAGGTACATCAACCCTGAATGACACCGTGAAGACCAGTTTGCTCGCTATGAATGACACTTTTTACTACTATATTCCTCTTTCGAGTACTAGCATAAACAAAAACTATGTACCAAAAAATCAAAAGGTTCAGGCTAGCAAGACCAAGTGCACAGATTCAAGTCTTAACAATAACAAGAGGGATCGCTTCGTGCAAAACATGATAAAATTAATCAGGATTGCATCCAAATCACCTTTCACAAGATCTACATGCTAGGTGTCGCGACCCTCTAAAAAATTACTTTAAAGGGTTAAGGGGTTAACGGATTATTAGGTTAATTAGATTTGACTAACCTAACGCGGACCCTCCCAAGCCCTACCGAATCGCGACTTTGGATTTTTATTTTAAATGATTTTGAAATTTGGAGTCGCCACTAATCGTTCTTGGTAGGTCGATTAGAAACCTAAATAAATTAGCGGGAGAACTAATTTATTCCTGCGAACCAGAGATTATGAGCTCGGGGACTTGGTTACACTAGTTAATTAAAACTAATGCCCTTTCGGTACCTTAATTTCATGGATATCCTAATTCGGCAACTCAGGCTTGGTTTATTCCTAAGGCTCTAGTAGGGTATTCTCTTTTGTGTTTTCACTTTTTAAATAGGATGCATGTATGGTATATATTTTTATTTGTTATATTTTTTTAAGTGTTAAAGATTCCCTGAAGCCGAAAGAGGGAGTGTGTTAACGACTTCTGTGCAGTATTACGACCTACTCATCTTTTGGGTCTGATGATTCAAAAATTAAATTATAGGAAGTACATGACAGTGAATAAACACCTCCAATGGGAGGCCTAGCATTGGCTTGGCTCTTCCCTTTGGGATTTAAGGTACAGGTATTTAAGTTGCAGGTATTTAAACTACTGTAAGTAAAAACCTCCAATGGGAGGCTAAGCATTGGCTTGGCTCTTCCCTTTGGGATTATAGGCATAGGTATTTAAGTTGCAGGTATTTAAACTACTGTAAGTAAAAACCTCAAATGGGAGGCTAAGCATTGGCTTGGCTCTTCCCTTTGGGATTTTAGGCACAGGTATTTAAGTTGCAGGTATTTAACTACTGTAAGTAAAAACCTCCAATGGGAGGCTAAGCATTGGCTTGGCTCTTCCCCTTGGGATTTAAGGTGCAGGTATTTAAATACTGTAAGTAAAAACCTCCAATGGGAGGCTAAGCATTAGCTTGGCTCTTCCCTTTGGGATTTAAAGTACAGATATTTAAGTTGCATGTATTTAACTACTGTAAGTAAAAACCTCCAATGGGAGGCTAAGCATTGGCTTGGCTCTTCCCTTTGGGATTTAAGGTACAGATATTTAAGTTGCAGGTATTTAAATACTGTAAGTAAAAACCTCCAATGGGAGGCTAAGCATTGGCTTGGCTCTTCCCTTTGGGATTTATAGTGCAGGTATTTAAATTGCGGATGGACTTTGTCCTCTCCATTCTGGGGTATGAATTCTTTAAAATGAAATACAACGAATTGATTCAGTAATTTGAAATTTGTGCGCGCATGAGGACTCCTCCAAGCCGATTTTGTGCTTCCGTAGGGTTGACTGTTGATATAGAGCTGCGGCTTCCTGACATAAAATAGAATGAAGTGTCAGTATACAAAATAAGTGTTAATCTGCATCTAAAACCAGAAGAGTGGAAAGAGTACTTATCTCCCATTTTTTGGGAGGGATTTTTATAATTGATTTTCACTCTCTATGTTCCCAATATAGAGAGTCTCTTTTGAATTAAGAGGAACTTTTAGTCATAGATCGGCTGAGAAATCGATGGACAGCTTAAGAGCTTGTCTGGGCCGATTTTGCACCTTCGTGAAACTCGTCGTTGATGTGAAGTCTTCCTTTTACCTGTCATAAAAATATTGGGAAATAGAGAGAAAAAAAAAACATGGTATCGAGTATCATCGTAACTCATGGAAATAAGGATTAAATTGAAACAAAGATACATCATAAACTCACATACAAAGAGAAAAAGGAGGGATAGCCATAAATCTCTCACATTATGCAAAAAAAATAATATGCATGAAATGTAATTAATTTTCTTTCGACAATCTTGCACAACCAACGAACCAACGAAGAAGCACAATGTGATCGAAGCACGGACACATGACGAAAAGTTAGAAAATACTCTCCAAGAATCCGCTTGTAGACAATAATACAGCTATCGTTTCTTTGACTATTTACTGCGAATGAAACATTAATAAAAGCATGTCTGTGCATAACAAGTGCTTATTAGGACCGAGCTCTTAGTTTAGTGTTATGTCAACAGAGATCCCTTATTGATAAAATTTCCATACTAACTAAAATAAGGTGAATAAAGGCAGTTCAGAATAATGATATGGTCTTTTTAGCATGCAGGAATTTCTCCTAAAGAAAAACAGATTCTTGACATTTAAAGTACTCAATGCAGGTTGAAGCTTATTGTGTGTCAAGTCCTCCGGCTGGTTATTGGAATGTCGGGTCCGTGGATCCCGTAATATCCAGTTGCCATAAACCTTATTCCTTCCATTGTTTCATAAAAAAAAATGTCGCCACGCACCAATAAAGCAATAGGATCATAAAAAGGAAAACTGTTACCACCATTTATGCAACATGATTAATGACAAAATCTTTCGTGAGGCCATGATGATATCATTCAAAATATTCACAGCCATAAGCTTCCAAAGATCGATCTGGCTCACGCAAGTGCGCAACAAGTTGAACAGATGCAACATCATTCCCTCTTTCACATGCAAAATAAAGCAAAATGCGCGATTCGTACGGACGCTGGCTCGGACACCTTCAATACCAGAAATAAAAAATAAAAAATAAAAAAAAATAAACCGAAGGATACCATTAGATTACATCATGTCATCAAGAAGTACTCCAGTTAACTTTGAATTTTGAAATACTGGAAGCTAAAAAATAAATCATCAGCAAATTATGATCAACATGCTGAAGGGAAAATTTAGTAAAGAACTTTACACAGGAAATATTTTACATTATGTCTTCAGAAGATAATGCAAAAACTAGTTTCAGCAATAAAACCATAAGCAATGATAGGTCGGTTAACTCAAGATCAAATAGCAGAAGATTCCAGGCAACCCAAAAGTATTGTTATTAGCACAACCATGATCCCCAAAGGGAAATCATCTGTCACCGTTTTTCATTGCACCGATCAAGACAACTTCAGACAAAAGCCTTTACTTACATAGAACGTTGGTAGAGATGCATCGATTGATGACAAAAGCATCTTGATTACGTCTCATTCAAGATTTCTTCGAAAGCACTTCTCATCAACCACATTGCTCCGTTAGAAATAGGGGACCAAAAGATAAATGGGAAATGTTCAGCTGCTTCATCACAAGCACATGATGGGCAGGGAAAAAGAGAAATCAACTAAATCGTAGACTGCTTTTTCCAAAAAAAAAGCATCAAATAGATAACGTTTAGGTGTCATTCTTTAACCATTCTATCTGCTGAACTTCTTTGAACAATCAACTTAACTACAATCGCGGATAGATAAATGCAGCAAGTCCAAGTAAATCAGATTAAACATCCATGGAGCTCACAAACGTAAGGCATCTTACCCATCCGAAAGAAAATATCGTAAAGCATAAGAGTTAAAGTACAAAACTTCGCAACCGAAAGAACAGAAGGGTCAAAATATAAGTTCGAAAATTAGGGGTTTTCCGAACTCGAGATCAGAGTTCGCGAGTTTCGTCGCTGCATGATGAACCGCGGCGAATTCGATCCGATTTGGCGTGATCGTAACCTCAATCCCGCCGAAATTATTTTAAGAAGTAGCCAAAGTTTCAAGAATTGCAAACCCAAGAAAAGTTCGGAACTTTGCGATGACCGAAAGCACCAAGTCGATGACCGAGGCTTTGGAGAAAGGAAAAGCGAAGATTCAAGTCCTCATTCCTACCGATGGCCTCCTCTATTTTTGTGATCACCTCCATTCAAGCATTCCCCCCCCCCCCCGAAGAATCCCGTCAATGGGTCCTCCTCTTAGACGGTAAAAGAGCGATCCTTATATGGGGGAAGACGGAGAGAAAGAAAATTCTTTTTGCCGCCCCCCAGCCTCTCCAAAGTTTCGGGTCTTTTTTTTTCAAGAAAGTAGAGGGAGCCGCTTTCGACTTCCTCCTCGCTACTTACTCCTCACTCCCCCATTTTTTTCGTCCCTCCCTGCAGTTGCCAATCGAAAGTCAAATATTCTCCTCGGTTGAATGTTAGCTGCAATTTTTGGACAAATTCTTCTTTTCCCGCAAGACCACTGGACCTGTCCTTCTCAAGTTGGCATCTTGTTGTCCCTCTCTTTTTTTAGTTGAATGGTTGCTCCTTGGTTATTATAATCCCCAGAAACCAAACCTCTTCCCATAGAGAAATCCTCCGAAGAAGTCCCCTCCCCTGGCTTTTTGTTTTGTTTAATAATCTCCTCCCCCCTTTTTTGCTTTGTTTAATAATCTCCTCCCCTTTATGTGTGTCTTCTTTATTATATCCTTTTTATTTTGGCCTCCACCAGCTAGAATCATCACTATCATTTTTAATACCCCTCCGTTAATGTGCCGTTTACCATGTCCCCATGTGATAACTCCTTTTCCTCTCTCCACTTTCATTATTTCAGTTATAATAGATGCTGTCAATACCGCAGAAGATGGATCCATGTTCTCATTTTAAATTCACCATTTTCATCTCCGTCCAAATGGATCGCTAGAGTTGGAAGTCACATAAAGAAATTGCGTTTGCGTCCCCATGTTTGAGCATTTCGAAAAGGTGCGGTTGCAGTTCCTTTTGAATAAAAAATGTAATTTTGGAGATTAGAGGAGACCGCCATGACTCTAAAAATGAGAGAATAATAAAAAAAATACAGGGCAAATAATAATAATAATAATAAATAAATAAAAATAAAAATAAAAAATATAATTATTTCAATTAACTTGAAAATGAGATTAGCAAGGTAATTCTCGATTTCGGATTAATTTTCTACAGATTTTCTTTGGCCAAAAGCAAAATACTAGTTATTACATTTTTTTAAAATATTTTTGTGGCCTCAAATGCTATTATTATTAAATATTTTCTAATTTCTAAAAAATATTAAAAAATACAAAAAATATGAAAAATTATTTTTTGTTCAAAAAATGATAGCCTAAGCTTGGCAAAGGCTTCCAAAGTTGATTTTTTAATTTTATGAATTTTTATGGATTTTCTATTAATTTTCGAAAATAAATAAATAAAAAATACGTAAAAATACTGAAAATATGAAAAATCGGTCAAAATTGGTTCCCTAGGCTTGGCTAAGGTCCCCAAAGTTGATTTTTTTTTAATTTTATGAATTTTTATAAATTTTTTATTAATTTTGAAAGAGAACAGATAATTAAAAATCAGGTGTCAACACTAGGCAAAATCCATTACTAGAAAAACCTAAATCTCCGGACTGCGGGTTCCTAATCCAATTCTAGGTTTTGATGAGTTAGGGTCTAATTTCCGGTTTCATTTTTCTAGAAACTGCCAGTTCACAGTTCTTGATGGAACTGAACTGCAACCAAAATTGGAACTAGAACCGAGAAATCACCACTTCTTGAAACAAGATGCCCGTGTGGATAATCTGGAGAATGATTGAAGTCAAGGCAGGCAACATTTCAGGCATCACCGTGAGAATCAAAGCAACTTAGTACCCCACTTAATGTGGTACGCCGAACATTTTTAAATGTCTTTGAGTCAACATAGGTACATCATGTGCCCGTGAGAAATCGAAGGCTTCCATGCCTTTCTTTTGATTCTTATTGAAAACGAGTTAACCTTTTCATTTTAGGAAAAGCAAAAAAAAAAAAAAAGCCCTTTAAATTCAACATAACGCTGCCATGCTATTACAAAACCAATAAAAATTCTAGCAAATGGTATCTAATTTGTACAAACCACATTGACCAAAAAAGTTCTAGAAAAACAAAAAAATTTCTCCACGGTTTTATTTTGATGGATTCACAATGATTTTTAGTAATTTAATAATTAGATTTGATATTATACATATATGTCAAATTTCAAATTAATTAGATATTTATAAGTATTTTTTCAATTAATTTAATATTTTAATTTATTTTAATAAAAATTATTAGGTTAAAAATTAAATATGTTAATAAAATAATTAATAATACATTAAATTCGATGATTAAATTTTAAAAAATAACCATAAGTTCGATCATTATTAGACAATAAAAGGCCTCAAACTAAATGTTATCCCTATTTGCTAAAATAAATAATTCAAGTGCAGCAAACGAGATTTGTTTATGAGTGTGGCATAAGGAACAATCTTTGACAACATTTATTTCATTTATGTTGATCCAATCATAGCAACAAGTATATGAAAATCATGACAAGACGAGTGACTGCAATACTCCCTATATGAGTATTTATTAAGAGTGAACAAAAAATCATGATTTGCCAAATAAGACCAAACCGTACTCAACCAATTGATTTTGGATGGAATCGGCAGGTACCGATCCGGTTCCCAATTCTAATTTTCTGGAATTTGTGGGTATTGGTTCGGTTCGCGTGGAAACCATCCAATCGACTAAACCGAATTGGTCTCTCTATATAATACAAATGTATATTCTTTAAATTAAAGTCATCTCCCTTAGAGGCTTAGAGTCCGGACCCATCCGTCCAAAAAAAAAGTCGAGGCTCAACTTATTTTCATGTATCATATGTGTTATACACTATGAATGCATTTGAAAACTTGCGTTAACTAATTGATCAACTGCTATTAGATTTCTCCTGATGCTCGACTCTATTGTTAACAATAATACTGCTCCATGCAAAGACATTATTCTTAAGTTTTTCATGTGATAAGAATACTAAATGCAAACGTGGAGAATGCACTGCTAAAATCTCAGATTAAGCCCTCCTCCTTCAACCACTAGAGATTTGTTTCATTTTTTAAATTAATATTAGTGCTCGGTAGGGTCGTAACCAAAAATCGGATCGGATTGCTGATTCAAATCTCAAATGGATTCATTAAACAAACGGGTAGTTCATGATTTGCATTTTGCAAAATTGGTCCCTTGCGAACAATTCTCATTTTTAGGGTGAGAACTACCTATCCTAGGATCGATCAGCCCTAGTCTCAAGTAGGCACGACGTATTGATTTGACTTGTGCTTTGAGCAAGGAAAGGACCATGACAAGATTTTTGCAAATTCTTAGGTATCAAGAACGAAACCACCTGTTTGATTATTTTTGGAAAAAAAAAGTTGTAAACCTATTGTATTGTGCTAATTCAATACTAAAATTTTTATAAATGCCTTATTGCATTAATTCCAATTCAGTTTTAAACCTTTTGCATTTGTGCCAATCAAGTCAATCCGATCAATTTTTTTTATCGAAAATCGCTGACGTGGACGTCGATTGTCATACATGATATTGACGTGGATATTTTTTTAAAATATTTTAAAGTTTTTTCAACATTATTTTAATATTTCTAATATTTTTTGCACTTTTTTTAATTATGCAAGAAGAAAGAAGAAAATTTGAAAGTTCAAAAATTTAAACATTTAAAATAATATTTATAATATTAAAAAATATCAACGTCAGTGGCACTTAGGACAATCGACATTGACATTAACAATTTTCAGTCAAAATTGACCAATTAGCACAAATACAAAATATTTATGACTGAATTGGCACTAATAGAATATTTAGAACTGAAGTGACACAAATACAATATGTTTATGAATTTTTTTAACACTTTTCCCAATTATTTTTATTATCTTAGTTCAATCCCGGAAGTACTAAAGTGAAGCTTGTCAAACGATGTTTATTTAATGAAAATTACGTCACGACTCATGAGCATTTATATCAGGACGACATGCTCTCGCTTCAAAAAAAAAAATAATTTCCTTTGTTTCAGATACAAATCAGTATGAAATTGGACAAATAATAAATTGATCAACTAAATTACTTAAAAGGAAAACAGAAATGCTAACCTAAGGCCAGCTGCTGCAACTACCGCGAACCATCCCCTAGTGGTGGCCATCGTTGGCGACCAGCGTGCGGTGCCGACCACCTTCGCACGCTGGCCTCCCATGCAGACCGCTGTGGTGGTGGTGGTGGTAGTGAGGGTTGAGCAGCAAAATCGGGATCCACCTAAATCGGAGCAGACCAAATCCAGCTGGCAGATTTTGAATGGTAAACGACGGGTACCGGTTCGGTTCCCGATTTCAATTTGTTGAAACTGGCTGGTACTAGTTTGGCTCCCGATTTTACATGGGAATCATTCAACCGGACCAATTGGCCCAGCCCAATTTATATAATCTAGATATATATTTTTTAATTCTCCTTTCAACCGGACCAACCGAACCATCTCATGTGATTTCCAGGACCGTTGGAGCAGTAGTTTTTCTTCTATAGCTAGGAATAATCTCAGCTTCTTCGTACTTCATAGCTTTAGTGATTTTCCTTTGGATCTTGCACCCAAAAATATCCCAATCTCTCAAGTATTTTGATTTATTAGGGCCTTGAATTTTGACTAAGTTCTCATAGTTTTACTTCTACAGGATATTGGTCATTTGCGTATCTTTTTTAATTGATGTTGATGCTCAATAGGTTGGGTTCCATGGATCCATCCGAGAACCGGATTAAACTCGTTCGGTTCTCGGGTGAATTTATGAAACGAGCAGGTGGTTCACAATTCGCATTTTGCAGAACTAGTATATAGCAGGTAGTTCTCGGTTTTAGGTTGAAAACCACCCATCGTGAAACCGATCATCCCTAATATTAGCCTTCTAGCTAAGCAATGACATGAACTCCATTTCCAAAGACAAAAGGTGTGCGTTCGTATTGAATACGAATGCATGGATTGATCAGAAGTGTTAGGAGGAGGAGTTACAGGCTGTAAACTTGACATGAACAACGCATTATGGAGGAAACAATTGTTTGGCAGGAAGAGCTTATTTGTTAGATGAATGGCAAATCATCTGATAAAAACTATACGCGCATCATATCCATTTCATAAATTTTCCTTAAAGTGATCTAGAAAAACAGCAAATCTCGAGAGACTCGCCAAAGTTCAAATCACGACTTTTGGACATCTTGGCGCATCTACACTTCTAATTCAGGCTTGTCTTCTGTTAGTATTCTATTTAAATCGCAGTTCCTTTGCGTGGGTGATACTTGAGCAAAATGGAGCCCTAACTAAAGCTTCTTCCACTCACACGCACTGGATAAGCAAAAAATGCAGATAAGATTCACTTGCAAAATGGAAGGGAGAGGTTCTAGGAGAGAACAATCTCAAGGAAGTCTCTCGAGTTCGACAATCTACAGAAAGCTCGCAGTTGAGCTTTTAAGGAGGAAAATGGTTTCGTTTAATTTGGTGTGCTTTGGCTTAGTTTATGATAAATTCAAATGTTTATGATTTGATTGTTTTTCCTTCTCCCAGGTGCATTGTAAACCACTGTTACTTGACGAAAATGAAACCCCAACTAGAACTTCTGCCTGTAACACCCACTAGATAGATTATGAAAAATCCATAAGCGATGAGAACAATGTGCAAATCAATCTTTGAAAAGTTGAGGGGAGCCATCTGTTCAATTGGATATCGATTCGGTTTTGGCCGGTTTGACCCCGCATACCACTTATTAACCAATGTTTTCAAAATAAACCAAAAACCATGATTTCGGCTAGGCGAATGGGGGACACTCTCACGAGGGTGTTCCCCCACCTTACGATGGCTCCGATAAGGACAACTCTATGTTAGTATTCGTCATAATCGTCATAGTCATGACAGTGATGGTCCTCCAAGGGGTTTGCTTCTACTGTGGGTGGTGGATATTCTGCAATTAGCCCCGACCCTTCAACAGCAAGAGCAGGATAAGGTGCCAGTGGAGGAGGTGGAGTTGGGGGCGAACCCATCTGATTGATTAGCTAATGGATATGTGGAGTTTATGTGATACCTCCTAAACCACTATTCTTGATTTAAATAGAGCCCTAACTAGAGCTTTTTGACTCTTTATGCGCACTTAACAAGTGAAATATACACACAAAAACCCAAAATTTAGACTAGATCGAGATAGAAATCTCTCAAAATGGGAGCAAAAAGCTTTTAGATCTAAATTAAATCGAAAGAGAAAAGGTCTCAAATAAGAGCGGGAAAAAAAGGAAATAGAAAAAAAAAACAAAGAGGGAATCGGATATTGAAAGGGAGAAGGGGTGCTGGCGGCTCTTTTTTTTTTTTAAAAAAAGAGAAACCCTAAAGGGTTTGGGGAGAGAGAGGGGGGAGGGGGAAATTTATCTGTTGACTGAGTGGATTGTGCAGAGAAGCTCCCATGTTGTCTTCTCCTTTATGTACAGAAGAAAATAGCTTATGATGAATTCAAATGTTTGTGATTTGGTTGTTTTTGCTTGTCATAGACACGTCTTAAATCATTGTTCCTCGAGGAAAATAGATCCCTAACAAGAGCTTTTGCCTCTCACATGTATTGGATAGATTATGTTTTGATGATTTCAGATGAAAATTCCGATTGCAAAAGCATAGAAAATTGCACATAAAAAATGCAGGTGCATTCCATATAATTTTTTATGTTTGGAGTTCTGTTATTTTAAGTGTATCCAAATCCATTTACTTTCTGCATCGAGACCTCTGATTCAAACTTGTCTTCCATCAGCATTCTATTTAAATCACAGTTCCTTTGTGATGGTGATAGTTGGAGAATGGTGGGTCAACTACTTTGATTGGAAATCTTCTGTTTTAGAGCGTCACTTGTTTTACAAGTAAAATTCAGGTAAAACACGTTTAAATGTCGATTCTTCTATATTATCAATCAAATGCTTGTGATGGGGTTGTTTCTTCCTATCCTAAGCACATCATAAACCACTGTTACTCGAGGAAAACGGAGCCCTAAGTAGAGCTTCTGCCACTCACATGCACTAACTAGAACAGAAAGGCTCTAGGGTAGAGGAGTTTTGGGGGCAGCCTCGCGAAGTTTGACGATCTTCAATAAGCTCTCAGTTGAGCATTTAAGGAGGAAAATGGTTTCCTTTAATTTCGCGTTCTTTGTCTTAGTTTATGATGAATTCAAATATTTGTTATTTGATTGTTTCTGCTTTTCCTAGGCATGTCTTATACGACTGTTACTTGAGGAAGACGGAGCCCTAACTAGAGCTTCCGCCTCTCGCACTAAATAGATTATGTTTTGATAGTTTCGGACGAAATGGCCCTGGCCAAGGCATAGAAAATTGCAATTTTCCACGTAATTTTTTCTTTTGGGATTATTTTATTTTAAGTGTATCCGAAACCATTTAAAAGAGCACACTCACGAAAAATGAATGAGCGAGAAGAGCAACATGCTGATTGGTCTTTTAAAATTCAAACTGAACTGCCCATGGAACGTGATGGTCTAGATGTAGAGGAGGGGGTCGGAGGAGAGTGAGTAGATGTTGGAGGCATACCGGTCATGGTGAGTGCCGCCGCAGGGGGGGGGGGTGGTTGGAAGGAGGGGGGAGCATCTGATGGGGGTTCATGTGGACGACGTACGTCTTCGAGGTCGTGATGGAGAGCAGCAGCAGTGCCAGGCATTGCAGAGCAACGAGCGAGTAGATGCGGTGGTTGGCCATGGCTGAGAGGGAGAGAGAGAGAGGACTGGCTCAGTTACGAGCTGCTATTCATGAACTTAAGTAGATTAGCTTTTCCGACCGGCTAGGGCGGAATCATGCCATGTTGCCATTAAACCTCACGGCCCTCGCCAACAGCTGGAAATCGGCAGGCATGACCGTATCCCAATATATGCCGTGGCCCTTCTTTTTCATTTTCGCAGAACTGCCAATACTACTTAAATACACTATCGCAGACAACCATTTGTGCGTGAGTAGGCTCAAGAAGCAGAGAAATATGCCACAGTCAAGCAGCTCAAATGAGTAATCTGTTATCTCGCGATCGCCCCGACAATCTCGTGGAAACAATAACTGTGACCAGGCAATGAAGAGGAGCACACAAATCAGCTAATTGACGCATTGAAATTTCGCCTGTGCCTTCAAAGTCATGGAGGTGCTATACTAACACCCCTGTTTTATCAGATTCATGTTAGTAACCAGATAGTTAGTTCAGTATGAATCTGCCACCCGAGTCGCCCTGACGAATAATTTTTTTCCCCTTTTCAACAGAACGAATGGATGGTTCCTTCCATTATAGCACAAATCAGCGAATGGACGGTTCGGCAATTCGACTATTCAATTATCTTCATCCGACCTTCCACATTTCTCTTATGAAGGACTCAAAATATGGCTTGAGGAGGAACAACACCGAGAATATTGATATAAACTTCGTGCTAGTAACATAAATAGCAAGGGTCACAACATATATCTTTACAGTTACAACTGAAACAACAGCTTACCTTTGGGCACTTAAGGCAGGAGCAACCAGGCCAGGAACAGCAAGAGGATCTGGGCAAGGAACAGCAAGAGCAACTAGGCCAGGAACAGCAAGAGCAACTAGGGCAAGAAGGAAAGGAAAAGGTACAGCTTCTACTACAGCAAGAGATGCCTTTACAGCAATCAGATTTGGGACATGAGCAACACCGACACTTGCGTACTGAGCAACACCGACACTTGCGTACTGAGCAACTCGGACATGAGCAACATTTACAAGAGTTGCATGAGTTGCAATTGCAGCTGCAAGGCAATTCTAAATGAACCGGGCACGCAGGATAGCAGCAGCAGCAAACCCATGAGAGGCTAAAACAGGACATTCCGCTACAAAGCCAAGGAGCAAAACCTCAGTATGTCAGGAACTATCTTAAAGTCGTATATTAAGGACCAACATTCACAAACAAGGCAATTGCAGATAACATTCCCCATAAAAAAGGATTAATGACTAGATGAGCTTCTTCCCCTAGTTTTTAAACACTTATCAGCATGATAAAATGATGGGAAATAACAAGCAGTCAACACTCAACAGAGTTTAGCATGCAAAATCCAAAGATAATGTAAAAGTGTTCGATGAACACAGTTCGTAAAAGGATCATCATTGACAACTAAAACTGAAAGGTCCAAGAGGTTATTTGTTATGTACCTTTGCAGGGAAATGGGTTGAAGAGGCTTACTAAAATGAGCATTATGTACCAGCGAATTTATGCAGCGCACCACAGTGATCAATCTTATATATAATTTTTAATTGTATACAACAGTATGGCAAGTTCAAAAAATGTATCTTCTGTTTGCAGCCAAGTGAAACTACGAAACACAAATTCAACTCAATGGAAGCTATCCAAATGCATTCTGCTTCTTGTGAAGTATCCGATTATAGATTTAAATAAGCAATTCGTGCACAACAGAAAAATGCACGAAGAGTATCAACCAGGATAGTGAAGAACAACGATACAAAAAGAAAATCCTACCAGAGCCACTTCCAAAAGCGGCACGATTTATTTCCCCTTTGGTATCTGCATAAAATTGAACCAAAAGGATAAAAATATCATCTCGCGATTCTATCACAGGTTCCATAATCCAACTATCTTACGTCGGCATGAGAGGTTCGGAGTTTGCCACAACGAAATCGGTAACCCTGCAAGGCCGCCACATTCAAACAGACGAAAGTGTTAGCTGATGGACATGGAGTAATTAACTGTCTACCTCAGGAATTCGAGAAGGAATTGCAAATTAGGCATACTCTTTGCAGCATCTGGAAGCTGGTTGAAGTCCATCAAGAGACTTTAATTCCTCCTGCTCCAAGCAGAGATTCCACCCAATTTTAAGATTACATAACCATGATGTTTTCCAGGAAAAATTACTGAAAATATAGGGGGAAAACAAAGAAAGAACAAGTGAAGATGATCAAGCATAATGCATTAACGTTATTAGAAGCACCCAATTCTTAAGCTCCTCTAGTTCACAAATTGAACTCTTCGTCTAAGGGATTAATTTACACTTAAAACCTCTCCACGACAATTTGTCAAAACTTCTGCACCACAATTTGCTTCCCAATGATCTGTCTCAGCTCTCTTATACGTGGACACACCAATCACGGCAAGCAACAAATCCATTTTCCCCAAATCACAAAATTTTTCCTCTTTTTTTTTTTTCATTTTTTAGATACAACAAATAAGCCATGCTCAATAAGAAACTCCAAACAGCAAAACTGAAAGAGTAAAGTGAAACGAAAAACAAGAACCAAGCCAAAAACTTGAAAAGGTGAGGACCCACCTCAAGGAAACCAATCTCTCTCTCCAGCATCTGCACCTTCGCAGCCTCCCGGCGCTTCCCATACAAGTCCGGATACTCCGGCGGCGACTTCGGGCACGGCGGCGGCAGCGACGGCACCGACGACGAGCAGCCTGGCCGAGCAGCCATCCAACGCCCGCACTTTCAACTTGAATCAAAATCAAATCGATGGAAGATTCTCTACGCCCAAAACCACACACTCAAAACAATACACAAGACCACAACAATCACAACGAAAACGAAAAATATATATAAGAAAAAAATGACAAAACTCGAAACACCAAATGAACAATAATGCTGTGAACAGTAGGGTGACAAACCAGAAGATGATGAGGAAATAAACGTTAGGTCAGAGAAATTGAATGAGTGCAATGGCAATGCCAACGGGCTACAATAGGTTAGTGGCAGGGGAGGTAATTAGCGGGATCTGACAGGGACAAATACGACCCGCAGCCCGAAAAGATCTCTGCGAAGGAGCAGGACATGGCAGGGGCTGAAAGCGGCAGTGTTTTAATGCGAAGTGCCCAAAAAATGAATGCAGATCACTTCACTCGCGTTGCATTGCGTTGTGAAATTTTTCAGCTTTCTCTTTGCGCTCTTTCAAAATTTAATAAAACGAAAATGGGGTTCTTGACAAACGGTCCTTTCGATCAAATTTAACCGATTAGCACCCGAAAAATGGAAAAAGATCGGATCTTTCTGTAGACAAAACAACTGGAAAAACTGGGTTCTGTTTTCTTTTTCCCCCCAATTGTTTTTTTACCCTTTCCTTGCTTTGAATAATGGTAATGACAGTAGTTCTGGAGAATAGGAAGCAGGAGTTGCAGTAAATCAGTAGTAGTAAAGACGGCTGTGAAAAAGGCCTGCAAGCCCAAGCGTGTGTACGGCGACATCTCCTCTTTTTTCTTTCCTCTGAGGAAGAGTGGACAGTTCTTGGTTTCAAATAAAGAAACTAAATGAAACTGCGAGGAAAGAACCAAGAAGAACGCTCTCTCCTTCCCTCTGAAATGTGATGTGAATGCGTCAGCGTCTATTTTTATTTCTTCTTCTCTCTCGGTGCAGGAGGAAAAGCGGAAAGCACGATGATCGTACCTCAGAGGACACGTGAAATCTGCGTAAGAGAGAGAGAGAGATAGAGAGAGAGAGAGATGACTGTTCTGTGCTGGGTGGTTTTACGAATCCCAGCTCTGATTTTGAGATGAAATTGGTTTATCAAATTAGTTAAACCTACGAACCCAGAAAGGAAAACACCATGAAAAGAAGCAAGAAAAAGATAAAACCGATGGTGGGCTCTTTCGGTTTGCAGTAAAGATTCGAACATGAGCCTCCGCTCGAGGAAAAAAAGCGTATAGGGTGATGAGCCAGGAGAAGGGAAGATAGAAAAAGGTTCTGTGGAGATTCAGATCAAGCTCACCCACTTAAAGCATGTGAAATCATTCAAAATATGCAAATTCAGATATCTAAAACATTTTTTTTTGGTAAATGCAAATTCAGATATCTAAAACATTATATCGTCTGTATTTTCAAAAAAAAATTATTAGGCATAGATTTAAATTTTATTGGATTAAATATGGTCATAAGTCAAATCCTAGTAGTCATTATTATATTACAAGCCTATTTGCGTGGAGCCACGTTCCATTTCGAGAGGTTATAAAAATTTTGAATCTGAGTATAGAACTCTTCCTCAGCTTTTGACTGACAAGTGTTGATAATGGTATTAATTATATTTTAAAAAAAGGGCTAGAAATCTAGGGCTTTTATTCAAATACAAAGCTGGTCGTTGTGCTAATATGGGTGCATGCATTGGACCCACGATGTCCCCCGAGGGCGACAGGACATGGCTGCTGTAGTACGTTAGTCCATTTGAATTGACTATTGGAATATATCCAAAAGAAAAGTTTCAATTGACTATTTCGACAAGCATTAGATATTTGAGTACACAGGAGTTGTGTAAATGGTACATAATCATGAACCTTCGTATGAAAATATTTTATGCCGGGATGTCAAATAGTAATTCGAGAATATGGTTTTGCTCGGAGGGCTCGAGGAGTTAAATTTTGGATGCACCAAATAGTTATATAGTAGTGCACTCTAGGGGTGAGTATACTCTGGATGAATATGTTTCAGATTTAGAACTTGAAACTTTTTTTTTAAACCTATTTTGAAACCTATCATATTTTTTCTATTTGGTTTCAGAGTCTAGCCAAAACATGTTTTTCTTTCATTTCTTTTTCTAATTTTATTTTTTCAAAAAAATATGAATAATAAAACTCACTATATGCCAAAAGAAAATCTTTAACATGAGTGATAGAAATTATAAACCACTAAAAATAGATAATATGAAGCAAGCGATGTTAGTTTTTTTTTTTTAATAATAGCTAAAAATCGATTCCAAAATCGATTTAGTTCCTGAGTTGGTTTTCATTTAGAACAGGAAATCGGACCGGCTTCAACTGGTTCCAAAAAATTTGAATATGTTCTCGGATCAATTTGAACAAGAACCGTTCCCGGATCTATTTTTCGAATGGTCGATTCAATTTTCGGATAAATTCAATTCAGTTGCACACCCCTGATGCACTCCTAAGATCGCCACCTAGGTGGACTAGTCAAATTGCGCGAACTTGATCTGTACACCACCTGGTTGAATGTAATAAGGACAAAAAAAAATTGTTCATTACGCGTATGGATGAATATGATAAGGACAAACATGCAAGGATCACAACTTTTGTGAGAATCTACAACTAATATGCATAAAAGTAGACATAACAATTTATTTTATTTTATTTTTATAATTTTGGAACAAGAGCATAGGGATCCAACTATCGCTCTTATTATTTTCTACATATTACAGTTTACTCTATGTTAATAAATTTTAATAAAATTTAGGAAAATTTTCAAAAAAGAACCCAAAGTGCTTTTATTTTTTTTTTAAATAAGAGCTTGAAATTGATCTTATTTTAAATAAAGGCCTAAACTACTCTCATTTTTCTCAAAATAGGGCTTGAAGTGAATATTGTTTCAAATAAAGACTTGAATTGACTGGTAGTAAGGGTATATTGTTCATTTAGTATTTTAAATACTATTTATTTATTTTCCTTTTTTCTTAGCTTAAAATTTTTTTAAAAATTGAGAGAGAGAGAGAGAGAGAGAGAGAGAGAGAGAGAGAGAGAGGAGGGGGCTACCATGGCCGGGTGAGGGCCTCTGGTTCTAGCCTTTGGTCGAGGGGGTAGGTGGCTCTCGTTGAGGCGCCAGCAACCTTGGCGGTGGGGCTGCTGTTATAAGCAAGAGTGCAGCCCCCTCATGGCTATTATCTTTTTTAAAAAAATTAGTTTTTAATACAATTTAACTAAATTTTAGGTTAAAATTATGTTTTGATAATAATGCCCTTAATCAACTGGAATATTTAGTTGGCTGGCTGTTGACACCTGATTTTTAATCATTTTTTCTATTGCTAAAGTAATAAAAAAATCCATAAAAATTCATAAAATTGAAAAATCAACTTTGGGGACCTTAGCCAAGCCTAGGGAACCAATTCTTACCAAAAAATGATTTTTTATATTTTCAGTATTTTTACGTATTATTTATTTATTTATTTTCGAAAATTAATAGAAAATCCATAAAAATTCATAAAATTGAAAAATCAACTTTGGGAACCTTATCCAAGCCTAGGGAACCGATTTTGACCAAAAAATAAATTTTCATATTATATATATATATTTTTAATTGTTTTTTAAAAAAAATACAAAAATACTTGAAAATTTTGGAAAAATAACATTTGAGACCAAACAAATACACAAAGATAGTTAATATTTTTATTTTAAATCTATTTTCATATTGGCCATCGCAAATTCAAAAAAATCCAATTCGAGTCACGTGTTCCTTCACGAGTATAATCTTGAATCGGGCCTAAAAAAATTTAATTTGAGTCAACTTATTTTTAATTTTCACTTTTTATGAGTTGTGACATTGTCTTCTAACATTTTAAATTTTCATCTTGGCCCAATTATACCCAGAATGACTTAATTTTGCAAAAGGGCTTTAATTAAATTCTGCATTATTTTCAGCGGCAAGAAATGAGCTTAAATTTGACGTGTGGTAAATTTTGGTGTGTCAAAAATTGTGAGGAGATTTGGACTTAAAGAAATATATTTTTTCAGGGACTGAATTGTAAATACTTAAAATTCAAGGACTAGAGTGCAAATACCTAACTCTTGAAGGATTATTTTATAAATAACAAAAAGAAGAGTTAGTGGATAAATTAGAATAGAGAAGGGAAGATGGAGAAGAGGAGATGAAGAAGAGAAGTTGGAGAAGAATGGATGGAGAAAATAAGATAAGAATAGAGAAGGGAAGATGGAGATGAAGAAGAATTAGTAGAGAAATTAGAATGGGAGATAAGAATAGAGAAGGGAAGATGGAGATGAAGAAGTGTTAGTGGAGAAATTAGAATGGGAGATAAATATGGAGAAGGGAAGATGAAGATGAAGAAGAGTTAGTGGAGAGATTAGAATGTGAGATAGAGATGGAGAATGGAAGATGAAAATGAAGAAGAGTTAGTGGAGAAATTAGAATGGGAGATAGAGTTAGTGGAAAAATTAGAATGAGAAATAGATGAGTAGATTATAAAAGGAGGAAGAAGTGAGCTTGAGAGAGGGATTTTTTTTGGAGAGAAAATTTTGGATGTTTGAGAGAGTTTTGGGAGATTGAAGAAAAATTTGAGAGAAAGAAAATACCAAAAGAGAGAGAATTTTGAAGATGATGGAAGTTTAAAGCTAGGGGTTATCATCACAAATTCCTTCATCGCTCAATATAAATCAAAAGTTCTTCCTCGTCAACAAGCAAGCAAATTCGAGCTAAGTGTTTTTATTTATTCATTTGTTTATGGTTTTACTTGCAAATTAGCACAAATTGTATACACTTTCTCCATCTCCTCTTTTTTTTTCTCCATATTATATGTCAGGAGAAGGATATCTCTACGTCAACAGCAAAAATCTCGTAGAGATGCAAAAATCGGCCCAGACAAGCTCCTAAGCTGTCCACCGATTTCTCAACTGATCTGTGACTAAAAGTCCCTCTTAATTCAAAAGAAACTCTCTATATTGGGAACATAGAGAGCGAAAATCAATTATAGAAATCCCTCCCAAAAAAATGGGAGATAAGTACTCTTTCCACTCTTCTGGTTTTAGGTGCAGATTAGCACATATTTTGTATACTGACATTTCACTCTATTTTATGTCAGGAAGCCGCAGCTTTATATCAATGGTCAACCCTATGGAAGCACAAAATCGGCTTGGAGGAGTCCTCAAGCGCGCACAAATTTCAAATTGTTGAATCAATTCGTTGTATTTTATTTTAAAGAATTCATACCCCAGAATGGAGAGGACAAAGTCCATCCGCAATTTAAATACCTGCACCATAAATCCCAAAGGGAAGAGTCAAGCCAATGCTTAGCCTCCCATTGGAGGTTTTTACTTACAGTAGTTAAATACCTGCAACTTAAATACCTGTACCTTAAATCCCAAAGGGAAGAGCCAAGCCAATGCTTAGCCTCCCGTTGGAGGTTTTTACTTACAGTAGTTAAATACCTGCAACTTAAATACCTATACCTTAAATCCCAAAGGGAAGAGCCAAGCCAATGCTTAGCCTCCCATTGGAGGTTTTTACTTACAGTAGTTAAATACCTGCAACTTAAATACATGTACCTTAAATCCCAAAGGGAAGAGCCAAGCCAATGCTTAGCCTCCCATTGGAGGTTTTTACTTACAGTAGTTAAATACCTGCAACTTAAATACCTGTACCTTAAATCCCAAAGGGAAGAGCCAAGCCAATGCTTAGCCTCCCATTGGAGGTTTTTACTTATAGTAGTTTAAATACTTGCAACTTAAATACCTGTACCTTAAATCCCAAAGGGAAGAGCCAAGCCAATGATAGGCCTCTCATTGGAGGTGTTTATTCACTGTCATGTACTTCTTATAATTTAATTTTTGAATCATCAGACCCAAAAGATAAGTAGGTCGTAATACTGCACAGAAGTCGTTAACACACTCCCTCTTTCGGCTTCAGGGAATCTTTAACACTTAAAAAAATATAACAAATAAAAATATATACCATCCATGCATCCTATTTAAAAAGTGAAAACATAAAAGAGAATACCATACTAGAGCCTTAGGAAAAAACCAAGTCTGAGTTGCCGAATTAGGATATCCATGAAATTAAGGTACCGAAAGGGCATTAGTTTTAATTAACTAGTGTAACAAAGTCCCCGAGCTCCTAATCTCTAGTTCGCAGGAATAAATTAGTTCTCCCGCTAATTTATTTAGGTTTCTAATCGACCTACCAAGAACGATTAGTGGCGACTCCAAATTTCAAAATCATTTAAACAAAAACCAAAGTTGCGATTTGGTAGGGCTTGGGAGGGTTCGCGTTAGGTTAGTCAAATCTAATTAACTTAATAATCCGTTAACCCCTTTTGAAAACAAAAATTAAATTTTTTAGAGGGTCGCGACACTGGCCGACAAGGTTAGACCCTTATTTGAAATAAATATGGTCACGTCAAGTCCTTTTTTGAGATAAAACAAGCATTTCAGACCTTTATTTGAAGTAATGATCACTTTAAGCTTTATTTAAGAAAAAGATGGTACTTGAAGCCTTTATTTGGAATTTTCCCTAAAGTTCGGTATTATCATTTTTTTTCACATTTGTTACTAGTTTTTCAATTTCACGATATCCAAACTCATAGGTGAAATTTGACTGAAAAAGCTCATAGGTGAAATGGAGCTGATCAATGCACTAACACATTTTCACACGTGGAAAATATAGTACATACGTACGTACAGATATGCAAGACTAATCAAGGGCAAATTTTGGATACTTTGACTCCATTTATTTTGCAAAAAGTAAATAATTTAAAAAATATTTTAAATTACTTGTATTGTTTAAAATAATCAATTAATATTCTTGTGAATATTTTCATAACCAATAATATTTATTTTTGAATATTTTCGTGGACGAAATATTTTTTTCTATTCATTCATTTTTGTAAATATATAAATGATCATTTTTTAAAAAATTGCTTATTTAAATATTTTTGTGAAACAAACGAAACGTTTGTGTCGTAAAACATTCTACCGCCTCCTTGAGAAAAGGAAGTAAAGTAACTTTTTACATTTCCATCGTAATCCAAGATCTTAATCAACTTTTACAATTATATGTGACCGTGTGTGTACCTTTTTAAAAAAATTATAAGTAGATTTTGTAATATAAGCGCATTATTGCATTACTTTTTAATGAAAAAGTTACAAGTTGAACTGTTGAAAGGCAAATATCGTTCTGCACAAACTATCACAAAGGTTTTTCGTACCTGGATTCCGACTAAATGTGTGTAACGCTTGTCATAATTAGATGAAGTGACATGCCATTTAATATATAAGGTTTGTGCAATCAATTCATTCCTTTATTCCATCAATTTGCTTATTTATAAACCATCAGCGCGATAGTTTTTTTTTATCGTTTTCGCAAGCTGCTGTTGCCCATTGCCAATGCTCATGCGTCGGTGACTCTCGTCTAGATCTGGGTGAGGGTCGGGCCCTCCCCCAAATGTAAGGGTCAAGCTCTTGTCTAGGGTCGATGATATCCCCATTGCTCTAGTTTTCTTCCAAGTAGGATTTTCTTTTAAAAAAAGGAATACTCTTTTTTACTTTTTCAATCTAATTAAGTAAGATTGAAGGAAGACAATAATAATAAAAATTCCAAGCAATAGAGTAAAAAAAATTATAAAAAGATGTCAAGTAAAGATTTTTTTATTCGGATGATTTGTTCGCGTTAATTTTATAAATTTTAGGGTTAATATAAAAAAAATCTTAAACTTGTATATTTATGATAAATTTACCCAAAATTATTTTTTTAACCACTAAAAACCATATATCGATACACATATGACAAATTTACTCATAAATTAGTATGACTGTAATAAATTTATCCATCATTAATTTTTGTTAAATTTTATCATCAAATTGCTAATTTGAGTGACACATGGTAATTACAGAATGTACAAATTTCAAAATTTTACCTTCTATTTATCATAAGAGTATTGATTTAGGATTTTTCATGGCATTAATCCAATTTAACGAAAACTAACAATCTAATTTAACGGAGAGAAAATTTGCTACATGTGTATCGGTTTGATTTTTTTTTTATGGTCAAAATAATTAATTTACGTAAATTTATCGCAGATATACCATTTGATATTTTTAGTAGTCGAAAAAATAGTTTAGAGTAAATTTATCACAGGAGTATCAAATTAAAATTTTTTATGATGAAAAATAATTTTGGATAAATTTATTATAAGTGTATTAGCCTAGGATTTTTGGTAGTATTAACTCTAAATTTTAAGAGTTTATTTGTGCCTACTTAGGAATTTTCTTTTTGGAGTTAGAAGCCTACCGAGACTGAAGTCAAGTCAAAAGCCATTAGTTTACTTAGGATGGGTTGGGGGTTGGATGCAGTAGAAATTGGTTGGGTCGGGTCGGGTTGGGTGGGGCCGGGGGATGAAACGACAGGTCGTCTCGCTCTTTCCCAAAGTACCACGGAGGCGCAGAGCCGCATGGTCATGGCAGCGACGTGTGGGAGGAGGTGACTGACGGTGGTGGTGGGTGGGGTTTTCGTCAGAGCAATTTGTAGAAATAAGCCAAAACACCCTCTCGCTCCGCCGTGTCGTTTCCCAAAAGGAGAGAACCATGCTCACCAATTTATGGCTTTCCCTTCCTCCTCTCTCTCTCTCTTTCTTTCTTTCTTTCTTTCTTTTTTTGGCGAGTCTTTTCCGTGATAAATAAAACATGCAACAAAGGAAAAAGAAAAATTAAAAGAAAAAGAACTTTTCCCTTTTTAAGCAGACACGTACGGCCTTTGCGCCCAAATGTGCGCAGTAAATAAATAAATGGATGTGCTCACCGAAAATTCTAAAATTTAAATGCAATTGAGTCTTAAAATTTTCATAAAGTAAAATCAACTTTTAAAATTTGACAAATAAGTGCAATCAAGAAAGTATTGAAAAATTCAAAGTTAGCATTTTTCGTTAGCCAAATATAATGGAGTTACTCAATTGCACTATTTTGTTAGGTTTTAGGAGTTGACGCTATGTAGGAGAGAGAAGTTAATAAAAAAAAATATAACTTCGGTGTTTTCTTGTTAGTCGAATTAAACGGAGTTAACGAAAGAATTTATTGCACCGATTTGTCGGATTTTAGGACTGGATTGTGCTTCTTAAAATTTTAAAATTCAATTACATTTTGGTGATAAATTTTAGGACTTTTGATGAATACACATGCTTTGCATCCCATTTCACACTCAACCTTTTCATTCTTACATACATGCATACACACACAAAATACATACATATATATATATATATATATACGCGTGCGCGCTTTGCACTCCATTTCACATTCAACCTTTTCATTTATATTTTCATTTTAATTCCTTTTGAAAGGTTCAAATAGATTGATGGCTGTCCTCGTTGGTGGATTCATTTTCAAAATAGAGTTGGGATTTTATCTTTCAACATTTTTAGATGTTTATTAATGACTAAAAGAGCCTTTTATATCTTCGCGCATTCTGAATATGATAATATAATATACTGTGATCTGTATAGTCGAATTAATTTTATTTTTATACATGGATCAATACAATACATATATATGTACGAAAGTCGAATTAATTTTATTTTGCATATATGGATCAATACAATTTTTATATATATGTGTTGGACATTTTAAGATGTTCCTTCTACTCTATAGTACGTAATCGAATTCGTTGCATCTCTCTCAACATGAATCTTGAATTTGCACCAGAAAATGAAGAAACCCAGTCTAGTAGATATCACATTTGATGTCCAAAAGTCTCTGTCACTATAACATATATACACAGAGATTCAAGAACAGGATGACAGAAAAGTAATGTCCACTGATGGGCTTGATGGGCCCAGCATATTACTTTGATGGCTGATGCTTGATGGGCTTAACACTAAATATTCACCATAAATATAAATTATCTAGAAGAAATCAGAAACTAAAATAGATCCCTCGTAAAATTTCATGTCCACTTCTTTTTTAGGCTCAAAAGGCTTTTTAACAAGAATCGCTCATGTCCTCGTCGTTCTTCCTCTTGTCTTTATCCTATTTTCTTAATTTTTTTTTCTGTTTATTCTGTTTCCCTATGTTTCAAAGCCCCTCCTTTGTGCCAACTTTAGCCTTTCGAGGCTCTAACCTAGGGGTTATATTCAGATTAACATAAATTTAATCTCCAAGCACCTACTAAAAAATTAAGGGTACTCGTCTTTCTCGCTTAAGGTTTGAATTCGAATCACCACTCTTGCGTATTCTCTTAAGATAATTATCGCGAGTATGGTCTTGTATCTCTTGGATAATTATTGGGTATGCATAGGATGTACAAACTAATACATCCTAATTAGATTTATGTAATGTTGTGGCCAACTGGCCATCAGCATCTATGATAGCTTGAGATCTTTCTTTAGAACGTATTTTTCTTTTTTCTTTTTTTGCTTTGGAAGTTTTTCAAGGGTGGGGCAACATCAAATCGGAAGAACTAACTGACGTTGATTTGTGTTCCCATTATAAGTTTTCATTTCATGATTGGACGGGGGTTGATTATGGAGCAGCTAATGCAGGCTTAGCACACTTTTTTAATCACGACCAGTCGTCTTTCAATTATTGTCGCCGTTCATAGTCCGAAAGAAAGCCATCGGAATATATTCCAGGAGAGTTTTCAAGGTGTAAAAGTACCACCATTTTTTCAACGACCATGAAAGAAGCTGTCTCCTCCAACTATTAAAATAAGGACAAGGTTGCTCTACTTGCAGAGATCTGTCTTAGTCGTCCCTGATGGAATCATACAGAAACGCCATTTTTGTGAAGCTTTCAAAACTCTCTCTTTCTGAAATCAAGGTTTGACGTCTTCAAATTCAGAGAGAGAGAGAGAGAGAGAGAGAGAGAGAGAGAGAGAGAGAGAGAGAGAGAGAGAGAGAGAGAGAGAGAGAGAGAGAGAGATTATCTGTTGATGGGGTGTTTAGAATTAGGGTTTTTTTTCCGCTGTTATTTATATGTGTAAGTGACAAAAAAGAATACAATGCCTCCGCTTAATAAGATGGCACACTATTCTTTGCAACTTAGCTGCCAAGTAACTTTGTCATGGGAAAATTTATCTGAAAAAATCCTAAACTTACTGCACTCTTTTCAATTCAGTCCTGAATCTATTATCAATTGAGTTTTAGACCTTATCATGTTTTGCCAATCAAGTTTATCTAGCTAATTTTTGGCCGAAAAATCACTGATATGAACGTTAGCCGTCTTACATGACATGATTAGTGCCGACGTGGAGAATTTCAATAATATTTAATATTTCTTTTGAAACTTTTATTATTTTATTTTTTTCTTTTCATCTCTTTCCTCCTTTACTTTTTCTTTATTGTGGTTACCGAGCCTTTGCCGGCCATGAGCAAGGCCATGGTGAGGCTAGGCACCAACCACCATGAGAGAGAGAGAGAGAGAGAGAGGTTCTTGGGGTGGATGATGTGGCCTCTAGAGAGGCCCTTGATGCCATTGATGAAGGTCTCACAACTAAACTTTCGGTGAGTAGAGGGGTTGATCCCCAACTCGTTGGTTAGGATGTCGAATAGGCTTCCTCTCGACAATTTGATCCGATCTAGGCGAGGCCCTCGCGACCCTTTTCGCAGCTGACCTTGTAAAGAAAAAGTAAAGCAAAAAAGAGAAGAGAAAAAAAAAACATAACAAGAAAAGAAATAAAGAAAATAATTAAAAAAATTATTTATGTTAGCTCCGGCCATCCTACGGCTATGCCACATAGAATAGTAAGCATCCAGGTCAATGATTTCTGGGCATAATTGGCCGAATAGATTCAATTGAAAGAACGTGAAGATGTTTAAGGACTTAACTAGCACGCTTGAAAGGTTTATGATTGAATTGATAACAATGAAATATATTTAAGACTTTTTGGGCAAATATTTCCTTTGTTATACAGATAACTAAGTACTTACTCTTCCTCCATCTCTTTCAATAAAGACGAGGGTTGCAAGGATATCTTTGCTACTTTGCTTTCTTTTTACTTGGCCTTGATTGACGAGTTTTTTTCGGTGCATAACCATAATATGGAAGAAAGATTGATTTCTCGTTCCCCTCTTAACTAAAAATAATAAATCTTAATCTATCACTTATCACGAAAGATAGCATCTCAAAATCTGGAAGATAGTACGAGTGTATTTACTTTTGCGGGGACGAACTTAAACTTTGAGAGAAGGATGTTCGATAGCTAATTAGTGGCTCTTAGTGCGGATTTGTTTGTGCCAAAAGGAGGTTCCTCCTAATTCCACTGAATATGTCACCCACTAGAATCAGCTCTCTAGGAATAGAGTTCCCCGTCAATTTGTGAATTAAAAACCTATGTTTTTCCACAAAAAGAGATGGTAGCTAGCCGTACCAAAGTGAAAAAAAGTTAAATCTCTTTGGGTCCAGTCCAATGAGCCGCTTTTGCCTAAGCTGCCCCATTTTCAAAAAGCTTACGAAAGACTTCTTCTGTACTTTTGACTTTTAAGAAAATCACACCTTTCCTTCTCTTTATGAACTCTTTCCTTTGGTGCATGAAGTGCCTACCGAATCTATAAAAAGAACATGTTAAACTCCAAATACAATAATGTAGACACTTTTGCAGTAATTTTACGGGTTTAAGTTATCGGTAGGCGACGGTGCAAGTTTTGATAGGGTGTTTGAATACGACCCATTTCTTTATCAGTTACTTAAATAGTTATATGAAGTGTGCAAAATTGATTTTTATAGACATGAGTGCTCACTTCATAATATTTTTCAAGTTTTGAAAAATCATATATGGAAATTTATTTGGGTCTTGACGACAACTCACTTATAATTTTCCCTAAAAAAAAGTTCTAAATCTATTATAATTGTGCCAATTCTCTCCTAATTTTTTTTTTGCCAATTTAGCGTTAAAACTATTGCATTTGTACCAATTCAGTTCTCTCGGCCTATTAGATAGGAAATTGCTGACGTGGCTAGTTAATAGTATTTTAATAATTTATAAACAATTTTTTTGATTTTTTTTCTTTCTTCCTTCTTCCTTTGGCAAGTCACTGAGCCAGGCGACCAACCAAAGGCGAGGGTCGCCTCGTTGTTGCTGGGCGAGGGTGAGCCTTGGTGGTGGCCGGCGGGGCGAGCTTCACTAGCCATCGCCTTTGGCCTATTGTTGAGCTCGGTGGCCAGCTTGAGGAAGAAAAGAAAAGAAAAGAAAAGAAAAGAAAAAATAGATAAAAAAAATAAAAATAAAATTTTTAAATAAATATGAAAATATTATTAAAAATTTGGTCACATCAGCATCGATCATTCCACGTGAGCGGTTTTCGGCCAAAATTGATCAAAAGGAATGAATTAACACAAATACAAAAAGGGTTAGAATTGAATTGGCAAAGAAAAAAATTTAGTATTGAATTAGCACAATTGCAATAGGTTTAAGATTTTTTGGGTAATTTTTCCCATAATTTATACACGGAGATCTTATGTTTCCAACCATGCTAAATTTCTAGCACTAAGTTCAACGTACGTGAAGCAGCAGTCTTCTTTCGCAGCAAGAAAAGCGTAGTTGAATGCCAACACTTCAGCGAGATTCTCTAGACTCTCCAATACTAAAAAAAGATCACGTAGACGCATGCTTTGCCAAAAATTCAAAGCTCGCCAAACCTCTGTTTGAACGCTGCATAAACGAGACATTATGTTGATTCTCGCGTCTTCTTTTACTCCATCTTCAACGCGCTCACCTCCTCTATATAATCAAGCTGCAAAAGTTCATCATGCTCGTGAAGCAAGAAGCATTCGCAAGAAGGATCCGTCAAGAAAGCCCGTATATTGCAGATGATGGCCATAGTGAGCAAGGTGTATTGCTCGCCGACAGAGGCGGCCCTGGTCGTTCGGAGAAGGCCGCATGCTGTCGGCGGCGGAGGGTTCGTGGTGACAGATTGCAGCAGCAAGCAGGCGGTTTTCCGGGTGGACGGATGCGGAGTCCTTGGCACGAGCGGCGAGCTCGTCCTGAGGGACGGAGATGGGGACGCCCTCCTCCTCATCCGCCGCAAGGTAGAAGAAAAACCATACAATTCATAAGCACATTTCCAACCGTAATTCGTCAGATATTGAGTTGAGATGATCCTCTCCGATTGATGAAGACAGTGCGCGAAATTCAAGCGCTCGATGATAATTCTCATGACATTTGGATGAACAGAAAAACTCAAATCTTATGAACAAGTTTCAACTCCAACTTTATGATGACGTTCTAATCTCTCTTTCTCTCTCTGTCTAAATTAGGCAGGAGGGATCCTGCAAGCAATGAGCACCCACAAGAAATGGAATGGCTACGCATATGATTATGAAGGTGCCCAGAAGCTGGTGTTCAGCATCAAGGAGCCGAATTCATCATCCCCATTGTCATGGTTCTCCAGGAGCTCATCATCTACCGCCATCAAGATCTCTCTGGAGCCCAGGAAAGTCGACTGCCCCGGTGGGATCTTCCACGTCAAGGGTCACTTCCCGGATAGGGACTGCAGCATTGTGGACTCTGGAGGCAACACAATAGCACAGGTCCCGAAAATATTCGCTAAGTCCGATCAGATTGTTTCAAGGTGGAAGTACCTGACATCGTATTTGTTTCTGATGTGATCCGCAGGTACAGAAAGAGATGGGAGAATTGATGGGGAACAAAGACGTGTATCGCGTGATCGTGAAGGCGGGAATCGACCAAGCCTTTGTTTGTGGAGTCATTGCTGTTCTTGACCACATCTATGGCGAATCCACCGCCTGCTAAAAACTCAAGAAACTGCCCGAAACCCCGATAATTAGTCCGAAAGGCGCCAAAGAACATGAGAGATTACGCTATCTTCTCTCTCTAACTTTGTTAAATTTATTCATGTAAACATGAGTTTTAGATTTTTCTTCCACAACCAGCAGTTGAAGTGCGATGCTGGTACATCTGATTCTTGAAACGTGAAGCAAAGTCTTTACTGGTGTATTTTGGATGAGTATGCTGTGTAGGATTGTTTTATACTCTACCAGTTAACCACGCAAAGGTCCTCACCGAACCTCTTTCTTCCTTTCTTTTCAAGACTGGACCAACAAAAGTAGCTTAGTTTTCCTTTGCATCTTCAAACGTAGATGACCTGGATAATGAATATCTATCCAGAAACGGACCACCATCTAGAACTTTTGAGCATAATCCGACTTTGATGAGCTTTCAATGGTCCCAACCAAAAGAAGCCGTGCTTAATGTCCAAGCAATTTTTGTTCTCTTTTTGGGCCCAGTTTGGCCACTGATAAGGAAATTTCTTCATGTGTCTTCACCAACACGCCCGAAAGAGAGGGAAAAACATTGTCGGCTTTGCTCTAAATTAACATGGATTGACCAGAAATGGAGTGATTAGTGAGAGAGAGAAGAGAGGAACTCAACCAAGAACTAGGAAGGCTGCAATAGAAGCTGGCACATCCCCGAGTGCTTGGAAACTTGTCCTGTCAGAAAACTTCGTCTCGTCTATGATCCTTAAATGGTTTGAATTACTCCATTTGCTCTAACCTTGAGAACTTTTGGGAAATACCCACTTCTTCTTCTTCTTCTTCTTTTTTGGCAGTGTAATCAATTACATTTCCATTTTTTACACGGCATGCTTCAAAAAATGCTTGGATTCCCGACATGAGGAAATCTACAAATGGGGAAATTCAAACACGTGCTTCAATGATCGGAATTGCATTCCACGAGCATTAGATAGTCGGGGGCGGTCTCCAATTGCGCCATGGCATGGATTTCGTGTTGAGACGGAGCCGAATTCCCCCACCCTTGTTCGATCTTTTGCGATAGGAGAATCATACCATGTTACTCCGCACGACCTTTTGGTGAAAACATGTACTACCATCATCTTTTACTGCAATCCCCACCGAAACGACCTCGTACTGCAACTTGGGACTCGAGTGGCGAGAGCTCACCGGCGAATGCGTACATGGTCGCTGAAACACAAACCCGACAAGCAGTGCGGTTGTCCGGCTTCTTGGATCTCCTCTCCTCTCATGGAGTTTCATTGGACGATGCAGAACCCATTAATGGCTGACGGGTCCCCACCACGATCACGCTTCCGTCCGCCCGACGCAATCCGGATTCATGCTCTTCTTGCACCCGAGGAGATTCTCGACAGGATCGAATCGAAGAGACAGAGAAATTCGAAATTCAAAATGTTCGATCGATCTTGGTGTAACGCTGCTCTACAATCGGATGCGCAAATATGCGCGCCCACTACACAACGGAGATCATTCGATCAGATGCAGAACTATAGATCGCCTTGACTATGACAGATTGATACAACAGATTAGGAAATGAAATTACAAGATGAGGGACAGAGATGATCGAACAAAAGACGTTGCAAACCAACAGATTTAATAAGGAGGAGGAGAAGAAGAAGAAGCAGGAACCTCAAGCGCAAGCGCACGGGTTGTCCACAACCACAGCCACTCCCTCATCCTCGAACCTGAACACGTAATAGCCCACCGTCAGCCCCACGACGATCGCCAGGAACACGCCCCCGTTGAACGACATGATCGCCAGCATCAGGAGGTAGCCGATCGCCGCATTGGCCCCGAAGAGCAGGGCCGCCCCGAGCCTCGTGGATCTGGCCAGCCGGGAGGCGCCGGCCTTCGCGAGGAGAGGGGACGCGGTGACCGCGACGGCGGAGGAGGAGGCGAGGGATCTGAAGCGGAGGCGGCGGTCCTCCATGTACTGGTAGAAGGCGGAGACGAGAAAGCAGGCGGCGAGGGAGAGGAGGTAGCTCGGCCACGAGTCGGTCCGCCATGAATCGAAGAGGAGGGTGACGTACCTGCTCCAGTAGAGAGTCATGTGCATCATCTTCGCTCGCTGTTGCTCGAGTCTGAGACAACGAGAGAGAGAGAGAGAAGCTTTGTTGTGTCTGTTCGAGTTCGAGAGGGGAACGGAGAGACGCGACTGTTGGAGATACATCGATCTTTACGAAAAGAAAATAATAAAATGAAATTTCCGCTTTTATTTTTATTTTTATTTTGGGATATGTTTTTGAGTTTTTTTTTTGGTCGGATGATATGTTTTTGACTAGAATGGGAATTATTTGGGCCCATTGGAGGATTCTATTGGGCCTTGAGAGTGGTTAAGTAATTGAGCCCATAGCGAAACACAAGTCAAAGCCCATTTCAGCTTGTGAGGAAGAACAGTAGCATGGTCTGTCCTACGGCTACGCCACGCAGAACGGTAGGCGTGGAGGTCAACGATTTTTAAACAAAATTATTTGGATGGACTTAATTGAAAGAACATGAAAATGTTTAAGGACTCAATTGGCACACTTGAAAGATTTATGACTAAATTGACAACAATGGAATATGTTTAGGATTTTTTGGGCAAATTTTTCCTTTGTCATATCGATAATTAAGTACTTACTTTTCTTCCATCTCTTTCATTAAAGACGGGGGGATGCACCGGTTGCAAGGATGCCTTTGCTACTTTTGCTTTCAGTGCATAACCATAATATGGGAAAAAAAAAAGGATCGATTTCTTGTTCTCCCTCTTAACTAAATCCACTACATATAAAAATAATGAATATTAATCTGTCACTTATCACAAAAGACACATCCGATGATCTAGAAGGTAGTATGAATGTATTTACTTGCCCGGGGACGAATTTAAACTTTGAGAAAAGGATGTTCGATAGCTAATTAGTGGCTCCTAGGAAATAGAGTTCCCCGTCAATTTGTGAATTAAAAACCAATGTTTTCCACAAAAGGAGATGATAGTTAGTCGTACCAAAGAGAAAAACAGTCAAATGTCTTTGGGTTCAGTCCAATGGGCTGCTTTTTTTCCTAAGCTGCCCCATTTTCGAAAAGCTCACGAGAGACTTCTTCTGTACTTTTGACTTTTAAGAAAATCTATACCTTTCCTTCTTCTCTTTATAAGCTCTTTCCTTTGATGCATAAAGTGCCTGCCGAATCCATATAAAAGAACATGCTAAACTCCAAATGCAATATTATAGCAACACTTTTGCAGTAATTTTAAGGTTTTAAGTTATCGGTAGGTGACGGTGCAACTTTTGATAGGGTGTTTGAATACGATCCATTTGCTTTATCAATTACTTAAATAGTTATATGAAGTTTGCAAAATTGATTTTTATAGACATGGGTCCTTACTTCATAACATTTATCAAGTTTAGAAAAATCATGTACGGAAATTTATTCGGATCTTGATGGTGACTCACTTATAATGTTCCTTCAAAAAAATTCGAAATCTATTGTAATTGTGTCAATTTAGTCCGAATTTTTTTTTTGCCAATTTAGTCTTAAAACTGTTGCATTTATGCCAATTCAGTCTTTTTAGCCTATTTGGTAGGAAATTGCTAATGTGGCTAGTTAACAGTTTTTTAAAATTTTTATTCATTTTTTTATTTTCTTTTCTTTTTCTTTCCTCTCTTCCTCTAGCCAGTCGTCGAGCCTGGTGATCTGCCAGAGGCAAGGGTCAACCTCGCTGTAGTTGAGCGAGGTCAACCCTTGCTGGTGGTCGGCAGGGGCGAGCTTCACCGGTTGTCGTCTTTGGCCTATTGTGACGCTACGCGTTGTCGTTTCCCAAAAGGAGAGAACCATGTTCATCAATTTGTGGCTTTCCCTTCCCTTTTTGTTTTTTGCACAAGTCTTTTTTGTGATAAATAAGACATGCAAAAATGGGAAAAGAAAGATAAAAAGAAACTTGTCTTGTTTCCGAGTCCCTCACGCTGAAAGATATGCGATAAATAAATAAAGGGATATGTTCAATGAAAGTTCTAAAACTTATCACCAAAATGCAATTGAGTCTTAAAACTTTCAAAGAGTACAATCAAATCCTAAAATTTGATAAATTGGTGTATCGAGAAAGTAATGAAAAATGCAAAGTTGGCATTTTTCGCTAGTCGAATTGGAAAAGGTTAACGGAAAGACTTGATTGCACAAATTTGTCAGGTTTTAGGAGTCAACAGCGCATATGATAATATTTCTACTTCAGAAATCAACTTCTAGCCAAAAATTAATTTTTCTACTTCTACTCAAAAGCAAAAGTTGATTTGTCAACTTCTGCTCCAAAGGTTGATTTCTAATTAGAGAAATTTATTTAGTAACAGTTGAAAATTTCTACTTTTGAAATATTATTAATACGAAATGTTTTATAAAAAATTATTCTCGATGGCTAAAAAATCTCTACTTCATTTAAAAACCTTTTAAATTTCTTTTAAAAATTATTTTTTATTATTAAAAATATTATTTTTTTTAAATAAGAAATTATTTTTATTTCAATTGCTAGAGATAGTGACTCGATGGCGGTGGCGGCAGTAGATGGAGGTCGGCCATAGATTGCGACGGCGTAATGGTCGATGGTTGGCAGCAAGGAGCGGCAGCGGCCGTCGATGGGCTGTGGTCGATGGCGGTAGTAGCGATTGACGGTTATTGGCAGGTGGTGGTGGACGCGGGTGATGCTGGGTGGCTAATTAGAGATGGTTGCGAGTGACAATGGACGACGGCCGATGGAGGTCAATGATGGGTGATAGCCAGCAATGGTTCTGAGCGACAGTTGGTAACGAGGGGCGATGGTCAACGGTTGGCATCGATAGGTAGGCATGGTCAAAAAGAGGGCGATGGCATACTGAAAAGAAGGTGAGGCGAGAACTATTTCTTAAGTTGGGAAGCAATTTTTTTTAATTTATCAAATTGAGGGAAAAATAACTTCTGAAGTGAAAATTTACTTTAAAAGTAGAAATTTCTTTCAGAAGTAAAAAATTTTACCATATGGATTTTTAATTTAGAAGTCATATTAGCAAACGGGTTTTTGCTCTAGAGACTCTGCTCCAAAAACACTTGTTGGAGTAGAAATCTATTTCCAAAAGTGTTATCATATGCACCCATTCATCGAGTGCCAAACACCTGCAACTCAAATAAAAGCAAAACCCTAAAAATTGAGAAACGTTGTAGGGAGAAAAAAATTTTAAAAATGAAAACGAAAACAAGAACCTCATTTCCAAAGTGTCTTCTCTATGGCCTATATGGTAATTATTTTGATTTTCTGATTCTGTTTCCTGAAACAAAAAAGATGAGAATCTTATTTGGTAATGTAAACGATTTTGATTTTGATTTTATTCTCGAAAACAATTTTGGAGCAAAAACAAGAATAAAAAAAAGTTGGTTTTGAAAAAAAAATTACTTTTGAGAATCACAAAATAGAATGAAGTACCGCATCTCTTACTTTTCTCTTTCAGTTCTCTTGTCACTTTTCCCTTGGCCTAAAACAGAACAAGGTCTCATTTTCAAAGAAAAATATATAAGATAATAAAAATAATAAATCAAAAAATCAAAAAATTGAAAAAATTCTAAAAAATCAGAAATTTTTTAGAAAATACCTAAAAATAGAAAAGGCTAAGATCAAGCTAGTTTGAGCTCATTTTCGTAAATTTGGGCCTAGATTTCCTAAATTTAATAGATTTTGTTCTTTTTTAGAAAATTCATAAACAATTTTGAAATTAAATCCGAACCACATTATTTAAACACTTAGGGTTTCGTTAGAGTTTTATGATGCGATTTATTAATGTCATGATCCTTGATTATGCACTTGATTTTATTGATTGTGATTTTCCTAGATTGATGTACTTTAGACTAAGTCTGCTTTTAGAAAATTTTGGAAAAAGATAAAAATAACCAGCGTAAACACTTAGCAAGCTTTCTTTCTTAAGTTTTGGGTGAATTAGGATTGAGATTTGATTTTCTAGAACAAAAAAGAACACCAATCATGGTAGCGCAGTGCATTTTTATTACATAAATGAGAGTGAGGTTCGTGTCAGTTGTCCACTCGCTCTAAAAAGTTGGATGAAACTCCATAATAAGTGGCAAAAATAACTCATGAGGATTTTTGATATTTATTTTTACATTTCAATATGTAATGTGTTATATAAGAGAATAAATATGAATTAATCTTTGATTAATTTGAAATATAGAATGAAATTTCACAAAGTAATTACGTAATTATTTGACTTAAATAACAAAAATTGGGAAGAGAAATTATTTTTGAGAATAAAAATTATGTGCATTTACCAAATATGTTTATGTTCTGGGAACAGAAATCCCATGGAGTTATCAATCGCGTTTTAATTCTCTAAAACTCATCTAGAGAATGATAAAATGTCATTTTAATCAGAATCACTTGTTAAAATCAAAATGGTTGCCATATATGCCCCTAATAGCTGGATTCCATGATAAGAAGAGCTCGAGTAAATGTCGGGGCGAGAGCAACTTCTTCTTCGTTTAGGGTTTTTTTTTTTTTTTTGGAGTCTAGCTTAGGATTCGAGTTAGGGTTTTTCGCCATGGAATCTCCTGATGTTTTGACCGACAAAGCCGTGGCGGCGGTTGATTGTGCTCGTGCTCCGTTGGATTCTCCTCCGGTTCAAGAAATTCACGATTTATGCTCCCGGTTTTCTGCTGTTGTGTTTATTTTCCACTCCGATTCTCATTTTCTGCGGTCGCATTTTGTTTCAATCGAGTGTTGTTTGCCACTTCGATTGCAATTACTTGTTGCTCTCAGCCTTCCGACAGCTGAGTTCAGTGTCAATGTGAAATCGAGTTATATTGCTGGATTATGGTCCGAAGTAGGATGCGAGAGTTTTTGGTGGATCGATCCCTCGAGGGTTCTTTCTGTGTGTGTTTTTTTGGTAGTTGCATTCACGTTTCTTGATGTAATAGTGTCTATTTGGAAGTAACGGTTCTGCGAAATCATGTAATGTGTATCGAACTGTCAAGCGTTGGTGGAATGAGGTTATACCATTCTGTTGATGCAATGGTTTCTTAGTTAATGTACTTGAAGCCGTTTCTTTAAATTAAAGCTTTGCCATGTCTTGAGAAATCTATAGATAATCGTTTGTGAGAACAGCATGGGATGAACAGAAACACTGATGCATGATTTTTCTATATCTTGTATTTGATAAGGTAAAAAACACGTGCCTCAACTTTATAGTTTTTCTTGTAAGGCAGACCAAATTTGAAGCTTATACAGGAAGATGATATCAGATTAGGACATTGAGGCATTCAACTCTTCGGGGGTTTTGTCTTGTCTTAGATCTTATCAATGTACTTGAGCTCACAGAAAAGAGGCATTGTAGAATTGTGTACGCATAATCATCGATCCCCATTCACAAACATTTAATCTCTTCAGTTATAATCAAAAGGCAAGACAAGTTTTAGCTAGGCTTACGATGTCAGTGCTGCCCCTGAGCAATGTTAATATATATTTTTTTTTACTTTACTTTGTACCGAATATCTAGCCCATGATCACCGGCACATGCTTATTTTTTTTTTTATAATCATTTGGGAGAAACAATGTGCACGTTACATGTATAGCCCTTTGGGTTTAGTCGTGATGTTTTCTGATTGATGCTATGTGCAACTTAGCTTCTTCTCTCACTTGTTGTCCCCCTTTTCTCTAATTTTGTCAAGATCCTCTCTCTCCAATATATCCCGCCAAGGCTGCGCATGTTCCCCAAGTTTTCCCTGGGCTTAAATTCTTCCCCTATTGTATTTACTTCACCACATGTAAACTTACAGCGTGAGGCCAATTTCTTGAACAGGTGAGATTTTTGAATTGCCTCGGTTGCTTAGTTAGCAAATTGCAAAACGACGTTGATGTATAGTTGACTGCATTTCCTTGGTACTTAAGAGTATTCAACCAGTCCAGCCGTCCACCGAAGAGTTATCTCGTCATGAAAATCGATGTAAGGACAAAATTGAAGAGGCTTCCGAGGAGCCCAATGGACTTGTCGCCCAAACAAGAGTTGAAGCTGGTACTCATGATAAAGGCAACTGTAGTTGTAGAGACTCTTCACAAGCTCAGCCATGTAGTTCTTTTGGGTTTGTAGATGAATACATGGTGATCCAGCTGAGGTTGATTGTGCTAATTCTGCTCATCTAGTGGGCCACTCTAGGAAAGAAATGGAAAATTGTTTGCTGAGTAATGTCAAACGTCACTTACTCGGTGGACAACCCCTCGAAGTTTGACCAAGAAACAAACATGGAGAATGAATACGGGGCAGAAGTGAATTTACCTCATGGCTCCTCTGATGAAAGACAGGAGAAGCTTCAGGAAAGGCTAACGTGTAATCAACAACCCACTGAAGCGGAAGATGAGCACAGCGGGGGAGACAAATCAACTATTGAATACATCAAAACTGTGCTTGACTTGGCTGTTGAAAATATATCTAAAATTCAACAATGTGTAGATTCATTTGCTCAGGTAGTTAGAGAGTTCTTCCAGTTAGCTAAGTTATTACCTTTGATTAGCATGCGTTTTAGGCAACTTTTTTTCCCTCTTGTTCGCGAATTGTAAATGTTTGTGAGAGGAAAAGCTAACCACGTGTTAGTCAATAGTGAAGAGTTTATACATTAAATAAGCCCTAAGAATTCTAAGGACCAATTTATCCTTTATGCATCTAACACTCTCCCTCAAGCTAGAGCATATATATTGATCATGTCCAACTTATTACAAATATATTCTATCCTACCATTATCCAAAGATTTAGTAAAAATGTTTGTAAGTTGTTCACTGTTCTAACATGATTGGGAAGAATCATTCCACTTTGCAACTTCTCTTGAATGAAAAAATAATTAACCCCAATATGTTTTGTTCTCTCATGAAACACAGAGTTGAAAGCTATATGCACTGCAGCCTTATTATCACACCATAGAGGCATAGGGAGATGTTTTAAAGCCTAACTCAGCATCCATACTAATTCACATATCACTTATGCTATGGCTCCATATTCTGATTTGGCATTGGAGTGGGTCACAATATTTTGCTTCTTACTCTTCCATAACACCAGACTTCCTCTAACCAAGGTACAATAGCTAGTAGTTGATCTCCTATCATCTGGAGACCTTACCCAATCAACATCAGAAAATCCTTCAACTCGGCTATGACCATTGTTTTGGTAAACAATTCCTTTTTCCAGAGTCTTCTTCAAGTACCTCAAAATTCAGATCACTACATCCTAGTAAGATGTACGATGGGAACATAGAAACTGGCTCACCATACTGACTGGAAAACCGATGTCTGGTTGAGTAACTGAGAGATAATTCAGTTTGCTTGCCAATCTTCTTGTTTTTTGGTAAAGAAATTTTTATTTTATTTTTTGGTAAGCCTACCAATCTTCTTTGTCTCTCAGGATTATCAAAAAACTTTCCTCCCTCAGTAGTCAGTTTAACTCCTTGTTCCATGGGTGAGTCAAGAGACTTTGATCTCAGCATACCTGTCTTATTAAGTAAATCCACAACATATTTTTATTGTGACAAAACAATACTTTTCTGTGGTTATGCTACTTCAATTCCTAAGAAATACTTCCATTTTCCCAAGTCCTTCCTCTAAAACTACTTTTGAAGAGAAATCTTTGCTTAGCTATACCAACCAAGTCATCTCTTGTGACGATAATGCCATTTACATATACAATCAAGAACAATTTGCCTTTCCATGACTGTCGATAAAAGAGAGAGTGATCATTGTCATATCGAGACAATCCAAAAGAAAGTATAGCCTCAGAAAAATCTTCTGAACCATGCTTGCGGAGACTTTTTCAAACCATACAAAGATTTTTTTTTTAAATTTGCAAACCAATCCTCCAGACTCTCCCTGAGCAACAAATTCAGGAGGTTGCTCCATATAAACTTCTTTATTAAAAGTACCATGTAAAAATGCATTCTTGACATCAAGTTGAAAAAAAGGGTCAATTATAGGTGGCAGCAAGAGAGATGCAAATACATATAGATGTAAGGTTGGTTATAGGAGAAAAAGTATCCAAATAGTCAACCCCATATATCTAAGCATACCCTTTCGAAACAAGTCTTGCTTTTAAGCGAGCAAGAGAACCATGAGGATTGATTTTTGTTAGAATATTAAACATTAAACCACACATTCATTTAATAACTTAAACTTTTAGAATAGTTAGCATTAGTCCCGCAAATCTTACATTGCATCAGAGCATGAGGTACTGAGTTAGAATCTTTTCAGGCCCCTTTTTACCTACCTAATTACATATTTCCACACTCAGTTCTAGGCAAAAAAAAAAAAAAAGAGAACCAACTAAGCATAAGGGAGAGTGTTAGAATATTAAATATTAAATCACACCTTCATTTAATAGCGTAAATTTTTAGAACAGTTGGCAATAGTCCTACAAAATAGTTGGCAATGGTCCTACAAACAAGTCTTGCTTTTAAGCGAGCAAGAGAATCATCAGGATTGACTTTCACAGTATACACCCATCTATAACTAATAGTAGCTTTGTCTGAAGGAAGAGATACCAAGTCCCAAGTTTCATCAACTTGCAGAGCATTTAATTCTTTTTCCATAATTGTCCTTCAGCTAGAACTTTGTAATGCCTTCGTGGTAGACTTGGGGACATGATAATGTTCAACAGTACATAAGAAGAACCAAAAGGAAGGAGACATATAAGAGTATGAAATAAAATTTGCAATAGAATATTGGGTACAAGTACACGTACCTTTGCGAGGAGAAATACGAAGATCAAAATTAGACGTAGGAGAAGGATCAACTAAAGTTGGCCCTCGCCAAACTTTGTAGCAAAGAAAAAAGTCAAGAAATTTGCATTGCAATAAAATGGTCATCTACGGCTTAATAATGACTATTAACATTCTATCCTGATCTCCCTATTATGACCAACACAGCATAAAGACCGGACTTCTTGATCTCCCTATTAAGCCCGGCCTTGGTCTGAAAGAATAATAGTGCCGCTGAACGACTATAAAAATTTGCTCAGTGTAGAAAGAAATTAGCCTAGAATTTCTTGCTGAGGACAATAAGGGTACAATAAACTCGATGATATTTGAAATTGACTGTACAATAATAGTTAAAGACTATTAACATGTGCTTCCAAACAATTTCTTTATGTCTAAGAGGGCGCTTGTTCCTTCTTTTCATAAATAACATGACGATATAATTGGATCTTAGTGGTTGCTCTTATTTTCTCTCACTGCGAGTTCGTACAACCGAAGACTGGCGGCAAATCCACCCCGAAAGTCCTGCAGCTCTTAGCATGAGCCAAGAAGTCTCGAGCTCCAATGTCCCCTCCTGTCTTCCTTGGCCTTCTTCGATGGAGGCCTTCAGGGGACCCGAGAGCAGGAATGTTCCAATGGAGGAGAAGGTTTTCGATATCCATGGTTATGGTGGGCAGTCGAATGGAGAGTACTTAGTTTTTGAATTTCAGAGAGCTATGAATATGTTGTAACGGAAGGTTCTTTTGTGTAATTTTTTTATGCACGATAAGATACAATTGATTCTTTCCCTTCTTTGGTGCTACAAATTGAGAGGGGAAAAAAAACAAGCTTCTTTGCCTTTTTGGAGGGGTTTCGAATTAGATAGGTACGCGCGGGATTCTATAATCACTCGAGAAAATATTTTCCGATGATGCCACATTGGAACGGTGCTCGTTTTGTCATAATATTAAATTATATCAACAACCATAGAGAAATCTAAAAAGGTTCCTTAACCCTTAAGATGTAATTTGCTTCGTTGGGTGAACAATCAACTTTAAATATCACAAAAAAATCCCATATTAATTCATATGTTGTTAATTTACTCAAAATTAAATTTTGGATCACCAAAAAATTTCAAATTGGTAAATTTTTGGGTAATAAAAAAAACGAATTGGTGCACATTTACCCTCCACTAGCTTTCTTTAAATTTTATCAAGAAATTAACGAGGTCAGTGACAAGTGATGATAAATCGATTAAAGTAGCAAGTTCACATGAAAATTCTTAACTCTCTATATGTTTCTTTAATTAGCCATAATCTAAAAATAATTAAGGCTCATTCTCTCTCTTTAGAGAACGGAAAACTCTAGGCGGTCTTCTCCTTCATCGTCATCTTCATCTTTGTAATTATGTATCGAAATTTGTTCGACCACACTTTTATCTTTGATAATCCTTTGCTATTTTTTATTTGTAGATTTGTTTGGAGCACTAGTCCAATTCGACAAATTAAGATGTTCAATTGCTCTCAATACAAGTGGTTAGAAGAGAAGCGCAACCTGAAAAAAGGAGGGGGGGGGAATTTCCAGGTGAATTGGGTTATTGTCATGTAATTCAGTGATTTCACGAAAAAGATATTAGTTAATTATTCCTCTGCCGTGCGTACGATGAAAACGATTCAGTGGTAGAACTGATCTCGACACGTGGTGTCGGTCAACGATTTGACGCTGTGAATCCGAACACCGCGCTCCTTTTCATGCAAGCGAAAAAGCTGGAAAAAAAAGAAGAAGAGGCAATTATAAATAGTAGAAAGGTGGAAAGTCAAAAAGCCGCACGGGAGTTTTGCGGGGTTCTCCGCGTAACTAGGTCGTGGTTTAGGGTTTCGAATCGCTTTTTGGCGAAGCGGCGATGGAGACTCGCGTGGGGAACAAGTTCCGGCTCGGTAGGAAGATCGGTGGTCTCTGCTTCGGAGAGATCTATCTCGGTCCGTCGTTGACTTGATTTGCTGACCCCCTCCTTTTTTGTTGTTGAAATTTTGGCTGTATTGGTTGATGTTGGATGGTTGTGCAGGTACTAATATACAGACAAATGAAGAGGTCGCCATCAAGCTTGTAAGTGGTCGATAATCTTCTTCGTGCTTGTTTTTTTTTTTAATTTGTTTGAGAGACGTACAGCATAGTTTGATTGATTTATTTATGTTCTGAGATACGTGGTTTTAAAACCGTATTTGCTCGCTGATTGATTTAGAATGCTTCAGAGCATGTTGTATTTCTATTTTGTAATCATAAACAAGTGTTGGAGGAGGAAATTTTTCTCCTGGATCGAACTTTTATGGGTGGAGAAGGTACTCCGGTGGAGCTAGAATTTGTATTTGTGTTCTCTCTTTGTCGCTCTCTCTCTCTCTCTCTCTCTCTCTCTCTCTGGTACGCATGCTAGAGAGTGCTTAATGAGTTACCACTCTGTTGATTTTCAGGAGAGAATCAAAACAAAGCATCCTCAATTGCTATATGAAACAAAATTGTATCGGACCCTGCAAGGAGGAAGTAATGTTCCTTCTCCACGGCTATTAATTCAATGTTGTTCCGTCAATGCTATTACTATAGCTACTCATTCTCTGTCTTTGCAGCTGGGATTCCGAATGTAAGATGGTTTGGTGTCGAGGGACAATACAATGTACTTGTGCTGGATTTGCCTGGACCTACTCTTGAAGATCTATTTAACTTCTGTAGTAGAAAACTTTCCTTGAAGACGGTTTTGATGCTTGCAGATCAAATGGTTTGATTTGTCGCTTGCAATGTCTCTGTGGTTTTGGTTAGAGTGTCTTTCATCCGTGCTGATGCTTATGTTTTTGTTAGATTGATCGCGTCGAGTTTGTTCACTCCAAGTCATTTTTGCATCGAGATATCAAGCCAGATAATTTTGTGATGAGCTTGGGTAGACGTGCCAATCAGGTTTGTGCTTTTTACATATTGGTTCGACTTTGTGATTCCTTTTTGGATCTAGTAAGATGCAATGTGGTTCTCTTCATACCTGTCTTCAGGTGTACGTTATTGACTTTGGTCTGGCCAAGAAATACAGAGATAGCTCAACTCGTCGACACATTCCTTACAGTAGGTGAGTTAAGCTTTCGAGGTTAACTCTCCTTCTTGTAGGTTAGTTACATGCTTAAATTAGCATTTGTACCTTTCTTTTTTCAATGATTGATTTTTCTCTTAGTCTGTTCACCATGTTGTATCTTTATGCCATTGGCATTATGTTTCAGAATCATTACCTAAAAGGAGGTCATGCTTCAATCCTGAATTTAGTTTACGCAGATGATGTCATTGCAGTCACGTGGACTTTAAGCCTTGTTGAGGCAGTACTATTCGGATGATTGCATTAATCGTCATCTTTTATGACCTATAAAATTTGGTTTTTTTGTAAAATTCTGTTCTTATACATGAGGAAATACACGAACAATGAATAAAAAATAACAGAAAACCAGTGACGAACTTGTTACACTACCGTAACTTTATGAGGGCGTAGCGTGTAGCTCGTCAATTATATTTAAACTGGAAAGTGAGTAGCTGTTGCTATTTTGTTGGTCGTCCCATGTGTGATGTCAATGATGTTCTTCTCCAACTTATTCTGCCCTCCAGCTAACTAGAGGCTTCAGTAGCAGTTATTACGTTTTAGAGGTATGTACTGTGGATTCTGTAGTTACGGTTGTCACCTCGAAGAAATCAACTGTTGTATTCTCTCAATAGAAGTTTTTGACGTACGATGTCTGTCTTGACAAAGTCTACAATACGAGGCTGTGGATATTGTGGTGAGCAGTTGCTCATTGTGTTTGTGGATTGAACGTCCAGGGGAAACAAGAATTTGACTGGAACCGCAAGATATGCAAGCGTAAACACTCATCTTGGCATTGGTACGGTAACCCATTCCTTTATTTGAGGTAATGAGCTTTTTGTTTTTGTTTTTTTTTCTCTTTTCCCTTTCATTGCTGATTTCCTTTTCTCTTCTTTTGTTGGTCTTTATAGAGCAAAGTCGGAGGGATGATCTAGAGTCTCTTGGTTATGTTCTTATGTATTTTCTAAGAGGAAGGTAACTGTACTGCCTATCTTATATTGTTGATTAGGTGATGGGTTTTAGGTTTTTTCCAGTAATTGGAACTACTCCTTTCTTTGCAGTCTCCCTTGGCAGGGATTGAAAGCAGGAACCACAGAAGAAAAGAGTGCGAAGATTAGTGAGAAAAAGGTTTCTACCTCAATTGAGGTATGTTATCTCTTTGTGAGCATATTAGGTCATTTCTGGTTCTATGGACTCATGAATTCTGACGCTTCACAGGCTCTTTGTTGTGGTTATCCGACAGAATTTGCATCCTATTTTCGTTATTGCCGTTCACTGCGATTTCGTGATAAGCCAGATTATTCTTATTTAAAGAGACTATTCCGTGACCTCTTCATCCGTGAAGGTTTTGTATGCATTTTTGTTTATCTGAAAGTGAACCACAGCATAATTTCCACCTTCTCATTCTACAAGGTAATCTATTCTCCAGGTTTCCAGTTTGATTATGTATTTGATTGGACCGTACTGAAATATCAGCAGTCTCAAATGGCAACACCCCCATCTCGTGCACTGGTAAGTGACATTTATGCTCCGTTTGGGAAAGTGGAGAGAATGGAGATTTGAGTGGAAAATTTTGAAGTTTTTGTGAGAAGTAGATGGTAGGAAAACTGTGAAGCCTCTTGCATTTCTACACTTCACATCAGCAATTCCAAGAGCAAGAAGCTCGGTCGTGGTCTTCGCATCACAATGTGCCACACAGCATAGTGATGTGCTTATGCATCATCCAGACTGGTATGGCTCTCCTTCAGCAGCAATCTGACTAAGTCAACGTGGTCCCAGTCCAAGGCCCGATGAATTCTCTTCACATGCTTGTCAGGGAGGTTTATACATTCAGGAATGTTCAGGCATAGTTCCAAACGGGAATTGATGACTTGTTGAATGAGCATTTATAGCCGTAATCACTGGAAGTAAATTTATTTCTTTATCGTAGTTTTCTCTGCCAATTTCTTTTTCCAACTACTGCAGCACTGCCGAGCAGTTTTCCAACTACTGCAGCACTACTGAGGAGTTCCACAGTAGACAAGGTCTCCTCAGGCGCATCATCGTATTGAAGGAGGGGTGTCGAACAAACATTTGTCCTCATGTAATGACATCAAGTAGGAAGGGAACTAATCAACCATGAAGTTGACACAACTAACCCACTAAGTCAATTTCAATGTAAAAGGCTAATATGAAAGAGCTCCAAATTGTCAGATGCTCTTTACTAAGCAGGTCATACGAGAATCTTCATGGTTGAATTGTCGAGAATCTTCATACGAGCACGAGGGTACCAAAATCACGCCAAACGGAGCACAAATGCGGCCACACGAGTAGCCTGAATAGCTGACGTGTGGGGCTTACGTGCTACACGTGCTAGTCACGTGCGGGTGTGCTGGCCAATCCAAAGGTTGGTTCGACCGGTCTGATTGGTTCGGAACAGACCTGTCCAACCGGGTCATCGGTCCAACCATTGCTCGGTTGAATCGGTTAATGATCAAAGGCAGATCGAGTCGGGTTGATTCGGTTAATGAAAAATTGGGTTGGGTTGACCCGGTTAGTGATGTCATGATGACGTCACTGACACGTGGCAACCTCCCATGAGGCGGTCGCCTAAAGGTGGCGCCGCGTGTTGTCAGTACTTACGGTGTCACTGACACGTGGCAACCTCTCATGAGGCGGCTACCTAAAGGTGGCGCCGTGTGTTGTCAGTACGTACGGCGGCAATTGTCGCGATGATGTCACACGTGCTGGGCGTGCATCTGACAACACCATAGTGGTGCGTGGGGTGCGTGCGGCTTCCTCCAGAGGCGCGCTACCCATCAAAATGCTTGTCTCAAGGAGACAAAGTCAAACGTTTCATCCTACAAAATTTTCGAAAACGAGCAAAAATCGAACATTTTACATCTATTTTACGGAAAAGCTCTGATACCACATGTTGGTCGCTTTCTAACTCATACAGCAATCCCAAGATCCATATAGCTAGAAATAGAATGTCGCACGAAGAAAGAAAAGAGTTTGTGCACTTGATGTTGAATCCATGTTTTTTCAAGCAGAATTCCGATGCTTCAAATGTGAGATCTTCTCCTTTATCGCCCTCTGAATCACTAGCTTAATGAGACGCCCCTCACGTTTCTCTCAAGACCTTATGTGAGGGTTTGTGAATGTCAAGAGGGTTAGAGGAGGGACCTTTATCGCCATTTATAGAGTTTTTAGTTGAACCCTCTCATTAGGAGCCAGGTCGAACTTAGTCATTAATAAATTAATTATTTATATTTACAAAGTTATAGAAATATAAATAAATTTTATGAATATTTTTTAATTATTTACATACTAAATAAATTAATTACATATATCTTAATAATTTTTTTAGTTATTTATTAATAATTATTTTTATAAAAATAAGTCTCAAAATAAAAATTTATATAAAATTTTAAATATAATTAAAAATAAATAACAAAATATTGAAAAAAATGAAAAAAAGGCCTTGCGGGTCTTTTGGCTGCACGGGTCCGCGTGGCACTCAGAATGCTGCTCGGGTCGGCGCGACATTCAAAGTACCGCGCCCGGTATTTGGACTGCCGCGCGGGGCCCGAGCGGTATTTTAAGTGCCGTGCGGGCCCTAATCCGGTAAATATGTTTTTTTTTTGCCCTATTTTGGTTAAAAAATTAAACCTAAATTGAAAAAAAAACCCTTAGGGCCACTTATATGGTATGATAATTAGGGGTGAGCATGGGCCGAATGGGCCGGGTCCAGACCTAGACCCTAAACCTAACCCTGTTATAACCGGTTCTCAATTTTTGGAACCGAGACCCTACCCTGTTTATCTTGGACCCTGTTTTGGAACCGACCCTGTTTTTCGGTCCGATTCCAGGGTCTACCCGGTTTCCCTGTATGCGAAAATGAATACATATTACTTGGATAATGAACTCTACATATTCGACAAAAAAAAAAGGAATTTGCATTTACAAATGTAAATACTCTCTAGTGCAAGATTGAACTTAGACATCAAGTCACATAACACTAAGAGAAAGGAAGAATTTTAGGATTACATGTTGCCCTAGTCAAATGAAAAATGTAAAATAGAAAAAGCAGTTATTCATCTGTATTCTATCATCCCCAAAAGAAATAGAGCCCACGGTGCAAAAATTATATTCAGAGGAGACCGAGGTAAGGGGCTGCAAGTGTGTGATGCAACGCAAGGCGAAGACTTAAGTCGATTAGAGTTTTTTTTTTAAAAAAAAACATCATCTAAAAACCGGTCCTATAAACCGGTTCGGGTGGGTTCTTACCTAGACCCGGGAACCGGATTGGTTCTAACCGGTTCTCAAAAATTGGAGCCGGTTCCCGGCCCGGTTTCAACGGGAACCGATTCCCGGCCCTATTTTTCGGGTGGGCCGATCCGGGTACCGGGTAAACCCGGTTTGGTTGCTCACCCCTAATGATAATTACATAGTTAAAATGGATTTCATTATCTAGTATAGAAGAAAGTGCTTATCGTGAAAAAGCTAGAATTTGTTTATTCCCTCGATAATATCTAAGGATGACAGCACAACAAAAAGCTAAAAACTGTGATTTCTGCCACACCATTGATAATTTATGTCATACTGTATTTGTCGAAAGTAGTATGGAAGAAAATGCTTATCTTAAATATCATTACTATTGATTTTTCATGCTTTTTGTCTCTTTTTGGGTAATAGATCTCAGCTTAGTTGAGGTTAGCTAACTAACTGGAATGATATGCTGAAGATATTTTAAGTGCTCTTTAGCTATTTTCTCCTAAGGATTGAGGTGATTCGTGCTAGGGCAGAAAACAGGTATGAGAGAGCTTTGGCATGAAATGGCGCAAGAATGAGTGTGAAGTGAAGTACTTGCGGAGTTCATGTTGAAGGCATTTAGCGGAGCCAAAAGATTCCATTTCTTATTCGTAGTTTTCATGTTGTATTGTTCTACAGCGTTTGTATAGCAATGATTCATTTTCAAGATATCGATGGCGTAAATATTCTTTACACAAGCATCTTTGAACGGGAATGTACTGTTACTGTATTTAACATGGTTGCCAACAAATAACAAGTGTTTCTCATTGCTTAAATCTTGCTTGAGTAATTATCTTTTTTTGCCAAACATATTTAAAGTGGTAGGAGTACTATGCAATGGGACATGGTCTCCTTCTTGCACAAACGGGGATGTACATTGTTCTGCTTATTCTTAAACCTGAGTGATCAGTTAACCTGATCTTAAACCAGTGCCGGTCCCTCCCTTGTTTTGGACTTTTGTTGATCATAGTATTGCGATTATTGCATTGATGATCATAGTCCAGTATATCTCGCACTCATCAGACGAAGGAGAATAGCCACCCCCACGTCATTCTTACAAAATTGGAACAACATCAAATTCCAGTCAAATTCTACCATTCCCATTCCCCCTCATCAGTTAACAAGGAATCGTCAAATACTATTAAGGCTACGACGGAACCAATCACACATATTAGAATATCAATTTGATGGCAAATAAATCCCTTTTCATTTTGCTCTTCGAGGGGTGTGCTTAAGTTATTTGACATACGAGTTTATGTGTGCCCGAGAGAGAACATGTGAGGCAATGGCGTGGCATGGCCTTATGCAATCTTAAACTATACCCAAGGCTCTTGTCGATGGCGGTCACCTGTCCCTTGGCCTCTTCCTCACTACCTTCTGTGATCGCCACCCTGTTCACCTTCATCGTCCCCTCGGCCTATGCTTTGTTGGCGACGGCAAGGCAATAATCGCTTGACGAAAGCCGGAGTAGCAACAAGCACAGAGCAGCAACAAGCGCGAAGCAACAAAATGTGAGAGAAAGTGTCCTCTTGAAACCAAAATGTGGCTTTTTTTAATAACAAAAAAAAACCACAATCTAGTGCCGAAGGAGGCCGGAAAAGCAACGCAATGGGCTTTACCGAATAGAGGAGAGAGAAGTTGACCCAAAATTTTGAAGAGGGAAGAGGTAACGTGAGTTTCTTCGCCGCCCGGGGGGGGGAGGGGGGAGAGGTAGCGTGAATTTCTTGAAGAGAAGAGAAAAATCGCCATTAATGAGTGCAGAAAAGCAGCAAGCAAATCAAATGAATAGGGATGAAATAGAGGAGAGAGAAAGGGTCATTAGAAGCAGTAAGTCTATTAAGAGAAGAAAATTTTAAAATGAAAAAGGGAAAGTAAAATATTTTTTTGGGAAAAGCCAGTTGGTATCACAGCGACACGTGGCTACACGTGTCGCTTCTTGATTAGTTGGGGAGCATGATGATGTGGTCCTTGGGGAAGACTTAATATTTTCTCGTTAGAGCTTCATACGGCGAGTCCTTTTCCATAAAGACAAGTCCACATAGTTTTCACGGAATTCTAAACCGGCCCGAAAGGTTTAATAACAAGAAGACACCACAAACATGGAGGAGCACGAGTGTTTCTCCAATAACTTAATTCCAATCAAGGCTATGACTTAGGCAGTTTGATGCTACACAAAAAATGACATGATACAAGACAGAATGTTTATATCTACCGTATGAACCTTTATGAATAGTAAAAAGCAAAGCTGGGCCAACTTTCGGCACCTAGCAATTCATATCTGCAACCTTTCAGCAGATACGAATTTTTCAGACTATTTGAGCTCGAGTCCACTCACCAATTTTTAAGACTACGTGGATGTAGGAACCAAATAATAAATGAAGGAGGAATTTTGCGGAAGGTTGGAAGATTTAATTTGGAGAGAATAACAAAAATGCAAATGAGAGAACAATACTACAAAATACCTTTGCCAAGGTTTTACACAAAGAAAATCAAGCTTTGCTCTAAGCTTGTTCTTACAAGAACTCTATATATATATATATCTCTCTCTCTCTATTTCTTCTCCTCCTTGATATGAAACTTACAAGAAAAACCACACATATTTATAGCCAATTCTAGAACTAATTTTGTCAAACTTAAATGTCTTTATTTGACTACACTTAATTTTATTAAACTCAAGCACACCTAAGTTGTCCATTTTTGACAATTAATAGAAAAAAATTGAGGCTTAAACACACCTAAGTGTCCATTAATAGTAAAAAATTGAAGCTTCTTCTTTTTTTGACTTTCTTCCAAAATGTATTTTAATATTTTCAATAGCCTCCCTTAAAATTGATTTTGGAAGTTCATAACACCAAGCATCGTCTTCAATCTTTCGATCAAATCAGCCTTCAATAGTTTTGTCAGGATATCTGCAATCTGGTCTTCGGACCTATAGAAATCAAGTTCAATCTCACCACCTTTGACTAGCTCACGGATATAGTGATACTTGATGTCGATATGTTTGCTCCTGCCATAAAATACAGGATTCTTGGCTAATGCAATAGCCGACTTATTGTCACACATCAATTTAGTAGGACCTGCTTGTTCATGCATCAATTCACGCAACATCCATCGAAGCCATATTGCTTGACAAGCCCCTGAAGCTAATGCCATATATTCTGCTTCAGCTGTCGAGAGTGCAACAACCTGCTGTTTTTTCGAAGACCAAGAAATTACTCCTGATCCAAGAAAGAAAGCATACCCTGAAATACTTTTTCGAGTCTCAGTATCACCTGCCCAATCACTATCTGTATACCCCAACAGATCAAAGTTGTCAGTATAAGAATATAAAATTCCATGATCACGAGTTCCACTGACATACCGCAAAATTCTTTTTGCCGCCTGTAAATGTGATTGGTATGGTTTCTCCATGAACCTGCTAATAATTCCCACTCCATAGGTAATATTTGGTCTTGTAGAAGCCAAATATCTTAAACTGCCAACAATGCTTTTGAAATAAGTGGGATTTACCAATTCACCGGTTCCTTCTTTCTTCAGCTCCAAACGTTCAATTACGGGAGTTCGAATTGGTTTGAGCGATTCCATTTTTAATCGTTTCAGAATATCATTAGCATATTTCTGCTGTGAAATTTTTTTGCTATTATCTGTCTGCTTCACTTCAAGCCCAAGAAAATAGGACATCAATCCTAAATCAGTCATCTCGAACTGGCTAGTCATAGCCTCCCCGAATTTTGAAAACATTTTTTCACAGTTGCTTGTAAATATCAAGTCATCAACATAAAGGCACACAATTATTATGTCACCGTTAGTATTTGACTTGATATACAGTGTATGCTCATACGGGCACTTTTGAAAATCATGCTCTAACAGGTATGTGTCGATACGCGTGTACCAAGTACGAGGTGCCTGTTTTAGCCCATACAAAGCCTTCTTCAGTTTGTAAACTTGATTTTCATGCCCTTTCTCATAATCCTGTGGTTGCTCCACGTATACTTCCTCTTCAAGAACACCATTGAGGAATGCTGATTTCACATCCATTTGATGGATCTTCCAATGATTTTGAGCTGCAAGTGCTAAGATCATCCGGATGGTATCCATTCGAGCCACTGGTGCAAATACTTCAAAATAATCAATACCTGGCTTTTGCTTATAGTCCTTTACAACCAGTCTGGCCTTGTAACGGTCTACCTGACCGTTGGGTTTGTACTTCGTCTTGTACACCTACTTGACACCAATGGGTTTCTTACCAGGTGGTAAAGAAGTTAGCACCCATGTGTCATTCTTCTCAATGGAGTGAATTTCTTCATCCATTGCATGAATCCACCTTTCATCTGCAGCTGCTTCATCATAGGTTACAGGATCACATTCAGCAAACAAACAAAAGTTTACCAATGTTTCATCAGTGATTCCGTTATTATCATTGTCATCGCCTCCTGTGACCACGTAATCCCTGAATTTTGCTGTCGTCTCCCTCAGTCGTTGTGAACGACGTAGTGGTGGTTCTGAAGCTGTTGTTGGTGAAGATGTACCACTAGTTGAATATGATGGAGGCTCTTCTATTTCTTTCTCCAATGGTTTATCTTCGATGGTGATGCTTTTCTGGTCACATTTATGGTTCCAGTCCCAAGTTTCATCTTCAAAAAACTGGATATCCCTGCTGATAATTACCTTTTCAGTGACTGAGTATATAGCTTATAACCTTTAGTTGTGTCACTATAGCCAATGAAGATGCACTTCTCGCTTTTGTCATCCAACTTCTTTCTTCGTTCATCTGGTATATGGGGATATGCCACGCACCCAAATACTCGTAGAAACGAAACATCTGGCTTGTTGCCGCTCCAAGCCTCTTCTAGGATTCTTCCAAGAACACTCCTTGTTGGACACCTGTTTAGTACAAATACAGCACAAGTAACCGCTTCTGCCCAAAAATTCTTAGGCAAATTTTTTGCTTTTAACATACTTCTTCCCATTTCAAAAATTGTCATGTTCTTTCTTTTTGCTATACCATTTTGCTAAGGTGTATAGCTGGCAGTCAACTGACGTTTTACTCCATGAATTTCACAAAATTTGTCAAATTCATTTGAGGTAAATTCTCCCCCTCTATCTGATCTCAACGTCTTCAGATTAAAGCCACTATATTTTTCAACATAGACTTTAAATTCTTTGAACTTGCCAAATGCTTCAAATTTTTCTCTCAAAAAATATATCCAAGTTTTTCTGGTAAAATCATCAACAAAAATCAGCATGTACCTTTTTTGTCCGACTGATTCAACCTCAACAGGGCCACATATATCTGTATGTACCAGCTCCAAAGGTTGCTTTGCTCTTCTGGCTTTCCCAACTGGAAATGATTCTCGATGTTGTTTTCCAACGAGACATCATTCGCATGGACGATCTGGACATTCGATTAAAGGCACGCCGGTCACCATCTTTTTATGAACCAGTAGTTTTAGTCCACGAAAATTTAGATGATCGTATCGAAGATGCCACAGCCAGTTGTTGTCTTTCATCATCACTTGAAAACTCAAGTGATTCTTCGTCTGAAGAGTCATGGGAAACATCCGGTTCTTTGTTATTTGCACCGTTGTGATCAACTTGTTGTTGACACATCTGATGGTGCAAATTCCATTTTTAATGTGAACTTCGTGGCCTTTTTCGGAAAGTTGCCAAACACTTAGTAAATTCCAAAAAAGTCTTGGCACAAAGTAAACATCTGCAATAGAAACATTAGTACCATCTTTTGACATGATATTAATGTTACCTTTGCCCATCACGGGAATTTTTTATTTATTCCCGAAGTTGACTTCACCGCGACTTGTCTCATCCAATTGCGAGAATAATTCTTTTCAGCCAGTCATATGATTGCTGCAACCAGTGTCTAGATACCATATGTTGGTGTCTGCAGTACTTGAGTCATCCTTCGTACATGCTAGCACCATGTATTCTTCAGCATCGATGGTATGTGCGTGCTCCGCCTACTCGTACGTTGCCTTTACATGGCATTTGGATTTGTAATGTCCGAACTTGTTGCACTTAAAACACTTGACTTTTGATTTGTCACGTGTTTTGAATTTCCCGGTGAAATTGGAATTTCCACCTCTTCCTTGGCCTTCTCCGCGACCTCGACCTCCTTGATAGCTTTCTCGATTTGATGGAGCAATACGACTTTGCAAAGCTTGTTCGGGATATGAATCGACGGACTTCTGATTCATTCTTTGCTCATGCGAGCATAATGAACCCATCAACCGCTCCAACGTCATGGTTGATATATCTTGGCCTTCTTCGATTGCCGCAACAACGTAGTCAAATCTTTCAGTCAAAGACCTCAAGATTTTTTCTACGACTCGTACATCTTGGAGTGTTTCACCATTAACCCTCAATTGGTTAACGATGTTTTGTACACGATCAAAATACAAAGAGATAGATTCAGAATCATTCATGCGTAAAGACTCAAAATCACCTCGAAAGGGTTTGAAGCCGAACTCTTCGAACACGATCGTCGCACTTGTAGGATTTTTGCAAAATATCCCACGCTGCTTTGGCGGTCTCGGCATTCGATATTTTTTCAAATATCGTCTCCTCCACGGCTTGAAAGATCGCATTTAATGCTTTCTGATCTTTTTTCCGGGACTCCACCAACGAATCCTTCTTCCTCCTTTCTCATGGCATTGAATTTTTCGTTATTAGCTACTTCGATGTAGCCATTCTCCACCAGGTTCCACAAATCTTGCGATTTGAACAAAACCTTCATCTGGACGGACCAGTTGTTGAAATTCTTTCCGTTCAACTTTGAAAGTTGAAATTGAACGGAACTTGTGGACACCATAACTTGGCTCTGATACCAAATGTAGGAACCAAATAAAAAAGGAAGGAGGAATTTTACGGAAGCTTGGAGGATTTAATTTGGAGAGAATAACAAAAATGCAAATGAGAGAGCAATACTACAAAATACCTTTGCCAAGGTTTTACACAAAGAAAATCAAGCTTTGCTCTAAGCTTGTTCTTACAAGAACTCTCTCTATATATATATATATCTCTCTCTATATTTCTTCTCCTCCTTGATATGAAACTTACAAGAAAAACCACACATATTTATAGTCAATTCTATACCTAATTTTGTCAAACTTAAATGTCTTTATTTGACTACACTTAATTTTATTAAACTCAAGCACACCTAAGTTGTCCATTTTTGACAATTAATAGTAAAAAATTGAGGCTTAAGCACACCTAAGTTGTCCATTAATAGTAAAAAATTGAGGCTTCTTCTTTTTTTTTTTTTTACTTTCTTTCAAAATGTATTTTAATATTTTCAATAGTGGAAGACTAGAGCACCTCCGTTGGCGTAGGCAAAGGTGGAGTGAACGTCGATGCTGGCAAGGGAAAGCCCGGTGGAACAACAGTTGGCATCAGGAAGGGTGGAGTCGGGGTCGACACGGAGGAAGCCTGGAAAAAGGACCAGCGTCGGAGTGGGCAAAGGAGGAGTCGCCGTGCACACAGGCCACAAGGGCAAGCCCGTTTATGCCCGGCTCTGACCCGTTCAACTACATCTACGCTGCATTCGTTCAACCTCGTGACGATCGGAAGGTGGCCCTCTTCTTCCTGGAAAAAGACCCAAAACCCGGAACAACAATGACTTCGCACTTCACTAAGTCTTCAAGCTCGGCCGCTTTCTTGCCCCGCGAAGAAGCGAAAACCCTACCATTTTCATCTGACAAGCTTCCCGACATCCTGGACCACTTTTTGCTGAAACCTGGATCAGCGGAAGCCGAAATAGTGAAGGACACTATCAAGGAGTGTGAAGAAGCAGCCGTTAATGGAGAGGAAAGATACTCTACAACCTCATTGGAGTCCATGATTTATTACGCCATGTCCAAGCTTGGAAACAATGTGAAGGCTCTCTCCACAGAGGTGAACAAAAAGACCCGGTTGGAGAAATTCACCCTCAAAGCGTGATTGAGAAGAGTCGCGACGAATGAATCAGTGGTGTGGCACAAGCAGAACTATGCATATGCTGTCTTCTACTGCCACTAGACCCAGGACACCCGGTTTTATGGGGTCCCACTGAAAGGCGCAGACGGGACGGAGGTGAAAGCCATCGCCGCTTGCCACCGTGACACATCGGTGTGGAACTTGAAACACTTGGCCTTCCAAGTGCTCAAGGTTAAGCCAGGGACCGTGGCCGTTTGCCACTTACTACCTGAGGACCACATTGTGTGTTTTCATAACGAGGGACTTCCGCTGCTAGGGAGAACACACTCTCGGTATGCATTATGGTTGGAGGGGGCACATGTCCTAGATATCTATGGAGACATAAGCAAATACATGTACTTCTCATTATACGGACAAGTAAGTATGTGCAGTTTGTGATATCTATGGAGACATAAGCAAATACATGTACTTCTCTTTTTTCTTTTCTCTTGACCGAGCTTGGTTTGGCCACAAGAAAAGAGAAAAAAGAAAGACAATAAAATAATAAGAAATATAAAATTATTATTATTATTATTTTCATTGCTTGGACCTAAAATTAAATGAGCAAATATTGGCTACATGGAGAGTGGTTTTGGATTTGCATGAACATCTCTAAGAATTGACTAATTTCACTTAAAGTGAAAACCAAGGACAAAATTGAAAATAAAAAGTGCAATTAAATCCTTTTTGCCAAAAATGTTCAATTTCGTGTACAATTGGACTGAAATTCAATATGAGAGACACTTGGAAAATGTGAAAAAGGAAAACAAGAGAGCTCAAAATGTAATTTTTTGGCTCAATTTGGGTTTATGTTTATCTTTACGAAGACTCTTGTGACCCCAAATTGAATTTTCAAAATGTTAAATGGCCAAGATGAAAATGGAATTAAAATAAAAATATTAGCTTTTTTTTCATATTTTTATGGCAAAAAATGCTATTTTATATATTTTTTGGATATTTTTCTAATATATGAAAAATTTTAAAAAATGAGAAAAATATCAACTAATAATTTTTTTTTGGTTCAAAATTGGCTCCTTAGGCTTGGTCATGGCTTCAAAAGTTGATTATCAAATTTTATGAATTTTTATTATATTTTAATGATTTGTTTTGAAGAAAAACTAATAAAAAATCAAGCATCAATACTTTATCCCTCCAAACTCTCACCTAAAAATTTTAATCATTTGCCAAATACAAATAGCAAAAAAAAGGGGGGGGGGAGTTAATGAACCCGGTCACCGAAACCGATCCACAAAATCCAAGGACCTTTAATTATGCTTATTTATATTTAGTTATTACACGATCAATTACGGCAATTAATTGATTATGAGGTAGTAGAGGTGATCCCCATTGCTTTAAGGCTCCATTTGTTTCATGAAAAATAAGCGATCTGAAAAATATTTTCCGAAAAGCGATTACTTATATCGTTTAAAAAATTAGTCAACAAAAAATATTTTCATTATCGATAATAATTTATATTTAATATTTTCATAAGTGATAAAAAAATCAATTATTCATTTTTGAAAAATATTTTTCAAATTGGTCATTTTTTGAGAAACTGACGGAGCCTAAGTGGAGGTTTATTTCTCTAGAAGGAGACTTTTATAGAGAGAACCCAGTAAAAAAGCTGATGAAACAAGATTTGAGTTCCAAACAACTCAAACTTTGGGGATTGAGGAGGAAACGTTGGAATCGAGTGGTCTTTAGCCTCTTCTTTCCCGTCAACATGACGACATGATGAAGTTCCTCTCCCCCCATCTTGCCCCCGAACATCCCTCGTTGGGGAGTGCTGCCGCATCAAAGCCGCCATCCTCTCTCGCATCTTCAACTGGGACCTCCTCGTCCTCGCCGGCCACGCCACCCACCGCCAGAATTAAGCTAGGACTCATTTTCAGGCGATGCAGTTTTTTCTTACCGAAAAAGAAAAAAAAAAGACTATAAAACTCTCATGACCACAATCATCAACATCTATTGTTTGCTTCTTTTGCTTGTTGCTTTCGGATTTCTGCTTTTCTAATAAAATTAGAAAGCCAGATTCCATTTTTTGTTGTTGTTAAATGTTAAATCATATCATCTCTCTAACTTTTTATAATTGAGATTTTTTCTTTTGGCTTGATTTTTGTTTTATAGATATATGTGTGCGCGCGCGCGTGTGTGATTGAGCCTGCTAGCCACCTTAGTTTAGACTACAACTAAAAAAATTTGGCTTAGTTAATTGTTCAATTATATTATCTCCCTAACAACTTTTTATAATTTAGGATTTTTTTTGCTTAATTTTTTTTATGTGTTTGTTTGTAATATTCATTAGCATGAGCCTAGAGCTCTAGCCACCTTAGTTTAGTTAGACTAAATCTAAGGTGGTTCTAAGTTGAATTGATACTTTTAATTTCTCTAAAAAACTTTCCCAAATTTCTTTTTTTTAAAGAAATATTTTTTCACTTCAGTTTCTTTTAATTGAAATTTGTTTAGAGAAGATTAAAACTAAGGTTGTTATGAGCTAAATCGATACTTTTAATTTCTCTAAACAAATTTCCCAAATTTTTTTTTAAAGAAACATTTTTCCCTTGAGTTTCTTTTAATTGGAATACGAGTGTTTGCTACGAAATGTTCCCATGAACCACTATACTAAGTAGCATGCACTCATTAACAATACATTTTAATGTACTAATCAATAATAGATTTAATGAATTCATTCTGGTTTTTTTGGATCTCATTTTAATGGGCCTTTTTTGCAATTCTTTTAGGCTTATTTTATTGGTTTTTTTGGAAAAAATTTGTTGATTAGCCTCTGCTAACTTTTTGTTTGTTTTTCTATACTTATACTTGGTTTCTAATTTCCATGCGTGGAGTGATGTAGTTGAAATCTGAAACAACCATAGACATGAAAGAAAGGTCTCTCTCATCCTTTTTCCTTTTTCATATTGAATTCCATTTTTTCCCCAATTTAGCTTAATTAAATGTTCAATTATATTATCTCCCTAACAACTTTCTATAATTTTGATTTTTTTTTGCTTAATTTTTTTGTGCTTGTAATATTCATTAGTATGAGCTTGGAGGTCTAGCTACCAAGTTTAGTTATACTAAAAAAGTGGTTATGAGTTAAATCGGGACTTTTCATTTCTCCAAACAAAATTTTCAAATTTTTTTTTGTTAAAATAAATGTTTTTTTTAATTGGCAATAGATTTTAATGCACTAATTTGTTTTTTTTTTGTATTATATTCTAGCCACCTTAGTTTTAGTAGTTAAACTAAGATGGTTATATATATCGGGACTTTTAATTTCTCCAAACAAATTTCCCAAATTATTTCCCAACTAGCATGCACAAGTAATTTGGTTTTTTAATGGGCCTTTTTTTTCAAGTCACTTCTTTTAAGTTTATTTTATTGATTAGCCTATGTTAACTTTTTGTTTGGTTATCTATTCTTATATACTTTCCCTCCAGCGTGCATTTTTTTGTTTACGGTTTATGTGTATTTTTCTTTTCAAGTAACGAACCCTTTGCATTTGGTCTTTGGCCTATTGCTTCATAAATTCTAAAGAACACACGTTTCCTCCATTTCTTGAAACAATGATTGAACAGAACACGTCACAGAGTACAGACTCGAACTGAACCAAGCAACTACAACTCGAACTGCAACTACTGAAGCAACTGACCAGAAAATCATATCCCTCACTCACCCTCATTCGATAAACCACCCTCAATCTTGGCAGGAGAAGACGTGGAACGGACAAGCCGGACAGGAGGAGGAGACGGCGTTGGTGTTTGGAGAGGGGAGACTGGCAAGGTTAATACTGGTGATGGTGGTGATGGGGTTGCTGACGATGGTGGTGAACCCGTTGTCGGTGACGAGCCCGAGCTTTTTGCCGTTGATGATGATACTGATGCTGATGCTGCCGGAATTGGACTTTCTAATGGGGATGGCGACAGAAACGGAAACTCAGCAGAGGGCCACCACCGTGGAAGAGAGACTGAACGGCGCAGCAGACACCGAGGAGGAGCGGCAGAGGCGGTACGCCCAGAAGGAGAGGCAGATTACACTATCTTCTCTCTCTAACTTTGTCAAATTTATTCATGTAAACATGAGTTTTAGATTTTTCTTCCACAACCAGCAGTTGAAGTGCGATGCTGGTACATCTGATTCTCGAAACGTGAAGCAAACTCTTGATTGGTGTATTTTGGATGAGTATGCTGTGTACGATTGTTTTATACTCTACCAGTTAACCACGCAAAGGTCGTCACCGAACCTCTTTCTTCCTTTCTTTTCAAGACTGGACCAACAAAAGTAGCTTAGTTTTCCTTTGCATCTTCAAACGTAGATGACCTGGACAATGAATATCTATCCAGAAACGGACCACCATCTAGAACTTCTGAGCAAAATCCGACTTTGAAGAACTTTCAATGGTCCCAACCAAAAGAAGCCGTGCTTAATGTCCAAGCAATTTTTGTTCTATTTTTGGGCCCAGTTTGGCCACTGATAAGGAAATTTCTTCATGTGTCTTCACCAACACGCCCGAAAGAGAGGGAAAAACATTGTCGGCTTTGCTCTAAATTAACATGGATTGACCAGAAATGGAGTGATTAGTGAGAGAGAGATAGGAGAGGAACTCAACCCGGAACTGGGAAGTCTGCAATAGAAGCTGGCACATCCCCGTGTGCTTGGAAACTTATCCTGTCAGAGAAAACTTCTTGTCTCGTCAATGATCCTTAAATGGATTGAATGACTCCATTTGCTCTAACCTTGAGAACTTTTGGGAAATACCCACTTCTTTTTTTGGCAGTGCGATCAATTACATTTCCATTTTTTACACGGCATGCTTCAAAAAATGCTTGGATTCCCAATATGAGGAAATCTACAAATGGGGAAATTCAAACACGTGCTTTGAGTGATCGGAATTGCATTACGCGAGCATCAGATAGTCAGGCAGCCTCCAATTACGCCGTGGCATGGATTTCATGTCGAGACGGAGCCGAATTCGCCGACCCTTGTTCAATCTTTTGCGATAGGAGAATCATACCATGTTACTAAAATCGTATTTGCACTATCAATCGAAATTATTCCGGATACTATAACGAGTTCGAATCACGCACGCTGTCTTGCACTTCATAGTCCCGAAAAAGGAAAGGCAAAAACAAGGCAGAGAATTGCTCGAAGGCGTGTACTTCGTAGTGTCCTCTGTTACTCGGTACGACCTTTTGGTGGAAACATGTACTACCATTGTCTTGTACTGCGATCCCCACCGAAACGACCTCGTACTGCAACTTGGGACTCGAGTGGCGAGAGCTCACCGGCGAATACGTACATGGTCGCTGAAACACAACCCGACAAGCAGTGCGATTGTCCGGCTTCCTGGATCTTCTCTCCTCTCATGGAGTTCCATTGGACGATGCAGAACCCATTAATGGCTGACGGGTCTCCACCACGATCACGCTTCCGTCCGCCCGACGCAATCCGGATTCATGCTCTTCTTGCACCCGAGGAGATTCTCTCAACAGGATCGAATCGAAGAGACAGAGAAATTCGAAATTCAAAATGTTCGATCGATCTTGGTGTAACGCTGCTCTACAATCGGATGCGCAAATATGCGCGCCCACTACACAACGGAGATCATTCGATCAGATCCAGAACTATAGATCGCCTTGACTATGACAGATTGACACAACAGATTCGGAGATGAAATTACAAGATGAGGGACAGAGAAGATCGAACAAAAGACGTTGCAAACTAACAGATTTAATAAGGAGGAGAAGGAGAAGAAGAAGCAGGAACCTCAAGCGCAAGCGCACGGGTTGTCCACAACCACAGCCACTCCCTCATCCTCGAACCTGAACACGTAATAGCCCACCGTCAGCCCCGCGACGATCGCCAGGAACACGCCCCCGTTGAACGACATGATCGCGAGCATCAGGAGGTAGCCGATCGCCGAGTTGGCCCCGAAGAGCAGGGCCGCCCCCAGCCTCGCGGATCTGGCCGCCCGGGAGGCGCCGTCCTTCGGGAGGAGCGGGGACGCGGTGGACGGCGGCTGAGGGGACGCGGCAACGGCGGCGGAGGCGGAGGAGGAGGCGAGGGATCTGAAGCGGAGGCGGCGGTCCTCCATGTACTGGTAGAAGGCGGAGACGAGGAAGCAGGCGGCGAGGGAGAGGAGGTAGCTCGGCCACGAGTCGGTCCGCCATGAATCGAAGAGGAGGGTGACGTACCTGCTCCAGTAGAGAGTCATGTGCATCATCTTCGCTCGCTGTTGCTCGAGTCTGAGAGAGAGAGAGAGAGAGAGAGAGAGAGAGAGAGAGAGAAGATTCGTTGTGCCTGTTCGAGTTCGAGAGGAGAACGGAGAGACGCGACTGTCAGAGATACATCGATCTTTACGAAAATAATATGAAATTTCCGCCTTTTATTTTTATTTTTATTTTGGAATATGTTTTTGACTTGAATGGGAATTATTTGGGCCCATTGGAGGATTCTATTGGGCCTCGAGAGTGGTTAAGTGATTGAGCCCATACCGAAACACAAGTCACAGCCCAGTTCAGCTTGGGTACGGCTCTTCACGCTTTGCATCTCCTTTCAACCGCATCAAAGTGTGTGTGTGAATAAAAGATAACTTTGCGACCAGGATTTCGACATCTCCCGATCGTATATTAGCGATTTAGGGACCTCGCGCTTCAGATATGCATTTCAAAAGTCCGGATCATAGTTGTGACTTGTGACTAGTGAGTGTGGAGCATAATCTATCAAAAGTGCCTTTCAAAAGCCTTTCATTAAATACGAGCAAAGTAATGGGCTCTTACTTATTTATCGAAAAGACACAAGAAGTGCCAAAATTTATGTATTGCGCTCACTTTAGTGTCAATTTTTTTGAATGAATTGAGTATTAATTTTTTTGAAAAAAGATTATTTGAGTGCCAACTTCAGTAAACTTTGCCAAAAATCCTATGCGGCATCTACATGGCTCGTTGAGGGATCCCAATTAGCAATAAAAAATTCTAAAAATAAAAAATAAAATAAAAAAAAGTTAAAATATAAATATATAAAAAATTCTTGAAAGCGGTGATAATTTTTAAAATTTTTTTAACTTTAAGGCTAAATTTTTAAATAAAATTGCCATGTGAATTTTTTTACTAAAAAATATTGCCACATGGACTAATTTTTCTTTAAAAGAAATTGCCATATGAGTTCATGTGAGCTTATCTTTTAATTATAAATGATGTGGTGCTAAAACATTGTAAATATACATGCCACGTATATTTTTTTATTGGAACCTCTTGTCGTCAGTACTAAAGTGATCATTTTTTTTTTCCTAGTTTGGCACTTAAGTGAGTTGAAAAAAAAATTGACACCATAATGAGCACTGGACACAAATTTTGGTGCTTGACTATTATTGAAAATTAACATAATTTTTTCTAAACCAGAAAAGATTACACCAATTTATGCCATTTTTATACTTTGATCTTACATTAAATTGACACTATTTCTCTAAGATGAATTCCATCCCAACAAAAAGGACTTATTTGGCCACTACTCTGATAGTTGATTGGACACGCTGACAAGCTACTACAGTCAAAATCAACTATTTTAGCACACGCCACCAATTCTGATTTCCTTAATTTTTTCTTAACATCTAAGAAAAAATTATTCACACAAATATTGGTTGATTTAATTTTCATTTAAAGTATGCCTGTTTATTGATCTACTTGCAAGTTGAAGTAAGTGATTAAAATTTGATAAATCACAAGAAAGTTTGAGCAAGGTTAAACAAATACAAGCGCTTTCAACAAAGTACGAGCTATTGACTATTGTCATCAATTCTGGGGTCAAAAAGGGTCGGCCATACACTTGCAATCCAACCTAGATTCTTGGTCGTGCTTAGAAATACCCACCACCAACCAGCTGTTTATGACCAATATTCTATGTACATTTACAAAGGCTGGACAAAGTGAGCCCAAGATGAAATCAAAGAAGACCCCTTCATATGAGGGAAAATAACAAGACAACATTAATTTTCCATGTCCATATATACTATGAAATATAACAACCAACTGGCTAATGATTAAATTCCTTGGATACATGAGTTATATAATAGGGGTAACTCTCATTCTCTCTTAAATTCCTCTAATCCCAAGTAAAATAGGTCTAGAACCTGTATATATTCTTAATATCAACACCAAAAGATTATATAGCTGAGATCCTCTTTACAGTAATTCTTGTTGGCTGCTGATATGCAACTCATTATATAGTCACTTTTATGTTCACTAACCAAACTCACTGATTTCAACAGCGCCTAAGCCTAGTAAGATCTTGAATCTTAATGCATGAAAATAATGATACAATTTTTTGGGCCTCTTTCATATACATCATTGTCCCAGGGCCAGAGTAGCAAGCATGCTAAATTCCCCTCAATTAATGGCACGATAAATCAAACATAAGAATCTCAATATTAAAAAGTTTATAATCATTTAATGAAAGCGTATAATGCATACATTACTAAATGACTTTTCATCATATTAATACGCAAACCCAACAAGCTTAGAACTTTAAAATAAAATAAAAATACAAACATACAAATCCATTACTAATACAAGTTGGAGAAATAATAGAATTAAAGAATTTAAAACTCCTATTAAAAATTTAAAAAAATGGAAGAACAAAAGAACAATAATAATTTAAATTAACATATATGGCGAATGGTACCTTTAAAAGAAATTTACCAAGATGAAATCTCAAAAAGCTAAAGAAGGGAATTTTTTTTTTGAAAAAGAAATAGTAAAAAGCATATTTTAACATTTGAACTTTGGGGGTCTATTCAATTTAGCCATCGAGTTATTATTTTTTTTAAAAAATTGAGTTTATAAATTCATAAAAATTTATTCAATTTAGCTTAATTTTGAACAAAATATTAAACTGTATAAATCGATTTACAACTAAATTCTGTTATTGACAAATTTGACACACGGCTACTATTTATTAACAGTGACAGGAAAAAATTTGTATAAAATTTTTAAAATTATATTTGATGAGATATAACCAGAATAATCACCTAAGTGACCCTTCTTTCCTATCTAGGTCTTGCATTTTTAACCTCTGAAGTGACCTTATAGTTGATACAAGCCTCTGCTTTTCAAACCGTAACCTCACTCCAAAAAGTAAAATTCACATCCAAATTTCGATTCTCTCTCCATCCTCTTGATATCCTTCTTCAACAAAACAATTTCCTCTCATAATTTTTTTTCTTTTCAATTTGTAATTCTAGATATGGAACGATATGAAGAGGTGGATATAGGGTGGGTGCTCAGTCTTGGCACCTGGCGGCTTGAATAGTGGTTTGGACTAGGGGTGTCAACGGTTCGGTTCGGTTCGATTTTCCTAAAAAACCGAACCGAACCGATAAGATAAGCAATTGAATCGAACCGAACCGAATTGTTATCCGAACTAAATACGAACCGAATAAAAAATTCGATTCGGTACGGTATAGTTCGGTTCGGATTTTCGATTTTCCTTCTTTTTATATTTGCATTGAATGAAACCGATTACTTGTACCACCGCCGTTGAAGCTCGCCAAGGAAAAACACACAACGTCTCCGCAAGAATGTCCGCCGTTGATAAAGGTCGCTCCGCCTCCTCCTTCTCCAGTGAAGCTCTGTAGGGGGCGTCAATGGTTTCCCCAAAGTCCTCCTCCGTGAGTCTTGCGAGAGCTCCGCTGAGGAGCGACGTTTCTGGTCGTGTGTCGACGCGCCGTTGTCGTCGATGGTGAGGATGGCGTGTGGAGGATCGGACGGTTGTCGACGAGGAGGGAGGAGAGGGGAGGCGAGATCTTGGTTCGCCATTCGAAGAGTTCAGAAAGACTGGGAAGATCTACACTGAGAAACAGGAAGACAAAGAAAACGTGGGGAAGCGAAGACCGAAAGGTAGAGAGAGTGTAGAATATCGGGGAAGAATCACTCGTAGAAGCAGAGAGAGAGAGAGAGAGAGAGAGAGAGAGAGACTGAAGAGAGAGAAAATGTGGGAAAGTGAAGGATGCCGGGGTTCTGGGTTTGTGTTCCCGAGGGCTTTGCTTGGAAGAGGAGCGACGTTTCTGGTCGTGTGTCGACGCGCCACCAGTGCTGTGCTCCCGAGGTTCTGGGTTTGTGTTCCCGAGGGCTTTGCTTGGAAGATCAGGTGGCCAGGCCCACTAAACTTTCTCGAAAAATTTTCTCGGGAAAAAAAGTTGCAAGTGCGCGTGGCAGTAAAAGAAACAGAAGCAAATCCAAAAATATTTATTAGTGTATTTGCCCCGCCAGTTTTGTGCTGCACAGCACCACCATCATCAATATTCAATACGGTATCTCCAGACGCTATGCACATCCCAGATGTCAAGTCATCCCATGCTTTTAGCCACTCACCAAACATCAAATCTCTCTGTCTGTACCCCGGCATTCTTCACTTTCCCACATTTTCTCTCTCTTCAGTGTCTCTCTCTCTCTCTGCTTCTACGAGTGATTTTTCCCACATTTTCTCTCTTCAGTCTCTCTCTCTCTCTCTCTCTCTCTCTCTCTCTCTCTGCCAACGAGAGATGTGCTGCGATGATCCATGATCAGGGAGAAACAGGAAAAGATTTTGGGTTTAGCAGAGAGAGATGAGAGATGAGAGAGAAGATCAAATGTTAGAGTGAGGAGAAAATGTGAGGGTCGTGGAAGAGTAAATCTTGGGGAAAATCCTGTGGTTCGGTAATCCAACCGGATCAAAGCAAAATAAACCGAACCGAAAGAGAAAATCGGTTATTTTTGCATTATCCGAATCAAAAACCGAACCGAACCGAAAATATATGAAATTTCGGTTCGGTTCGGTCGGTTTTGATTTCGGTTCGATTTTCCGGTTCGGTTCTGACACCCCTAGTTTGGACAGTGATGACGGCCACCTATCCCGCTTTTTTTTTTATTATCCAATAGATTTATTTCTTTATTTATAAATAATACACAGTCGTGCTTAGGAAGCATAACAAACTACGTACTACTATGATGCATGAGACATAGTAATAACACGTAGAGATCCAAGTCTAAACATATAAGAACTACTCAGACTATCACTATCTTATAGCTTAATTGGTAGCATATGAATTTAAATATATACGGTCCAAGTGACCTTCACTCGGATCGTACCGTACTTGCCACTAATATCCTTCTCAGATGTACCAGAGTAGTTAGCAAGGAACGTCGCAGTGCCGTTGGCAATCTCCCTTCCGCTCTCCGGTTTATCGAACAGGTTCGCCCAAACCATGAGGGAGGAGTTCAATGGCACAGCTAATACAGATCTCGACAAAGGAATGTGCTCCCTAGGTCTTACTTTTTGCCCCTCATCCGAAGTCTTTTGAAAGAGGGTACTTTTATTTGTAAGGTTGCTATTGTGAGCAGTAATCTGTCCATAAACATCAGCGTCATTCCCATCTCCATTAGAGAGTGTTACTTCCACAATAGCTTCCACTGCCTCACGAAAAACTGCGTAGTTCACTGTCACTGAACCTTTCTGTCCGCTAACATTCCCCTGTAAGAGCTTGTCATACGCATTAGTGATATCGTAAACGTTCCATGAGACCTGCCCTTTGATGTCATCCATGAGATCCACATCAATGATAAAGCTCCCATAAGCAGAGATGCATCCGGCTGGGCCAGTCAACAAAGCTGCCAAACCACTATCGCCCTCATCCCTTGTTTGGCTGTAGATGGATTGACAAGACACACCATCGGTGACTGTGATTTTGCCGTACAGCTTGCCGCCAATGTCTTTTTCGCGCACCACCGAGAACACTTCCACCAGTGGCCGTCCCTGAGTGCACTGCCCTTGTTGTCCAGAGGCCTCAACCATCCGTGTATCCCTTGGTGGTGCTGCCTTGCAAATGGGTAATCCAAGCAAGATGCCAATTGCTTCAACCGCTTGCGCAACTGTCTCTATATTCAGTATATTTTTTTTCTTAAGTCGTTTAAAGCCCTCCCCAGGAATGGCATCGTCCCATAGCAATGCATCTGACAGGTCACCCCAGCCGTTCTCTAGTTTCAGCATTTCATCAGGTAGCACACCACTGACTGTTGTAGCGATATGATTGGAGATGCTTTCAAATCTAATTGATTCACAAATCATTTGAATAACAATGATCAATGATTTCGCCCTCTCCTGAGAATCCGTGGAGCTAGCGAGCTGGTTAACGGCAGTTATGAGTTGCTCCTGGCCAAGATTAATTTTCTCCCTCTTTCGTCCTGCAGCATTTTCTAACCCATTGTAAGAACCATCGAAGCCAAGGAGAGTGGATCCAGGAATTACATGTTGACCATTGCTAGTTCCCAACTCTAACCACTGCTCAGAATCCTCCATTTGATAGCCGTTCAAGTAGAGGTTGTTTCGCTGGATCCATAACGTGATCCCGTTCTTATGAGATTCGGTTTGCAGTATGATGTAAAACCATGCAAGGGGAGCACTCTGAAGGAAAAGTACGGGACGATCGTGTGAAAAACGTCCTGGTTGCTGCAATCGGCTACGCAAGTCCTTAACGAAGGAGTTGTATGTCACCCAATCGTCTTTAACGTTGAATGTCACCGTGAAAAGTGGGCTCCCCATGAACGACACTTTTAGAATTCCTCTTTCGAGTACTAGCATAAACGAAAATCCAACATTTTATGACATTAGAAATTCAAAAAATTTAGATTATTAAAAGCAGCAAGGGACAAATAAAATACAAGTATGCAGTAACTGTTAAGGGGAACAAAAAAACAGAAATTATCACCAGGGAAAAATTCCAGTTTAAACGTAACTAAGCTCTTACATCTATAAAGTAACACTAATGAGTAAATATATGAGTAATGTTATTGACCACATGTACTTTTGGACCATGCCAGGGACAATGGCTTGGACAATCACACACGAGCACTAGTCCAACTTCTGGGCAGATGTAATCCACAAAGGTAAGCAAGTGTTTATACGTAACCATCCAAGCAATTTTTGCTAGATAGGGGGGGTACCATCTAATTAGCGGAAAAAACTATATATCAAAAAGTTAAAAGGCTCAGTCTGGCAAGACTAACTGCACAAATTCAAGTCTTAGGACCTGTTTGGTAATGTTTCTGTTTCTCTATTTCTGTTCCCAGGAACAAAAAAGAATCAGAAACGTGTTTGGTAACGCAAATAATTCTATTTGTGATTCTGCTCCCGAAAACACTTTTGGATCAAAAATCAAAAACAAAAAAAAAATTATTTCTAAAAAAAAAAACTTTTTTAGAATCACTTTTCAAAAAGAGACTTCTCAGCCTCTTCCCATGACACTTTTTTAAGATCACTTTTGGATAAAAAAAAATCAAAAATTGTATATAGTTACCAAACGCATTCTGATTCTCTAAAAAAAACAAAATAAAAAAAGTGTTTTTAAGCAGAATTACTTTTTCGGAATAGAAACATTACCAAACAGACTCTTAGTTGTCGACAGAGATGAGCTCAAATGTCATGGTCCCATTTTCTTCAATGGCGGATTCCCAAACTTGCAGAGTTTTCTCTCTCTTGTTTTCCTTCTCTCTCTATTCTGATGGCCGCTTCACGGAGATTTCCCGCAACATAATTTTTCTCTTTTATCCAAAATTGCGTGGAATCGATTACAGGGGCTTCCAATTTTTAGCGCACCCGAGGGAGTTTCGACCGAGCCTCCCTGCACGTGCACACACGTGCGTTTAGGTCAGAATGTCGCCAGAGTCGATTGGCAACCTGGTGGGGGGCCTTTTGGTGTTCAGGCATGGCCAGTTACTCCTTGAATTTGGCACTCCCGTTCACGTCTTCTTCCTGCGCACGAGAATGAGGTTTTGGGGAAGATGGGGAAGATGGAGACCAGCCAGGTAGGACGGAATGCGCAAATATTTCCCAATTAGGCTTTAAAATGACCAATTTCATAAAATTAAAGCCATAATCGGATTTTACAGCATGTGTATTATCTAGGAATGACAATTTTGGGGAAATTTCATTTTATTTAGTGCAAAACCCCCAAGTCTAAGTTTGACCCGAATAGGAAAAATGGCTAATCCAGGTCCTTAAGGACAAAATCAGATCGATTCAACTCCACCAATGTGTTTGAAATACTGAAAAACCTATGGGTGAAGGTTCATCTATGCATGGTTTTGTCTTTAAAATGATCAATTTGTCATTAATTGAAAATTGAGGACTAAATTGAAAAATATTTTTCCCATTTTCCAAATTGCTAATATGAGAAATAATTGGACCAAAATTCAATTGGAAGGCATAAGGATCAAATCTCATAACTAGCACAAAGTTAAAAAAAGCACTAAAAATGACTTAATTTGTGATTTTTGCTCTTTTAGGACCAAATAGCAAAGTTTTGGAAATCAAGGTCCCTGATTGAATTTTTGATATCTGAAGTGACAAAAATGAAATTGAAATTAAAAAAAGAATAATGTATTTTTTTTTTGTATTTTTCTAGTAACAAATGCTATTTTTCTTATTTTTGGGATAATTTCAAATTAAAAGAAATGCTGAAAATTCGGAAAAATTGACGAAAATATTTTTTGTTCAAAATTCATTTCTTAGGCTTGGTCAAGGTTTCAAATTTAATTTTCAAATTTCATGAATTTTTATTATATTTTAAATAATTTTTCTAAAGAAAAACTGATTAAAAATCGGGTATCAACAATATATTACTTAGAAATTCGTCTAATAAAGCTTATAAATAAGTTGATGCACTTTTTGTGAAAATTGATCAATATCCAGAACTTAAACAATTTCCTCTTCTGCGCAATTTTTTTAAATTATTATCTAAGCACATCGAAACAGCACCATTTAGTGATTTTCCCATTAAAAATTAATTTTCAAGGATGAAGAAAACTAAGGCCACCTTAGATATTCCTCAATAAACATACCTAAAGATTCAAGGCATTCAATTTTAAGTTAAAATTGAATATTAAACTAAAAACCTCAAAACGTAAAAGTTCCACGAGACACACCCACAGTTCTTTTTCCCCCGCGTCTTATAATTTTTAGACGAAAATAAGGCACAGAAAGTGAGTCCTATTAACGATAAGAAGAATGATCACTTCATGCAAAACATGATAAAATTAATCAGGATTAAAGCCAAATCACCTTTCACAAGATCTACACACTAGGTAAAGACCATTACTAGAAACATCTGAATCTGTGATAAAATTCAACGAAGCAATCTATATGTAAGAGGAGTTCAGATCCACTTATACTTGGTGTGCAACATTTCGGTTAAAGTTTTACGCCTCATATTATACCGTTGATCTAGTTTGAAAAGTCAATACATAAGCATCCAATCCAAAAATTAGAAAATGAATTGACACAAGATGTGTTATACGTAGATTATGCCTCATTTAACAGCCATGAAATTGACATATATCTGTTACCATGGCCAAGAGAGGTGATCTGAGCATGACCTTAAAATTCATTAATTATACATGAAATGATTGCTCTCAAGACTCAATCTCTACGCATTTAAATTAACTTTTAATAAAGAATTGGTTAAAAAACCAAACCGAACACTTTAATCTTGTCAATTCAAAAGATTTAGATTACCAAAAGCAGCAAGTGACAAAATAAAAAGTTCCAGTTAAACTATAGACAAAAACAAACATAACATATAATATATATCAACCATATGGGAAATAACAAAACTTAATAAATTCTAGACAAAAAAAGAAAGACACCAGAATTCATAACTCAAACTAGGGATATCAATGATTTAGTTCATTAAAGAATATATTTGAACTGAGCAAAATCCCATCCTCAGCCGAACCGAAAATAGCTCATTTCATTTCAATTTTCGGTTTGATTTTCGATTTTTTTTCTTTTCCTTTTTTCCCTTTTTCTTTTCAAATCCCAGTTTTCGGTTCGATTTTCGATTCTTTCTTTTAAAAAAAAATCTCCATTTTGAATTTTTTTCTTTTCCTTTTTTTTTTTCCCAAATTCCGAGTCTTCTTCCCCTGCCTCCTCTTCTAGAGGAACGCTCACACACTCCAGTAGCTGGATCAGATTACGGATCACAAGAACTAGCAGCAAATAATAGCAGATCTAACAAAAAAAAAAAAAAACCTCTTCTTCTTCTTCTTTTGCGGCTATTGCCTTTTAAGGCTAAAACGCGCTTAAAGAAGCACGTTTCGATGAATTAAACGAGATACGCGGGGGTGATCTATGAATTACCTACACCATCGACACTTCTCAAAAGCTGAAAATGAAGGATAAAGAAAGAGAAGAGGAGAGAAAAGAAAAGGGGCAGGTCACTCAAACCCAAATCCAGAATTATTTAAATAAGATGGAACTGAAAATGCACGAAAATTCAATTTAATTTAATTTGATTCAATTTCAATTCGATTATTTAAATCAGTCCTCACACCTCTATCTCAAACGATAACTTCAAGAGTTGTCCAAATGAGATATTGAACAAAATCACTCATGGATCTGTAAGCAAGCCATAGCCACACTAGAATTCATACCTCAAACAATAACTTCAATAGTCGTCCAAATGAGATATTGGACGAAACTTTTAGACAAAAAAAAAAGAAGCATACTAGAATTCATACCTCAAACGACAACTTCAAGAGTCGTCCAAACGAGACACTGGGCAACGCCACTCATCGATCTATTAATACGGAGTGGGCAAGCAACCCTCAGCCACACGAATTGACTACGGTTAACCTTAGGGGGTCCCTTTGGTCACACGTGTACGGTTGTGATATAAAGTACTTGCAATTAAAGGGCCAAGATCATGCTGACATATGGACATGTGCGTGGGTTCATAATAACATCACCTTTGGAATAATTAAGGTTTTTTCACGCGTACGACAGACGCAACTCAACGTCTTGTCCAAAATTGTCGGTTTTCGGGTTGTGTGGGTCCCATTAAAAGAGGGACAGAAAGAAGGAGAAGAATCTCGAGAAAAAAAAGAAAAGAAAAGAAAAAACGTGGTGTCAGCATGATCAGGACCCTCTCTAGATACTTCTTTTCCAACGCTAATCTTTTTCCACATAGCGCATTGGATTAGATCGTGGATGATCTCGACCCTCTCCAGATTCTTTTCTTTTTCCAACACTAATCTTTTTTCATGTAGCCTATTGAATTAGATCTTGACACTCTCTAGATATGGCAAAACAAGTGAAGCCTTTTATATACTTTGTGTTTCTAAATATAAGTTATGATCAATGAATTATAACAGTACTGACACCTAAATTTTGATTTTGATTTTCATTTATATATTGCACAAAAATTGATAATTAATTCTCACAAAAAAAATTTCCTCATGCATTGTATCTTGCATCAACGACGAAAAGTTGAGCTTAATTTTACGAGCAATTTGGGATAGAGACCATGGTGAATTTTCGACAATGTAAGAGGAATGTGCTGGAATTTTCAAGAATCTTGGACCCAGTTTTCAGAATTTATTCCGACCATTTTGCTCAATTAATAGAAATTTTTTTAATTAATTACTTAATTAATTAAGACTCGATCAGAGCTCGAGATCGCATGAAGCAAGCCCGCAAGAGCGTGATTTTCGACTGGCCCTATAGATTCCTCTCTGGGCCGAATTCTTGAAAAGTTTTAATCCATTAGAACTCCTCAAGTTCAGATTTTTTTAATTAGATGGTCAATATCCAATCAAAGTTCTTAATCTAAGGGTCATCAATGAATCATATCTCGACTAAGATTGGAGAACCTTTTGTGTCTATAAATAATCAACTTAGCTTTAGGGTTTAGGGGTCTGAAAATCTTCTGCTCACATTTAGTTGAAAAAAAAAATCATGCGAGAAAGAAAAAAGAGGGTTAGAAGTGTTCGGTCAAGGTACTCGGCTAATCCCATCAATGCTTGATTCATTGTGCCTGTGCATCTCCTTTTTTGTACACAATCGTCCGAAGCAAGCGCGACTACTATCCTATCGTGTCCGACACTTGCTCCACCGTACCCAACGTCACTGCCACTGCTCAGCTGCTAGTCACCATTGTTCAAAGTCGAAATTGGCTAAGTTTTGTCTCGATTTTTGCTCACGGTTTGAGTAATTTTAAGCAGTTGCTCGGCGTTTTTTTTTTTCTCTGCTGTATGAAGGACCATCTTGCTACTAATCGTGCCGGATTTTGTCACTATATGGTGCTGACTTCTTGCTGTTTTGGTGCTAAAAAATCTGATTTGCCTCCGTAGCCGTCTGGACCAAAGTTTGAGCTCAATATTCAAGTTTCGGCCGGAAAAGTTGGCATTCAATTCAAGGTAAAATTTTTTTATCATCGAATATTTACTTGTCTAATAGGTGGAATCACATATTTCAATGACTGTTTACGTGGTGATTGTTTATCTTGAATTATCTACCCTTGCACTGAAAGCGAAATTTCTATGTCAGAGAATAATTTTGCTTGGGTTCCTTTTCCAAATGTCCCTTCTTGTCTTTACAATTCTCAAAATTTGAATATGCTCTGCCAGGATGTTGATTGTGATCTCAAACTATAAATACCTGGTTAACTTCCACAATAGGTTTGATGCCTACAAGGTTAATTGAATGATTATCGGTTTAAGCAAAAATCACACGTAATTGGCAAGGCATCTTGAATTTTGAAATTAGTAAAGGGGAATGCTTAATCTAATGTTCGAAATTTGAAGCAATTGTCTGGTGGATAAGAGGATGTTTTCGGCTTTGGATGGACTTGTTGGAATATTGGATATCTTTCTAATGCGGTTTTCGAGTAATTTGGAATCTTAATCTAATCCAAAAGATATGGTGTATGTTTCAAATTCGGATCATATCTTGAGGATATTCTTTTGGATACATGATATGTTTTGCGGTTTGATTTTCGTTATCTTTAAGAGATTGAGCATATAATTCGAAATTTTTGGATTTCCTTGGGTTCAAATTTGAGATTTTTTTTTTTAAAAAAATCTGAATATATCTACTGAGTAATTATCTCAATGTGATTATCCTTTATGGATACCGTCCTATACCCTTTTAAATTTAGCTCTTTATCTCTTTGTAGGTGAAAATCATTCTTTTTATATTATAGTCTAACGTCAAATATTTTTACAATATTCCTTGAGTACATACTCCCTTGCGCCTTCGTCCCTCATATATGTGCATTATTATTGACACCTAATTTTTAATCACAGTTTCTCTTTAAAAAATACACAAAAATAGTCAGTATTTTCATTTTAATTTTCCATTCATTTTGGCCGAAGAAAATTAAAAAAAATTAAAATTAATTAATTCAGGATTGTGGTTTATCTAGTTAATCACATTTTTGGATTAATTACAAAATATTCTAGAAATTTCATTCTAACCCTGTAATTTTCCAGTTTAATATTTTTCGATTTGTGACATTCTCCTCTAGCACCTCAAATTTCATTTTTGGTCTAATAAAGTTCACAAATTGAGCAAAAAAATGATGGCGAAAATGTTTCCAATCTAGTCCCTCGTGTTCAAGTTAAATGCAATTGAGCATTGTCAAGCCATTTTCACTCAGACTTAAAAATCTATCCCTATGTTTTTCAACATTCCAAGACTACTGGTGGTGTTCCCAGATATAGAAATCTTGCAGAAATTGTTGAATCATGATAATGCTGAAGAGAAAGTAGTTCTTCCTATAGATCTGAATGCTACTTATGAAGATAATTCTCCAGATGTCAATACGATGGGAGGAACTACTTCTCCTGATATTAATATGATGAAAGGAACACCGTCAACAACCCCTGATAGGCATGATATCAATGGCGCACCTACTTTAAATAAATCTACTATGTTCTTAGACAGTTCGCCAAATGATGCATCCGACATAACAAGTGACAGTGTTGGCATCTCAGATGGTTGGTAGGGAAAGGAGTCAAAGGCCATAATGATTGAGGATAGTTTAGTGGATTCTTTCGGTGGACACTAAAGAAGAAGAAGAGCACGACAAAAGGGGCGAATGGAAGAGAAATTTGGCTGGCATGGAAAGCAAAAAGAAAAGGAGACAAAGAGGAATGTGGGTGGAAGCTTTCGGCAAAAAGAGAAAAAAAAAAAAAGGTTGACAAGAGAGGGCACTACGACCGAAAGAAAAGGAGGGCTCGGTCAAATAGGAAAAGGGGGAGGAGGAAGACTAGCAATTTTTTTGGATGAAGAAGGGGGAACTACCACTATGAGGATCTTCCCCAAAAAGACTTGAAGTCAGGGGAACTCGGGGGAGGTCTTATTCTATCTCCTTGAGAAGCAATCGCATTCACATGGAGTCCAACTAGAGCTCTATGCCAACTGAGGCTCATCTGGAGACCATAGACTTGCTCTTCGACGGTCTAAAGGCTTTCAAGAAGGGATCTCCGAACATGAACTCACTCGTTGGCTTTCAAGAAGGGATCTCTGAACCCTGGCCTTGACTGGGATGCATCTTTCTTCGATGAGCCGCATGCAGGTCATGCTTCTTGCCTTTGTGCTTCCTGGGACATTCTCTAGAAGAGAAAGCAAGAGTCAGTACACCCAGTGACATGAGCGAACTTCTATCATTGATATCTACTCTGTCTCGACTAGTCATTACCTCCTCAGAAAGTGACCTCTTTGCTGATAGTGTACTTTGTCCTGACGCATTGTGTAAGGAGGTTCCAGCAGATCATAATCGAGCTGGTGATTCTGTGCTAGCAAGAGCTCTAGAGAGAGAGAGAGAGATGTCAACCACTGCAACGTCCACGCAGGCCATGCTCAACCAGGCAGTAGCAACCACGTTGGAAGACCAGAGCTTGCCCTCGCAACTAGACCCTCAAGTCCCTCCTCACTCCTCCTCCTTACGGCAATTCCAGCTGCGGCGGGACCCAGTTTGGCCGGCAATCTATCGGTTTTTTTTTTTCAATTTAGGTTTCAATTTTTTTTTTACTAAAATAGGATTAAAAAAAACTTATTTCCCGCGCGGCACTAAAAATGCCGCGCGGGGCCCGGTTTTTTTTGCTTTTTTTTAAAATAATTTATTAGGCATTAAGAATTATATTTAAAATATTTATATTTATATAAATTATTAAATATAAATTTTTATTTTTAGGTTTATTTTTATAACATAATTATCAATAAATAATTAAAAAATTTCTTAAAATATATGTAATTAATTTATTTAGTTCGTAAGAAATAAATAAATAAATATCCATAAAATTTATTTTTATTTATATAACGTTGTAAATATAAATAATTAACTTATCAAGATAAATTTATATATAATTTTTTTATTAATTATTTACATACTAAATTAATTAATTATATACATATTAATAAAATTGATAATTATGTTATAAAAATAAGCTTTGAAAGGAAAAAAATAATATTATAAATATAGACATAAAACATTAAATATTTATATCAATATAAAATTATAAAAAATACTTAAAATAAAAATAAGAAATTTAAAAAATAACATTACCATTTAATATAATTTATTTAGTATGTAAATAAATAATTAATTTTTTAAGATAAATTTTTTTATATAAATTTGTATATAAATTAATTTTAACTAATTATTGATAATTATGTTATAAAAATAAGCTTGCAAAGGAAAAAAATAACATTAGAAATATAGATATAAAAAAATTAAATATTTATATAATTATAAAATTATAAAACTAAGTAAAACTACGAAATTAAAAAAATTTCAATTAATATAATTTGTTTAGTATGCAAACAATAATTAATTTATGAAGATAAATTTTTTATATAAATTTTTATTAATTATTTATATACTAAATAAATTAATAAAAAATTATATAAAATATTTAATTTTTTTTATATCTATATTTCTAATGTTAATTTTTCCTTTTCAAGCTTATTTTTATAACATAATTATCAATAATTAGTTAAAATTAATTTATATATAAATTTATATAAAACATTTATCTTAAAAAATTAATTATTTATTTACATACTAAATAAATTATATTAAATGGTAATTTTATTTTTTAATTTCTTATTTTTAATTTTAAGTATTTTTTTATAATTTTATATTGATATAAATATTTAATTTTTTATGTCTATATTTATAATATTATTTTTTCCTTTCAAAGCTTATTTTTATAACATAATTATCAATTTTATTAATATGTATGTAATTAATTAATTTAGTATGTAAATAATTAATAAAAAAAATTATATATAAATTTATCTTGATAAGTTAATTATTTATATTTACAACATTATATAAATAAAAATAAATTTTATGAATATTTATTTATTCATTTTTTAAGAACTAAATAAATTAATTACATATATATTAAGAAATTTTTTAATTATTTATTGATAATTATGTTATAAAAATAAACATAAAAATAAAAATTTCTATTTAATAATTTATATAGATATAAATGTTTTAAATATAATTCTTAATGCCTAATAAATTATTGAAAAAAAACAAAAAAAAAAGTCCTCGTGGGCCATTGGGCCGCAGCATTTTGATTGATGCGCGGGGCTCGTGCAGCATTTTGAGTGCTGCGTGGGCCTCAATTTGGGAAATAAGTTTTTTTTAATCCTATTTTAGTAAAAAAAAAATTTGAAACCTAAATTGGAAAAAAACCCAGAACCGGCAGTGCCACTGTTCCTGATGCTTCTACAGGCAACGCTGAAGAGGTTTCTACAGTCGTTAGTGCTGAAACCACTCTTGATACTAAGGAAAACAACGAAGCAAATGCAGAGGAAAATTCAAACCATGAGAAAACCCCAAGTGATGCAGTCGTGTATATGGAAGAGTCATTGGGGGACTTCAAGGAAGAAAGGTTGTCTATTCTAGAGCAACTCAAGGCTCTGGAAGAGAAGCTCTTTGGCATAAGCTATGAAGAAGGACAACATTTTGAGGACGTAAAGCAGGCCACGACGTTGGCCTTGGTCACGACTCTTGTGTTCCTGATCGCGAGTGGGTACTACATTCAGCAAATACCCCCGTTCATAGGATGGCTCAAGTACTTGAGCTACAGCTACTACTGTTATAGGCTCCATCTCAGGGTCCAGTACAGCAACCACGATGACTGCGAGTGCACGAAAGGGGGAGCTTTGTCGGGTCAGAGACTTTCCGGCCATTAAAGTCATGGGGCTCAGCAATTTGTGGTTGGATGTGTTCATCATTCCCTCCATTTTGGTCGGCTACCGACTCATCGCTTACGTCACGCTGCATGGGGTCTTGAGGTTAGACGACACTTGAAGAAAAAGCTGAAAACATGCACAAGGCAGTTCATAACATACGTCAGGGGACGCCCCCAAAAATTTTCCTCCCGGTCCAAGCATTGGAGAAGAGGAGCTACTGCTAGAGTTAGGGCTCAATACTTTCAGTATTATGCCGCGTAATCCTTCTAAATCAGATGAAGTGGTGGGCACTTTCTCTAGCTGTCAATGCCAAGCTGAGGAGCTATGATGTGTTCATAGGCTTCCATGGGTAGAACTCGAATATGGTGAAGCTTTGCGAGTGGCTCAAATCAGAGCTTAAGCTCCAGGGAATTGCATGTTTTGTGGCCGATAGAGCGAAATAGTTAGATGCTCAGAGTCATGAGATTGCAGATGGAGTGATTTGCTCAGTGACATTTGGAATATTGGTTGTTACCAGTGCCCGCTTTATGAGTCCTCTTAGCTTGAAGAAGATGAGACCCTTCTCTCAAAAGAAGAACTTGGTTCCATTGTTCATTGACACGGGCCCTGTTGAGGTCACTGGCCTATTCAATTCCAAGATGACTGACAAAGAATGCGAGGAGGAACGGTTGAAGAATTGTTCATGCACGGCTTACGCAAGTTCAGATATTAGAGGAAACAGGTTAGTCTATTAACGATTATTTATCCACCATGCATGATATCTGGTATTAACTAGCCTTACCTAAGCCACAAAGGGAAGCGGCTTTCGACGTTTGTAAATTTGTTGAATATTGCTAATTTTAAGCATGTTATGTAATTTCTGACGGCATTTAATCATAAAATTGTGTGCGGGCTTCTCTAGTCAGAGTTGGGGTTGAAGATTAGGCCCATTAGGAAAAGGGGAAAATGGGCTAAATAAATGGATTTTGGGTTAGGCCCAATACATGTCTCCTTTCTTAGACCAACTTGGGCCCTTAAGGCCGGATTCGGATCCTGGCCAAATGGCCCGGGTTAATCTGACTCAGTTCGAAAATATTTAAAAATAAAAAAAAATCGAAATAAAAAAATGGAAAAATTCTAAAAATTCCAAAATTTTCAAAAAAATTCCAAAAATTAGGGAAACGAGCCATTTCGATTGGCCAATCATATTTTGATGATTTCTCTTCCTGATATTTTCAAAAATGATGATTTTGCCCCTCATAGGTAAATTGTCTTGAAAAATTTTAGAAAATTCAGAAAATTCCTAAAAACTAGGGAACGGGCCATTTCAACTAGTCCTATTTTTGATGACTTCCCTTCCTAATCTTTTCAAAAATAAAGATTTTGCCCTTCATAGGCAAATTGTCTTGAAAAATTTCAGAAAATTCAGAAAATTCCTAAAAATTAAGAAACGTGCCATTTCGACTAGTCAATCTTATTTTTGATGATTTATTTGTGTGTCGTATCCGTATGTTCGCGTTCACATGTCGTGTACGCATGTTCACGTATGCATGATTTGCATATATATATATATTATATACGCATATCTATGTCCGTATGTCACGTTCGCATAGAATATTCGTATGTCTTTGTATCTGCATGTCGTATTCGTATGTCTTCGAATCCGCGTGTCATATTTGTATGCCTTCGTATCCGTTTGTCTATATTCGTATACCTATATATGCATGTCCACGTATATATGTCGCGTATGTACGTCCGCATTCGTATGTCGCGTCCGCATGTTCACGTTTGTATGCTGTATTTGTGTATCCACGTTCGCATGTAACGTACATTCACGTTTGCACTTCATATTTATATATCTATGCTCGCATATTCATGATTGTATGTTCGCGTTCGCATGTATACGTTCACGTGTCTATGTTTGCCTATTCACGTTTTGTTTATCCATGCACCTATTACCATCTATGCATTCTATCTAAAAAGTGAAAATACAAAAAGAGAACGCCTCACTAGAGCCTTAGGAGTAAACTAGGATATCTATGGAATTAAGGTGTCGGAAGGGCATTAGTTTTGATTAACTAGTGTAACCAAGGCCTGAACTCATAATTTCTGGTTCATAGAAGTAATTTAGTTCTCCCGCTAATTTACTTAGATTTCTAATCAATCTACTAAAAAATGATTAGTGGCGATTCTAAATAAAAAATCTTTGTATGAAAAGAACTAAAATCGCGATTCAATAGGGTTTGGGAGAGTCCGTATTAGGTTAGTCAATTTAATTAACCTGATAAACCGTTTACCTGAACAAAATTTTTCGGGTCGCAATAATTATAGATGGCTATCTGACTTCACCCTCAAAGTATGCGTCATCCACATAACTGAAATTGTTTGTTACATCTCATAACTTTGGGACCGGACCAACAAATTCCATTTAAATTCGCCATCCGACTCCACCCTTGGGGTACGACATGAATAAATTCCCCTTTGAACTTAAACTTTGGGTACGAAGCAAATTCATCAAAAAATTCAGATCATAAAGTTGTTGACACCTGATTTTTAATCAAATTTTCTCATTAAATAAATAAAAAATAAATAAAAATTCATAAAATTAAAAAATAAACTTTAGAGAACTTGATCAAGCTTAGGGAACTAATTTTGACCAAAAATTAATTTTTCATATTTTCAGTATTTTTAGCATTTTTTTTCGAAAATTCATAGAAAATAAAGAAAAAAAAATGAGAAAATGAAAAAAAAAATCAACTTTAGAAGCCTTGGCCAAGCATAGGGAACCATTTTTAAACAAAAAATAATTTTTCATATTTTTTTTTATTTTTAAATATTTTTCAAAAAATACAAAAATACTTGAAAGTTGGGGAAAAATAAAATTTGAGGCCACAAAAATACATAAAAATAGTTAATATATTTTTTAAATCCCTTTTCATGTTGGCCATTGCAAATTTAAAAATCCAATCTGGGGTCATATATTCCTTCACGAGCGTAATCTCTAATGAGGCCTAAAAAATTCAATTTGAGTTAATTTATCTTCATTTTTCACTTTTAGGAGTTGTGATATTGTTTTATAATAATCTTAATGTTCATCTTGGCCCAATTGTACCAAGAATGACTCAATTTTGCAAAAGGGCTTAATTGAATTTTGCATTTTTTCAACGGCAATAAATGAGTTTAAATTTGACAAGTGATTGAACTAGACATGAGGTGAATTTTAACCAAGTATATGAGAGATGTGTCGAAAATTATGAGGAGATTTGGACATAAAGAAAATATTTCTCTAGGGACTGAATTGCGAATACATAAAATCTCAGGGACTAGAGTGTAAATACCTAACACTTGAGGGATATTTAGTAAATAATAAAAAGAAAAGTTAGAGGATAAATTAGAATAGAGAAGAGGAGATGGAAAAGAGAAGATGGAAATAGAAAAAGAAAGATAAAAATAAAGAAGAGTTAGTGGAGAAATTAAAATGAGAGATGGAGATAGAGAATGGAGGATGAAATAGAGAATGTGAGATAGATGAGTGGGTTATAAAAGGAAAAAGAATGGAGCTTGGAAGAGAGGATTTTTGGAGATAAAATTTTGGATGTTTAAGTGAATTTTAATAGATTGAAGAAAAATTAGAGAGAAAAAAAAATCAAAAAGAGAGAAAATTCTCTTCCAAGATAGAATTTTGAAGATGGCGAGAGTTTAAAACTAGGCGTTACCATCACCAATTCCCCTACCGATTAACACTAGTCACGAGTTCATCCCTGTCGTTCGAGTTACAATCTTGATCCACAAGGTAATGCGAGGTCTGAATTCGACAATCAAGTCCGTCAAATTAGGTAACGATCATAACTATTAAAATCTTCAAAAATTTCGTCACCTAAACAGATTGATTTAAATTTTGATTATGTTATGTCATATTCGTATGTCTTCATATCCACATGTCATATTCATATATTTTCGTATCCACATATCTTTATTTATTGTAATTTTTTGCATTGATCGCTTAAAAGATCCGAACCCCAGACCGCTGTAGGCTCTGCCCCCTTACTTAGTGGTGTAAAGATCTCTTGTACTCTACATTTCGCAGTTTAATTTTTGCACCATCAAATCCTAGAATGAGTAGGTTAAGTCACCTGTTGGAGGTTCTTTATTTACTGTTTTCTGTACTCTACTTTCAGCAATTTAATTTTTGCATCATCAAACCACAGAATGAGTAGGTTAAACTACATGATGGAGGTTCTTTATTTACTACTTTATGTATTCTACATTTTGCAGTTTAATTTCTGCACCATTGAATCCCAGAATTGATAAGTCGAGCTACATGCTCGAGGTTTTTTATTTACTGCTTCCTATACTCTATTTTCTGCAATTTAATTTCCATATTATCAAACTCCGGAATAAGTAGGCTGAGTCACCTGCTGGAGGTCGTAACATTACATAGAAATCGTTAGCTCATTCCCTGTTTCGGCTTCAGGGAATTTTTAATGCTTATATTCATAGACTGCTGTTTATATCGTATCTTCTAATATTGCGTTTATATTCAGAATATTTTGCATTATTAGTCTTATTTGATTCGAAAATACCAAAAAATGTCATTCACGTACATTTCATATAGTATGGCTCATGCATACTTTGCCATGCCGCATATGTATACGTATTGTCATTAGTTCAAGAATATTCATGCAAAAAAAAAAAAGAAAAAGAAAATTCAGAAAAATCCCAAAAACTAGGAAACGGGCCATTTCGATTAGTTAATCCTATTTTTGATGATTTCTCTTCCTAATCTTTTCAAAATGACGATTTTGCCCTTTATAAGTGATTTGTCTTGAAAAATTTCAGAAAATTCAAAAAAATCCCAAAAACTAGGAAGTGGGCCATTTCGATTGGCAATCCTATTTTTGATGACTTCCCTTCCCAATCTTTTCAAAAATGATGATTTTTCCCATTATGGGTAATTTGTCTTCAAGAAATTCGAAAAATTTCTAAAAAATTATGGAAAATAGAAAATGACCACATTTAACTGGCTTGACCTATTTTTACCTCTTGATTTTTGAAAAATGACCATTTTATCCTTTTCATCAATTTGACCCAAATCTTTCCCAATCATCCCAAATGATTTTTCATGAAATAAAAATAGTATCGAAAGGGCATTAGTTTTAATTAATTAGTGTAACCAACACCCCGAACTCATAATCTCTGGTTCGCAGAAGTAATTTAGTTTTTCCGCTAATTTACTCAGGTTTTTAATCGACCTACTAAAAAATGATTAATGGCGACTCCAAATTCTAAAATCATTTGAACAAAAATCAAAGTTACGATTCGGTAGGGCTTGAGAGAGTTCGTATTAGGTTAGTCAATTTAATTAACCTAATAATCTGTTAACCTAAAATTTCATTACTGATCGAAAATTTTCGGGTCGCGACAAAGGTGTACGATACTCAAGGTATATTATACTCTTATTTGACTCTTTTTTTCCACAAAAAAAAAATCAAATCATGGTCTAAAATGGAATTGAATGTCAAGATATCTTTTAATATAAAATTAGACTTTGAGTTATCAATTTCTTAATTTATATTAATTGTTATCAACTTTTGGACCATCTTTTATTTTTGCCTTTTATTTGATCTGAAAATACTAAAAAAAATGTCATTCATGTGCATTTCATATAGGGTTGGTCATGCATAATTCATGTCATCATTGTCATTCACGCATTGTTATTCATGTCATATAGGTAGATTTGCATACTTCGCATGTATTGATACCTGATTTTCAATCATCCTTTATCCTTTAAAATTAATAAAAAAATTCATAAAAATTTGTAAAATTAAAAAAATTAACTTTGGGGACCTTGGCCACTTGGCCAAGCCTAGGAAATCAATTTTGGTCAAAAATAATTTGTTTTTTATATTTTCAGTATTGTTTGGCATTTTTATTTTTTAAAATTAATAAACAAAATCCGTAAAAATTCATAAAATTAAAAAATCAACATTGGGGACCTTGGCCAAGCCTAGAGAACCAATTTTGACTAAAAAATAATTTTTCATATTTTTAGTTTTTTTTGGCATTTTTATTTTTGAAAATTAATAAAACAAATTCATAAAAATTCATAAAATTAAAAACTCAATGTTGAGGACCTTGGCCAAGCCTAAGTAATCAATTTTAACCAAAAAATAGTTTTTCATATTTTTCACATTTATTAATATTTGTTTTTATGAAATTAGAAAAATATTTGAAAATTTATAAATAAATAGCATTTGAGGCCATAAAAATATGAAAAAATAGTCAGTATTTTTATTTTTATTTTTCCTTTATTTTGGCCAAAGAAAATCTATAAAAATTAATATGAAATCGAAAATTACTTTATTAATCTCATTATCAGGTTAATTTAAAAAATTAAATTTAGCTCTGTAATTTTCAATTTTTAGATGTGTGGTGTCGTGACATTGTCCTCTAATAGTCTAAATTTTCATCTTGACCCGGAATGCTTCAATTTTGCAAAAGGCAAGAGTAGAAAAGAGAAGACTGGAGAGACCGATCCTCGATGGTCAAAGGCCAAAGATTTCCTAGCATCCTACACCAACCCAAAAAGTCACCAGTAGCTTGTGGTAATCCAACCATTGTTGCCACCGCCCATTCTCTTTCCGCCATCGAACACATCAAGAATCTGCAGCACGGGGTGTTTATTCTCTCTTCCTATGCATATGAAGTCGACTTTTACGACTGTCGACACGTGTTGGAACTTTCGCTTAGAAATCTAAACTTCCAACACCAACATGTATCTTGACTTCATCTATGCGTTCTTCCGAGAACCTCACCATCGATAATCGCTGCTCAAGAAGAGTATTCATCCTCGGTTTCAACCGAAACTAATGAGTCTCTAGCAAAGAAGACATATCGGCTAGGTTTCTCCAAGTGACAGGAATTGACATGACATACTTGCAGAATATAATATTCAACTTCATTATTGCTAGCGAGGACGCAACTGCTGCCATACTTTCTTGATTCACGTACATGATCTGCAAATATCCATTGTACAATAGAAGGTTGTGCGAGAGTCAAAACAATGGGAGATGAGTCTCTAGAAAAGATGCACTACCTCCATGCAAATATAACAAAAACTCTCTAGCTCTATCCAGCAGTTTCAATGTGGATCACAGCTGCTCCGTTGTGTATCATATTATTGTGGTGTTTCCAAATGAGCTTTTCTACTGAGAACAACACTTCATGAAGAGGAACTTCACAGACATTAGGAATAGCAGAGTAACTTTGCCGTATATCTTTCAAAAAGACAAAAGGCAATACTGGGACGACTCAACAGATGAAGCATCATTACGTTTTGTTTGGTTGGTACACCAAGACAGGAGTGTCGGCCACAGAGCTCATCCACTATGGGAGTAAACAAAGAAAAGTACTCATTGAAAGTAGAATGCAATGATTAGACACTACAGAGGACAGAGTCTTGGGGTATAGATATGGTGGCAATGATGGTGGCAAGGGGAGTGGGACGTAACTTTCCTTTTGTCGCAGGCTTGACTTAGTTGGCAAAAAGCATGGATTAAGGATGATTACAGGGGGCATTTTCGATGGCAAAAAAGGGGGAAGCCAGATTCCAATGATCTGGGCTAGAGGGTGAAGAGCTCTGGACTCTTGGGGGATTGAACTTTGGGGGTGCTTGAGGTCCACCATGAGAGAGAAGATTCGAAAGGAAGTGAGGCTATAAAAGAAAAAAAAAAAAGAAAGAAAACTGGTTCAGGGGGGGTAGGTGCTCACTTCCTTCGCTTCCAGTGCATCCGCTGACTCGAGTAGATGCAAAGAACCTCAGTCTGGTCGAATCGAAAAAAAGCATGCCAGTGACTTTGGCTGCATGATCATGCTCCAGCTAATCCGCCAATGGGTACAGATTTTCGCCCAGCATTATTCTCTAGTGGAGCTAGCACGTGCCGTCATATGCAAGCGGTTGCATGACAATATGTGGATCAGCTTAAACCTTAGTACATCTCCACAGCCACAGGCGTTCGTCGCTGCTCAACTTCTTGCGGTGAAAGTTACAAATCCAGCTCATGTTGGGAGGACGGGGATCCTGGGAATGAAGACACCAACACAAGTGGCGGTGGCCATCACGGTGATTATCATCAGCGTCAAGGCGACCTGAGATTGTTTGCTGCTTCGACATCGAGAGAAAAGGTCACGAGGGAAAATAATTCACGGGGAAATCAAAAGAGAGAAGGAGAGAGAGTTTCGACTGGGTCCGACGACCAGTCGTATCTCAATGGTTCTATTCCTATTATCTTCGGCCATGTACGGGTTCAGCGAAGAGAGGAAGGCACTGTGGCTCGCCAAGGTCTTAAAGGAGGAGAGAGTCTAGATGAAGCTCGTCGAGGCTAGGGTTATGCTGGAAAAGAAGATTCAAGATCTCGAGAGAGCTGGTCGCTCCGCCAAGTATAATGGGCCGAGTGATCACGAAGACGATCGCATCATGTTGGTGCCTCCAGTTCCAATCGTGTACGTTCAATGGCGGAGCATGGTTGAGAATTTGCAGTTGGCTCAACAAGAGCTCTCTGTCGTCATGGATCTAATCAACATTATTGAGGCAAACGATACCGTCACAGTTGCTAGCATCACCAGGTCAAAGCCATTGCCAACTGAAGTTTTGTCCGACCTAGCTATATCTACAATAGCCAAGTTATAGTGCTTCGGGCATCTTGGTAGATAGTTCAAGCTATCTGCCAAAGCTTTGGAGCAACAGCTTGCTAAGAAGCTAGATTCTACGGGGCACTCATCAGATCGCAGCAAAACTGACTTAGCAAGTGATGATGGAAGTGTTAGGAAAACACACTCTACCTTTCGTAAGTTTCACCGGGCAATAATTGATGAACGGGTGTTTGATTTAGTCAAACGTGAAGTAGATAATCCACCTTTGGGAGTCAACGTGATTGGAATAGAAGAAAATTATTTACAACTCAGCTTAGGTCAAATAACTTCTGCATGTCAATATGCCGCATGAATATCCGATTGCATCAGGCCAAATTGATTTGGACTATGCTATAAATATTCAAGAAAGTGTCTTTGAGCAGCTTCGAGTTGCCTGTGAAGGTCAACTTTGAGCTGTTTTCTCTTCAGACCTGATATTCACGGGAATGTTGCGCCTGTCGTCATGAAGAGCTTATTCCTTGAAGACTATTGATTCCTCAGCAAGTCTCAGGGACTAAATACATCCATATTTTCGCCACCTAGGGTTTCACGCCCAACTGTTAATGCACCTCCCAATGAATCCCAAATACCATGGCCTAAAATGACTCCAATGGATGTTCAGAAACCACCTTCTTGGGAAGACACAATTTATCTCAGAGAAAGATCAAGAACTGATGGAGACAATAGTGGGAGACACAGAGGATTTCCATTGGGTGATTTTCACTTGAAAAATTTCCCAACAAAAATCTAAAATTCCGAGAGGCAAAGTCGGCATCTTCTTAGTCATACCACAAGCTAAGCAATTGGGTACACATCTCAATAACGAATGCTTGCCCAAGATCAATGGGAACCCGAGAGGGGAGGAGCTGAAGTAACGTGCCAGTTTTTGTAACAAGCGTAGAGCTAAGTACTTCTTTTACTTTTTTGGTTTTAAATACAAACTAGCACAAATTTCCTACATTGACCTTTTTCTATATTTTATGTCAGACAAAGGATAGCTCCATATCAACGGCAAATCCCATGGAGGTGCAAAATTGGTCTGGATGAGCTCTTAAACGCGCACAAATTTTTCAGCTGATCTGTCTGCGAACTTTGATTCGAATTGTCAAATTAATTTGTCATATTTTTAATTTTTGCACCATCAAACCCTAGAATGGGAAGGGCAAGCCCAAACGTTAGAGGTGTTTTATTTACTGCCTTTACTTTCTGAAATTTAATTTTTGTACCATCAAACCCCAGAATGGGAAGGGCAAGCCTACCCATTTGAGGTTCTTTATTTATTACATTTAATTTCTGTAATTTGATTTTTGCACCATCAAACAACAGAATGGATAGGCCGAACCAAGGCCGAATTCTTCGTTGGAGGTTCTTTATTTATCGCATTTAATTTTTGCAATTTAATTTTCGCACCATCAAACCCCAGAATGGGTAAGCCGAGCCCCATCATTGGAGGTCTTTATTTACCACATTTAATTTCTGCAATTTAATTTTTGCACCGTCAAACCCCAAATGGATAGGCTGAGCCAAGGCCGAATCCTTCCTTGGAGGTCCTTTATTCATCGCATTTAATTTCTGCAATTTAATTTTCGCACCATCAAACCTCAGAGTGGATAGGCCGAGCCAAGATCGAGTCCTTCGTTGGAGATCCTTTATTTACCACATTTAATTTCTGCAATTTAATTTTCGCACTATTAAACCCTGAAATGGGTAGGCCAAGCCAAGATCGAATCTCTCGTTGGAGGTCTTTTATTCATCGCATTTAATTTTTGCAATTTAATTTTGGCATCATCAAACCCCATAATGAGTAGACCGAGCTAAGACCAAGTCCCTCGCTGGAGGTCCTTTATTTACCGCATTTAATTTCTGTAATTTAATTTTCGCACTGTCAAACCCCAGAATGGGTAGGCCGAGCCAAGGCCGAGTCTCTCGTTGGAGATCCTTTATTCATCGCATTTAATTTCTACAATTTAATTTTTGCACCTTCAAACCTTAGAATGGATAGGCCGAGCCAAGGCCGAATCCCTCATTAGAGGTCCTTTATTTACCGCATTCAATTTCTGTAATTTAATTTTCGCACCATCAAACCCTAGAATGGGTAGGTCGAGCCAATGCCGAGTCTCTCATTGGAGGTCCTTTATTTACCGCATTTAATTTCTGCAATTTAATTTTCACACTATCAAACCCCAGAATGGATAGGCCGAGCCAAGGCCAAATCCCTCGTTGGAAGTCCTTTATTTGTCGCCTTTAATTTTCTCAATTTAATTTTTACACTATTAAACCCCAAAATGGATAGGCCAAGCCAAGACCGAGCCTCCCATTGGAGGTCCTTTATTTGCTGCATTTACTTTCTACAATTTAACTTTTTGCACCATTAAACCACAGAAAGGGTAGGCCAAGCTAAGGTAGAGCCTCCCTGTTGGAGGTCCTTTATTTGCTAAATTTACTTTCTGTAATTTAATTTCTGAATCATCAGACCTCAGAATGAGTAGGCCGAGCCATCTGCTGGAGGTCGCAATATTGCACAGAAGTCGCTAGCTCACTCCCTCTTTTAGCTTTAGGGAATTTTTAATGCTTTGAAAATACCAAAAAATGTCATTCACATGCATTCCATTTAAAAAGTGAAAATGCAAAAAGAGAATACCCCACTAGAGCCTTAGGAGTAAACCAAGCCTGAATTGCCAAAATTAGGATATCTATAGAATTAAGGTACCGAAAGGATATTAATTTTAATTAACTGGTGTAACCAAGTCCCCAAACTCATAATCTCTGGTTTGTAGAAGTAATTTAGTTCTCCCGCTAATTTACTTAGGTTTCTAATCGACCTACAAAAAATGATTAATAGCGACTCCAAATTTTAAAATCATTCGAATAAAAACCAAAGTTACGATTCGGTGGGGCTTGTAAGGGTCCGTATTAGGTTAGTCAATTTAATTAACTTGATAATCCGTTCACCCGCTAGGAGATTGAAAATTTTTTGGGTCGCGACAGCATCTCATGACTTTTAAATTTTAACTTATATTTTGTGTGCATTAAAACTCATATCATGTCACTTTTTTTTTCGAAAATTAGCATGCATTTTTTTTCATTCATGTTATTTTGCATATCATTAGAATCCATATTTTTCGTGCATTTAACTTAAATTTTTTAGACATTATGTTTGTCATATAGTTTAGAATGCATAGCGTCATATAGTTTCATATCATAATTGCACTCATGTAGTTGCACTTGCATTGCATTCATTATTTTAAGAAAATCCCAAAAAAATAAATTGCACCTTGATTTTCAAAGAAATCAATTGAATTTACCAGTTCAAGAAAATTTTTCACGAGAATGGTACCGAAAGGGTGTTAATTGAAAAATTAACATAATCAAGTCCCTAAATTTGAATCTCTGGTTAGCAAAAAATAAAGTATTCTCTTGATACTTTATTTAGGTTTCTAATTTACCTACCAAAAAAGATTAGTGGCGGCTCTAAATTTAAATCGTTTGAACATAAACCTAAGTTGTGAATTGATAGAGCATGAGAGAGCTCGGGCTCGGTTAGTTGATTCATTTAATTAATCTAGTAATCCATTAACCTGAGAATTTACTAATTTTTTAAGGTCGCGACAAGCAGCGATGGTGATCGATAAAAGAAATTCGTATGGGTAGGCCTAAAAACTTGTGATAAGATAGGTTTTAGGTCCATGTTTCAAAGATAGAAAAGTGATTCGTACGGATAGTTCTCTAGGTTTCATTTAAAACCCTTCATCCCTAAAGGCAAGAGAATGACTGAAAACCTCGTTAGTTGCTCACAATGGCACCTCACTGAAAACCTTGTTAGTTGCTCACAATGGCACCTCAGTAATTTGTATTTTTTTTTAACTTCAAGGGTGGTTTTTTTTTGTCAAGAGAGAATCGGATCATCTCCGATCCTGCCAAATTCTAATGATAGAAGCAAAGAAGAGCGCACGCCCATGGGGGGGCAAAAATAGGAAAAGGAACAAGTTAACGGAGGAAGAATGAGAGGGGTAGAGCTAGTATAGAAATCAATCTAAATTGTCCTAGATTGGAAAATCTTCAATTATAAGAGTGGATCTTTGTAAATTACCGTTTTGACCATTGTTTAGTATTCTTGATTATCGTGCATTAATTTTCACACATGGATACATTTAGGATTTTCGGATCGAAAGTTAAGAATGGTATTTGATTTTACTTTATAATGTAGAGCCGGTGCACTACTAAAACAGTGAGCTTTTGATGGTCGCCAACAGGGGAAAATTTCATGGAGAAGCTAGACAAGGCCTTGCCCTAATTATGCTTGAATTTCTAAAAAAAAAAAAACCTTGGATCAGACTCTATGACCTTGATATACGACTTAACTTCTTTCCTTTCCTATTTTTGGCAATTTAATTTTTAACATGTTTTCCTCCTACGTTGACCGGAAAAACATAGTTGAAATTAGCAGCAAAAAAATTGGGCTTCCTTTCATGTATAAAGAATTAAAAGTGAGTAAATATAAACAAGATTTATTCTCGGCTCATTAGTTGTACTGATATGAAGTAGGATTAGCCAAAGGGTCAATGCTATGGAGTTTTCACTATAAATTCCCATCTTCGGGAGACAATTTATGTAACATATGTCTTATTTCAAGGGCTTTTATTCTGTAGAATGTCTGTGTATTTTTTTTTTTCACACAAGTGGGTATTAGATAATGACAATAAATTTTCATATTTTTGCACGTAACTTTATTCAATAATTCATATCTCCATTTTGAAACTGTTTGTATAAAAAAAGGAAGTTTATAATCATAATGTATTTGAAATACCTATCCAGAATTCACTATGGTTAGATCCATACTTTCTGAACAACATGGGGCAAATCATTCTCTTCACCTCTTTTTTCTTTAACTCTATTTTCATCACCAACTCAGGAAACCTTCTAAACATTAATTGAGTTTGGAATATAGTAACGTGTTTCCTAAAAGAGATACATTAACATCTTTAATTTTACCTTATTAAATGAGAACATCGTCATTCGCAATTAATGAAAGTTCTAAATACAATAAGCTTAATGTGATTATTCCCAAAAGTTTAATATCAGAATTTTCCCTAAGAAACGAGTAATCAACTGAATATGGAATTTATATTATCTTTGAAAAGTAAGGAAAATGGGGAAATAAATTTTAGATGGAAAGTTAATCAACGAAATTAGCTAATGCTCAATAAATAATGAGGGCGTTTTTCTGAATTTTTTTTCCTGATTTTTTTATTTTTTATTCTTATTATCTTATATATTTTTCTTTAAAGATGAGACATTATTCTATTTTAGGTTGAGGGAAAAGTGACGAGAGAACTGAAAGAGATAAATGAGAGATGTGATACTTCATTTTGCTTTGTGATTCTCAAAAGTGATTTTTTTTTAGAAGCAACTTCTTTTATTTTTGTTTTTGCTGTAAACTATTCTCGGGAACAAAATTAAAATCGTTCACATTACCAAATAGAATTCTTATTATTTTTTATTTCAAAGAATAGAATCAGAAAACTAGGACCATTACCATACAGGCTCTTGGTGTTCAAAATTTCCGGTGTTGCCCAAAATTTCCAGTTTTGTGTTGTGTGGGTCCCATTAAAAGTGAAAGAGAAAGAAGAAGAATAATCTAGAGGGGAAAAAGAAAAAATAAAACATGGTCCATCCTAATCCAATAGGCATATATTATTATCTGCTGTAAAATGTCTGGCCATAGACATTTACCAAAAAAGAAAAATTCTAGTACGATTATGGTAACTAACTTGTACAAACCACATTGACCAAAAAAGTTCTAGAAAAAAAAAATTCCATGGTTTATTTTGATGGATTCACATCAATTTTTAGTAATTTAATAATTAGATTTGATATTATACATATACGCCAAATTTCAAATTAATTAAATATTTATAAGTATTTATTTGATTATGTTAATATTTTACTTTATTTTAATAAAACTTATTAGGTTAAAAATTTAATATATTAATAAAATAATTAATAATACATTAAATTCAATGATTAAATTTTAAAAAAATAAATCAGAAGTTCGATCATTATTATACAATAAAAGGCCTTAAACTAAATGTTATAACAAGATTATTCATATTTATTTATAATTATTATGAACACTCAAAAGTTACCCCTATTTGCTAAGATAAATATTCAAGTGATGCAAACGAGATTTGTTTATGAGTGTGGCATAAGGGACAATCTTTGACAAGATTTATTTAATTTATGTTGATCCAATCATAGCAACAAGTATATGAAAATCATAACAAGACGAGTGACGGTAATACTCAATATATTGAGTATTTATTAGGGGTGAGCAAAAAAAATCATAATCCATCCAAATCGGATCGAACTGTACCCAACCGGTTAATTTTGGATGGAACTAGTAGGTACTAGTCTAATTCCTGAATTCAAATTTTTGGAACTAGTGGGTACCGTTTCGGTTCACAATTTTGGGTGGGAGCCATCCAATCGGCCCAACCGAACCGATCTCTTTATATAATACAAATGCATAATCTTTTAATTGAAACTACCTTCCTTAAAGGCCTAGAGTCTAGACCCATTGAACAAAAAAAGAAAAGAGAGTCTAGACCCAACTTATTTTCATACGTGATATGCGTTGTACACGATAGATGCATTTGAAAAGCTACGTTAATTAGTTAATCAATTGTTATTGCATTTCCCACGATACTCAACTCCACTGTTGACAATAATACTACCACTTGCAAAGGCATTGTCCTTAAATTTTTTCATGTGATAAGAATACTGAATGCAAACATGGAGAATGCACTACCAAAGTCCCAAGTTGAGTCATCCTCTTTCAATCACTAAAGATTGATTTCATTTTCTTTTTTAATTGATATTGGTGTTCGGTAGGATCGTAACCGAGATCAAATTGGGAATCAACTGGTGGCTTGATTCTCGAGTAGATCTATGGTATCAATGGATGGTTCACGATTCACATTTTATAGAATCGGTCCCTAATGGTCGGTTTTCGATTCTAGGGTGGGAATTACCCATCCTGGAACCGATCACCCCTATTTGAGATGTCCTTCAGCCCTTGTTTATCGTATCTTTAAATGGGTCATTTCATTATGCATTCTTATCCTCATTCGTAAAAATTTCGAATCGCCTTGACTTGCGTGCTATTTTAGAGATGATTTATAGTTGCCACCGATTTCTTAGTACGATTATTCCTAATCAATGGATCCTCTTTAGTTTTTTTTTTTATAACCGAGGTGTCCGCACGGCCAGCGAGCTTGCGCTCAAACCAGGGATGGTGCATGACTAATCCTCGGGGGAGGGGGGCTAGCACAGTGACCCACAGCCACGGCCCTCCACTTAAATCACCGATGTGCTGCGGGAGTTTGAACCCAAGACCTAGCGCTCGTGAACGCATAGTCCCAAGCTCACCTACCAACTAGGCACCGATGGGTGGATAATGGATCCTCCTTAGTTCAGTCTTCAACTTTCGTGAATTCTTCGAGTTGATCGATTGTGGCCGTGTGTCATATACTCCACTTGAACTTTAGTCATTGAAAACTTATGATCGACAAGTTGATCGAGCTTTCTACCCGTGGGTCTTGTGGGTCAATTATATTGTGATGACCTTCACGATCCGTGAGCTCGTTAGGCACTTAATCGATTGGGTCTTGTAGGTTAAGTTTATCGCCATGACCTGATTTGGGTCCTTTAACTTCTTTATGCTTGAATTCAAATCTTGAAACTAATGTCCACACTACCATGGAAGAAGAAAAGGGAAGGAAAAATTCACAGAACCTAAGGATGGACTTAATAGCAATTTCACGTGACAAAGAACTTGCTGATCCTAGAATTGGCAACTTCACATAAACGCAAGGGACAACATACTTTCAAATCCAGCCACATAAGCCACACGAACTACTTTTGTGGTCTCTGGAAAACCGTTTCCAGGGAAAGCTGGTCAAAATACTAGGATGTTAGATGGAGAAACTGACAAACATGTGCCAGAACGCCCTAGGCCTACAATAACAACTCCGTGAAGATCAAACGTTTTTGTTAGGATTCAGCGTACAACCACAACGAAATAGAGGGTGAAAGTGAGAAAGAGAAAATCGAGACACAAGGTTTATCTAGTTCACCCTTAAACTAGGATTACATCCAGTAATAGATTCCATTATAATTAGTACATTACATCTCTCTGTTATATTACTTAATCACAAATAAAAGAGATAATATATAACAATAACTATTCACAAGCTCAAATCCAGATTACAGAAAAAATACAAGCTCAAACTATAAAAACCCTCTGATGTCCCAAGGAATTGTTCTCAGATCTCCGCCCGTGCTTTCCTATCAATAGGAAGTATCATTCATAACCCAGCAACATGCGGTTCTTCATGGAGGTTACAAGAACTATGTGCAATATCATGTGATCATGTCATCAGTCCATTGTAGTCCTTCGGTGTAGTAATCTATTTAAACTATAATTTGCAAGAAAAGTGTGGAGGTGTTATCTGTCCCGAGCCAGGCCAAAAAGCCTCCCCTGTCCCACCATGTTCTCCGTCATGTTCCGTAAGAGTTCACACCAACAAAAACGTAATGTCTAGACATAACCAGAAGCTTCATGCCGCAAAGCAACATGGAACACAATGACGCAAGTCATGGACCGGAGTGCTAACAGTGAACTCATCATGTTCACTGAGCATGTGAGCATGCCCGCTCTTTTCACAGTAACAGAAGTTAACAGAAGCAAGTTCTGTGTCCTTTTGACGCTGGCACGTATAGCTATCAGCAGGGGAATCTGGTTTTGCAATTTCATCCGGGGTCGGTGCAGGGGTCACCATGCATTTCATGCATTCTTTTAACTTTTCAGCACCCGTCTCTTTCCTCAATACTTTTTACTACCTTCCAAATTGAAATCCTGATCCATCCAACACAACTGGCCTCACCAGAATTTTCCAGAAAAAAAACCAGCCACGTTAGGCCAAACTTTTCACCAGAGACAGATCTGGAAACTGGGGAGGTATCTGCTCTTCTTCTTCTTCCTTCCATGGGTAAAACTCATCTACAAGGTCTAACTAAAATTTTCTTTCCCTTGAAAATTACATTCAAATCAAACTAGTCAGTGTCGCATGGGATTGGAAAAAAGGAAAAATCTAAACTGAAGTGAATTCTTCAGAGGTAAACTTTGTGGACGTTGCTCGGTGGGTTCGTGATGGTTTTTCTTTGGAATCTATCGAAACCGAAAGTACATGTACATGAACTCTTGGCATGGATATGAACCCCTCTTTTGCAGAAAATTTCTGCAGACTTTGACTTCTCCAAGCAAGGAGCATGTACAAAGACAAAATCATCAACATGACTACATGGGGATACCAAACTAGGACTTGTACATCAAAAATCAACATATTCAACATATGCATAGCCAAATTCAGTTCATCATCCAGTCATTTGAATTACAGGAAGAGCATAAAACCTGGATACCTAGACCCGAAGCAGAGTTCCTCTGCTCCATGTATATACATACATATCTTTTATACCTCAATCAACTAGATAAAGAAGAGAAGCAGCTCCCCGACCGAAGAAGTGATGGTGCAGTGATTCTCTCGACAGCATCGATCCCTTGCAAAGCACCACTTGAATTTGACCGGAGGGGCCTCGGCGAATCCAAGCTGCGCCGGATCAGTTTCCCCATGGCAAAGATGGGGTGCTCTGTCTCCTTCGTAGGAGTGGATGACTTGAACTTCCTGCAAAAGCTGATGTGCCTGTTCAATGCCTCCTCAGTGGATATGAGCCTGTCCGCTCTCAAGACCTCATCCTTCACCGCCTGAATGCAGAGCCCACAAATCCATCTTCCTTGGTACTGTTCTCGAATCCGGAGGATATAGGCAGGGGTGCATTCCTCTGTGAATCCACAAGAAAAACATTTTGCGGTCTCCACTTCCATCAGAGGAGGTGCCTTTGTCGTCGTCGTCGTCATCGCTGGTGGCGGTAGTGCTGTTGGCGTTGGTGTTGGTGGTGAGGCTTGTGATGGGGTCTCTGAGCCTGAGATGGCCATAGCTTGTGAGCTATCATTGAGTCGAAATCGTCCTCCTCTAATATAACATGCTGGGAAGGTGGAAGAGGAGACAAAAAAAGAAGGGAGGAAGATTTGTGTGGGGTTTATATTATGTGGGCATGATGCATCATTTCGTTATCACGAGAGTTGTTTCCATGTGGAGCAAGGGACACGGCGTTCCCGACTTAAAAAATATTCCAGGTTCAATCACGTTGCAAGAAATTATAACGGGGGTCGCAATACATCTAAACAGTCGAAGAAAAAAGTTTGCGCTGCACAATTTTCACACCGTGATTAGTTCTTTCTATTCAGCACGACATCGATGGACGTGACTCTGTGACATGGGAGGAAGACTATTATATTTCATCGGGGTCCGTGACCGGGATGGTTTTATCTCTTTGTCTCGAACGTGAAGATACTTTGCGAGGTGGGGTTCGCGGAGGGACTGTACGTGGGCTTTCCTATTTGGTAACGTATCTACAGGGGGGGGTCAATCATTGATGGATTTGATAATAATTTAGGGGGATGGTGGGCTGGGAAATTCAGCGAACAGTTGGAGAGCAGCTGACTCCTGCTAGCTCGAAGGGGACAACAAACCGTGATTTTCGCAACTGTGAACCTTACTAACTTAGCACATTCGGACGTAAGCATGAAGATTGCTACTGTAGCCTGCGTTCATCTTAAATCGACGATCGTATGGATCTTAAAGTGGGATCGTAAGATCTCGAGTTCATATCACTTAGAAAATTGCGGACAAGAATTATAAATCTTTACATTAGGATACTCTAATTTCATAAGACTAGAAAACTTTTAAATGGAGAGGCTCCCCGATCACAAACTTTTAAACGGGAGTTGTTTTTGTTTCGTGGTCGCAGAATCGTGCAAGACGTTTTTAAACGAGGGCAGTTTTGCCATTAGGAGGAGTGGGCTTGTCTTTAGGTCGAGATGGAGGACAGGTTTCAAAAGGAGAGTCGTCATGATTGGGTGGTCCAGACACCAAAACTTGGTACTTCACCACCATCTTCTCCAAGGGGTCCAGTTGATGGATCCCAGTTTTCCCACTTTTGAAAGAAATCATGCCTAGATAAGCGGTTTTATTTTTTAAAATTGAGATAAATGCATTGAAAATCTTAACACTTGTCAATCGAGTCATAACATTTAAAAAAGGTGCAATAAAGTTCTTAAAGTTGTCAAATTAGAGCAATCGAATCCTTCCGTTAACTTCATCCAACTTGACTAACGAAAATGTTGATGAGGCTTTTCTTTAATAGTTTCTCTTTTTCTCGTGACGATGATGTGGCTAAAATATGAAACGTATGGCTAAAACTACATCATTTTGTTTTGAATCTAATTTGTAATGCAAATTTTAAAATAACAAGCTAATTTTTTTTATATAGAAAAAGGGGTTAGAAACTAGGCAACAAGGGCTTCGTCGCCACTTCTCCACCGTCAATAGGAAGGGCTTGCTAGGATAGGAAAAGGCTAGCGAGGATCACCTAGGCCTCGCCAGTGGTTGGCGTCCCTCACTGATAGCAGCCCGGCGAGGGCATGCAGGCCCTCACTTGCGGTAGGCAAGGATTGCTGACCACTTGCTAGGGCTTGACAATCCCTAACCTCGCCGACATTCCTAGTGATAGTGGGAGCGGCGGCAACCCTTGCTGCTTGGTTTCTCAGTCCTCTTTTTATTTTTTAGCTTATTTTTCTAATTTAATTAAATAAATTTTGTACCTAAAATCAGATTTGGACTAGAACAACGTCATTTAGCCATGTCATTACCACGTATGATAGGGAAATAATAATAAAGAGTCACCTTGACATTTTCGATTAGGCAAGTTGGATGGAGTTAACGGAAAGACTCAATTGAAATTTTAGAATTTGATTATATTTTTTCAAGTTTTAGGACTTTATAGATATTTTCCCAAGCTTTAGGACTGAATTGCATTTTCGTGATAAGTTTTACGACTTGTAATGCCTTTTTTTTTTTTTTCCTTTTCTTCTTGATGGGCTGTCATCATTTTCTTGAATTAGGGCTAGACGTAATTTGCGGCGGCAATTTAGGTGCCATGGGCAACGTCGTGTTACGGGATCCTTGAAGTAGACGAGACGATGCCTTCCAAAATCAAATGACTCAAGTTCAAGCCTTTCACCTTCACCTTCGTCTTCGTGGGTGCGTGCCCACGTAATCAAGATCATAGGATATATGGAGGGAGTAAGTTTGTGTCCTTTTATAGGAATGGTCAAATTTGATGACTAGTATGCCATCCATGTTCTTGGTGAACTTGGACTGTGTTGCTTGGATCGGTCGAGCATTCTAGTGAGAAGCTTGAGTAACTATGCTTGGGATGTCTGTCTCGGAACATGGACACACGAAGGTGTTTGATTATCGCCAATAGAGATCACAGGAGCATCTCCCCTTATGGGCAAAGTCAGATCCAGAGCATGGTTCCGGACTCCATACACCATTTGCTAATGGAGTATCGCTACAACAAAGTGTAAAGTCTCAGGGGCTCCAGCAATTTGTGGCTGGATCTTCAAGGCGATAAGCAAACGGGGATCTGAATATAAGCAGGTTGGTAGTCTGGAAATTTGAGTGCCGGGTAGTGCCCATTCAGGCCACTAAAGGGAGTCCTTCATGGTCATTAAAAGTCAAAGCAAGGCTAATGGCACCAGAGTGTTGGTGCGTGTATCCCCGAGTAAGCCACTTACGCATGAATTTTTGACAAAGTGTCCTTGCTAGGTGGCAGGGATATGATGTTGATCGAAGTGAGTTGACTGAACATTACTGTTTTATTTGATGAGTTCTCCGATGGAATGGATGGGAGAAGGAGATGCGGTTTTAGCGGAGGCCGAATACGGATTTACAAGAGGGAGATGAGCGTGGGAGATCTTATCATCTTCGTTGAAGTAGGATGTTTCACAAAGATAATCGATCTTTGAGGCGACATGCGTATTTGTCTGCCAGTAGTGTTTCTAACATGACCTTGAGTTTCCGCCTCATCAGTATTGATGCATTTTCAATATAGAAACAATCTTAAGCTCCATATGATTCGCAAAAAATAAATAATTTGAAAAATATTTTCCTAAAAAGGATCGCTTATATCTCCTATAAACATAAATGAATGAAAAATATTTCCATCATTCAGAAGAATATTTGGACAATATGTTGCATTGACTAATTATTTTAAGTAATATAAGTAATTATTTTTTGAAGAATGTTTTTCAAATCATTTATTTTTTACAAAACAAGCAGAGCGCCACTATGGTTTCATGCAATTAGCTCCAAAAATTGTTTGACACTTGTTCGCCGTCACAACTAACGAGATTATTTCGTTAAACTATGTTTCGAGTTCGAGTCTGCTGAAGATCTTAGTTGGACTTTGATTCCAACTTGAGTTGCCTTCTCTTCGCCAACTTCACTCTTGGATTTTTTCAACGGCGGTCGAGAGACGACAGCTGAATTCCCTTCTTTTCTTTTCTTTTTTTGTGTCAAAAAAGTTTAATTCCTTTAAAGAGCCGTGCAGCGCCCATCTCCACTTTGGCCGCAAGAAACGAAAAAGGTCAAGACTTGTTATCTTGACTGAATCAAGATTTGGACTGCTGGCAAGTATAAACAGGGAATTCATTGATTGGTGGGACATTGCAGCAAAGAAATGTACGACAAGTAAGTGTAATCCAGGCTAAGTTTTTTTTGTAAACACTGTATGTTTGGGGTGCAAATTTTAGGCTGTGAAACACTCGAGAGTACCTGAGCAATCGTAAGTGTAATTCTCCGTCTAACTAGTGGATTATTGATTGCCGACTCTTCTCGTGGGATCGATTTCGACATTCACAGACCGAATAATGTAAATCTCGCGTGTTCGTTAATATTCCTCAGTTGTATTTTCTCCGTTGATTTATTTCGCTCCCGATTTAATTACAAAGATCTGGTCAGCTTTGCACGATATTATTACAATTCCCTTTCTTGCTCTCGGTTTGAAACTCCATCTTTATCTATTCACAGTCCTGGGAAAGCTGGACCATGTTGCAACGGCGGTGACGGTCCTCCCGTCCCACGCACCATTTAATTACGGAAGACACCCGGATACGTTTTTCTGGGGTGACCGACCCCAAGAGACTTCCCAAGCATAGTATTACCATTAGGTCGGTGCTTATTTAATCGACCTACGTGGATTTTAGCTTAATTTTTCACCTGATGAGGAATAAAGATTTAACTTCATAGGGAACGGCGACGAGACAATTCGGGAAAAGGATAGCAGAATGGGGGTGATGCCACTCACTCTGTAGTGTCGAGAGTCGACTCGGAACTAAAAATAACAAAAGTGCCACGAGGGTTTTTATTGTTATTTTGTTATAAATTTGACTTTTTTAAATATTTTTTTCTCATTCTTTTCCCTTTTCCCCCCACCCTTTGCTGGGGAGGGTCCTCGTCTGCGGTCGATGGGGGTGTAGAAGCCCTCGCGTAGGGCCTTCGTGGCCTCGACCGCTGCCAATGATTTTGCAATGGCCTCATGCAAGACCTTCATGGCCCACTGGCCATGGGTGAAGCCTTTGCAATCCTTGAAGATTGCCCGTGACCCTCGCTAACAAAGAAAAAAGGAAAAAAAAAAAAGAAGAAAAGAAAAATATAAAAAAATCCAAAAAAAAATTGTCCACACCAGATTTTTCGGCGTCCACATTGGCTTTTCCGGCTTCAACAGTAGATTTCATTGAGACAAGTTGCCGATAACATTTAATTGATTGATTTTTCAAATTTGTGATACTTAAGTGAGCAAAAAAAAAAATTATGACCCTCATGTAACTGCTATACAAAAGTTATAACAATCTTGCTATTCTTATCCCCACTAACTAGCCAAGTAAGTGCTTGTTTGTTTGGGGGAGAATTTCATGTTACAAGATAATATTTTCCGAAAAATCATTTTTTAGGAAAAATGGTGTAACCAAAAATATTTTTTGGTATTTGGATCTCATTGAAAAAATAATTCAATATTATCACTTTACCTTAGGAAAGAAAAGAAACGAAAAGAAAATAATAATTTAATTATTTTTTCATTTCTTTATTTCTTTTTCTTTTTCCTTTTCCTTCTTCCTCCCTCACGATTAGCCAGCGGCAGCCATAGGAGAGCTCGAGCTTGTCGGCCTTGACTGAGGCTCAAAGACTGGCAAACAGAGAAGAAAAAAGAAAAGAAGAAAAGAAAGAAAAAAAATAAAAGAAAAAATTAATATAAAATATAACAAATTAAAAAATTTTGAAAAGTGTTTCACCCCTTTAAATTTAGAAATTCACTTTTCTAATTTTACGTATGAATTTTTCATTAAGCAAAAAGTATTTTTAGTTGACTAATTCATTTTTCGCGAACCAAACAAGTGAAAGTCACAAAATTAATTGTCGAAAAAAATACTTTAACTCAGACAAACTCACCAACTCTAAACATCTCTAGTTCTTCTTAGAATAGTACACTGGAGTTAGGCTCAATTTCATACGCACAAGATAGTTCAAAATTATGACAACCCACGTAAACGAAGGCCAAGACTAAATAAATTATTCGTCTCCTTTAAATTCCCACCGTACAATGGTCTCATGAACATCGAACGCATGTTATGACTTACCGTATCACATCACATCAGTAATTTGGGACAAGTTAAGGCAATGTTTCATTTAAGCTAGCGTGGCTTCTTAAAACCTAAAGACCGGAGGTCCGCCGAAGAAAATTTCCTTACTCGGGCCCTCCCTTCTCTTGCTTTGCCAGTACGTAACACCATGCAAGGTCACTTGTCCGAATAGGAAGCTGCCAACTCGATAGTATGTTAGTACCGTTAATTATTTCTGATCACACGATCTCATAATCAATGAGTATTGAATGCAGAACACACGTGATGATATGTGAATTTATGATTGAAATTGTTCCATCCTTCACTGTCAGGGAATCTTTTGCTTCCAAATATATAGATTAAGCTCCATGCCGAAGAAGGCAATTGAGGAAAAACGTGACAAGCTTAGGAACAACCCATGTGGAAAGCCTTCATCCGCCTCGGTCAAAAGAAGGTAACGTGCAAGAAGGGGCTATTTTGATGTGCCATGTGTGGCTAACGCTTTAGGGAATCTTTCTTCTTTCCTCCTCTCTTGAGCTCGCCAACAAGACGACGCGTGATGGGTCTTTTGTTCGTCAGTGTCCAGACAACAGCACAAGCGTTGCAGTCATGTTGGCTGTCCGTTTCTTGACCTATTTGCGTGGCTCTGGGAAATTTTTTTCTCGACCGCTTCCTCCTCCCAATGATAAGCGGACAAGGGACCATGGTGCGTGGAGAAAAGGCACCGGGCTGCACATCATTGCCTAATGACCTACTGGGAGATTACATCTTCTTGTTCGCTTGCTCCTACGGCAATATTATTGTTAGAGATATCAAGAAAGTTTGATAGATCATAAGTGAGTTGTTGTATGAATTGGAGGCTCGAAGAGGACTCGAGATCATTAGATTGCCAGCCTCGCGAACAGGTCTACCTAATAATAGCGTAGACAGTGGATTGGTTTATCTTAAATCATAAAGATAGACGTAAGCACGAAGAGCAATTTTATTACGGAACCATGGTGTCTGATGTTTTTATGACGATTGCTAACATATAGATCAGCGAACGATCTATACCAGATCCTATTCTCGTAAGATGACACACACTACTAACATGCCGTCGGGTGCTACATCATAAGCACATCGGGAACGTAATAAAAATGGCCTAGCGTCGAGGCCGTCTGGCTTCTTTGTAGAAAACTAGAAACAGAGCCATGGACAAAATGAGGTTTGTTCACATAATTAATCATGAAGGATCTTTGCTTGCTAGCTTCTCTCAGCTCCTCGATACTTCATTCTTGTCAACTCTCTCCATATACAAGAAGTCATTGTAGTTTTTCCCCGTAACGGACCATGAGTTCAACTTATTTCATAAGACACATGTTGATGTCGGTTCCCATTTCATCTGACGACGAAGTTTTGGGTTTGGACAAAACTCACGAGTCCGTATTACTATGGATTACGGCTAAATACCCTCGAACATGAAAGGATGGATACCATGCCCTACCTCTCTATCTTAGCCTTTCTTCTGGTTGTAGATTTTCCTCAGCATGCTCCCAGAAATCAATCCACTCATTTACTCACTGTCGGATTCTTTAGTCTGCAAACATGAGCAGTCGATGAGGTGATTAACAGTTGCCGATAGGAGACATACGAAAAATTATTAAGGCTCTGTTTATTTGGCAAAAAATACGACACTTTCGGAAAATGTTTTTCTGAAAAGTTATTTTCTAAAAAAATGACAATATTTTCTGCTATTTGGTTAAACTATGAAAAAAACCAAAAAATATTTTCCGTCGTTCGATATGGAAAATCAGATTTCTCCGTGAACTACATTTTAATAATTTTTTTCTTTTTAAAAAATTCAAAATTTTAATTATTTATTTTTATCTCTTTTTCTTTTTTATTTTCTCCTTCTTTCTCCTCCTTCCCCCTTCCTCCAGATCGTTGTTCCTTCTTCCTTCGATTGCTGCTTGGTCCTCGTTCCTCCAACTGCCCTGTGATGGCCATGACTCGGCTTGGTGAGCTCAAGGCGGCTAGTACCGGCATTCTTGAGCTTGACTGAGGCCGGTGAGCTTCAAGCTGAATCGAGGCCAGCAAGGCAAGAGATCAGTGGCTTGGTGAGGATGTGGCCCACCGGCCTCAGTTGAGCTCAAGATTGTCTGGCTGAGTCATGGCCATTACAGGGTGACTGGAGGAAGGAGGACGGAGCGGTGGTCGTAAGAAGAAGGAGCGATAGTATGGAGGAAGGAGGAAGAAGGAGGTAGAAGGATAAAAGAAATAAAAATAAAAATAAAAATAAAATGTACGATTTTGAATTTTAAAAAATAAATAAATAATGAAAATAAAGTAATAAATAATTATAAACAAATAAACTATGAAAGAGAAGAGGAAAGAAAGATGAGGAAAAATATATTTTTTTTGGGTAAGGGATGAGGAACAATATTTTTACTTCTCAAAAAAGGGAAATCATTTCACTTCGGGTTCATCGACCACCGACCCCAACTAGTTTGGGATAAAGGCGATATTGATGTTGATGTTGAAAAAAGGGAAATCATTTTCCTCGATTTTAGAAGAAAATTTTTTGTAGACCGGAAAATATTTTTTTTAACCACATATTTTCTACCCTCCAAACATCAGAAATTGACAAAAAAAAATATTTTAAAAAAATATTTTTCGTGAAATAAACGGACCCTTAAGTGTTCAAACTTTACGTATCGGTCATTGAAACTTGTTTGGCAAAAGAATGGAGCTTGAAGTGACCATCAATGAGTCGAAATTGACCACTACAACCGCCGTTATCATGATCCTTAGTGGCTTTCAAGATTCCCCGGTACACGAACTAGTGGATTGGGTCGGCTTCATGATCTTTTTTCTTCCTTTTTTGGTTTTTAAGTCGATGGCTTCATGATCGAATGGGCCGTCATGGGTCGTGGTCAACACTCTTGGCCTCATGACTTTGAAGACTTATCCACTCTTCATCCTTTATTTGCTCAATTAAACCCCCATTCATCCGCTGAATACCCAAGCTTTGCCGAAAGATCCTCACAATATCTCGAAAAAATTACCAAAAAATCAAAAACCTATTACGATTATAACAGTTTAGTTCTAAACTCTCTTTTTTTTTTTGTCAATTGAGTCATAAATCATTTGTATTTGTGTCAATCCATTTCATAAAAAAAAAATCTCAAATATCCTTGGTCTCATATAATTGTCACTATAAAAAAGAACCGAAATTCCAACATAGTATGCTCCTATCCATGGTTTCAAAAATGACCATTAGGAAAATTGAAGAAATGACCTTAAATCTTTGTTGATTCTTTCGGACGTGTCAAGGGAAAATGTGTCCATAGTGACTCCCATTACCTCAGTTCTAGCCGTTGAAACTACCTATCGACTGGGAGCCCCTCTAGTCTTTTTTCTCTACAAAAACGAAAATATCAAATCTCCACCTACACAAGCGATGGACAAAGGTCGCTCACCATTGGGCGAGAGATATGACCCTCGTTGTGGCCAAGTGACTCTCATTGCGACCATTGGGCAAGGGCTTGGAGGCGAGTGTCGTAGCCCTAGGCCAGCGAGCGAGGGCTCACGAGTTGTGGTGAGGGTCATGGCCCTTGCTCATAGCTAGGCGAGGGCTCAATAAGGGTTACGAGCCCCACATCACATCCTAGATATGATGAAATAGAGTGAATTGAGATTGTATTTTGTAAGTACGTAATTATCTTGAATATATTAACTATTTCTTTATTTTCCGATCGCTTGAAAAGGACAAAAGAAATATCTTTTTCTTTCTTCAACAATTTCTAATTTCTAGTGGTCCTCTCAGTAGGATTCAAACCCACATGAAGTTCTCGGCATTTGTCAGAGCAAAAAGAAAAAATGAATCTTGTAGGATTCCCAAGAAATTCTTTGATTTCTTTTGGAAGTAGATGATACAGCTTTGCTGCTCCACATTTGTCAGATTCTTTACCACGTCTTGGCTTGAGGACGTACTATCCAAGGCCTAAAAACCAATAATAAGCAGAGTGGTTCAATGGAAAGAAATTTTCTAGTATCAATGATCAGGACTAGTGAATAGTATAAAATGGAAGGAAGAAGGCCGTTCATTATCTATATATCAAAAACTAAAAAGAAAAAAAAAGGATCTAGTTGTGAGATAGGCACTAGATTCTATTTAGGATATGCCAGTATACAGTTAGGGACTTCCATCAAGATAGGTGCACGAGTGTGGAAGTCGGCCAACATTTCTATTGGCAAATAGGAGGTTTTTAAGTGCATAGCCAAGTCCTTATTTCTTCATAGGTTATAATTGCTATCTTATATGGCCGTGCCTAAGGGTATACAGATTGAAGTAGATTCTTCTTTTTGATCAATCAAAACCCCTTCCCAAACTGTACAAGTTTCTTCCAAAGCATACAACTAGCTAGGGTTCACAAGCCCTTGCCTAGTAGCAGGTGGTTGGTGGCCTCCTGCCGACCCTAGCAACATAATAAGATGAGAAACAAAAGATTAAATTTTAAAATTTTAAAAATATTAAAAATTATCCACGTTAGCATTGATCAAGTAAATTGATTGAATTGGTATTAATGTAAAATGTTCAATACTCAATTGGTAAAAGAAAAATTAAAATTGAATTGACATAATTACAATAGATTTAAGATTTTTTTTTTTTCAGTAAATTTCCCCATTGATCTTTACTTTGACCATGCAATCACCACTTAAGGCTTCTTCAAATGCTTCCATTTGGCATTTCACTCCTTCAATCTCGGTGATTTTTGGTTTTCCCTCCTGCGATCACGTCTTCTAATTGATGATCAAATTCACTCCTCATTCAAGTCTGATTGATGAGATGGTTGACCATAGTGTAAGCAACGCTTCGTACTATCCATTGCTGGGTCTTTTAATTTTTTGAAAGTTGAAATCCATGCTCATCTGTTCGATCGGACAACATGGTCAAGAAACTTTATGCTAATGATATTTTTATTTTGTGATCGGGTCAATCCTTAATTATTTTTTTTTTGCAATAATTGACTAATTAAAGCGTGCCAAAAAAAATCAGCCAAAAAAAAGAGTGTCAAAAAGCATTTTTTTTCACAAAACTATGGCCAATATTTAGGTGGCACGGACCTCAAGAGCCTAATGTAAGTATCTCTTCCACTTTTCAGCAAATCATGCTTTGTTAACTTCATGAAGTAATTTTCGACAAAGAAGAAGAAGATAAAAAAATTAAAAATTAAAAAAATTAAAATATTATTAAAAATTATACATGTTGGCGCTGACCAGCTAAATAGAATGAATTGATACAAGTGTAAATGTTTAACACTTATTTGGTTAAAGAAAAATTAAGATTTGGTTGACATAATTACAGTAGATTTAGGACTTTTTTGGGTAAATTTCCTCATTGATTCTTACTTTGAACATGCAATCACCACTTAAGACTTCTTTAAATGCTTCCATTTCGCATTTCACTCCTTCAATCTCAATGATTTTCTGTTTTCCCTCCTGTGGTCACATCTTCTAATTGAAGATCAAATTCACTCCTCATTCAAGTCTAATTGATGAGATGTTTGACCATAGTGGGTGCGATGCTTGCTGATATCCATTGCCGGGTCTTTTAAATTTTTGAAAGTTGAAATCCATGCTCATCTATTCGAGCAGACAACATGGTCAAGAAACTTTATGCTAATGATATTTTTATTTTGTGAAACTTTTTGCAATAATTGACTAAGTGAAGTGTGCCAAGAAAAAAATCGACCAAAAAAATATGTCAAATTAATTTTTTTTTTCACGAAACTAAGGCCAATATTTAGGTGTCAGGACCACAAGAGCCTAATGTAAGCATCTCTTCCATTTTTGAGCAAATCATGCTTTGTTAATTTCATGAAGTAATTTTCGACCAAAAAAAGAAGATTAAAAATAAAAAATTTAAAAATATTAAAAATTATCTAGGTTAGCACTGACCATCTAATAGATTGAATTGACACAAATATAAAAGGTTTAAGACTCAATTGGTAAAAGAAAATTTAAGATTGGGTTGACACAATTACAATAAATTTAGTACTTTTTTCAATAAATTTCTGCATTGATGTTTACTTTGACCATGCGATCACCACTTAAGACTTCTTCAAATGCTTCCATTTCGCATTTCATTCCTTCAATCTCGGTGATTTTCTATTTTGCCTCCTCAAGTCACGTCTTCTAATTGAAGGTCAAATTCACTCCTCATTCTAGTCTAATTGTTGAGATGGTTGACCATAGTGCGTGCGAGGCTTCGTCTTATCCATTGTCGGGTCTTTCAATTTTTCGAAAGTTGAAATTCATGTTCATCTATTCGATCGGACAACATGGTCAAGAAACTGTTGTCAAGAAACTTTATGCTAAAGATATTTTTATTTTGCGATCGGGTTAGTCCCTAATTTTATGCAATAGTTGACTGTGTGAAGTGTGCCAAAAAAAATCGACCAAATAAAAAAAGTGTGCCAAAAAACAATTTTTTTTTCCACAAAACTACGGACCACAAGAACGTAATGTAAGTATCTCTTCCATTTTTTAGCAAATCATGCTTTGTCAACATCATGAAGCAATTTTCGGCCAAAAAAAAGGATTAAATTTAAAAATTTAAAAATTTAAAAATATTATTAAAAATTATCCATGTTATCATTGACCAACTAAATAAACAGAATTGGCAAAAATGTAAACGGGTTAAGACTCAATTGGTAAAAGAAAAATTAAGATTAGATTGACACAATTACAGTATATTTAGGACTTTTTTGGGTAAATTTACCCATTGATGTTTACTTTGACTGTGCAATCACCACTTAAGACTTCTTCAAATGTTTCCATTTCGCATTTCATTCCTTCAATCTCGGTGATTTTCTATTTTCCCTCCTGCGGTCGCGTCTTCTAATGGAAGATCAAATTCACTCCTCATTCAAGTGTAATTGATGAGATGGCTGACCACAGTGCGTGCGAGGCTTCGTCATATCCCTTGCCGGGTCTATTAATTTTTCGAAAGTTGAAATCCATGCTCGTCTATTCGATCGGACAATATGGTCAAGAAACTTTATGCTAATGATATTTTTATTTTGCGATAGGGATAATCCCTAATTTTTTGCTACAATTGACTAAGTGAAGTGTGCCCAAAAAAATTCGACCAAATAAAAAAAAATTGCACCAAAAAAACCTTTTTTTTTCACAAAACTAAGGCCAATATTTAGGTGTCACGGACCACAATAGCCTAACGTAAGTATCTCTTCCATTTTTGAGCAAATCATGCTTTCTCAACTTCCTAAAGTAATTTTCGACCAAAAAAAGAAAATTTAAATATAAAATATTATTAAAATTTAAGGTCAATACCACGAAAGAACCCAAAATGGAACTCCTATGACAAATTTATCCCAAATTATTTTTTTGACCACGAAAAACCTCAAACTGGTACACAGTGACAAATTTATCTCTAATTTTTTTTATCACGAAAAATCCTAAACTAGTACACCTATGACAAATTTACCCCAAACTATTTTTTTAACCATAAAAAAAATCTCAAATCAGTATATTTGTGATAAATTCACCCCAAATTAATTTTTTTTTATCATGAAAAACCACAAACTATTACACCTATGATAAATTTACCCTTTGTTAAATTGAATTAGTACAATAAAAAAATCCTAAATTAATAAACTTGTGATAAGCAAAGGATAAAAATCTCAAATCGATATACCTGTGAAGTACCACATGCCATCCAACTAAGCAATTTGACGTTAAATTTAACGAAAATTAACGAAAGGTAAATTTGTCATAAATATATTAGTTTAGGGTAAATTTGTCACAAGTTTACTAGTTTGAGATTTTTGGAGGTCAAAAAAATAGTTTGGAAAATTTATCATAAGTGTACCAGTTTGGGGTTTTTCGTGAGTAAAAAAATAATTTGGGGTAAATTTATCACAGGCGTACCTATTTGGAATTTTTCGTGGTATTAATCCTAAAATTTATTCACATTAGCTTTGGCCAAGCTAATAGACTAAATTGATAAAAATGTAAAAGATTTAAGACTCAATTGGTAAACGAAAAAATTAAGATTGGGTTGACACAATTACAATAGATTTAGGACTTTTTTCGATAAATTTCCCCATGTTTACTTTGACCATGCAATCACCACTTAAGACTTCTTCAAATGCTTCCCTTTCGCATTTCTTTCCTTCAATCTCAGTGATTTTCTGTTTTACCTCCTACGGTCATGTCTTCTAATTGAAGATCAAATTCACTCCTCATTCAAGTCTAATTGATGGGATGGTTGACCGTTGCATGTGGGACGCTTTGTGATATCCATTGCCGGGTCTTTTAATTTTTTGAAAGTTGAAATCTACGCTCATCTATTCGATCGGACAACATGGTCAAGAAACTTTATGCTAATGATATTTTTATTTTGTGATCGGGTCAATCCCTAATTTTTTGCAATAATTGACTACGTAAAGTGTGGCAAAAAAAAATCGACCAAAAAAAGGTGTGCCAAAAAACTTTTTTTTTCACAAAACTAAGGCCAATATTTAGGTGTCACGGACCACAAGAGCCAAATGTAAGTATCTCTTCCATTTTTGAGCAAATCATGCTTTGTCAATTTCATGAAGTAATTCCAGACCCAAAAAAAAAAAAAATTCATGAAGTACGTCCAAAAGTTCTTTGGCATTCTGCTCCACCACACCCCAGGAACATTTCGTCCCTTTCTCGCTAAACTCAAAACCCATCTTATCTATTCGCGGTTCTCTCACAAGATAGGTGCAGACATATCCTTGTCAAAAACATATCTTCTTCTAGATTTCATCCTCGTCTGTCTTTCACTCCATAACAATGGCTCTCCTTGGCTTCTTGAACCGCTTTGTGCCGCCATTCTCGGGCCTTGTCTTTGCTTGTGTCCTCGCCGTAGCGCTCCAAATCTTCGTCTTTTCGCCAATATCTCCCGACTTGCTCCCTTTACCGGGACCATCGTCCCTTGCTTCCCTCCCCACAAACGCCCACTTGCAGGTACTTGGAAAAGCTTCATCATACAGAAGGTTCAAACTATCATTTCTTTGACTTCTTCGTTTTTCATTCATGTGAAAAGATTTCTGGTTCATGCAGGGTGTGGAAAAAATTGGAGAGGGTGTAGTGAAAGAACCGGAAGACTTGTTCGTAGATGACAAAGGCGTGCTCTACACCGCGACGAGAGATGGTTGGATCAAGAGGTTGCACCGAGATGGGTCATGGGAAAACTGGACTATGTTGAACAGCCAGGCACTCCTGGGGCTTACGGCGACCAGGAGAGGTGGTATCATCGTGTGTGATGCTGAAAAGGTGTGGGCGATAAGATTAAGGAGATGTTAATCTTGGTTTATGGAAAAAATGTACCGTGAAGTGCTTAATGTGTAAGCTCTCGGTGATGTGATTTGGACAGGGTCTGATCTGGGTTGATGAAGGTGGTCATGCGAAGGTCCTCTTATCACATGTTAATGGATCTGAATTAAGGTAATGTTTTTAATCGTTTTGATTATCAAGTAGTTCTTTTTCATTTTTCATTTTTTTTTCATTTCATTCCTCCCGAACTCACTGGTACGTTATCTTGGGGGGATTTGGATCCCCTAACATAGTGCAACTATGTTAGGAGTGACATAAGAGATCTGGGCCGTCCAATTCAAAAATGGACGGCTCAGATTGATAAACATCTTGGGGCAGCTCTAAGAGAGCACGTGACCGTGGTATTATCAATGAGTTATTATTCATGTATGTTTCAGGTTTGATAGGGCAAGTTATTATACATAATATATGATAATCATGTTTCGAGACAAGTAGGTATATTTTCTTATGAAAATGCAGCTATTTGGACTACATTTCTTTTTTAATTGTGATAGGCTAGCGCTATTTCTACTCTCTTATTGGCTCCTAATGGCCCTTTTATATTGAATTGACTATATTATTCTTTGCGGATCTCATTTTTTATTTAAGATTATTTCTTACGCTTTTTTCTTCTTCTTTTTTATTCGTTTTAATTTTACTAGAGACGAAGCCACCCATGCTTTTCTTAAAAAACATTTATTGAGGTTAAATATGGCGTGCACTCTTGATTTAAGACTGATATTTGCCCTTTTTTACTTTTTGCCTTTTCTTTCTCCGTTTGGAACAAAATCGGTGTACCTCTTATCCAAAAAATGATTTATTTGGCAAAAAAAAAAGGTTTATTTGGTCGATAGCTAACTAGTTATTGTGTTTCTGACAAAAAAAAAAGCTAATTATTCTGTTAATGAGTTGTATATTTCCTTATTGTTTGTCCTAGGATACTATAACTGAAAAAATAACTTAAGCAAAAGTAAGAGGATAATCTATGAGTACATCGGGTATAACACATACATCAACCATAATATTTAATTTTTGAATAATTTCTCATAAATTTGATCAAAAAACTAAAGTCGAAAATTTCACTATCATAAAAATAACATAAGGAAATAAAATACGCAAATTGCAAATAAAACTTAACATTTCTTTACTCTATTATATGATTAGTGCTTGCTTAGATTATAATAATAGAGAATAAGTTCAGAAGAACACAAACATGAAGGAATGTAATGTGTGCGGAAGAAGCGGCTCGGGTGAATTAAAAAAGTTGTTTGGAGAACGTGGGTAAGTTTTTCTTTTGGTAAAAAAGAAAAAGAAAAAAATGTAAAAATGATTTTACATCAAGAGTGGGATCCACAAAGGATAATGTGATCTGTTGTGATAAATGGGTGTCAGGAGCTAATAATGGGTGTAAATAGCACGAGCCTTATTGGGGTAGAGGTTAATTTACACAGCCGTATCTCCTTATTAAATAGTGGAGAATCAATAACCAGTAGAGTATATTCAGATTAAGTCATATATCAAAAGAATATTTTGAGTCACTAAAACATGTGAAAAAACCATACACATATAGGGGCACACAAACTCTCCGGATACTCCCCCTATACCTCTATGCCCACCTAATCCCCCACGGTGGCTGCCATCAAAGCCATCCTAGGCTATAGAGACGAGTATATTCAGATTAAGTCATATATCAAAAGAATATTCCGAGTCACCAAAGCATGTGAAAAACTGTAGACATACAGGCGCACACAAACTTTCCGGATGATCTCCCTGTACCCTTCTGCCCACCTGATCCGCCGCGGTGGTTGCCATCAAAGCTATCCTATAGATGACCACTGCCGCCGTCCCCATGTGGCTTCTTAAACCCTAAGACGGCTAGTCCACTACGGAAATTCCCGTACTTAGACCCCTCCATTCTCTAACTTGCCTATTAGCTAATGACACCATGCAAGTTCCACCTGTCAATAACATACTAATCGAGCAGCACCTAGACAAAGCGATTGAGATTAAATGTGACAGGCCTAAAACTAAGCCACGTGTAAGCATTTGCGACTCAGTCAAAAGAAGATAACTTTAGAAGAATGAAGGGTCTTTGTTCATTGGCTGATGTGCCGTGCATTGCTGATGCTTTAGGCCTGTCAATGACATACTAATCGAGCTGCACTTAGACAAAGCGATTGAGATTAAATGTGACAGGCCTAAAACTAAGCCACGTGTAAGCATTTGCGACTCAGTCAAAAGAAGATAACTTTGGAAGAATGAAGGGTCTTTGTTCATTGGCTGATGTGCGATGCATTGCTGATGCTTTAGGGTGTCTTTCTCTTTTCTTACTCATTTTGTCATTGACACGTATGATGGATCCTTGTTCGTCAGTATCCAGAAAACAACACCAACGTTGCAGTCCTGTTTGTCGTTCTTTCCTCGATCGGTTTGCGTGGTTCCGAGATTTTTCTCGACCGCCTCCCTCACATAGAGAAGTGGACAAGAGGCCATGGTGCGTGGAGGAACGCACAAGGCTGCACATCACTGTCTAATGAGCTCTTTCTAGTTGGACTTATAATTGATTAGACATTCCAGTACTTTTGATTCTAGGTTTGAGAAATTTGAAAGTTTATACGGACAACAAGGAGTTTTCTTTTTTCGGGAAGGATAAAAAGGAGCTGAGCTCTATCTATTTGAATTTTTGGCTCGTACGCTATTTGATACACAAGATTAGCAAGTAAAGATTCATGGAAATTTACCTGTTAAAATGAGTTGTTTCATCATGATCCTGGACCAAACTCGAATCGCCCCTTGGGTAAAATTAAGTTCCCTAATGATTTGGATTAGATGGGTTTGATAGTTTTGGACAACCTTGACAGATCAAATGCAACCATATTCATCTCGGCGGGTTGAGCAGGAATCCAAATGCAACCAAGTCTGGCCGGAAATTGGCCAGGTTGGCGGCTCATAGGGAACTTGTTAGGCTCATGAGATCGCCTGTCTCATGAACGTATCTGCCTAACAATAGTTTTATCTTAAAGCACACAAACTGACATGACCACAAGGAGCAATTTTATCATAAAACCCGTCGAAAATTAATGTTTTCACTATGATTGCTACATATAGCTTCGCGGACGACATCATCGAAGCATCAGACGGGAGTCTCTATTTCAGCGTAGGCAGCACCAAGTTCGGCTTCCACAATTGGTACTTGGATGTCCTCGAGGCGAAACCCCATGGCCAGCTTCTCAAGTTCGACCCTTCGTCGTCGCAAACTTCGATTGTTCTTGACAACTTGTACTTTGCCAATGGCGTCGCTCTCTCTAGGGACGAAGATTTTCTCGTCGTCTGCGAAACTTGGATGTGAGTATTATCCATTGGAATATCTCTCGAAAATAAAGCATCTTAGTGCAGTTTGGCTTGGAAAAAAAGGTCCCCAAAAAAAAATTTTGTGATGCAATTTTGCTTACGCGCATGCGCGTGTTTCACAGAAATAGGTGTTTGAAGCATTGGCTAAAGGGAAATGAAGCAGGGAAGACGGAGATTTTCGTCGACAATCTTCCGGCCGGACCCGACAACGTCAATCTTGCCCCCGACGGATCTTTCTGGATTGCCCTAGTGCAGGTATATGAGCGAGATTAGCTTTTTTTTTTTTCCCAAATTAGGTTTTAAAAAAATATTTATCAAAATGAGGTCCACACAGCACTCAAACTGCCGTACAGGCCTGGCACAGCATTCAAATCGACACACGGGCCTCGCGGAGAAATTAAAATGCCGCATGGGCCCAATAGTGGCTACAACCTTTTTTTAAAAAAATAATTTTGTATTTTTAATTATTTTAAATTTATAATTGTAATATTTATATTACTTTGTAAATAATTTTTTTTATTTTGAATCTTATTTTTATAACATAATTATCAATAATTAATAGAGCAATTTATTAAGATATATGTAATTTATTTAATTAGTATGTAAATAATTAATAAAAAAAATTAACGAAGCTCGTGTAGCAGCATTCTTTTAATTCATATTTTTTACGTGTTTGTAATTATTTTATATTTATAAAATTTTATATAAATTTGTAAATATAATTTTTTTTTCTTTTGAAACTTATTTTTATAACATAATTATCAATAATTAATTAAAAATTTTATTAAGATATATGTAATTAATTTAATTATTATGTAAATAATTAATAAAAAAATATTCATGGGGCTTGTGTGGCATCATTTTTTTTAATTTCATATTTTTTACGTGTTTTTAATTATTTTATATTTATAATATTTATAAATATAATTTTTTATTTTGAAGCTTATTTTTATAACATAATTATCAATAATTAATTGAAAATTTTATATTTACAAAGTTATACAATTTATATTTGTAACAGTGGTTATAAAATTTATATTTGTAAATTGCTAATAAAAAAAGATTATCTTAATAAATTGTTCAATTAATTATTGAAAATTATGTTATAAAAATAAGCTCCAAAATAAAAAAAAATTATATTTACACTATATAAATATAAATGTTACAAATATAAAATAATTAAAAATATGAAATTTCTAATAACAATAAAAAAATTGCAACCATTATTGGGCCCGTGCGGCATTCTAATTGCCGCACAGCGCTCGTGCGACAATTTGAATGCCGTGCGGAGCTCATGCGGCATTTTGAGCATCGCACGGACCCCATTTTGGTAAATATAATGTTTTTTACCTCATTTTGATAAATATTTTTTTAAAACTTAATTTGGAAAAAAAAAAAAAAAAACCCCGCAAGATTATGGGACCATGTTTTTCCTGATGGTCTATCTCTGCTCATTGCAAATCTGGTGCAGGTGAGATCTGAAGCGTGGGAGTTTGTGCACCGATCTAAGGCAGCCAAGCACTTGATAGCAACATACCCAAGTTTGATCAAGAGAGTGAATGGAGTGTCCGGAAAAGCAAGTGTCGTGCATGTGGGAGCTGATGGCGAAGTAATCAAGAAGCTCGACGATCCAGATGGGAAAGTCATCCGCTTTGTCACCTCTGCAGTTGAGTTTGAGGGTCATCTTTATCTGGGAAGTCTCAACTCCAACTTCATTGGAAAGTTGCCACTCACCTGATGATTCTGCCTAATGTAACGTTCACTTCAATTGGAATTTCATGGAACAACCGGTTCGCCGCCTGCATTATAGCATCATGTGCTTCACCGGTTCTGAATTGCGAAACTTTGATGCTTCCAAGAGACGGATTCCATGGCAATTTCTAGGAACTTTCCAGAAACCACTTTCTTTTTCTATCTCTTCTTACTCTACCTCTCTGCCCACCTGATCCACCGCAACGGCTATCATCAAATCTTTGAGGATTGCATGAGGAGTCAAAATATATCTTGCCACAAATGATCGAAGATGTCTTGAGAAATCTGCTTCTGTCAACATAAATTATTATGGAAAACTTCTACACCTTTAAATTATGAGATCGGCTCCTTTGGTCGGCCCGAAAACTGGATTGGACCGGTCCCGAAAATTAGGAACCAGTGTCTTTGATTTGGTTCCCGATTTCAGAATAAGATCAAACCAAACCGGAAGCCAATCACCCCTAACGATCCGCACGTAGCTCCAATCGCCTTTTGCTTTGATCATGCAATCACCACTTAGATTTTTTCAAATGCTCATTTTTACTTTTTCATTCCTTCAATCTTGGTGATCTCCTGTTTTCCCTCCTGAGGTCACATATTCTCCTTGACGATCAAATTCACCATCCTTAAAGCAAACATTCACAGTCGATAACTGAATGATGAGGGGTTAACCACAGTGCGTGCGACGTTTCGAGACATCCACTGCCGGTCCTTTTGATTTTTTCGAAAGTTGAAAGCGATCCTCATCTATCCGCCCCGACAAATTCATGATGTCCGTCCAAAAGTTCCTCGGCTTGGCGTATGATCCTGGCTCACCATTATTCACTTTTCTCTCTCAAGATAAGTACGGACACATATTCTTGTCAAAAACACATCTTCTCCTAGATTCATCCTTGCCTCTCACTCCATAACAATGGCTCTACACGGCTTCTTGAGCCGCTTTCTGCTGCCATTCTCAGGCTTCGTCTTCGCTTGCCTCCTCGCCGTAGCGCTCCAAATCTTCGTCTTCTCGCCAATATTTCCTGACTTGCTCCTTTTACCGGAACCATCTTCCCAAACTTCTCTTCCCACAAACACCCACTTGCAGGTACTTGAAAATCTTCTTCTTACAGAAGGTCCAAATTATCATTTCTATTGATCTTTCGGTTCTTCGTTTATGTGAAAAGCTTTCTGATTCAAGTAGGGTGTGGAAAAACTTGGAGAGGGTATATTGAAAGATCCAGAAGACGTCTGTGTAGACGAAAATGGCGTGCTCTACACTGCGACTCGAGATGGTTGGATCAAGAGGTTGCACCGAGATGGGTTCTGGGAAAACTGGACCATGTTGAACAGTGAGTTGCTCCTGGGGATTACGGCGACCAGGAGAGGAGGTCTCGTTGTGTGTGATACTGAAAAGGTGTGGATGATAAGATTCAATAGATGGTTATCTTGGTTGACGAAAGAAATGAATTATGAAATGCTCACGTGTAAGCTTTCGGTGATGTGATTTGGCCAGGGTCTGATCTGGGTGGATGAAGATGGTCGAGCGAAGGTCCTCTTATCACACGTCAATGGATCTGAATTAAGGTAATGTTTGCAATCAATTTTGATCGGCGGTAGTTCTTTTCTTTTTTGAGAGCTGTTAGCCTAGCAATCTGATAAACCAGACGATCTCCCAATCAATACGAGTGGAGATGATGTGTGAATTTAAGATTGAGATTATATCATTCTTGACGGTATATCATAAAAACATTTCCCTTTTTTTCTACTTCGGACAATCCCATGAAATGTGACAGTCCCCTAGTTCCGTACACATCGATTATTCTTGGAAACTCGCAAATCTGTTTTGTCGGAGTAGCCTTAGAACAAAGCCGTCCTAGGCCACAGAGATGACTACTATCCACTCCTAAATTTTGGTGGTCATGGTTGTTCTTTCCTCGATCGATTTACGTGGTTCTTAGGTTGTTCTCGACCCCCTCATCACCAAGAGAAGTGGACAAGCGGCCTGGCTCGTGAAGAGACGCAGGAGGCTACATATCAATGTCTAATGAAGTCTTTCTACTTGGACTTACAATTGATTAGACATTCCAGTATTTTGGATTCTAGGTTTGAGAAATTTGGAAAGTTTATAAGGATAAAAATGTTTTTTTTTTGTCGGAAGGGGAAAAGGAAGTTGAGCTCTACCTACTTTGAATTTTTAGCTCTCATGTTATTTGAAACGGAAAGTTAGCATGTATCTTTATGAAAAAATTCACGGAATTTTATTAGTTAAAAATGAGTTGTTTTGTAATGAAAATGGCAAAAAAAAAAAGGGCCAAGTTCTCAATTAAGGTAACACGCATTGTTTTTAGAAAGTTGTTTAACCTATTAGTTTAATAGTACCGTCACTTATTTTTTACCACACGATCTTTTAATAAATGAGTGTTTTATGCAAAATACACAGTAATGATAATATGTGAATTTACAGTTGAGATTGTACTGTCTTTAACAGTATTGTCAGAGAAGCATTTTTTTTTATTTTTAATTCACGGAAGACTAGCAATTAGAATTGATCCTGGACCAAACTGGGAACCGTACCTTGGGTAAAAAAAAAAAATTATTTTGCCTGGTGATTTGGGTTTGATGGGTTTCATAGTTTTGGACAACCTTAGCAGATCAAAGGCAACCACATTCATGTCGGTGAATCGAGCATGGCACCAAATTTGATCTAGTCTGGCCGGAAATCGGCCAGGTTGGAGGCTTGTGGGGGACTTAAGGCTCATGAGATCGCCTGTCTCATGATCATGTCTTCCTAACAACATCATAGACAGTGAAGTAGTTTATCTTGCACACAAACTGACATAAACACAAGGAGCAACTTTATCACAAAACCATCGAAAATTAATTTCTTTTTTATTATGATTGCTACATTTAGCTTCGCGGACGATGTCATTGAAGCATCGGATGGGAGCCTATATTTCAGCGTAGCTAGCACCAAGTTCGGCCTCCACGATTGGTACTTGGACGTCCTTGAGGCGAAACCTCATGGCCAGCTGCTCAAATTTGACCCTTCATCATTGCAAACTGCGGTCATTCTTGACGACTTGGCCTTTGCCAATGGTGTCGCTCTCTCTAGGGACGAAGATTTTCTCATCGTCTGTGAAACTTGGAAGTGAGTATATCCTCCGATGCGCAATTTATAGAGCTCATGCATTGGAATTTCTCTTGAAAGTAAGGCACCTTAGTGCAGTTTCGCGGGGGGAAAGCACAGGGATGAACGTGGTGCAATTTTTCTTATCCACTTGTGTGTGTTTCACAGATTTAGGTGTTTGAAACATTGGCTGAAGGGAGGTGAAGCAGGGAAAACGGAGATTTTTATCGACAGTCTTCCGGGCGGACCCGACAACATCAATCTTGCCCCGGACGGATCTTTCTGGATTGCCCTATTACAGGTACATGCGCAAGGCTTTCGCAACATGGTAACTAAAGATCTAGACCCAAAGTGATTAGGCAAAACTACGTATTCTTTTGGACCGTGTATTTTCGGATGCTCCATCACTGCTCATTGTAAATTTGGTGCAGGTGAGATCTGAAGGGTGGGAGTTTGTGCACGGCTCCAAGGCAGCCAAGCACTTGGTAGCAACATACCCAAGTTTGATCAAGAAAGTGAATGGAGTGTCCAGAAGAGCAAGTGTCGTGCATGTGGGAGCTGATGGCAAAATAATCAAGAAGCTCGACGATCCAGATGGGAAAGTCGTTCGCTTTGTCACCTCGGCACTTGAGTTTGAGGGTCATCTTTACCTGGGAAGTCTCAACTCCAACTTCATTGGAAAATTGCCACTCGCTTGATGATGTTGCCTAATGTAACGTTCACATCAATTGGACTTTCATGTAACAACCGGTTCGCCAATATCGGTAGAGGGAGAGTATATCACGTGGGAGGCAGTTGAGCTCACATGCATTATAGCATCATGTGCTTCACCGGCTCTGAATTGTGAAACTTTGAAGCTTCCAAGAGGGAGATTTCATCACAATTCCTAAAAAATTGTTGGGTAGACAGAATTTATCTGATTGCTAACCATTTAGCAAACTATGCTTTTTAAAGTACGAAAGACCTGAGGCACAACCATGATACTCGAAACAGAACCGTGCACAAAATGAGATTTCCTCACTAATGACCCTTTTGGAGATCAAACTGAGATCATGTAAGCAAGAGATGTACGAGAAAATTCGATAAATAGAACTGCCATATAGTTGGTAGCAAACGCTCTATTAGTTAATCTCTAAGCTAAAGAAGGAGGCAATCGAGATGAGCAAAATTTGAGAACAGAGATCCTATCGCAGCCTCATTCTTTTATCCATATTCTTGTCAACTGTCTCCGGCAATTTATCAACTGCTATATCCTTTGCCTTGCTGCTTTTCATAAACTCAGAGAAGGAAGGAATTGGTGGCAGACTTGCAGCAGCAGTGGTAGAACTTTGCGACAACGAAACACAAGAAGGATTCGTTGAACTGATGACACTAGGAACTTCTTCATTTATGGTCTCTGTTATTACCTGATTGAGTGAAGATGATGTTGAACCTGAAGGTTCTTGTTTACGTGGCGTATTCTCTGAAGGTGAGTCATCACTGATTCTGAGCCGATTTGTCAGATCTGTTGAATTGGTTGTTGAGAGCCACCTTACTGTGTTTGCCACGTGAGAAAGATAAAATGACTTCCTGCTCTTTCCATATTTTTTGTAGCACTCGTTCTCGAGGAAAGAAGCTGACTCTTCAAACTCGTTACTGCAAATAAAGTTTTAAGAGAAAAGAGTTCATTAATCTATCTCCAAGGCTTGGGTGTTTAATAGACGTTTGTATATGATGCATCAAACTAAGATTCAACCAGATGAAGCTCTCTTTTGCAACCTTAAACTAGTGAAATGTACTGAGAAAAATGAAGTGGCAGTGGAATGAATGTGTCAAGAATCAGAAATGAGTAATATTACGTCAAAAAAAGACGCTGTTGAGCCAGCCTCAAGGCTTTGAACAATCTTTGCTTGCTAGCTTCTCTCAGCTCTTCCGACACTTCATTCTTGTCAACTTTATTTACCTGCAAGAAGTCATTGTAGTATTTAGTACCCGACAATATGTTCAACTTCTTTCATAATATAGGACAAAATTGCAACAGTGATACATCAGTTCCCATTTCATCCGAAATGTAGTTTTTATTTTGAAAACAGCAGAAAGAGGAATAACATTATTCATGAGTCAGTATCACTACAGCTAATGGCTAAATTCCCTTGAACATGAAAAGACGAATACCGCGACCTACCTTTCTATCTAAGCCTTTCTTCTGATTGTAGTTTTCCTCGGCATGCTCCCAGAAATCAAACCTCTCATTTACTCCTGATTTGAATTTTGAGATAGTCGAGCTCTTCACAACATCGATGCCATCAGCATTAGAATCTTCACACATTGGAGAATGCGAAAACATCAGCCAGGAAAAATTTACACCAACTATTTTTTCAAACCTAGTTGGATAGGTATCAGGTAAATATTGACATGCAGATATTACCATCAGAGTCAGAAATGTCCTCTGAACAACTCGCTTCATCATCACGATTCCAAAACTCAGAATACTGTCCTTCATCACTCATAGCTACCACACTGATCGATTAGAAAGTGCATAAGAATTAGCATTGAACCTTATGAATAATGTCACTTCTTGCAACATAAAACTAAAACCCTCGTGTTTAGTTGCCACCGTTGAGTTTGGAAAAGCTTGTCTGCAAGATGAATTACTGAAGAGCTTCAAACAAAACAAAAACCACAAAACAAAACCTGCGCATCAGGATTTTGGAGAACTGGCTTCTCTGACGAGAAGCATAAGTAGTTGTAAGCTCCTCCAACTGCCTGGCAACCTGGTTTGGATGTTTGCACGCATCACACGAGTTTTTACAAAGGGATGCAGGTACCTAGCTTATGCATCGACACAACTTGTGTTACGATTCAAGATTTAGCAAGCTCTAAAAACACTATAGCACCAGTTACATATGAAGAACAAAAAGTTACCACAACCTGTTCACCAAAACTCTCAAGAATCTTTCGGCGCCGGCACCCGGATCCTTCGCAATATTCAACCATCTGCACACAAAGCAAGACCTAAAATCAGTACATACCTAGACAATGTACATATACGACATCAATAGAAAAGCTTTGAATCACCTGATTGAAGTCGGCTAGTAACTTTTTGAACAACCCGTCCTGTGAACTGGAGCTTTGTGACTTCTTATTCTTATCCTTGCTTAGAATAAATTCCTGAAAGTATGTGTGAGCTCATCAAGAAATGTCATTGAGAAGAAGAGCAAATTACAAATCAGGAAGCCAGAGACCTGACCATTCTCTTGCGATCATCGATCCCATAATACAATATACTTGTAGAGGGCAATTGATCTCGGCCAGCTCTACCTGATTCTTGATAAAATGCTTCCATTGACTTTGGAATGTTAAAGTGGCAAACAATTCTCACATCCTTTCTATCAATACCCTGCAAGTATAGACCACATTCAATGATAGACAAGCATCAGCAGAACAGTCATGCAGTATGATGAACTAGAGTAAATTTGAGTGCATAGCCTTTTGTTATCATACCATCCTGAAGGAACATCAGAAGCAGAGTTACTGCAGTGTGCATTCAGCAGAACAGCTCCAAGTGGAAGAACATAACCAAAACATACAGTAACATCATATTCTTGATTGATTGAAGATTGCAAATTAAGGACAAGCAATAAAGCAGCCTAAAAACAATAACATCAAAAAATTAGGAAAGGTGTCACGTAACTTCCGCTAACATTACCCATAGCAAACAAATGATCAGGTTGAATGAGCGAAAAATTGGAAAATTTTATAAGTTGAGGCTATCAAGGGCTCTCTTACCCAAAAGCCACTGTGGCCACGACAACTTGTATCTTAGAAGAAATCCAATCATCTAAGATGGAACTCCGCAGCTTGTCATTCTGCCCCGCGTGGTAAGCTGAGAAGTAAAACAGGATAGATATCAATGGCCACCTGACAATCCTGTATGACTTAAGAAAGAAAGTACAATTACCAGCACATGATATTCCACTTTCTGAAAGGTAAGCAGACAGGTCATCACACATTGTGCGTTCCAGGCAGTAAATAATCGAGCAAACAGCACCAGAAGTTTTGAGTTTCTTCAATAAGTCGGCGTATGCATCATCCAGAATATCTTTGTAACGGACTGCACCAAAAGAGACTTGCTCAGATGCAAAATTACTGCAACTAAATTTTAGTAAAGTAATTTGTAGCAAAATGACAACAATAGTTGCAAAAAATAAGCTTTACCATGTTGATTACAAAAAGAGAACCAGAATTCTGTTGCCTTTTCATCCATTACATAATGTCAGTCCTGAGCAATCAGGATTTTCTAATATTACACAATGCCAACTCTCCAAATTAAAACTTCGGTTGGAACCAGATCTTCTCAGGGAATATTTTTCGCAAAAGCCAACCAGCAAATTTACAAAAGAATCTTTGGCCCCCAGAAAAAGATTATACAAGAAAAAAGAAAAACAAGAGTTCACCTTAAGTATTTTATAAGCAGCCTATTAAAGTGGCCTTTTGTTTTAGCAACCTAGAGAACCTTAATAGATCTTTGATTAGGACTTTCTCCTAGACTTCAGAAATCACAGGAATCATGTTAAAGTGATAACTCACTGGAGTTGAGACTGAGGACACAAAGAGAGAACTCAAACAGGGGAACGATTCCTTTGTGGCTGTCAATCATTTTTTTTTTTTTTGGTAAAGATTTGTGGCTATCAATCATTGAGAGTTACTCTAACCAAAATTTTCCTAGAAGATGTAACTCAAACCTAGAACGCCAATAGAAAAAGGTACATTACCTTCAGAGACTAACGTGTGCATATGGGACGTGCCTCCAAATTATACCCCCCCCCTTCGCTCTCCCTCTTCTTTACCTAAGTGCCTAAGTGTGTCCACATTATCTATACTTGAGGAGAATAATTGCAATTACCAGGCCTCATCAACAGCCAAGCGACCCAATATTTGTAAGAAACAAAGAATGAAATCCTTAAGTTACAGTAAGTGGATTAATATTCTTGTGTTTTCTCTGCATCAGCTAGCTGAGCCAGAGATTATCTTAAATAGCTAAAGATGCAAGAAATTTTCCCTCATGAGCTTTCTCTGACTCCAGCCTGCATCTAATAGCAGACTAAATAATTTTATTTCCATGCAAATTAAAGTCCAAATATCCTTTAACTAACGATTTATGTCTCCACCTCCCTTTAGTTACCTAAGATGAACTAGAGGCATAACATATGAAACTTGAAGGGCCCACCTTCATAATATATATTTGGACGGTTGAAAGATGATGTTAGAACCAGAGGGCTTTCCATCCCTAAGGATTGCATGACATCATTCTGCACCCTGGAAAGGAAAAATGAATTGGTTTAATTCTGGTAAAAAAATATAATGTGAGAAAACATTATGGAATAGACATTAGATTTGATGCTACAAAAATGCCAACATCACGCCCCCTTCCAGGCTTCTCCTACGAAGGAAAATGAAATGTGGAAGATCTAGATCACAAAATTAACTCCAAACACACATCACTCATCCCACAATGAATATGTAAATTATTTACACTGGCAGTTGACCTAACAATATTTCTTTTTTGTCACCCTTGAACCACTAGCAGAACTTTCGAAAAGGTCAATACCAATCAGCGCGCCTATTCTTGTTCATTCAGATTGGGTACAGCTTGCAAGCATAATTACCATAAAGTATCTGTTTCTCAAATAATTTAAGTTTGAGTACATATGATTTTGACTATATTTGTCAAGGCAAAAAAATCCCAGAGTGCCCTGTTTAGTACTTTCTATTTATTTATATGTTTGTTTATTTATTTATTTATTTATTTTTGGATAGCCATATTTTTACTTTTTATTTTTTATTCTTATTTTTATTTCTTAAATTTTATATTTTTATTGTTACTTTATTTTTATTTTTATATTTTTACTTTTATTTTAGTATATTTTAAACTTTTCACTTTGGGTTCATCGACCGCCGACCCCAACTGGTTTGGGATAAAGGTGATGTTGATGTTGATGTTGTCAAGGCAAAAAAATATGCATGCTATCTAGTTACATTCATTCACAAATATAAATGCTCTCATATGATGCATTTCTCGATCATGTTGATTGGTTTTGCTTTGGTTATTCCACTTCTATAGGCTTGGACAAGTGACAACCCATGCCATCTAGGAAACCAAGACACATCCATAAACAAAGCCTTTCGAGAGATATGTGGCCAAAACCAGGAGAGCTATAGACTAATTAGGTTAGTTTTCTTATATATGAAATCCGGGTCTCTCCCTGTAGCAAGTAAGGTCAATCCTTCTATAATTCAGTCAAGACCACTTACTTAGGAACAGCAGTTGCTGTCAACGCCAGTATTGGTATGCCAGGCAGGTGATTCCTCAAGGAGGAAAGCTTCCGGTAGCTAGGTCTGTTTGAAACAGATCAAACACAAACAAAGGAAGAAAGACTGTTTAGAGTTCAAAACTTTGACGAAAAAAGCCAAATGTGCGTGGGTGATCCATCCATCAGAGTTCACAAAGTTAAGAGACAGACATTGAAGCGCTTGCTCACACTCATGGAATGTGCCACGATAACTGAAAATAAACATGTCTCAATGTGTGTGAAGTAGTTGTCCGTGCTAATGTATGTATATCAAGTTTAAAGAAAGCTAAATTAAATGAACAACAGGTATCTGCATTTGGACAGCCTCTTGATCACTGCTGTAAATTCCAATTACATGTTCACATATACCACCAAAGAGTCCATAATTGCTTCAAAATATCATTCAAGGAGGTAACTCATACCACTATCTAGGATATTAAGCCTATTTTAACACTAAAGAAAATTTACTTCTTATAAGATGAATAAGATTTGTGTGACATCCCAAATCTTCTTATGCGCTTATTCACTTATTCACTAGAACTATCAGTAAACAACAACTAAAACCAATAAGAAGGAAATTGGCTTTTATGACTTCGATAAAAGCTTTTTCAGTTAAGATTCTTACAGAATCCATGCAGCTTGGCCTATTTTATCAAAAAAGAAGAACTATCTAGTTGATAGATTAAGATGTCTCCCTATTAGCATCACTAGGGACATTGCACCAATAAAGAACATAATAATCAACAGGCATGAGTCAGTGATATAATAACGTCCTAGGTATACACAGTAGGACCCTCTGAAATAGAACAAAACCCACGGAGGGGAGATATAAATGAAATGAACAGTCAAAGACATCCAAAGCAGCAGCAACAAACATATCAATATGTTGATTTCTGAAAGTGGTGCAAGTATAAACTGAAGGCAATAATTAAAATACCCCTTTCAGTTCAAAAGACATTCATATTTGTCGCTCAAAACAAATAAATAAGGTACCTGAAATCATGACCCCATGTTGAGATGCAATGCGCCTGAAATACCAAAAAGAAGATGAGTAATCCATTCTTAGGGATTGAGATTCTTTTATTGGAACACAAGACGCCCCAACCGTCCTCGTGAATAGTATACACAAAACTCACACCTCGTCAATGGCAATCAGATTAAGCAACCCTTTAGAGTGAATTTTCATTAGCTTTGACATAAACCCTCGTGTGGCAATCAATTCCGGAGTCACATACAGCAGCCTCAAGGAAGGTTTCCCAGACTCAAGGTCCTCATATATCTGAAAGAAAAATATAAAAGTTAAGGGGCATTGCTCAATGCTATTTTAGCATAATGTGCGTGTTAAACTGATTAATGTTAGGACTCTCGAGCTCCACAAATCCTCCAGCATGATCATATCTCTCATTATTAATGAAAGACTTGAGATTCACCTTGTTCTTAGTTTGAGTCATTTGAGTAGAGGAGAGAAATTCGGCAGACATTCCTTTCTCCTTCAATGCACTCACTTGGTTTTCCTGCCCAGAGAAAACTTGGTTAGATGCACTCGAGAATTTACAAGGATCACAATAGCAACTACTAATGATAAGCTAGCCTCTCATGCTTACCATCAAAGCTGTGAACAAATTGAAGATCACCAATTAACACATATCAGTACTGTTCATCCTGTCCAATAAGAACTCAACCAAAATCTCATGCAGATAAAAATAACCATATAGGAACTTTATTTGTTATGAGGGCAAGAGGGCATTCACCTATTAAAGGACACACAACAAGCACAATCCCTGCTTTGGCCAGTGCAGGTATCTGGTAACACATTGACTTCCCTCCTCCAGTTGGCATCAGACAGAAACAATCTCTTCCTTCACTCACCCACACAGCGCACATAAAAAATCAGCAAAGCCCCAGTTGACAACATTTTCCCATTATTCTTTTTTAAAAGAATAAAAAGAAAATCTGCATTCGTCGGTTTGCAATGGTACCATCAAGTACATTCATTGATTATCAGAAAAAGAATCAAGGGTTAAGCATGTTGTCACGCGTCTGACCTGACAGAACAGCTTCAATGGCCTCTAGCTGCTTGCCTCTGAACTGGGCATGCCCAAAATGCCACCGCAGGAGCTTCACCAGAGCTTCTCTGCCCCATTTCTGATTCTTGCCCTCGCCGATGCTCGCGCTTTGCAATGGCAATGGCGACTTCTTCATCTGCAAGTTTCCCACTTGATCAAGGACACCGATGCCAAAAATTTAAAAGGAAACAAACAAAACAAAAAGAAAGAGAAAGTGGTATCGTTACATGCCTTGTCCTCCGGTTTCGCTTCGCGCGGCTGAGATCGGCGAATGTTTGCCTGATATTCTTGGAGACGGGCGGGCCGGCTATGGTAGGTCGCCGTCGTGAGAGCGAGCTACATTAAAATGATTCACATGAGTTTTTAAGCTTAGCGCATAGACTGCATAGAAAAGAAAAATAAAAAGGTTTACTCAATAAACTCTCATCTCGGGATAAGTTCATATGAATGTGTCATAACTCGGCATTCAAACGTCGTAACTTTTTTTTTTTACTCACTTGAGCACCATAAATTTAAAAAATCAGTCGCTTAAATGTCATCATCGATTTATCTTACCAAAAATCCAATATGGATGTTGGAAAATCTGATGCGGTACTGTCATAATCATTTTTTTAAAAAAATTAAATGTCTTTTGGAATTTTATGTTGTTTGTTTTTAATTTTGAAATTTTTAATCCTTTGATTTTTTTTCTTGTCCCTCGCTAATCAATCAAGGGGAAAAATAAAATAAAATAAAAATTCACGTCAACAATAAAAAAATAATAATTAGAAAAAATGCACATATAATGATTTGTCGAAAATACACTCAACTGAATTATTTTACTCCAATGTGGCATCCAAATGAGTGAAAAAAAAATTATGGCATTCAAGTAAACGCCATACGAAAGCTATCTCACTCCTGAACTTATCCTCTTTCATTTTATGTGGTGCTCTATTTACTAAAAGTTTGATTAGAAGATTCATTAGTACATATTTACTGTAGGATAAGGACCATAACCACAAGATGTTCTGCAATTAAATTTAAAAAGCACGTTGAAAAATCAGCATTGTCCTTAAATAAAAGTGCTTACCATATGGAGATTTTTTTTCGAGAATGAATTGTAGATCGTATTATCATATACAAGATTTTACCAAATGGCTGTTGATATCTAGCAATAGAATTTTGTTAATATTGGCTACTTGGAGATACCGTAGGCATATTGAATATATCACAACAAGAATGAATACCCACAAGACACCATTTACTTCGTTGGCGACATTTTGATTCAAATTAATATAATTGTGCCGCATTTAAGCCAAATTATGATAAATCTAGGACTTTTTGGGATAAATGCGGCATGAGTGCATTAGTTCAGGGTAAACATATCATTAATGTATCAATTTGTATATTTTTCACATAAAATTCATTTTGGGAAAAATGTGACATTGGTACACCAGTTCAGAGTAAATGTAGCATCAATGTACTTTTTTCTATAGTTTTTGCGATACAAAAATTAATTTGAAGTAAATTTAGCACAGATGTACAAATTTTTGTGGAAGGAAATCAAATTGGACCGAAATAACTAGTTTTGAAATTTTAGGGGCAAATTATAATTTTACCAAGCAATGGGACTAATTTCCTAAAATTGGAAATTCATAGGGATTTGATCACATAATAAAAAACCTTATGCTGATAGGTTGTTAAGATATTTGTAGAGATATTGATTAATCTAGACAATTTATCTAACTTGCAAAATTGGACTTAGTTACGTATTTAATTTAAGAAGCGAGTTGTTTTCATAACTTGCAAAATTGGACTTTGCTGGTGTTGATTCTCATAGCAAATAAGAATGGGTTGCTACACGTAAATTGTTTCAAGATGGATGGTTTCTACCTTAGAATCGAGAACCGCCCTCAAGGGATAGGTTTCATAAAATGGGAATCATGGACCACTCGCTCGTTCTATTGATCTACCCAAGAACCGAATCACTAGTCCAGTCCTATTCTTGAGTGGATCCATGGAATTGATCGCTTCAGATGAAATTCCATCGCTTATTGATTTTATTCTAACTTTTCTATAGTGGCATCGGGCATCCCAACCCCTCCATTGGCTCTCCGACCAGGCTTCAAAAACTATATCAGCACAGGCATCCCAACCCCTCTCCCACCTCCCTGACAAGATGAACCCTCACCCGATTTCAGAGGCTACATCAACATGAGCATCACGACCTCTCTATTGGCTCTCTGACTAAGCTTCAAAAACTATGTCAGCACAGGCATCCCAACCCCTCTCCCACCTCTACGACAAGATGAACCCTCATTCGATTTTAGAGACTACATCGGTACAAGTATCTTGACCCCTCCATTGACTCTCCGACCAGTGTTCAAAAACTACATTGACATGGAAATCCTGACCCCTCTCGGTGGGAAGCATCATCCATTAGCTCCCCGACATGATGAACCCTCTTATTGCCAAAATGACATAAAGGGTTCTTTCAAATCTTCAAAAACATATACAGCTAAAAATAGAAAGATATGATATGAAAGGAATGCATTCATGGAGTAGCCCTTACCAGATCCAATGAGAGGGTTGCGAAGCCGACAACTGCAAGAAGGCGACCGTGGATTGAGAGGTACGAGAGAGCTCAGTCAACTAACAGACATAGGCGACCGCGGACGTATTCAAGAGTTCAGTCGATGTGAGAGGCACAGGCAACCGCGCGCTACCCTTAGAGTCGGTGCGATTTGCACCCTCATTATGCGAGGAGAGATGAGGGCTGAGAAGAAAGCGAGAGGCTAAGAGCAGAGGTGAGGTGGCAAGAGGAGAGGTTTGACACTAAAAGGGAGAGGTTTGAAAGCGAGCACGCTGAGTAGATCGAAAGCAAATCGATACTTTGAGAGTGAGAGGGAGCATATTGAAATGAGAGGAGATTGAGAGGGAGGCTAGGGTTTTTAGTTTTTGGGGTCATGCATGAATGGTTGAGGAGATTGAGCTGGCCTGGGAGTCATGTGAGATAACTTGAATTATAAAAATATATACATATGTCTATTTTATAGAAGTAAGTTCGATCCGGCTGGGTGGTTCTCACATGAAACTAGGAATCGAATCGGTATTCACCGGTTCTAGAAAATTGAAATTTGGAACCGGACCGATGTCTTGTGGGAACCACCCAAAATCAGCTGGTTGGATACAATCTAATTCGGTTCAGGTGTATCCCGATTTTTTTTGTTCACCCCCTGTAGATCCATTATGATCGTGCAGCATGCAAGATTTTACCAAATGGCTGTTGATATCTAGCAATAGAATTTTGTTAATATTGCCTACTTGGTGAGATACCATAGGCATATCAAATATATCACAATAAGAACGAATACCCACAAGACAACATTTACTTCTTTGGCGACATTCTACTTCAAATTAATATATTTGTGCCACATTTAAGCCAAATTGTGGTAAATCTAGAACTTTTTGGGATAAATGCGGCATGAGTGTGTTAGTTTGGGGTGAACATAGCATGAATGTATCAATTTGTAATTTTTTCACATAAAAATCATTTTAGGAAAAATGTGGCACTAATAAACTAGTTTGGAGTAAATGTGGCATCAGTGTACTTTTTTCTATAATTTTTACGATACAAAAATTAGTTTTGGATAAATTTAATATGGGTGTACAGATTCTTGTGGTATTAACCCTCAAAAGGAAATCAAATTGGACGAAATAACTAGTTTTGAAACTTTAGGCACAAATTAGTAATTTTGCCAAGCAATAGGACTAATTTCCTAAAATTGGAAATTCATAGGAGTTTGATCACATAATTTAAAAAAAAAATTATGATGATAGGTTGTTAAGATATTTGTAGAAATATTGATTAATCTTGACAATTTATCTAACTCGCAAAATTGGACTTTAGTTACATATTTAACTTAAGAAGTGAGCTACTTTGATAACTTGCAAAATTGGACTTTGCTGGTGTTGATTCTCGTAGCTAATTAGCGTGTGTTGATACATGTGAATTTCACGTCCATTGCATATATATTGCACATGCATTGCATGGGATAAAAGATTTTAAATTTATCATGTATTTTGTATAACTAAATGAGTATTAATCTATATAAAGGAAATCATTAGTGAAACTTTTTTTGTAAGGGGTTAAAACTATACATTTTTACCTACGTGCGATTGGAGCATGGTAACTCGCATTTTGCATGCAATTAAGGGGGGAAATGAATCGATAATCAACAAAGCACCAATTTGCATATAATTCGTTCTCTTGCTTCTAGAATCCCACATATTATTAGCCTAATTAGACTTGTGAAATATTTGTGAAAAAAGAGAGAATAAAATGAGGCTTTTGACGCCTGAATTTTTGTTGATGAATGAATTAGTCTAGCGTTTTTGGTTTAAAAAAAATGAAAACGAGCAAAAATGAAACAAATGAACAAATGCATAAACAGCTAAGAAGATGAAATCATGGATCGTGCACGATGCATACTTTGATGAAATCCTAAGATTCGGAAAGGTAATACCTCTTCTAATAATGAGCATGCGTTGATACACATGAGTTGTAGATCCGTTGCGCGTATATTGCAATGTTTCTTCTATAGGGAATCTACAATTTTTCTCGTGCTCTCTGTAATTGTTTATATAATGACATATTCAGCATCCGTGTTTACTTTTCAATTATCTGATTGACCTGAAAGGCTAATCTTAATAAGATGTATGGCCTGATTACCACTTTTTATTTGAACGTTAACTCCTAATATGTTCTTTTGAAATGCATAATTCATTCTCTTGCCTCTAAAATGCTGCATCTTATTAGCCTAATTCGACTAGACTCCGCTATAAATAGAATACCTTTCGAATCAAAAGAATTTTATTTATTTATCAAGAAAAAATAACAGAAAGAAAAAAGAAATGGATCACTTACCAATGTAGCATTTTTGGTAGGTCTTCGAGGGACAACCTACCAGTAATTGAAGAGGAGGCCTCTTATGCATTTCAGTTCCAGCGATGCAGAGGGCGCGGCCGAGGCGCTATCCCAATGAAGCCTGCCCACAGGACGGGCTATCACTTCCAAACTCCCCGAAACTGCATGAACGGTGTGATCCATGTTCCATGGTTTTCGATTTATGCGATGTCACCCGCTTCAACTAAACCTAACTTAGGTTTCTGTCTACTGCCATACGCTCGGTCCGAATCTCCAACCCGAATGCGATGACCCGGCCGATTGGAATGGTAAGTTTTACAACCATTCCACGCTACATTAATCATATTTTGCCTCCATATGACTGAAATGAAATGAATTTTTTTTTTTATTTTTGGCGCAGGACCCACGCAGAGAATAGGAGCAACGTTGGCCTCTCTATCCTGGACCATCTATGCCGAACAGCATTCCGAAATCCATGGTGGTGCTCCTCGGAACTTTGACGTCCTAATCATCTTGTTCTCTGTCATTCATTTACTATTGCTGTCAATGTACGTTGCATGGTGTTGACACCTAAATTTTGACTTTTTAAAATTCATTTACTTAAGTACATAAAAAAATGAGAATTTGTTCTCACCAAAAATTAATTTTTTCATGCATTGCATATTTAATTTTTTGTTGGTCATGCATTTTATTATGGCTAACGACGGAGGATTTGAGCTTAAATTGAAAAACGATTGGATTGAGCGTGAGGGAGGTGTGCCGAAAGGCTTATGAAGTTTTGAACTTAAAAGAAATTTTTCCACAGGGACTGAATTGCAAATACATAAAACTTCAGGGATTGAATTGCAAATACATAAAATTTCAGGGGCTGAATTGCAAATACATAAAATTTTAGGGATAGTGGAGAAATAAGAAAGGAAGATGGAGAAGGGGAGATATAGAAGGGAAGATGGAGAAATTAGAAAGGAAGATAGAGAAGAGAAGATGGAGAAATTAGAAGGAAAGATGGAGAATGGAAGATGGAAAGATTAGAATGGAAGATGATGAATTAGAAGGGAAGATGGAGATAAAGAATGGAGGATGGTGGAATTAGAAGGGAAGATGGAGATAAAGAAGGGAAGATGATGGAATTAGAAGGGAAGATGAAGTTAGTGGAAAAATTAGAATGATAGATGAAAATAGAGAAAGGAAGATGGGGGAGTAGGCTATAAAAGGAGGAAGATTAGAGAGAAATAGAGAGGACTTGGGAGATTGAGGAAAAAAATTTGGAGAGATTTCAAGAGAAAAAATTTTGAGAGAGAAAAATTCACCGCAGTGGAATAAGCCTTGGCGACGTGACGAATTCATCTCCAACGAGCTCTAGGTGCATCAGCATGTGCAATTATCTGGTAACTCAATTTTTCGTGTTTAGATGACGAAATCTCGAAAATAAATATGCCGAACATTCGTAGATAACTTCGAGATCTTCGATTTGATATATTATGGCGTGAAAATGGACGTCGTTTGCTATGTCAAAAGGGTCCCGAAATGGAGAGTAGAAATATGGAAATATGGTGATCAGAACCTCAGATGGAATTTTTCTGATCTGACCTTTCATGCTAAATGATTTTCCATGGGTTATTCTAGACTTCGTTTCATAAAGACCTCTTCATGACATTTGTTCATAAGATCTTAATGCATAATGTATAAAAAATACAAAAATATTCATGCACGTTTCATATTTTTAATGCATTTAATGAAATAATGCAATTCTGTTGGCGTCCTTGAGTCTGAGTGTTTTTCTGTGCGTGGTCATATTGATTGGTAGTTATCTCATGTTTAGAGTCTTCTTTTGAAACTTCACAAAAAATGAAAGTTGTTCATTGGGGTCTTGTTTAGTATACTGGAAAGTTTGGTGCATTAATTTTGAGATTTGAGTGTCCATTTGAGCTTAATCCTGAAGTATGTCTGTTCTGTGAAATTTGTTTGTTTGCTGCTGAGCTCTCATGAAAAACCATTTTCTACACGAAAATGAATGTCTCTTCAGTAAGAATGTAAAACATGAAAGTTGTCAATGACACATTTTCCCATCCACATAAAAAATCTCAGAATTGTTGCGTACATTTCATTATTTCTTTTGTATTTTATGGTTACTACTTTCTCCCTAAGAATGTTCATGGACAGTATGATTTAATTCGTATTTTTTGTGTTAATGCATTGGAAAATGTAAAAAAATGGTCTCAATGAAGTTTAATTAGCACGTGTTAAAATTTCTTTGAGTTTTTGAATTGTCTTAACTCATTGGTGATTGTGCATGTTCGATTGGATAAGTTTATTATTTTCATTTGGCTTTCGGCCCGATGCTTTGAAGACTGGAGGATGACCGATGTCCATTCCGGTTCGTTTTGTTGTACTCCCGACCCACGAGGCTTGGCGACCGGTGTTTGACCGATGTCCATTCCGGTTCATTTTTGTTGTATTCCCGATCATGTCTCGGGTTTTATTTAATTAGTCTGTAATTATTCACCCGACGAGTTGCGGGTTTTATTTTCACTGTCCTTAGGGTAGTTTTACTTTACCTGCTCTCTCTTCACATCTTCGTTTGCTTTAGGTAATTTTGCATTCTTTATAATACATCGAAAAAATCTAAAAAAAATAATAAAAAGAAAACCAAAAAAAAATTGCACCTTTAAACCTCAAGTGAAAATTTATCAAAATTGCCAAGTTGAACATTTTCATGAAATTGGTACCGAAAGGGCGTTAATTGAAAAATTAGCGTAATCAAGTCCCCGAACTCATTAATCTCTGGTTCGTAGGAATAAAGTATTTCTCCCGATGCTTTATTTAGGTGTCTAATCAACCTACCCAAAATGATTAGTGGTGACTCCAAGATAAATCCTTCTTTTGATGAAATTGAACTTAAGCCACGATTTGGTAGAACTCGGGAGAGTTCGAGCTATGCTAGTTAATTCAATTTAATTAACATGGTAATCCATTAACTTTAAAAATTGGGAAACCGATTTTTTTAGGTCGCGACAGCTTGGCGACTCCGCTGGGGACTTGTTCTTAATTTTTGAAAAAATTTAAGAACCTAGAGGACTTAGGCCAGGAAAATTTCATGAAAATTCATTCGGTTTGACTTGGTTGGATTCTAATCTTTAGGTGTTAAATGGTTTTGCAGATAGGAGTTATAAAAGGTGACGTGTTTGGCTAACCCATTGTTTTCTAGGTTTGGTGTGTGGGAATTAGAATTTAAATTTTGCACATTTTCGAAGCGGTGTTTGCATTTAATTATTGTGCATGATTAATTGCTTTAGCACTACATCACACACGTCCTTGGCCGGACCTAGGCCACTAGTTTTTGGATGGTATTGTGATTTGGTTCTAGCGTTCGGCGTGAGATCACGTCGAAAGTTAGCCCAGATTCAATCCCGAACCTCTTTTCAAAAATGAGTTTAAAAGTTAGGCCTCAGGCTTGGTAAGATTATCAAAGCAGTGGTTTTAATTTTTAACTCGAGCAGCCGAAGTGGGAAGGCCCGGCTAATCCTGATTACGTCGTAGAGGATCACGGCTAATCTTGATTATGTGCGCGAGATTGTCGCCTTGCCATAAGTCTTTCGCTTCAATTTGTGGGCTTTTAGTGTAGATAGGCTAAGATTTAAACTCACAATTCATGTGCATGTCTATGCAATTTGCATGGTATTTTTTTTTTCAATGTGAAGTAAGTTCTCTAACTTCATCTTGCATTTATTCCATTTTGGGTCGGTCCATGACATTGTTAGATTGGTCGAATTTTTCAAGGAAATGCAATCCGATGAATTTCTCCCCATGTTCTAATTTACCTTTCTGTGTTGCACGATTTTTGTAAAATTCTATGGTCAAATTTTGGGCAAACACCCTTAATGAAAGTCGTAAGCAACATGATGATCTTCCACATATAAAAAAATCAGAACCAATGGACGTCATTTGCTTGGGACGAAGTTGGGCCAACCTCACGTTTTTCTAAATAGGTGAAAAATGCAAAGCATTCTCTCGAGCCTCTTCGACTCAATTTTGGATCCCGACCAAAGAATGAAAAATGTCTAATGGACTCTGATCTTGCACTTCAAAAATTTTCAGATAAATCCAATCAGTTTTCCATTTAATACAGAATTTGTGATCCAATGCAAAGCAGTCTGAAATTTTGGCAGTTTTCTAACCTCATCTTGTTTCATTAATAAGCACTGCTAAACAAGCTTTTTTGCTAGAAATCAAAACATGAAAGTTGGAGAATGGACTTTAAAGTATTGGCCTGAAAAAGTTTGGACCTTAACTCACATTGTTTATGGGCCTTTCGTTCATTAGACAGAAACTGGACGAATCAGCTTTCTGAACAAATTTTCTCCAAAGATGCATTAAACTGTATTGATCTGTACATGTTTTGGATAAAATCAAAACATGAAAGTTGTGCATAATCATCTTAGCCATGTGTCTGTAAATTTGGGCGTCATTTTGAGCACTTGTTGAATTTTCACGAATTTTTTGTCAAAAGTGGATGAATTGAAATCTTCTGAAATGGAATCCTGTCACTATATGTACACCATCACCTTTGCCCACGAGTTACACTCAGATGAGAAAGATTCTAGGCACATGTCATGGACCGACCTTTTTTTGATCACATACTCATTATTCCCTCTACTTTTACAGGGAATTATAGGTACCCCAGGCGGGAGCAAATTGGACTCGTTAGTGATAACAAACCAGGAATAATCATGAAGAATACAAAACGACAGAAAATTACCGATGTATAAGCCGATAACCCTGGGGGCAAGCGAAGAGATCAAACCTCCCGGAGACAGAATTGTGTCAATCAGTCAGCATGTATAAGTTATGTATTGTGATCAGGCGTGGGGGCATTCTTAATGTATTGGAGGGGCTCCTGTATTTTTGTTGAAAAAAGCGTAAACGGTGTAATCGAGAACCCATGAAGCGTGTATATTGATCCGACCCTGCAACGCCTTCTTGATTTAATCGACTAAAAGCTTGCTTTTTAACTCCTTCGGATTCGAACCACGTGGAGAATTTTGGTGGATCGGAGAATTATTATTGAGCATGGCCTACAGACGTTTCTCCCAATGCTACAGGCGACCGACACATTCAAGTGGACGCCGAAAGAGATAAGGCGTGAGTAAAGTAGGGCACGCAACAAGGGGCCGGGCTCATTATTAGCACATTGACCGAGTGGTTGCAGCTGTATTAATTTGAATGACCAGTCACGGGCCTCACTATGATCGGTGGGGGCTGCCACTGAATCCTTTTTCCGTGGTTTCGATATCATCATCAGAGAAAAGTAATGGGGGTCTCGCTTTTGTCTGTTAGATGATGGGCCATCATTTTACAGCCACCATCTGTCAAGATTAGATAAGATTGAGGCAATCCTACCAGTTGAAGTAGAAATACACTTCATACATATTCCTTCGGAGGTACAGTTGACAGTAGCGGACTGGATCCAGCAGAGGTAGATGACCTCGTCTTGTGAAGATTGCTGCCGACAGTCCCTCTTCCAGAAGAGAAGATTGCACCGAACAATTCATATGACGTCAAGAAAGTCCTCTCAGAAGGTGCTCTGATCCTAACCAAGTCGGATACTTGTATTGACTCTGATTTCGTGAGGAAACGAAGAGATGGCGCAAAGATAAAAATATAGACATGCGAAACATTCCTTTTATTCCATACATCAACAGGTTTTACAATAGCTCACCGGGGAGGAAAGGTAAAGCCAAACTGGGCCCTGATAACCATTACGAAAGAGCTCAACTGACTCTCCAAACAGTTGATGCTCTGGGTGCACCGGGCGCTCTCGGGATTAAGCTCCGCGAGTCTAAAGAAGAGGCGATCGCACTTCTCCTTAGCCTGGGCCATACTGGTCTCATAATACTCGACGGCAAACTCCAAGTCCGGGATCGCCGCCCTCTCGAAAGCAATGTCTGCCGTAATGTCATCAAGTCTCTCCTGCAGCCAACCGCATTTGCATCTCATCACAATATTGCCTGGCTCCTGTTCGCTGTAAGTTCGGACCAAGGCTAGACGGTTCACCAACTTTCCCCTCTCACGAATCAGCCACGAAAGCTGATCGTTGGCGAACTTGAGAGCCTTCTTGTGATTATCAGCCACAAATGTGACTGTTGCCAGACGCTCGTGCCGGTCTTGGTAACGAGCTTTCACGACGGCAGTCACAAGGACCGTCTCATAAGCGCGATTATAGGCAGCCAGGAAATTGATGAAGAGGGTCGAGAAGTTCCGATACTTCTTCCCCAGTTGGGTACCCTCAAGAGAAGCAGCGTCCACGGTCCTGAATAAACCGAGGATTTCAGCCTCAACGGTAGAGTTTTGGGCTATATGATGGTAACCTCTACCAAGAAGAATGTAGAGTCTCTCCTACCTAGCCAGGACTTCGGCGTAGAAGGTATGGTTAGGAGAATTGGCTATTTTTGAAAGTAGAAAGAAAGGGGGAGAGAGGTGAGGCAGATGAACGGAATGCGAAGATGGTAATCTGCTTTGAAGTAAATATTGATTTTATAGTGATGGTATCAACCAGTCAAGATTTCTCTTATCTACCATTCTCTATTAGGCACCACCCTCGTTAGCTCGAATTTCAGTTAGACAGCGACCTCGAGCCAAGCAAAATCCGACGTCTTTGCAGAAAAGCTGGATGAGACGCCACCACTTTGGAAAAGAAAGAATAAAAAAACGAGCTGAGTGGGAGACAAGGAAATTTTCGGCAGAAAGGGAGATACGACTCGTCCTTATCGGAGAACTCGCTCGTAAATCGACGGTGGAGACGACGACGGGAGCCCTACCACTATGAAAAGATGAGAAAAGACGAGCCAAGCAAGAGACACGCAGGAAAGATTGAGAAAGACAGAACTCTCGGGAGAGGCAATACAGATGCTAAGCCCACGCCAAATTTTAAAAGAGACATCCTCCTGATAATCTTCATCCATACTTTGAATAGAGTTTTAAAGCATACACGATTCAGAGTGAGTGAGAATACAAGAGAAGATAACAGATCTTGAGAAATCATCAACCAAATCGAAGATGTCTCAACCCAATACTCCCGAGAGTTATCGTTGCTTGCTGAATATGGGAGAGGAAGAGTTCGAAGCCTTGTTTGGGATCGAGCCCATGGAGCCTGGCCCTTCCGCCAACGACGTCCAAGATCTCAGTAAAGATAAGGACAATAACGGTAAGGGTCAAAAGAAGCGTTACCGTCGCCATACTAAGGAGCAAGTACAAAGGCTTGAGGATTTCTTCAGAACATGCCCTATGCCAGACGGCAAACAGAAAATGGAACTGAGTCAAGAGTTAGGACTTGAACCTTCGCAAATCAAGTTCTGGTTTCAAAATAGGCGAACCCGAATGAAGACTCGTCATGAGCACAACGAAGCCGAGTTTCTAAGAGTTGAAAATGAAAACCTTCGAGCGGAAAACAAGATGTATAAAGAGGCTTTTGATTCCGCCACCTGCCCCAACTGCAACAGCCTCCTCCTCGCCTTCGATGAAATGCATGATCTGAGGATCGAAAATGCACGTTTAAGAGGAGAGTTAGACCAGTTTATAACAGGATCGAGTTCTATTGGAAGAAGGTACAAAAGGACCAATGCTACTGGATCATCATCAATACCTCCTGAGGGAGAAGGGACAGATCACCACCAAGCGGACATTGACGATGATCTTTTCGCCATAATCAACCAGTTTGATATCGGTAAAGCATTGAAGCTGTGATGCACATGCTCAGCCAGTGACCACCAGACCTTTAACATGGCCGACGCGTACCTAGTCCGGAATGGAGCCAGCTGATTATGGAAAAGCCTGCATATGGGGAAGAAAAATCAATCCGGAATGAATGAATATGCTTTATCTTGCGCGGGATGTTGTCTTCTTTTATGAATGTCTAGAATTGGCGTGAAAGCAAGAAGTAATCATTTTCCTTTCCCCAATTAAATGCTCGAATCTGGCACCACACCAAACTCATAGTGAATTTATTGCGAGTAAAAAGCCGCGCGAACTAGAAGGGTAAAGCAGTATCGTTTCAATTTACCCTCAGTTGTCCCGATTCTAAATTAGATCCCTTCTGTTTACAGGAATTTGCGAATTGATCCGAAAATACAGTCGTACCCAAAAATGAAATTCCCCGATTAAACAAAACTTTGGGCAAATAGATTCGTGGACATCGCCACAGAATGGACGGCTTCAAATGAGGAATATGTGAACGAAAGACCCAAACAATCTCAAAGAAGGGTAATTCTGTATCGTTCTAATTTGCTCATACTCGTCTCGAGTTCTGAATTATTTTATTCCATTCTTAATAGGGTTTGTAAACCGCCCCGAAAAATACAGTGACCTGGAATTACCCAGTACAATACAACAACACCGTGTCATCTTAAGGATTGACTCTTAAAAGGAACCTCCATGAGCGCCTACGGTCTTGTGGACCAGATGGCATGGGGAATGACAGTGGTCCGAGACGTTTCGAGTTCGATCCCCAGGGTTGGGGAATATTGTAAATGTTGTAAATAAATAACACACTTTTTGCACATTTCTTTTTTGCAGAAAGAAACAAGAATACTCGATGAACGAGACCGAAGTCAATACTTTGCCACAACATTGGTTCTGATGTTGAAGTGTCCAACGAAGGTCGAGAGAAACTCAACCCAGTAAAACTGGTAAAATGATCGTACAAGGCATTCAAGACAGAGGGAAACGTTTACACTAACATGTCGAAGGAGACAACCCCCAGGGGCAATTCAAATTCTCCCATCCTTGAGAATTTTCTTCCATACTTGCACATTCTGCAAATACGCGTGATGCAAAAAAAAATCTTCACATCTGCATTGTGTTTACACATTCCATGATTTATGCATGACTATTCTGCATGTTTAATTTGCCAAATCTAAGACGCAATTCCAGATGTCGCCCACTTGACGGACATACAATTTGGTCCAAATGAATGGACTTCTTCAATTCAAGTCCACAAGAAGTACATACAAGGGTAAAGCAGTATCGTTCCAAATTTTTTCAGAATATGAAGAATATATACTGACGCATTTCCTTTCATTTTTGCAGGGGTCATCACTGTGCCAGATATGTAAGTATCCCTTCCCCTTAAAACTCAATAAAATCCAAAGAAAAATCTTGGAATTCTCAAAGCAGGCGCCAAAGTTTCTGCAACTCATTCACATGGACAAAGACAACTCATGATCCCCAGAGTCTTCTTGCATGCTTGCATGACTTGTTCATCAAGATTTTCACAAAAAAATCTCATGAGTTATTTGATATCGATCGATAAAGGCAAATCTTTACTTCACCGACCCTTTGGCCATGCGACATCAGCTAAAGGAACACCGGGCAAATAGAAGAAGTCCTTGTCCACCAAATTCCCAAAATCAAACTCCCAGCTAAGGCATGTACGGGGGCAATTTTGGATTCTACCAAAACCTGGCCTGATTGAGAACAAAGCAAACTGATACGAGCTCCAACTTGGAAGAAAGAGAAATGTCCTATCTCTTTATCATATGTCTTTCAAAGTAATACCCAATTTTCTTCTTGCAGGTGCCAAGCTAGAGGACATGCCTTTGATTGCTACTACTGAAGCAAGTCAAAACCAGAGCTTCCCAATATTCGTTCACTCCATCATTTTAAGACCCTATTCATGCACATTCTTTTTATGCAGGGTCAATTGTGGGAACGAGTAATCAACAAGAGTTCAAATTCAAATCCCCAGCAATGACTATGTCTGGGGCAATTCTCAATTTTGGCAAAAGCCATGATCACCTGATGTGATCCATCCTGATGGAAATAAGGCAAACAAGGGCATTCGACCAACCATGTTGGTCTTCGCCATATCACAACTAGAGCGAACATATTCTGGGGCAAACATGAGAATGAGCTCGTCCTCGACTCAAACTCGTTTGATCCGCTCGCATGCCTTGGGGCAACTTAGATTCCCCTTCATCTGTTTTTGAGAAGCATGGCAATTCTGATTAATTGCCACATCTGTCTGGTTGAAAAAATGCTTGCACATTGTGTGGTTCACACATGATTGTTCTTCATGATTAATTTACCAACTTTGAATAAGGAACGTAAATTACATATGATGCATCGGATGGACAGAATGGGGCATGACAGGATGATGAAAGACAAACCATTCCCATACACGTCCCGCAGTCTAATCCCTAGTGAGATGAGCGGTAGTTAGGATCCGCATTCCTCGAAGCGATGGGTTTTCTCGCAAAAGGTACGATAGCCGAAGTGACAGAGGCATCCAATTCTCTATCCAAACACTATAGGTGTCCATTGCAAACCTTTTTGAGCGGCGGTTTCATTTTCTCAACCCTGTCAAGAACCACCCCACATTGGGGCAAGACGAGGTAATTCCAACAGCGGCATGAGATAAATGGTTAGAAATTCTCTTGCTCAGACCAGCATCAATCTTCGGGTGTTTCTTTACATTGAACTCGAACTTTAATTCAAGTGCCTTAGGATGATGAAGAACATTCATTTCTCTATCCTATACACTACATCCATCGTACAGCCCAATTGAGCCTGTATATTCATTTCTCAAGCCCATATTGGTGATCATTGCTCATTTCAAAGCAAAGATAACGCCTTCCCCCCAAGGAGCAGAACTGAAGATAATTGGGCCAATAGAGAATTCTCGAATGAGCCCATTTCATATGCTAGACTTTTCATGTAATGTCTAGTATCACCTTTTGAAAATCATCTTGTTGCTAAAATTCAAAGTCACAAGATTGTCAAAGAGAAAAAGAAAAAATGTAGCCTAAAGAAAATGGGCCTGCTCCCAAACAAAAGGAGTCGAGAATAAGAAAAGCAAAGGCTACTCCACAGAATCTCGAGCAGAAAAAGCAAAGTGCCTATCAAAAGCAAGGCCAGTGCCCATACATCTGTAATGAATTTCTGACTTCGAGCATGCATTTTGAATTCCCGAAAAAGGATGCCCAAAGAAGTCAGTTTGCAAAGTGTAAAAGAACTACCACCCCTCAGCCAATGGTGGTATTCATTGAAGACAAATTCAGGAAGGTCAAAGATCGGTGACAAGACTGCAATGATCACCGGCACCAAGCTCTTCTCATATATTTTTCTAAGCCAAAACGAGCCTTTTCGTTTCTCAGTTCCCAAATCCTAACCTACGTTACAACCCTTCAAAGCCTCTTCTGATTAGGGCATATGAATTAACGTAGAGTTGAATGATTTTAAGCATCGCTCGAAGAAGTTCGAGCAAAATTATTTCTCTCTCATTTTTGCAGGGTTCTTGACTTGTAAACTCGAAGCAGATGATGAAGATGTCTTTCAAAAAAGCCTTGACTCCACAGAAGTCCCATTTGGTAAACTATTGACCTAGCCTATATTACGGTCCCAATCAAGACCTCCAGATCGGCTTGGTCGTACCAATTGCAAGATTACTCAAACCCTTGTTGAATGCGATGACGGTAAGATTGAGTGATTTCTCTTGAATCCTGCAAATCAGGAGAAACAGCTTTTCTCGAGAGTAGGAGAAAGCCCTTTCAGACTAAAGTCCCCCATTCAAAGTACATTCGATGTATTCACAATGTAATAACCTCCTTGAACAGAATTGGTGATGCAAACTTGACAGAATAGTTTTGCATAAATCCACCAAGTGAATTTCAACATACATGCCTGTACATGTTACATCTAACATTGTCTGTGCACATGCATTCCTGATATTCAAACTACCTCATGAGGTCTTGAAATTCATCCAAGGATGATTGAGTGAACAAGCCGTGTTGGCAAGTGCCCACCTAGCAAGCTTCCAAGCTCCCAGGTAAGTATATCTTCAACCTGAGCCTTCTGATGATTGTTAAGGCACTCAAATCTGTTGCGACACATACAGTCATTCAAATATTCACCTTCTTCAGTGAAGCGTGATTTTTATGAAATACATGTCGCATTAGCATTGATTTGGTCTATGCGCGTAATTTTGCTTCAAGAGAATAAGTAGGTATGATGCAGTCAGCCTGTCTACTCCTTGACCATTCGTTCAGAAGACCCAGGTAAGTTTTCTGAACCCATTTTTGAATATCTTGTGTTTACACTGACAAGGCTTGTGTAGCACACCCTCTTGATGTGGTCACCGCCCTGTGAGATTGGCAGCATATCTCCCTTTCAGATCATCAAGGACTAGCTCTAATGATCTTGAAAGAAATCTACCTCTCAACTACCCAAAAAAACCCAGGTAAGTTTTCTGAACCCTTTTCAAAATCGCTAGCTTTGAGTTTGCACCAATGAGAAAACACACTCCTTAATTTCATCCAGTTCATAATCGACATACTCTTGTGATCTGCATGAAACATTTGTTCGAACCATGATCGACATGCTCTCGTGGTCTCGACAAATTTTATCAAAATCATAATCGACATACTCTTGTGATTTTGGTACCCTATCAAGTTCATGATCGACATGCTCTCATGTTCTTGATCTTATCCATCCAGTTCATAATTGACATGCTCTTGTGTCTGGATGCTTGTGCGAACCATGATCAACATACTCTCGTGGTCTCGACAAATTTTATCAAAAACCATAATCGACATGCTCTTATGGTTTTGATACCCTTTCAGATCATAAAGGACCAGCTCTAATGATTTTGAAAGAAACTATGTGACTCCACTCAAAGAGATGCAGTGGACGCATCCCCTTACAGATCTTGCGCTTTCTCGCGTCAGGGGGAAACCTCTGGTAACGGATAGGCACCAGTACCTTAAGATTCTTGCATCCACAAAATGCCTGGAGCTTAAGGGAATCACCAGCATTATGAAGTGTCTGGTAAGACCGACATTTTATATGCGATCCATGTGCAGGTTTTTTTAATCCGTTTCCTCGGAGCAGAGAAATCTTAACACATGTTATTTACAGTCCTGCACATCATGCATCATTGCACTTGCATATAAAATAGGATTAAAACTCCCCCACAAAAAAAATCATCATCATTCATTTGCATTGTCAAAATTTAAGTTCAATTTTGTCTTTGAGCGAAACCTCTACGAGTCTCCGCTCAAAGAGGGGCAGCTGTTGACACCTAAATTTTGACTTTTTAAAATTCATTTACTTAAGTACATAAAAAAATGAGAATTTTTTCTCACCAAAAATTAATTTTTTCATGCATTGCATATTTAATTTTTTGTCGGTCATGCATTTTATTATGGCTAACGACGGAGGATTTGAGCTTAAATTGACAAACGATTGGATTGAGCGTGAGGGAGGTGTGCCGAAAGGCTTATGAAGTTTTGAACTTAAAAAGAAATTTTTCCATAGGGACTGAATTGCAAATACATAAAACTTCAGGGACTAAATTGCAAATACATAAAATTTCAGGGGCTGAATTGCAAATACATAAAATTTTAGGGATAGTGGAGAAATAAGAAAGGAAGATGGAGAATGGGAGATATAGAAGGGAAGATGGAGAAGGGAAGATGGAGAAATTAGAAGAAAAGATGGAGAATGGAAGATGGTAGAATTAGAAGGGAAGATGAAGAATTAGAATGAGAGATGGAAAGATTAGAATGGAAGATGGTGAATTAGAAGGGAAGATGGAGATAAAGAATGGAGGATGGTGGAATTAGAAGGGAAGATGGAGATAAAGAAGGGAAGATGATGGAATTAGAAGGGAAGATGAAGTTAGTGGAAAAATTAGAATGATAAATGAAGATAGAGAAAGGAAGATGGGGGAGTAGGCTATAAAAGGAGGAAGATTAGAGAGAAATAGGAGGACTTTGGAGATTGAAAAAAAATTTGGAGAGATTTCAAGAGAAAAAATTTTGAGAGAGAAAAATTCGCCGCCGTGGAACAAGCCTTGGCGACGCAACAGATTCATCTCCAACGAGGTCTAGGCGCATCAGCATGTGCAATTATCTGGTAACTCAATTTTTCGTGTTTAGATGACGAAATATCGAAAACAAATATACTGAACATTCGTAGATGACTTCGAGATCTTCGATTTGATATATTATGGCGTGAAAATGGACGTCGTTTGCTATGTCAAAAGGGTCCCGAAATGGAGAGAAGAAATCTGGAAATATGGTAATCAGAACCTCAGATGGAATTTTTCTGATCTGACCTTTCATGCTAAATGATTTTCCATGGGTTATTATAGACTTCGTTTCATAAAGACCTCTTCATGACATTTGTTCATAAGATCTTAATGCATAATGTATAAAAAATACAAAAATATTCATGCACGTTTCATATTTTTAATGCATTTAATGAAATAATGCAATTCTGTTGGCGTCCTTGAGTCTGAGTGTTTTTCTGTGCGTGGTCATATTGATTGGTAGTTATCTCATGTTTAGAGTCTTCTTTTGAAACTTCACAAAAAATGAAAGTTGTTCATTGGGGTCTTGTTTAGCAGACTGGAAATTTTGGTGCATTAATTTTGATATTTGAGTGTCCATTTGAGCTTAATCCTGAAGTATGTCTGTTCTGTGAAATTTGTTTGTTTACTGCTGAGCTCTCATGAAAGACCATTTTCTACACGAAAATGAATGTCTCTTCAGTAAGAATGTAAAACATGAAAGTTGTCAACGACACATTTTCCCATCCACATAAAAAATCTCAGAATTTTTTCATACATTTTATTATTTCTTTTGTATTTTATGGTTACTACTTTCTCCCTAAGAATGTTCATGGATAATATGATTTAATTCGTATTTTTTGTGTTAATGCATTGGAAAATGTAAAAAATGGTCTCAATGAAGTTTAATCAGCACGTGTTAAAATTTGTTTGAGTTTTTGAATTGTCTTAACTCATTGGTGATTGTGCACGTTCGATTGGATAAGTTTATTATTTTCATTTGGCTTTCGGCCCGATGCTTTGAAGACTGAAGGATGACCGATGTCTATTCCGGTCCGTTTTGTTGTACTCCCGACCCACGAGGCTTGGCGACCGGTGTTTGACCGATGTCCATTCCGGTCCATTTTTGTTGTATTCCCGATCATGTCTCGGGTTTTATTTAATTGGTCTGTAATTATTCACCCGACGAGTTGTGGGTTTTATTTTCACTGTCCTTAGGGTAGTTTTACTTTACCTGCTCTCTCTTCACATCTTCGTTTGCTTTAGGTGATTTTGCATTCTTTATAATACATCGAAAAAATCTAAAAAAAATCATAAAAAGAAAACCCAAAAAAAATTGCACCTTTGAACCTCAAGTGAAAATTTATCAAAATTGCCAAGTTGAACATTTTCATGAAATTGGTACCGAAAGGGCGTTAATTGAAAAATTAGCGTAATCAAGTCCCCGAACTCATTAATCTCTGGTTCGTAGGAATAAAGTATTTCTCCCGATACTTTATTTAGGTGTCTAATCAACCTACCCAAAATGATTAGTGGCGACTCCAAGATAAATCCTTCTTTTGATGAAATTGAACCTAAGTCACGATTTGGTAGAACTCGGGAGAGTTCGAGCTATGCTAGTTAATTCAATTTAATTAACATGGTAATCCATTAACTTTAAAAATTGGGAAACCGATTTTTAGGTCGCGACACATGGCTAATGCTAATAATTTAATCACTAACCTATATGCAAGAGAGATTATATAATGCCTTCTAACATGCAAAATAATGTCTAGAACAGTTCAAGATTGCATCAAGAACGTACAAATGCACGAGATCAATCAAGAACATGCGATGACTTCGAGAACCATTCAATATTTATATTTAAAAAAAAAACATGTTAAGGCATTCAAGATTTATTTAGAACACGCAAGATTAGCAGGATTCGAAATTGTTATAAAAAGGCGACCCTAATATAGCATGGCCATGTTGCGATCATGTGAAATAAAGCGAATCTTGACTGATGGCGTAATCATAAAGATCTGTGCTTGATAACAAAGAAACATTCTTGATATTAATGATGCGCGAAAGACTCATTTTTTACACAAATTGCGAATTCTTGATAGTAACTACGTGTAACATATGAACAAAATAATTGATGGTCCGATATTTGAAGATCGGATTCCTCATGCATGAAGTATGCAATGCATGATGCGAGATTGTCCTAAGCAAAATAAAGGTTATCCTACGGCATTGCAATCAATGTACCATAGCATGAGTTGGCATAAATTAAAACCCAAGCATCGTCAAGTCAAAGCAATTCTAATCCTATTAGGACTCGAACACCATACACCAAGGGACCACCAAAGAGGAAAGCGCCGGTAGAGATCACGGTGGGGGGGACACAAGCGCAACAATATAGCGGATTGACGGAAAGATGGAGGGACAACATGGACAGTTTGTGCTCACCTTGGGGACTACCAGAGCCGCTGTTGGATATGTGGAACTTGAGATTTCAAGAAATGGCAGATCGATTCACTTTATCAATAAGCGAGCAAATCTGTGTCTATTTAATAGAAGGTTATTAGATCAAATGACATAGGCGGTGACTTGGTTAAGGGAACCTATCAGAGCCGTAGCGAAAGCGAGTCTTCATAGGGCAATCGTCACTACTTATAGGCCATTGAGGATGGAGCGATAGAAGTTTTGAGAATTCAAGAGAATGTCACGGCATATTGATTTGAACCCATAAGCGGGACTATCACCCCATAGCATGTTCCCACTAGATCATCTTATTTTTATTTCTAGAACCGAGAGATCTGTCAAGATCCTCAATCTTGTTCGATCCAATATGATAATGTGATCAAAGACAAAATCAAGATACATAAAGGATTTGTAATGGAGATTTGATATGTAAATTGTTAATCGATGGAGGAATAATATTACCATTTTTGTTCAATAAGATACCAAAGTGGATGATTATTTTTTGATAATAGTAGATAGAAATAGCACTCTTAAGGAGTCCTATTCCGATTGAAGAGCTCCTTGAATCCTCGGACTGAAGAGAGTCGTCAACCGAGAGTGCCCCAAAGAGAGATTTGAGAGGATAATTCACTTTCCTTTGGGGGATTAAGACTTAAGAGAATGTATGATCATCTTCATTCCCATGCGACCAAATTTTCAAGAGAGAAAATGCAATCTGCTCTCCAAGTGTTGTCCCAAAATTCACTAACCCAAGTCGGAATTCCCCATTTGCAATGTACTTGACGAACTCGGTTAGAATGGGTGGGTGACCCAAATTTGAATACGGCCTTGTTCATATGGGCTTGGTCTTGATAATTTAAGTAAAATTAGGGCAATGTCCTTCCATCTATACTAAAGTCCATTTAACATATTGGGCTAATTCTAGAGTAATTCATGACCAAACTAGTTAAATAAAAGGGATATGTTCACCACGAGTCCTAAAACTTGCTATCAAAATGTAATTGAGTCCTAAAACTTGCAAAAAGTGTAATTAAGTCTTAAAACTTATCAAGTTGGGTCAATTGAGTACTTCCGTTAAGTCCTTCAAACATGGCTAACGGAAAAAGCTGACATGGCATATTTTAATAATTTCTCTGTCTTGTGTGGCAAATTAACTTGCCCAACTTATCCACATTAGCAAAACTACAGTGTATTAGTTACGTTTCTTTTCCTTCTCCAACCCAAAACGACATCTTCTTCAACGCCATCTCCTTCAGGAGTGAACCCTAAAGTTGAAGACGATGCCTAAAGCTCTTCGATGCCTTGGAAGCTTGGCATCCCGCAGAAGCATCTCAACAGTGGATCTAACGTAGACGATGGCAGCTTCGATGGTGACTGTTTCCAATCACCTGTCCTCCTTGCCTTCTTCATCTGTGTTATCCCTAAAACCCCAAATCAAGTCGACGATGTAGCATCCCTCAAGAGTCTCAATAGAGGTTTGTCCATGTGAACCTTAAAACATTCCTCCTCCTTGCACAGGTATCACTTGTTTCCTCCATCTTCGTATCGCTTTATGTTTGCTTGTGTTTTCGATGGCAGAGGTTTCTCGCAATTTACTACATTTCATGTGTGAACCCCACAATTTTGATTACGTATCGCTGATGTTTTCTGGCTGTTTGGACATCCTGAAGATGGATGAATTAGGAGGCCAATATGGTTTTTGATTTTTAGAAGTATAATGTGTTTTGTCATAATGGGTCTAATGCGTTTGTGGTTTCTCCCGCTCCCAAACTTGACCACAATGCTTGAATACGAACTGTGTGTTTTGTTTCCCTTGGCCTTGGCTCCTGAAAGGGATTTGAGTCTGTTTTATTTGTTAACAGCATTGGAGCATTTTTTTTTCAAAATTTGAATATGAAGGAGGGCTCACTAACTTAGAAAGACTTCACATGTTGGAACCATTCCTGTGTGTTTGGATATAAATCTTTCTGCAAAGCAAGAGCTGTAAGGAATTTCTCTTTTCAAGAGCAGGTACCCATTAGTGCAAGATGTATCAAAATACACCTTCATTATTAGATATCTTACTTCATTTGTGAGTGGGAAAAAGTACTAGAAGAGGGTATCGTGTAAAGCGAGTGGTAGAGTCGTTAATTGACTACATTTGATTCATATTCACTTTCGAGTCGATAGAAATGGTCTCAACATTGTGATATTATTATATAATTTTTACAAACATTTTATGGCAACATAAATGGGTTGTAGGTTTTTCTACTAAAAAAATTCAATAAAGTAACCTGCCTCTATTATTCCACATTGTAGATTTTGTTGGTTTGCAGCCTATATATGCTTTCTTAATATGATGACAAGAAGAATGAGGACACCAGCATCTAAATCAATTGGTGTAACTCCTAATGAGGTCGAGTTAGCACTAACCTACTATTGTGGTCTTCGATCACCAATTCTTACTACAAAAACAAGGAAAAATGCTGGAAGAAAGTTTTATGGATGTGCTAAGTTTGATTATCTAGGTTACTACAATTTTTTCATGTGGTTTGACCCGAAGATACTGAATGGAGCGAGGGACATGATAGTCGATCTTCTTAAAAGAAATCAAGCACTACGTGAATCAAGCCAATCGAGATACGACGAGGTTGATGTGAGCTCATGGATCACTAAAATGAAGACAAAAAAGGCAGAAAATAAACATTTAAAGGAGGAGCTTGCACGAGTGAAGCAACAAAATATGCTATAGCCATTAGCATTATTTCTATGCATATGTTGCATCATCAGGTTAGTTGTATGTAATGTGAAAGTTAGTAGAAAGTTTCTAAGTCTTCTATAGTATCCCATGTATAAGTCTGTAAGATTGGTTGTGATTATGTCACGCCCTAAACCCATGAGCCACGCGACATCCCTATCATACTTATATGATCAATTGGTCTACAACCACGATGGCTCAAGAAACTCGTTGTAACCAAACAACCTTAGAGTTCCTTAGGCAACGAAAACGAGCTCATTCACTCTCATACACAAAATAAAAGGGGCAAATAGAGAGACAGACAGATTAATTCAATAAACCACGCTTTATATTACATCACACTTACATACACAAGTCTGAAACGATATCAAAATATTTACATTTTAAAACTTGAGTCATCCCACAACATCCCATTACTCGACCTTTAATAAAAAGGGACTAAGTCGGCAATTTTCCTCCCACTGATGATACTCGCATATCTCTCGCTATAAAACTCCTATCGACAAGCTACGCCCTTCAACCTACACTCCTTAATCATCACATGTCCCTCCATTGGTCGTTCCACTCTCTTCTGATGATGCTGGTTTCTCAGGTGCTCCTCTTCCTCAGTCGACAGTGGTTCGCTCTCCTTTCCATCATCAGATTCTATCAAAACATTCACGGGATCATCATTATCAGACTCAACTTCTTGCACATCCTCACTCATCACTTCACCTTCATCAGTCACATGGTCTCTGGCCGGATCTCACAAAACTCCAATCTCAGCGGGAACTTCCTAACCTTGTAGTGGACCATGCCAAATATTCGCTAAATTGAACAATCATACCACATACAGGTGTGATTACCATTGTCTACCTCCTATCGACCCAGACGGTGCTCTTGTACCTAACATACCTTTCTCCATTAGGACTAGAAAATGATTGCGAATCCCTATCAATGCTCCTACGGATCCCTTATCTACCGGGATTGCATTCATTGCGAGGGTTGGGATTCTGAAAGCATGAAAATCACCTATGAGAACAAATCTCAGCAAGCTAACCTCTAATCCCCTCCCCAGGACGCCAAACAAACCCAGACCAAACTTTCAGGTCCTAACTTAGGTACTCAAAATTACTAAGCCAGATTTGATTACCTCGAAACAATTCAAATTTAAAAAAACTCGTCACAAAGTGGCTAAGCATGTAAACCGTTTATAACAGGTCCAATCTAGGACCACACAAAATTCAGATAACACAAAAGTAACACAACCAGTTAATGGCTCAATAAATGCAATTAAACCTTCTCTTAAGACACGTCCAATTTAGAGCGATCATAGTAATCACTCATACATGTATGCTTAATCTAGGGCCTCCACTTGAAGGCCAATTTGTCCAGCGTCATATAGGCGCATCAAGTTCGACCCACATCGTAGACGCCCTAAATCTGTGCCTCAACCCACGTATGAGACGCCTCAAGTTGGCACCTTATCGCTCCAGCTACCCCGCGTCAAACGTATCAGGGGGCACTATACCTCAACCCGTGTCATATAGGCACATCAAATCGGCACATTTATCTCTCCAATTTTCCGTATCTTATAGACATCTCAAGGTCATCATCCATGGCTACATTTTATGTCGGTGGTTACATATTACGCCAAGTGACATCATGGCTACATATTCGCCAAGTCACAGATGATATGCAATCAAACATACAAAAACCGTCGCACTCGCCTTTCAGGCAATAAAATCTTTCAAATTCATTTGGACAGAAATCATCGGCTAAGTACGTTAGGCCACATTTTAAATACGAGTCCAAATATTCAATTCATGTATCCGATCAAATAGCTAAGCCAATCAACTCATTTTACAGCGTCTTTCAGGCAATAAAATCATTTAAATTCATTTAAACAGAAATCATCGACCAAGTACGTTAGGCAACATTTCAAATACGAATCCAAATATTCAGTCCACATATCTGACCAAATGGCTAAGTCAATCAACTCATTTTACGAACCCAAATTATCATATTTTTATATAAAAAAAATGTCCACATTAAAAATCGAAGTCATCAAATCAATATACATGGACCCACAAGACTTGTCATTCTCAAATCATACTTAAACATGGATGCTCATGAATAGTACATAGGGTTCGTGAATAGTGATTTCAAATTACTATTTGGCCCGTTTTTGTAGAAAATGCTCCAAAAACCCATTTTTTGGTACTCGATCATCGCGGAACCCACATCACCCATCCATATCAACCTCTATTAAAAAACGACAGCAACATTTCAAGCTTAATCAATCCATCATAGCCCACCATAGATTCGGTTGTCTCAAATAAACACCAATTCTATAAAATTTTCTAAATCGATTTACCACGAATCGGTCCCTAGTGCTTATCCATCACATGCCCAACATCATGAGTGAAGTCTAGAGGTTTAACTTACCTAAACAAAGTTGAAACAGGGCTGAGGATGTGGCTAAGAAGAGGTGGTGATCAGCGGTGCACGGCAGCGGCAACGACGACGATGACGAATTCCAATGGATTTAGTCCAAATCGGAGTTGATCAAAGACTAAAATGAGGTCAAATTGAGCTAGAAAACAAGTTTATGATATTAATATCAGTTCTAGGGATAGCCAAGATTGATATATATATCAACGAGAACCAAAACCAAAAATCTAGAAATCTGAGACAGATTTGTCGACCGAAATGAAACAGCTTGAACGGAGACTCAAATGACATCGGATTGGAGTAAAACAAAGTTCTATGAACTCATCTCCAATAGAAATAAGTCATATTAAAAAATCACAAAAATCTAATGGTCGAATTTTCGTCGACGGCCAATAAAAGTAGGCAGCAGAGGTGGCAACAGCAAAGAGAGAGAGAGAGAGAGAGGTCGTGAGCTTAAGGAAAGAGAGAGAGTGGTTTGACTAGTTAAATGAGAAAAGAAAGAGAGAGCAGATTTATTGACTTTAAGGCTCAATTACTGAAGTTACTATTCATCGAAAATGACATAAAGCTGAACAAATCGACTGATTTTTGGACTATCAGTGAATTTTCAGTTTGATGGGAGATTGGATCTCAATAATATTGGTCAAAGGTTCAAATTGGTCGAAAAGATAACCGACAAGACATTTCTTGAAATTCGTGAAATTTCAGAACCGGTAGGGGCTCAATCGGTGCTAATTTGGCTCAACCGCGATCGAAAAAGACTCAGGATTTCGTCGTACATTTTTCTAGCCTCGCTAAAAATATTCCTACCCTCATACCATAGATTCTAGCTCAAACCAGGGGTAAGATAGAAATTTTCAATTTTTTCCCTTTTTCACTTGACATTTCGAGATCAATCTACCCATTTCACGCCTTCATAGGCAATGTCCAAATTCACTACTGTGACACTCATAAAAGTCGATTGTCCTATTTTGGAACTGAATTCGTGGCCTCATTCATAAGATGACAACTTTAAATAAATTATCAAACTAACATGTAGCTTTTAAGAGTCATGCATATCGACTATTTGGTCCACACGTTTATATTCCTAGCTAGCCTTTGTCTTTCAGTTAGTTATCCCGAAATGATCAGTTTCAAGTGAAATCCATTTATAGCGCCTCTATGGAATAGCCATTCTATATTCAAATTTCGAAAAGGGGTCGAAATTCAAAATGTCACAAATTAAGATGAATATGTACTATTGTAAATGTTGTCAAGTTGTATAACTTGTAGTTAGAGACTAACTTATTTCAATATCATTTAAATGCTTTTGCTTTTTTCTATTCAATCACTGGACCATTGCAAATAATTACAACTCCAGACTTTCTTTTTTGGACTATTACAGGAGAAAAAATTGCTAACCATCAAATAATATGCACAATCACTTGATACTCAAAGAAATGGAATAGTACCTTTCAGATTTCGTAACTAATACAAGTTCCAATGCTTTTTTCATTTTCTTTCCAACAACATGTGCTGGATGCTAAATTTTGCAATAGGCATGTTCAAATTTCACAAAATACAAGTAGGCATGTTCAAATTTTTTGTAGCAACCGCCGTAAGCCAAAACATTGCAATGGCGACATGCAATCTAAAACAAAGTAAGAGCTGCGTAAAGTGCAAGATACGAAAAATCAGCTCGCAACTAACATAAAAAAAAACTATATTCAACAAATACATCAATCCAAATCTATGGTCTCTGATGCTCTAGATAATTCAGCATTCACTTGATTCACTTGGTTCATTGTTGCATATGATGTACCTCCTGTGACATTCTTCCAAGCAAGCTTTCGAGGAGCTATTGTAGCATGAGATGACTAAGGTCGATAACTCACTTGGGATTATGATAGTGTCTTTGGCTTTATAGCAACATGCTTTCAAGGAATTCTTAATGGCTGGGGCTTGGAACTCTTCTGAGATTGTGATGGTTCTTGGGAACTCGTATGGGGTTGAGATAGTGCTTGGGAACTCACTTGAGGTTGAGATGGTACTTTTGGCTACATAGCAACATGCTTTGGAGGATAAGTTATTAATGATTGAGGTTGTTCACTTGCTTCAGGATGTGCCTTTGCCATTGAACCTCCTGAAACTACTCCTTTGTCTGGTAGTTTCAATACTCTTGCACCAGTTGTGCTAGGCTACATAAGAATGGGCATGTTTTAGCTCAAGAATGTGGTCAATTACTATTATAAAATGTGAAAATGTTACTCACATTGATGATTTGAAGGTTTGTCCTAGGATTTGTGTAAACACCATAACCCACCATTTTTTTCTTCTTCGATTTGAAGCTGATTGTCCTTGGAGGTGATTGTGCTAACATCATTCCCATTTCAATTGCAGGTCTTTTAAACTAAAAAAATGAAAACATTGAGCCTGAGAATGTAGTCAAAATATGAATGCATGGGGATTGAGGTGTTACTAACTAGGATTTTTTTAGGTTTATCTCGAGATATAGCACTAGCTTGAGCACAAAAAATTCCTTGTCGTTTATCAAAATTCGCTTCAGCAAAAGCATTCACTTATCCATTACATGCTCTTACACTAGCACTAGCCTTGCATCCCCTTATATTTGCACTAGATTGAGCAAAAGCATTAACCCGCCCACAATTATCTTGCATAGTTGCACTGGCTTTTACTGAAGAACTTGCTGAAGTAGTGGTCTGGCCTTTGGATCCTCCTTTAGCTGCATTTGTTATTGTTGTAGCTTTAGCCTGAACATATGCTTATCATCATTAAGCTGAAACCTTCATATTTAAAACTCACAATACATGATTGCACAACAACTTTCTTGTCTTTTTTCGAGCATCGGTCCAACGGAACTAGCCTAAGATTGAGTATAAACTTAAGCATTGGCCTAAGAAGCACATAGCAAGCATTAATTGAGAACATATTAAGACAACAAGTTTAGAATCTATACGTTCAATTAATTGAAGAAATACCTTTTTTAGAGGACGTCCCTTACAATTATGTCCAACTACATTGCAAGTAGAGCAAGTCATTCGCTTACCCTCTTTATCCTGTCACCTCTTACAAGCTCGATTAGTTGCCTTCTTCGGTTCCTCTTTGGTTTACCAGGCATCATTTTAATTGGTGGAGGTTGATGAGCTTCTTTATTGGTTTTCTCCCAGAATTTCTCTACTCTTACAGTAGGCATTACGAATTGATAAGCACTTAGGTATCTATCCTTGCTGAAGAACTCATCTAGGTAGTCGCCTGGGTCATATTTCTTGTAGTGTATTGCACAAATGCATGGCAACATGGAATTCCACTAACTTCTCAAGCTCTACAAAAACAAGCCTTCAAATTCAAGTTAACAACATATTTATCTCTACCTTCCATAATCTCAAATTCTTCATCTCCATTCCACATCAAATATTAATACCTACTAGTAGTTGTCTAAATAACTTATGCATAATCCTTGAATCATGATTTCTTATCCACTTAGTATAGTATCCCTCCGAGTGTGCATTTTATTCATAACCATGATTCTAATATCCCCTAGCATACTCACGATGGCCTTGCACCTAGCTTCTACGTAACTAACATTAATAGTTTCACTAAAATTATTATCAACAACATCACATTTTATGTTGGTGTCAAAGAAGGCTTTACACCAATATTTTGGCTCAGTATGGAATAGGTCATTGTCACCTTGTGGAGATGTTTCCTTCAACCTCTTTCTATGCACCTCAAAATCTGCCATATTTGTACTCTTAGTACACTTCTAAATGTCTCATCAACTGCTGCTTTTTTTTATTTTTGACCCCAATTGGAATATATGTGCCTTGCACACATCCTATATTCTGCATTTGGTAAAAGCTCAATCACTGAAGAGATGAGACCCTAAAAAATACACATTTAAAAAGAAAAATATTAATATTGATAATCATTGCACATAATATTGTAAAACAATTTAAGATGAGTATTAATACCGTTACATCCATTTCGTTGATCACTTAATAAAGCCAAACCATTATCATCACCCATGTCAAGATCTTCCTTCAATAAGTTGATAAACCAAGTCCATGTGTCCTTATTCTCAATTCTTACAATTACCCATGCCACTTAATACATTTAGTTGTTAACATCCCTTCCTACAGTACACAATAACTCATCCTTAATCAAACCCCTCAAGAAACATCCATCTAGTCCAATAATCATCTGACTTCCTATCAAAAATCCTTTCCTGAAAGTATCAAAGCAAAAGTAGACCCTATCAAATAATGGTAGGAAATTTGGCAGTGACCTTTCGACTTTTATTTTAAATATGCTTGCATAGCTTGCAGTGTAGAGCTCCGCCAAGTAGTCGTACATCTGTTCATACTTCTTCTTATAATTGCCTTGCAATTTTTTGAATACTTTTAGCTTTGTTCTCTTGCATTACCTCAAAGTGACATTTACACAAACTGTTCTCCAACTTGTTTCTTCAACTGAGGGGCATTGATTTTAGGCATAATAGAAATGAGAATCATGAAATGTTCAGCTAAATAAGAACTAGACATTCTCTTATTCTTAAAAGTAATACTACAAATATGCTCATCCATGTACTTTTTCAAATGGAATGATTCAGTGTTGTTCACAAGAGTGCCATAAACCATCCATTTATAATTGGTATATGCACATATGGCTCTTATAAATTTAGAAGTATTCTTGGTATATTTAATTACTCTTTCGTTAGCCACAAAGTACCTCAAACTTGCATCTTTGAATTCAGTTGCATCCTCAAATGTCATGCCAACAACAAATACTGGATTACCACCTTTTCAATCATATGATGGAAACATACTCCTCATCCTTGAAATAACATCATCTTCCTCCTCTTCACTCATATCATCGAAATTCGAATAAAGACTTTCATCTTCATCTGAATTATAGTACTCTGTTTCGTACCCAGAAGCATCCACGATCAGTTGCTAACTCTATTAGAGAGTCAATGTCTAATTGGAAAGTACCCGCTGCCATAACGTTAGTTCCAATTTTCAACCTATGTCTCGCTAAGATTTTTTTAAATTTCTCCTTGCATCAACCAGTTTATAATCATCGTTGTCACTCGAATGTTCCATGTCCTCTAAATAACATGCATAATCATCATCACCCTCATAACTATCCGTATTGCTAACCTCAACTCGATTCCAGTCATCATTAACAATCACAATCACATTTTCGAACAAATTAGTAGCTACATTATCCATACTTTTCACATTTACATTAGATGGGCCTCTAATTTCTATCTCAACTCCCCCTATCTTAGTAGTCGTCTCTTCATTATCAACATACTCAACATATAGTTCCACATTTTTAGAATGCAAATAATGATATAACAAATCTATCACACCAAAGTCATCCAAAAAATACCTACGAGTTACCCCATCTTCAAGAATACTACTTTTAGGAACACTATAGAATAGTTTCTCTTTTTTATGCCCAGTCAAAGTCTCAATAGCTTTAGTTATATTACACAATAAAATATTACTTAAGTCTATTTCAATATTATCAATCCTTCCACCTACGTATTCCAATGGTGGTCCAACTTGAAATTTACCTCTAAAGAAAACAATGACATAAACTTTGTTGTTGTTGGCCATCCAACTTACAACAGAACAAAACAAATAACACTTTCATTTATCAAATTTTAAGTAAAAGAACAGTAATGATTTCAATCGTAAAAGGAAAATGAGAGTAAAAAAGCATAATTTTAAGTTCTTGAGTTTGGAATGGCAAAAAAACCACACTAAAATTTCAGTATTTTATTGTGAGAAAATCAGTAGGTACAGAGGGGAACGGCCAATGGAGCAAGAAAAAAAATGAGAGCAATGAGTGATTATGAAAAATCTAACCACGCTGATCAAACATAACAAAGATGAATTAATATAGGCATGCCAAAACCAATGAAGGATAAGTACACCAAGCCATACAAACCAAAAGAAACAAAAGGAAAAAAAGGGCACATGGGAAAAGTCAAGGAACAAGTAAACAACAGTTATTCATCAATTGGCCATAGACAGTGAATTCACAAGACATAGTTAACAGCATCAGGCATGTGAAATATCAGATTTTTAAGTTTAACCAACCCCACATGATAAACTCGGTTGAAGGGTCTAACATGTGGCAACTCTCAGAATTTTAAGTTTAGTGAGGCCCTCTTCATATTCAAATTATAAAAAAAAATGCTCTAATTTTATTAACAAGTAAAATAAACTTAAATCCCTTTCAAACGCCAAGGGAAACAAAACACAAGGTTTGCATTTCAAGCATTGTGGTCAAGTTTGGAACATGACAAACCACAAATGCATCAAACCCATTATGACCAAACAAATGTTATACTTCTAAAAATCGAAAGCCATATTGGCCTCCTAATTCGTCCATCTTCATGATGTCCAACCAACCAGAAAATATCAACGATACAAAAAAGGGGGAAACAAGCGATATTTGTGTGAGAAGGAGGAATGTTTTAAGGTTCACACGAACAGACCACCACCGAGACTCTTGCGGGACGCCACATCGTTGACTTGATTTGGGGCTTTAGAGTTCACATGGATGGAGAAAGTGAGGAGGACAGGTGATTGGAAACATTCGTTGTCTACGCTAGATCCACTATCGAGATGCTTCCGCGGGATGCCAATCATCCAAGGCATCGAAGAGCTTTAGGCATCTGTCTTGAGCTTTAGGGTTCACTCTTGAAGGAGATGTTGTTGAAGAAGATGTCATTTTGGGCTGGAGGAGGAAAAGAAACATAACTAATACGACGTAGTTTTGCTAACGTGGATAAGTTGGGCAAGTTAATTTGCTACGTATGAGAGAGAAATGATTAAAATATGCCACGGCGGCTTTTTTCATTAGCCATGTTTGACGAACTTAATGGAATGACTCAATTGACTAAACTTGACAAGTTTTAGGACTTAATCACGCTTTTTGCAAATTTTAGCATTTAATTGCATTTTGGTGACAAATTTTAGGACTCATGGTGAACATATCCCTAAACAAAATTTGATTGGTGAAAAAATGTTAAACAAATAAAAAAAATGCTCATTATGCCCAAATGTAATGTAATATCAAATATTTTTCATGAGTGAAGTTCGATCCCTAGTTTTTTATATAATGAATGGTAAATCTACACAAGCTAAAATTTATGCGCCAACACTCCATGCTCAAAATCAATAGAGCATATGCCAGATTTTTTTTCATGCCCTCTGGTGTGCTCTCTCTTTGTACAAATCATGTCAATGGAGATTCCACTTCAAATAGACTTAAAGACGTCATCCCCTTTAGAATTGGTTTTATTCGTTTTCATCTTCTCCTCTCATCCTTTCCCAAACAGAGCATTGGGTTTTCTCAGATCTATTTCCACACTGAAAAATCAAAACCATTAAAAATATCCCATCCACAAATAGCATTATTACCGATGGTTGTGGCTATTTCCAGCCTTATATGAAATCCACTACATCCTCGCTAAAAGGCAAAATTACCCTTAACCATCGAGCAGACATTTAAAGTGATGAATCTCAAACTTATTCACTTTCTTTTCTTCTTCTTCTTCTTTTAATTTATTTTATTTCTATATTGGATCTAGTTGCCATAATTATAAATATCACATGTTTTCCTTTATCAACAGACTTTAAAAAAAAATTAAGTGGCTATTACCATACATAGAATTTCCCAAGATACCGAGCTCATTTCTACATTGTCGAGCAAATTTATGGATTATATTTTAACTAAAATCCCAAAAAATTTGAACACGAACTACGTCCTAACACAGTCAAGTGCACATCACCACCAACCATTTTTCTTATCAGTTTTCCTTTGTATACACATAGTGGGTTGCGGTATGACATGATGAAACAAAAAAAAAGTCCTTTTTAAAGATTTGCCAAGATAAAATCACAGTTACCTTCCCTGATGTGTCACGAGGGTATCAATTTGGAATTTTTATGGCATTTCCTATATAGATTATCATAACTTAGACAAAAAAAAATTTAATATTTTTCTTGAGAATTATTTATAAAATTTCCCTACAAAATTTTGAATAATTTTGGTAGCATAGAGTTTAATTGATAACCAACGCAAAAAATAATAGAGAATCTTAGAAGTAGAAGTAAATTATCTGAGACACGGTCTACTATTTCATGCACATAGTTTAGAATGTAGAAACCAAGTAAAATGCAAAATCAATCATCACATTATTATAGTCTTGGGTGTATTTGTTCCTCGTTTCCCCACTTGTAGGCGTGAGTCTGTAGATACTTCAAAATGAGGTTCTTTTCTAAGTGTTTTTTTTTTTTGGAATATAAATTGAAAATAGGTTTGGAAAAAAGAAGAAACGATTGTATTTGGCATGAAGTGTATTTACACAATATCATGATGAAGTATATTTATACACTATCATCCACTAAGTATAAAGCACAAGCAGCACATGGAGTAAAAGTAATAGAAGTGGCCACGGGACTTGTTATGAAATTGATGGTGTGTGATGTTAAATTGACGATGCACCAAGCTATAGACAGTTCCGTTCATGGCAAACATAAAGGCGATGAAGGTGTCTTTATACCTCTTTGTGTGGCGGCTCCAAGAAAGCATGATGGGCTCACGGGGAGAATAACCTTTCGATAAACAATGAAATATTTCCAAAATTTGACATAGCACAAGCGAAATGAACGAGGAAGTGTTTGAACATTAGACCTATCAAAAAGGATCATAAACCCATTTCTTATTCCACATGGGATGAGCTGAGTTGTTATATAGATTAGTTATATTCAATAAAATGATCGTAGATAAGTTTAAACATAATATAAGTGTAAAATTGATCGTGAATGGATCAACGACTTACTTATATCCATTTGAACTTTATGACTCTCTTTATCCTCTTTCGATTTCACATTCACTCATTATGCACTCACTTCAGTTTGAGTATGAATTTCCTAAATTGATCAAATATGGAAGTGCTTCATAAATACGAGTCAAGTTGGGCACGAGTCAGGTATGTGTCACTGTGTTTGCATGGCAACAAATGGGTTACATTTGGGTGGAAAAAAGTGGATTAGCTACCCGAAGATACAGTAGATTGAAGGAAGACAGAAGGACAGAAAGATAATGGAGTGTGGGAGAAAAATGATGGAACCGGAAGACTATATATATGTCGAAAAAAGTTGTCTGTTCGTAACATGTGGCGAAGTTGTGCGTGGACAAGGAGAGAACTATCAGCAGAACTTGAAGAAAGAATCATGTGAATGATGAGGGCGTGACAGCAAATGAAGAGGTTCTTCTCTGGCAAAATCAACCATCCGCTCTCTACATTTACAGCGAGCAATGACTGCACCATGCGCCTTCATTTCGCTTCGCCAGGTTTCGGCCTTCAGTGAGGATTCTGTAGTGTAAAAGTTGCAGCAACCCCTCCAATGTCCCACCAAATTCTGTCTCGTGTTCCACAAGAGTTCACACCAACAAAAGCTTTTGTCTAGACATAACCAGCAGTTTCGTGGTCCCTGTACTGACAGTGAACTGATCATGTTCACATTAAACCAGACCAAGTGGAGTGAGACCGAGAGTGAGAGAGACATCATCTCATCAGAGGAATCTTCTTTGCAATTTCATCGTAGGCCAGATTTGTCACCATCCATTCTCTTCCCTCGTACCTTTACTACCTTCCAAATCGATCCATTTAAGACAAGTGGTCCTGCCGGAATATGGCAGAAAACCAGCCAAATGCGGCCATGATTTTCATCGGAGACAGATTTGGGATCTTCCCTCTTCTTCGTTCTTCCATCGGTAAAGCTCGTCTAAATGTCTAACTAAAATTCGATTTGAATTGTCACGTTCATCAAAGTAGTCAGTGTCACATGGGAAAGACAATGTATCTACGATAAACTCAACACAAACTGAAGTGAATTTTTCAGAGAGAAACTTCATGGACGTTGCTTGGTCGATTGCTGATGGGTTTTCTCAGCATTTCCATCTATTGAAACTGAGAACTGGGACATAACCCTTGGACGTGAATATGAACTCCTCTTTTGCAGAAAATTCCTGTATCAACTCAGACTTTGAATTCTCCGAGCAAGAAGTACGTACAAACATAATCACGAAGGTGACTACGTGGGAATACCTAACTATGACATCAGATCAGGTATCATATGCAAAAAGAAAATCATTATATGCATAGCCAAATCCAGTTCATCATTCAGCAATTTTAATTACAGGAAGAGTAAAGAGAACCTTGATTCCCATATCAGAAACATAGTTCCCCTGCTCCATGAACATGCATTAGCATCTTTCTCAACTAGATATAGAAGAGAAGCAGCTTCCTGACCGAAGGAGTGATGGTGTAGTGATTCTCCCAACTGCATCGATCCCTTGCAAAGCGCCGCTTGAATTTGACCGGAGGGCCCTCGGCGGATCCAAGCTGCGCCTGATCAGTTTCACCATGGCAAAGATGGGGTGCTCTGTCTCCTTCGTAGGATTGGATGACTTGAATTTCTTGCAAAAGCTGATGTGCCTGTTCAATGCTTCCTCAGTGGATATGAGCCTGTCTGCTCTTAAGACCTCATCCTTCACCGCCTGAATGCAGAGCCCACAAATCCATCTTCCTTGGTGCTGTTCTCGAATCCGGAGGATATATGCAGGGGTGCATTCCTCTGTGAATCCACAGGAAGCACAGTTCGCAGTCACCACTTCCATCAAAGGAGGTGAATTCGTCGCTGATGTTGGTGGTGGCGGTGAGGATTGTGATGGGATCTCTGAGCCTGAGATGGCCATAGCTTGTGAGATAACATTGAACTAAAATTGTCCTCCTCTAATATGTGGGCACGATGCACCATTTCGTAATCACGAGATTTGTTTCCATGTGGAGCATGGGACATGGCATTTCCGAGTAAAAATATTGCCTGACTCAATCCAAGTTCAATCACATTTTCTGAAAGAAGCAGCTAGGCTGAGACGGTCAATAGTCAGCCACAAAAACGTTTTGTGGAAACCATTCTTTTTTACTTTTATGTTTCCTTATTGCAAGCTAAAATTGAGAGAAAAAATCATAGGAGGACCCACGTAATCAATTTTACTGAGTACGAAGAAAGAAAATAATAGATTGGATATCGAAATATAAATAATTACAAGTAGAAAAATATTAGCACTTATTGAAAAGAAACCGTTAATGTCACTGTATAGATATATTAATTTAAAAGATAAATCAAAACTTGAAAGGTTAGCTTTGCAAATGATAACAAAATCATTGTGCAATGAAATGGCTTCTCATTTCTTTAGCTCAAATCAAATTGCTCTGTAAGGACTTCCCAATGACCTAAAATTAAAGACCAATGATGTCGATTATGCATGAAACAAATTAAGTAAAGAAAATTTCAAAATAAATATGATGAACTAGTAGAGAAAAAGAGTTCACCATGTTGATCTAAATCTCATAGATGAGGATATGCATGGACTTGAAACATTACAAAGTAAATCTTAGGATCACATGAGTCAAAATTAAAGTAAACAATTTTTATATAGATTTTACCTAATATAACTCCAATGTTTGGTTCAATGAGAATATTCACATTATTTTGAATTTTTAAGGTTTTCCTTTTGTAATTTTGGAACAATATCCCATAATCTTTTTATTTGGACGGAGAATAATATCTATTATTTTAAAAGTGCAACTTATTATTCGAATATTATCACTTGGATATGTTTCTTTAAATAAGGCAAGAAAATCTATTAAGTAAGTTTCATTATGAGTGATTCTAAACCATCAGAACTTTCCATTTTGATATAATAAACATAAGAAACCTTTTCAATAAATCTTCTGTATCGAAGATGGAAAATGTGAGTAAGAGTTGACCATCCGTTTTGCTAGCTTTTTTTTTTTTTTGGAGGGGGGTTTTCTAGTTCTATCCTATCCTATACCATTACTCAAGTCCATTATGCGCTGTGTCATGTGCATATTGTGAAACTTTGCTCTATGCTCACGCATTCCTACCCCACTCTCTTCGAAAGTGAAAATTCAAACATCTCACCTTCCTCTCTCCAAATGAGAAAAGTGATTATTGGAGCATTTTCTTTTAAAGAAATTATGACAGGTCTCGCATCACAATGAAGTAAAAGATTTTTCACTTGATGGTTTTATTTACGACAACAACGATAGATGTGACTGTATAATACTAAAAAAGAAGTATGCATTTGGCCACGATCAGTGACCACGACGGTTTTATATGTTCGTCTCAAACTGGTGGAGACTCTGTGGAGGACTTGTGTGGGCTTTCCCACTTGGTAACGTACCCATAGTGGGGTCAATCATTGATGAATTTGATAATAGTTTAGAGGAATGGTAGGCTGGGAAATTCAACAAACAGTTGGAGAGCAGCTGACTCCTACTCACAGGAAGGGGGTAGCAAACCGTGATCTTCGGCAACCGTGAACTTTACTAACATTGAAAGGCTGCTAAGAAGGGAAAGGAACAGTGTCCTGAACGGGAGTTGGAAGATCCGAGAATTCTGAAAAACCCAAATGTCGGAATTGGTCACGGATTACATGATAGAATCTAGTTCCTTTAAAATTCTTTAGGCCATATTGTATGTTGAGTTTTTGATGATCACGCGAATCTTACTGTTAGACTCAATTATTAACGGTTGATATGATCTTGATCCACATCTGTTAGGAATTACACATCAATTTCATGTTGAAGTGACTCGCTAGAGAAGTCGCAATCGATTTTGCCTTTTACATGTTAAATCTCTTTAATACCTTGTTCATATAATCTTCCCACAACAATCATAATTTCTTATTTTTTGTCCCTTATGATTTTCATGCCTAAAATATTCTTAACCTCTCCCAAATCTTTCATTCTTCACTTCCGTGATTCTCTTCATATTAGAACTAGCTATTAGCATGTCATCAACGTATAAAGAGAGATACACGATATCACCATTACTGTACTTGGGAAAATAAACACAATGATCAGCCTCACAATGTGCAAAATTTTTTTCTTCCATAAAATCACCAAACTTTAGATACCATTGCCAGTAATGAATATGACATCAATCAGAGTTTTATTAAGTATAGTTGCAGTTGAGGATCTTCATCTTAAACAGTTAGATGTAAAAATGACATTTTTCCATGGTGATATAGATGAAGAGTGATACATGGCACAATCTAAAGGTTTTTAGGTTAAAGGTAAAGAACATATGGTGCGCACTCTTCATCTAGATCACCATGGAAAAATGTCATTTTTACATCTAACTGTTTAAGATGAAGATCCTCCACTGCAACTATACTCAATAAAACTCTAATTGATGTCATATTCACTATTGGTGAAAATAATTCGGAGTAGTCGATCCCTTCTTTTTGAGAAAAGCCATTTACTACAAGTCATGCCTGGTATTTGATACTACTGTCATCGTCATTTTTTATTCTATACACCCACTTGTTTAACAAAGCCTTTTTATCAATAAGCAATATAGCCAACTCCCAAGTTTTATTCTGAAGTAACGAGCTCATTTCGTCTTCCATAGCGCATTCCTACTACATGTGAGATGTATCTTTCCTTGACTCATCATAAGTCTCCGGCTCTCCTGAACCTATATATAAGATATGGCTCAAAACAATATTAGCTGATGAATCAAAAATTACCTTTGGCTTTCCCCCATATGTAGGTCTCCTCAAAATAGATATTTCAGGGCCGTTAGTCTATCTGGATCACCGCGTTCCTCTTGAACTGCTTGCTTATTAATAACATGTTCCTCTTGAACCTTCCCTTCAGGTGCACTCTAATTTGATGGAATCATATTCATATGAATTGTGTCTAGCTCAACATATTTTGGCTCTACTGTGGTTTCATGCTCTGTCTGACGATTTTTATATATCTTTTCTTCATAGAACATCACGTTCTGAATGCGAATGGCTTTGTTATTCTCATTATCCCAAAGCTTATATCCATATTCATCGCTATCATATCCAATAAAGACGCATTTTTGGGACTTAGCATTAAGCTTCTTCCTATCCTCTCTATCAATCAAAGCATATACAATACAACTAAAAACTTTTAAATATGAATAATCGATATTTTTATCTAACCACTACTCTTGCGGTGTTGCTCTATCCAACGCACCAGATGGACTCTTGTTAATTAAATATACAGCTACATCAACTTTAACAGCCCATAAGGGATGGGAGACCCACATGTAGTCTCATGCATTTTGCACGTTCCAAAATAGTCTGATTCATCCTCTTAGCTATACTGTTCTCTTGAGGAGTTCTAGGAACCATCTTCAACCCATGTATGCCTTTCCAGCTCAAACATTCTGCAAATTCTTTGCTCATGCATTCATGACCATTATCAAAGTTCAAAGCTTTAATCTGATAAACTGTCTCTTTTTCTATCATGGTCTTCCATATTTTAAACATCCTGAATACTTCTGATTTTTCTCTAAGAGCATAGACCCAAGTCTTTCCTATTGCATCATCAATGGAAGTGACAAAATATCTCTTACCACCATAAGAGAGCTCCTGAGCTAGTCACCACACATCAGTATGAACCAACTCTAACTTTTGCCCTTTATTGTATCGCCCATTCAATTGAAAAGTAACCATCTTTTCTTTTCTATAAAAGCAACTCTCACCAAAATCTATCTCAACTTTTTACAAACCTGAAAGCAATTTTCTTGAGTATAACTGCTTTACACCCTTTTCGTGAAGATGTCCCAAACGATAACTTCAAAGAGTAGACAAATTACCTGTAGCCATTATAGTTGCAACCATATCACTGATATTATCTCCCTAGACAAGCTAAAGTGTACCAGTACGCTTTTTCTTTGTTGTTGCTACTACTCTTACCTCTGATGTTATCTTCCACTCTCCGCAACCAAAAGTCGTTACCATGCCTTCTTGATCAAATTTACTAGTTGAGATTAGATTTTTCATCAACTCAGGAATATGTCTAGTTTCACACAAAATTAGATGCTCTCCACCTAAAATGTTTGCAATCACAGTTCATTTCCTACAATTGGATACATGTGGCCATTTTCCACAATCACTTGCCTAAAATCTCCACTGGCATAATCAGCAAATATATCTCCTTGTGAGGTATAATGAAAAGAAGCACAAGAGCCAAAAAAACACTTATCTGTTATCAAGTCAAACCCTGTTGACAAGCATAAGTTTTCTAGCAAAGGTTCGTCACTAACCATATTAGCTCCTTGATTATCATCTCGTGCTTCTTTTTGTAAGCTTCACAATAAAATATACACCGTCCCATCTAGTGACAAAATCGACACTCATCTTTTGCACCCTCTCTCTTCCCCCTTGATTGTGACCTACCATGCCAACTGAATTTTCCTCTACTTTTACTTCTCGCACGGTACTCCACTGCTAGTGCCATTGATGATGTAGATGCCAAAAACTTATCTCTACCTGAGACTCCAAAAACTTATCTCTACCTGAGACTTTCCTTCGCATCTCTTCATCCATGATGCTACAGCATCCATGGTCAAATCATCATTTATGGTGCTCGAAATTCCTTGCACCATGATGTTGTAGCTTTTTGGAATGAAACATAAAAACAATGAAGCTTGCAGTTTCATATTCAAATTTATGCCTGAGAATTCCAATTGATTTGTGACCTACGTAAAACTGTTAATATGCTCTGCAACAGATCCTCTGTTAGATAACTTCATATTAACTAATTTCTTTAGCAAAAATATTTGATTTGATGTGGACTATTTCTTAGAGATATTAATTAAAATATCCATGGCTTCTTTTGCAGTATTTGCTTTCGCAATGTGGCATCATGTCTTTTTCATCAAACCAAGATGAATCGCACATAATGCCTTTCAACCAAGAATTTTTCATCCCGATTCTGCAGTCGCATCTACTTTCACAAGTTCGAGTTTCCAACCATCGAGTGTTGCATAGAGATCTTTCTAATAAAGATAGTCCTCTATTTGGAGTTTTCACCATCCAAAATCCTGCCCGTCGAATTTATCGATTCTGATTTTATCTTCTGCCATATCGTTTGCTTTCGATCAGATATTACCGAAAAACTCTCTATGTTTTTTATTAGCCAACCCAGGCTCTGATACCAGTTGTTAAAAATCGCACACCAATTTCAGAAAATAATCCAAGCAAATAATTCACAGTAGCAAAATATAGCAATAAAAGAATAGAATCAGAAGAACACACCAAAGAATTTGTTATGAAGTTTACCGAAATTTGGGTTACATTTCCGCATAGAAGCACTCTATGAATCCACTAGTTTTCAAGAAAGGTAGGAGTACAATTCAACATCTTCTCAAAAGATCAAGACACAAAGAGATTGAGAACACTCAAAGCCGTTATGGCCTCTCTTTTTCTTTTTCTCTCTGTTCGCTAACTTTGTGCTTTTTTTATGCTCTTGTGATGGGTACTATCTTTACATTGCTAATATAAGAGGTATAGTTTTTAATCTAGAAGCAAAAAAGAAGAGAAGACACACAAAAAAACCCTTGATATAATATTTTTGGCTTCACACGCCAACATCATCGCCCTTTGACCCTGAATAATTCGTTGGAGTGGACATGTAGGAGTTAAGTTGCACAAAGAGATCCTAGGCTTAGGTCACTCATGATTTCGCGAAGATAGCATTACGAACCATTAAATTGATGATCGATATACTTCAGTTTCACAAGATATTGCGACATTCAAACGAGAGAGTCAGGATGACAAATTCATAAATCTTGAAGGACGGTAGTCTATGCTTTTAGAATTGACATGTTAGAGAATCTCTAAATCTCCTTAGAATAATACACTCAAGGGCGAGACCCAATTTCATGTGTGCAGTTAGTTCGAAGTATCGTCACATGACAACCCACGTAAAAGAAAAGGAAGACTAGTTAAATTATCTATCTTATATAAATTTTTGTCGTACAATAGTCTTGTGAACATTAAATGCACGTCATGACTTAACACGTCACGTTAGTGACTTGTGATGAGTTAGATAAATGGTCCATTCGATTCATTGTTGTCAAATATCTTTAGCATGGAAAATTATTCTAGATAAATCCTAATTATCTTTAACAATTGTCAATTCATTAATCAAGCTCCACGTTAGACCAAGTGGTTGAGTGACAGCTTAGGAATAATCAATGTCTAAGCATTATTAGGCGAATGGAATCGAAGGAAGATAACTTACAAGAATGGCAGCCATTCGTTGCTATAATATGCCACGCATGGTTTATGCGATAGGGAATCCTTCTTTTGTCTACCTCTCTTGTGATTGAGGACAACGTATGACGGGTCTTTGTTAGTATCTATACGAGAACGCAAAACTGTTGCAATCATTGAGACGGATTCTGGGCAAGACCATCAAGGTTGGGGCAAGGCCACAACCCTCGCCAACGTCCGATGAGGGTCTTTCCTGCAAAAAAAAAACAGTAAAGGAAAAAGAAGAAGAATAAAATAACGTATAAAAAATTCTAAAAAATAGTAAAATATAATTAAGAATTTCTACATTAGCGCCGGTCATGCCATGCAAGGTGGCCGATGTCCATATCAGCTATTTTCGGTCAAAATTGATCAGAAGAGCTTAATTTACAAAACGTAACAGGATTTAAGACTCAATTGATAAAAGTAATATTGGGTTTTGGGAACCCAAAAACCCATAAAAAAAAAGTGAATGAGAAAGGTGAATGAAGAGTCCCACATGGGATAGAAGAGAGATGGAAAAATGGTTTATATTGTGGAGCCTCACTAATGGGTTTGGGCCCCAAGGGGCACCCCACTTTTGTGGAGGAGAGAGGTCTTGGACAAAGTTGGATCGGTCCACACGCGCGCGCCCGCCGCAGCCGCCGTCCGTCCGACCGGCCGGCTCGGCTCGGTTCGGTTGGGGCCGGGCCCGGGCCTGGATCTATTTATCTTTTTGGAACTCAGCCCATTTATTTTATCAGTTTTTTATTTTTTCGAATGGACACAATAAGAAAGTGTGTCCGAATTACTTTTCTTCAAGACACCGGTTCGGGTTCGCAAATAACTGATCACCGAACGTATGTATTGATTCGGTAATAACCGAACCTGAATTGATTCGTGACTCTTCGGCGACATATTACATTCGTTTTCAAATATAAAAAACTGAGGCATGCGTTTTAAGAATATATACTCTCTGGTTTTTTCGAAAACTACACACTCTCATTCTCATTCTCTGTGCGATTTTTCTCCGAGTTGCGTTCGAAGTATTCTCTGAAAGAAGTACCACTTTCTGAGAAGAGCGATCCGTTCTATCCTGGAAGACGATTGTCCATACACCTTGGGTACCGATTGAGGGGACGAATTTGTCTTAAGGACACGACGTGAATTCGTCGGGCTCGGATCTTCATCTCCAATTTAGTTCTCGTCTGCTTTGCGATTCAGGTTTGTCTGACTACTTTCTATTTGACATACACGAACGAATATACACAACAACACTCTTAAGACAAATTCCTTCATATCGTTTGTGTATCAATCTACAGTTGTCAGACCAATCGCTTCTGTTCTGTTTGCACATTCAGAAACTATTTTCTTCATCTCTCACTATAGTGTATGTTTGAGAAGCCGATAGTTTCTGATTGTTTTTCATAAATTGCATCGTTCCTATTTCTTCGTACGTTCTGTTGTCCGATCCCTTCTGTTTATATTTTTCGAAATTTATATTACCCGTGTTATCGTGTGTGTGTGTGTGTATATATATACTCGTTCAATCATTCATTCCTTTCGTGAGTAAAACTTTTATGTCTGTGATTATTAAATCATTTTTCTTCTATATTGATTGTGTAAGCACGTTTATTGAATCATTTCTATTTTCGTAATAGAAATGGCTACGACATCAATGACGCATGTTGCGTCTGTTCCAACTCATGGAGAGAAACTAGAGAAGTTCAATGGAACTGACTTCAAGAGATGGCAACAAAAGATGATGTTCTATCTCACAACCTTGAATTTGGCAAGGTTCCTCACCGAGGATGCTCCTAAGTTGGATGATAGAGAAATGGATAAGGAAAAGTTTGCTGCGGTAGATGCGTGGAAACACTCCGATTTTCTGTGTCGCAACTACATCCTCAATGGTCTGGACAATACCCTATATAATGTTTATAGCCCGTTGAAAACGGCTAAAGAATTATGGGATAGTCTAGACAAGAAATACAAGACCGAAGATGCCGGATTGAAGAAGTTCATAGTCGGCAAATTTCTGGACTTTAAGATGGTCGACTTCAAGACCGTCTTAAGTCAAGTCCAAGAACTTCAAGTGATTATGCATGATATTCATGCCGAGGGCATGATTCTGAGTGAATCATTTCAAGTGGCTGCCTTCATTGAAAAGTTGCCACCATCTTGGAAAGATTTCAAGAATTATCTGAAACACAAGAGAAAGGAGTTATCACTTGAAGATCTGATTGTTCGATTGAGGATCGAAGAGGACAATAGACTTTCTGAAAAGAAGGTTGGTAGCAAACTGGAGGTCTCTAAGGCCAATGTTATTGAAGACGGACCAAAATCCAACATGAAGAGGAAAAGGTTTGGAGAGGGATCTATCCAAGGCCAGAAAAAGTTCATTGGCAAATGCTACAATTGTGGAAAAACTGGACATCGTGCCAAGGACTGTAGAGCCAAGAAGAGAAAGCATACTCAAGCTAATGCAGTGGAACAAATTTCCAATGGCGTTGATGATATCAATCTGACTGCTATGATATCCGAGTGCAATTTGGTGGGCAACCCCAAGGAATGGTGGATTGATACTGGAGCAACTCGCCATATATGCGCCAACAGATGGATGTTCACATCCTATACGCCTATGGCACGTGATGAGAAACTCTATATGGGTAATTCATCGACCTCTAAGGTTGAAGGTATTGGCAAGATTGCTCTGAAGATGACGTCTGGAAAAACCGTGACACTAGTCGATGTGCTGCATGTGCCAGACATACGCAAGAACTTAGTGTCTGGATCTCTCCTTAGCAAGAATGGTTTTAAGTTGGTGTTTGTATCTGACAAGTTTGTACTCTCCAAGAATGAGATGTATGTAGGAAAAGGTTATTTGAGTGAGGGTTTGTTTAAGCTGAATGTAATGACTGTTGTACCCAATGATTCTATGAATAAAGTTGCTTCTGCTTATGTGCTTGAGTCTCCTAATTTATGGCATGCTAGATTAGGACATGTTAACTATAAGTCAATAAATAAATTGATGAGCATGGGACTATTGCCAAAATCCGATTGTCCAAATGAAAAATGCCAAGTGTGTGTTGAACCAAAATTTTCCAAACCTCCGTTTCATTCTATAGACAATAAAATCACTGAACCTTTAGATTTAATACACACTGACATATGTGATTTGAAAACAATACCCACAAGAGGTGGTAAGAAATATTTATCACTTTTATATATGACTGTTCAAGGTATTGTTATGTCTATTTGCTGAGTAGTAAAGATGAAGCTGTAAATGCTTTTAGAACTTATAAGTCTGAAGTTGAAACTCAGTTAAATAGGAAAATTAAAATGATAAGAAGTGATAAAGGTGGTGAATATGAATTTCCTTTTGAGGAAATTTGTTCTGAATTTGGCATTATTCACCAAATTACGCCTCCTTATACACCACAATCCAATGGCGTGGCAGAAAGGAAAAATCGATCGTTAAAGGAAACGATGAATGCGTTGCTGAATAGTTCTGGATTACCACAGAATTTGTAGGGGGGAAGCTGTTTTGACGGCGAATTTTATTTTAAATAGAGTACCCCACAAAAAGACACAACAAACTCCATATGAGAAGTGGAAAGGTAGAACGCCTAATTTGAAATACCTCAAAGTGTGGGGGTGTTTAGCTAAGGTTGCCTAGCCTAAACCTAAGAAGGTTAAAATAGGACCGAAAACCGTTGATTGTGTCTTTATTGGATATGCTCTTAATAGTAATGCATATCGATTTCTGGTTCACAAGTCTGAAATTCCTGATATACATGTTAATACGATTATTGAATCGAGGGACGCTTCGTTTTTCGAGAATATTTTTCCGTATAACAGAGTATATGAGACAATCAATAATGATAAAAGGCCTAGGGAGACTACGCCTAGAAGCGAACCTATAGAGGATGAACCTAGGCATAGCAAAAGACAAAGAATCTCTAAGTCTTTTGGACCTGATTTTCTAACGTATTTATTAGAGAATGAGCCTCGGACCTTTAAAGAGGCTGTGACATCCCGAGAAGCTCCGTTCTTGAAAGAAGCTATCAATGGTGAGGTTGAATCCATCTTGTCAAACCATACCTGGGAATTAGTTGATCTTCCTCCTGGTAATAAACCACTATAATGTAAGTGGATATTCAAAAGGAAAATGAAAGCGGATGGCACTATTGATAAATATAAGGCTAGGCTTGTGGTAAAAGGATACAAGCAACGAGAAGGTCTGGATTATTTCGACACTTATTCACCTGTCACAAGAATTACATCCATAAGGATGCTAATTGCTATAGCAGCAGTGTATAAGCTTGAAATCCATCAAATGGATGTGAAAACGGCCTTCTTAAATGGGGATCTGGAGGAAGAAATATATCTGAAACAACCTGAAGGGTTCATTGTTCCAGGACAAGAGAAAAAGGTATGTTGACTTATCAAGTCACTATATGGATTGAAACAAGCATCGAAACAATGGCATACTAAATTCGACCAAGTCATGTTGTCGAATGGTTTTAAGATAAATGAGTGTGATAAATGTGTTTATTTTAAAAATACTCATAATGGCTTTGCCATTCTGTGCTTGTATGTAGATGACATGCTTATAATGAGTAGTGATAGTGAGGTTGTTAAAGCGACCAAACGCATGCTTACAAGTAAATTTGATATGAAAGATATGGGGGTTGCAGATGTTATTTTAGGGATTAAAATCCAAAAGACATATGGAGGACTAGCTTTATCGCAGTCTCATTATATTGAGAAGATTCTTGAAAAATGCAAGAATCTAGATATTATACCAGCAAAGACCCCCATAGATGTTAATCTACATCTTTCAAGGAATACTGGTGAAAGTAAAGCTCAAAATGATTATGCTAGTATACTAGGCAGTTTAATGTATGTCATGAACTGTACTAGGCCGAACATAGCTTGTGCTGTGAGCAAGCTAAGTCGATTTACAATTAGTCCAAATGAAAATCATTGGAAAGCAATGAAACGTGTACTGGGCTATCTGAAGCACACTCAAAATTATGCTTTGCATTACACAAAATATCCAGCAGTACTTGAAGGATATTGTGATGCAAATTGGATAACTAGCACAAAAGACACAAAATCCACAAGTGGGTATGTGTTTACACTTGGTGGGGGGGCAGTGTCTTGGAAATCATCCAAACAAACTTGCATTGCAAGGTCTACTATGGAAGCAGAATTTATTGCTTTGGATAAGGCTGGTGAAGAAGCAGAGTGGCTTCGAAACTTCTTAGAAGACATTCCTAATTTGCCTAAACCAGTGCCAGCTGTATGTATTCATTGTGATAGTCAAGCGGCAATTGGAAGGGCAAGGAATGTTATGTACAATGGAAAGTCCCGACATATACGTCGAAGACACGATACCGTGAGACAGCTACTCTCTAGTGGAATTATCACGATTGACTATGTGAAGTCAAAGGATAATATTGCGGATCCATTAACAAAAGGCCTAACTAGAGAGTTGGTTGAGAAAACATCAAGGGGAATGGGTCTAAGACCTATAAAATAAGTCTTTATAGCGGAAACCCCACCTAGTTGACTGGCGATCACAAGATCTAGGTTCAAAGGGACAACTAAGTTATGCAGGCTGAGTAGAGTACTATCAACTCTTACTCATTCCCGTATAAAGACAGTACAGACATGTGAAGGTTAAGCATAAGCTTTTAATGATTCTGATTTAGGTATGTGAAATATCACATTTTCAGAAATCACCTATGTGAGTGTGAAGTGAGAGCCGCTTCTAAGGTGAATTTGAAAGGCCGAATTCCCGAAAGCACTCATGAAACCAGGCGGTGTTCATGGCCAAAACGAACACAACAGTGAGAACCAACTTTGGTTGAGAGATAGTTGTGTGACTCCTATTGTCTTGACTTACAATGAAGGTCGACAGTTCAAAGACATCAAGTCTACTGATTGACCGAGTAAGTTCGATAGGTTTCACTAGGGAAAGTTCAAGGTCTCTGACTACTTATCCCAATGCAGCATTCTCTCATGGAATAATCGCACATTGCATTTCATGCATACATGAAGAGTCATGATATCTGAAATTTTCATTCATGTGGGGGATTGTTGGGTTTTGGGAACCCAAAAAACCATAAAAAAAAAAGTGAATGAGAAAGGTGAATGAATAGTCCCACATGGGATAGAAGAGAGATGGAAAAATGGTTTATTTTGTGGAGCCTCACTAATGGGTTTGGGCCCCAAGGGGCACCCCACTTTTGTAGAGGAGAGAGGTCTTGAACAAAGTTGGATCGGTCCACGCGCGCCGCCGCCGCCGTCCGTCCGACCGGCCGGTTCAGTTCGGGCCGGGCCCGGGCCTGGATCCATTTATCTTTTTGGAACTCGACCCATTTATTTTATCAGTTTTTTATTTTTTCGAATGGACACAATAAGAAAGTGTGTCTGAATTACTTTTCTTCAAGACACCGGTTCGGGTTCGCAAATAACTGATCACCGAACGTATGTATTGATTCGGTAATAACCGAACCTGAATTGATTCGTGACTCTTCGGCGACATATTACATTCGTTTTCAAATATAAAAAACTGAGGCATGCGTTTTAAGAATATATACTCTATGGTTTTTTCGAAAACTACACACTCACATTCTCATTCTCTGTACGATTTTTCTCCGAGTTGCGTTCGAAGTATTCTCTGAAAGAAGTACCACTTTCTGAGAAGAGCGATCCGTTCTATCCTGGGAGACGATTGTCCATACACCTTGGGTACCGATTGAGGGGACGAATTTGTCTTAAGGACACGACGTGAATTCGTCGGGCTCGGATCTTCATCTCCAATTTAGTTCTCGTCTGCTTTGCGATTCAGGTTTGTCTGACTACTTTCTATTTGACATACACGAACGAATATACACAACAACAAGTAAATAGTTTAAGACTAAATTGGTGAAAGTATAATACGTTTAGGACTTGTGAGATAATTTTTCCGTCACGAGGTAATCTTGTTTTTAAGGATTCAGGATAAAGAAGGAAAGAACGGTCATTTCCATGAGACATCTAGGGTTATCAAGAGGATAGCGGTATGGGAAAAAGTTCGCCAAAACAAATGGGGAGAACGAAGGGAAAAAAGAGACATGCTCCTCCTACAGACTCCAAGAAAGAGCCAGCCCCAATTTCAAGTTAATTATACACCAATGTTATCCTTTAGGTAAAACATACAATGATGCTAAACTAAAAATAAATCATCCGATCTCTTTTTAAGTACCGTAAATTTGGATATCTTATTTCACTGTCCATCATCGATGGTTACGTACTTCGAGCAAACCATCAGCTACACCGGCGGGGCGGCGATGGCGGCGATGCTAATGAAGAAGAAGAGAGGACGGCCAAGGAAGTATGGTCCGGACGGGTCGCCGACTACGGCGGCGGCGCCAAACGGTGAACATTGACTTGTCAATCGTCATTTTTGTTTGAAACTCAGAGGAGAGCGTGTCGACACAACGACATTGAGCATGTATAGAGGAGAGATCAAAACAACATCTAGGAGTATCATTTCGAGAGTGAAATCGAAACAAGTGACGGGCGGACAATCGCGCATTGCGAATCTGACCAGGCGCTTCCGAGTCTTCTTCACTCGCATCCGCAAGGGCTCCCATAGTCTAGCACTAGAAGTTTTACACCGTGCTCGAAGCTCACTACGTCAATTTCGAATCGATTGAGACAACATAAAAAATCACGAAAAACGTAACAAACTTTTTGTTTCATTTTTCCGGGTTTGGTTCGCTCGCATAGATAATGTTCGTCCTTGTTTTGGAAGGTCATTAGGCCTTCTGATGCAAAACATTTAAAAATGCATTTTTACCTTTGTATATTCCGTGATCAATTTCCTATGAAAAACCAAATTTTGAACAAAAATGCCAAGATGGGTCTGACCGTCTGAGTTTACTCAAAACCAGAAAAGACATCCTTTTGAAATTACGTTGGGCCTTAATTGATATCGTGGGAATTTTAAGACCATCAGATAGCTTTCGGCATTTATGCGGACCCATTTCCAAAATCTTTTCCATAAATCTTTTGCATTTAAGTCAATTCAGTCATTCCGATCAATTTGGCTGGAAATTGATAACACAAATGCCGGTTGTCCATTAGCCGTCCTACATGGCACTACAGGCGCTGACGTGAAGTTTTTTAAATTTTATTTGAATATTTTCTATTTTTTTAGTGGCCGGCCGAGGGTTGTGAGCCCTCACACTCGATTAGCGAGCCCTTCGCAATGGTCGGCGGAGGCCGCCAAGCCTTAGTTGGTGGCTAGTGGCCTCATGTCGACTATTAACAAAGGGATAAAAAAAAAGCGAAAAAAGACAAAATAAAAAATATTTTTTGTTTAAAACTTTCTCCTCAACATCGATAGTGCAACATAGGATGGTCAATGTTTATGTATCAATTTCCAACCAAATTGGGCTAAAAGAGCTAAAGTGGTGCAAATACAAAAGGGTTAGGACTCAATTAACCCAAAAAATGATTATTACTAAATTGATATAATTGCAGTCAGTTTAAAGCGTTTTGATAATATGTTCACTTTATACTACATTTCTAATAGAATAATATTATTCAGATTACATCCCTCTTATATCCGATTTTATCTTATCTTAATAGGATAAATTTTATCACATGACGTATCTTATCCTAATTGCCAAACGTTTCATTCTGGATTCATTTGGGCAGGCAAATGCCTTAGCTTAGTTGATCTTGTGACGACCTAGACCCTGGCGGTAGGCACGGGAAGAGGGATGACAGGGGAGGCTACGCCTCTAGCTTAGACGTGCGTGGGGCAAGACAAACCTCGTATCTCTTGTCTCACATCACCAAGAGAGTATTTTTGAGCTAGTTGATAAGGTTTGGGGTTCTTTACTATGTGTAACGCATTTTAAAGTCGTGAGAGCTAATGAACCCAAAGTAGATAATAATATACAGTAGTAGCCCCTTGGCTCCTTATAGGTGACATTGGAGCTGACTCCCCCTAGCGGCGACGAGCGTAGGAGGAGGAATGGGAGGGGAGGCTAGGCCTCTAGCTTGAACGTGCATGGGACAAGCTGAAGGATGTGTCTTTTGTCCCACATTTCGATGGGCACAGGAGGAGGGAAGGGAGGGGAGGCTGCACCTCTAGCCTAAACATGTCTATGATGTGTGTGTGTTTGTATTTTTTTTTTTTTGGGATTCAAACCCATAGCTGATGATAGAACTAGAATAGATATTTTCTGTTTCTTAGGCTAATTGATAAGACTTAGAGTTCTTTTTTTAACTTTGTGTAAGGCATTTTAAAGCCGTGAGGATTGCTAAGTCCAAAGTAGACAATATTACATAGTGATAACCGCTAGGTCTTTATATGCGGTATCAAAATCGACTCTCGACCGCTTGTGGGGCCACAACGAGAGCGTTGCACCTGTAAAGAGTGGAGATTGCGATAACCCGAAATTTGGCGGTGAGCACATGAGGAGGGATAGCAAGGAAGATATGCGTGAGGTGACACTAAGCGCATGTTTCTTATCCCACGTCACTGAGTGGAGAGTCTTAGGCTTAATTAATAAGCCTTGGGGTTTTCTACTCCATGTAATGACTTTTAAAATTGTGAGTTCAAAATGAATAATATTATACGATGGTAGCTCCTGGGATCCTTACGGGTCTTCTCTGATAATTTCTCTACACAGGGAAAAAGATGTAACAAGAATTTTACGGTCAAATGTACCTCTTTATCCCCGATTCTGCAGTATAGGAAAATTTCATGGAAGGTCCCCCTTTTGTGTTAAAAATCCTTTCTCGTTGTAATTTCTCGTGTATCCCGACCGCCGAAACGTGGAGGGACCTCAGTGGTCCCTGATCCTCCCACGCACGCCACGTAAGCATCATCATCATCCCGAGTCGGCTACCTTCATCCACTTGAGCTCGGCGGGAGTCGGCAAACAGTCCCAAGCTCCAGCTGCAGCTCCACCAGTCATCCATGGCCTTAGCCGTTGCTTCTTCCTCGCTGTCCACCCTCCCAACCAGGTCGGACTCGCTGCTCCTTTCTTTCCTAGCTTAGCGCTTGGTCCTCTTGAGTTCCCGTTCTTTAATCGTGCCTTTTGAGCGTTGCCTTGTGTTCCTGGTGACAGGGGAAGGCCGAGAAAATGGTTTCCCGGGAAATTCGCGGCCAGTGCGAGCTCGCCGGTGAGGACTCGCGTGAAGGCGACGAAAGGGGTGTCGAGCGTCTGCGAGCCGCTTCCTCCTGATCGGCCTCTCTGGTTTCCGGGTAGCTCGCCTCCTGAGTGGCTCGATGGCAGGTAATTTTCACTCTTTTTTGGGACATCAAGTAGAGATCGTTGGAAAACATTCATGTTAGTGTCTTAAGTAATAAGCTTGCTCTGCACGGGTTTTTTGGACAGGGATTTGGTTGTCTTTTATTCTTCTGTACATACATTTTGTGACATTGGCTATAAGCGACCCAAGTTCGCGGATTTGCATTTTCTTTTGTCGCCTAATCTTTTCGCTGTTGTTTGACATATGAATAAGCTTCCATGTGGTTACTATTGCGTGATGGAGACATGACCCGGTTCATGGTAATTTCATTGCAGTCTTCCAGGAGATTTCGGCTTCGACCCACTTGGCCTAGGTATGAATCCATGTTGGCGTTAGATTCTCAAATGAAATGTACACCAATGTTTATGAACTGTCTGAAGTGGAGAACCGAATGACGGAGTCATGTAAATCTCTTTAGAGAAGGTTCATGCTTGGGGACTGTGTTAAGCACGGGCTTGGGACAGGCTTCAGAGTGTTAAAGAAAGTGGGTTTTGGCTGAAATGTGTGCCCTGATGTGGGGGTTTCATATTGTGGCGCCAGTAAATCTAGCTAAATCTCATTTTAGTCATCAATTTTGAACAAAGTGTGATATAAAGTGTATTTTCTTTGATGGGGTCATCTCGGAATCATCTTATAACATATAAAAACTCACCTTCAATTACATAACATGATTTCCAATAGTGTTTCTGCCTGTGTTATCCCTATTAATGCATCAACTGGTGCAGGGTCTGATCCAGAGTTGCTTAAGTGGTTTGCACAAGCTGAATTGATGCATAGCAGATGGGCAATGCTTGGGGTGGCTGGAATTCTGATTCCTGAATTGCTTGGAAGATTAGGCTTCATAGAGAACTACTCATGGTACAATGCCGGCACTCGAGAATACTTTGCCGATACCACGACTTTATTCATGGTGCAATTAGCCTTGATGGGTTGGGTAGAGGGTAGAAGGTGGGCTGATATGATCAAGCCCGGCAGTGTGGACATCGATTTCAAGCTCCCACACATAAAGAAACCAAAGCCTGACGTTGGTTATCCTGGCGGCTTTTGGTTTGATCCAATGATGTGGGGGAGGGGTTCTCCAGAGCCCGTCATGGTATTGAGGACCAAGGAAATAAAAAACGGACGCCTAGCAATGCTAGCATTCGTGGGGTTCTGGTTCCAAGCCATTTACACAGGCGACGGCCCCATCGAGAACTTGTTGAATCACATTGCAGACCCTGGTCACTGCAACATTTTTTCGGTATTGTCTCATCTCATCTACTTCAATTTTCCATAAAATATGCTGGTTAGACTGCATTTATAGAATGTGCAACAGTTTTTCACTTATTATGAGCCTCAAGAAATAATGTTTCACTGCAGGCTTTCACGTCTAGTTGATGTTACATGAACAGAGGACTGATTTCGGGAAAAGAGAGAGATACTGGTGAGAAGTTATAGCCAAATAGTCTGTGCCTCCGTGGCATTGTTCCTGTTGTTTCAATAGACTTGAGCAGAGACTCTGTACATACCAGGAACCCCAACTTGGTTTTCTGTTCTCGATCAATATAATTCCATTCATTTTCCTGTTACTCGCTTCATTGGATAAGTGGCTGATCCTGCTCATGGTGATGCATTCTTTGGCCTGTTTGCAAGCTTTAGCCCCATAAATCTAAAGCCATTGAGTGCTGGTAAATTCTCAACGTGAATATGAGGCCAAAGATCCATTGAAGTCCTCGAGAGTAGCAGTTTTGTCTACGACAAGGAATCTTGTTTGAGGTGGTACTTGCAGAATCTTGTTACGGGGGCACTGTTGTATTCGAGGGATTAGACGTTGCAGATAAATAATAGAACGAAGCAGGAATGCTAAAAGCTTGTGTTGTTTGCCACGTTCCTACTAAGTGCATGCTTTCCCTAGGAGCTGACCTGGTCAAGAGAAGGGGATGATCTACCTCTCTATATAGATCTCCCTCTTCTATTTTGTCCTTTGAATTCTATATTTAGATTGTCATGGGGATTTGCCAATTCCATCCACAAGATTGACAGGTTTCTGCAAAACCAAAGCAATCTATCTAATCTGTCAAAGCAGCCACCTGCAGAAACTCCATGACCCGGAAGAAGAAATTTGATTCCAAGTTTTCTTCTTCAACGTACATTATGAGATGTTTAATGCAACAATAGTGTAATCCTGAATAACGTACATTTTGCGCGGCGGTGGTAAGGCCTGACTGGAAATGGCTTTCGCTGCTGTTTGCCCCATCCTCCTCTCCCTCCTTATTGTCTCCTTCACAACATTGTCTCTGTCCGCACCCGAAGATGCTCTTCTCCAATTCAAGAGGTCTTTAGGGAACGCTAATGCTTTGGATTCCTGGTCTCCTGGATCCCAGCCGTGCAGTGGTTGGGTTGGCATCATTTGCTTTGACGGAATCATCACGGGGCTCCATCTTTCTGACATGGGCTTGTCTGGAAAGATTGACATCAATGCTCTGGAGGCCTTACCCGGCCTCAGGACTCTCAGCTTCACGAACAATCTCTTCATGGGTCCGATGCCAGATTTCTATCGCCTGGGTGCGATAAAGTCCCTGCTATTATCCAGGAACCAGTTCTCCGGGGAAATCCCGCGCGACTTTTTTCAGCACATGGCGTCTCTCAAGAAGATCTGGCTCTCTAAGAACAACTTCACGGGGAACATACCAGAGTCCCTGATGCAACTCTCCAACCTTATGGAGCTTCATCTTGAAGGGAACGAGTTCTCAGGGCGCATTCCTGTGATTAAGGACGAGAAGCTCATCTCCCTGGACGTGTCAGACAACAAGTTGGAGGGTGAAATCCCAGAAAGTTTGTCTAAATTCAATTCCAAGTCTTTCGAAGGGAATCCTGGACTTTGTGGGAAGCCGCTCGATAAAGTCTGCCCTGGCAATGAATTGCCCGTCAAATTGCCTCCGCCACCTCCACCGCTTAATGAACAGAAAAGCAATAAAGGGTTCAGCATGGTTCTTTGGATAGTGGTAGGATTGGTGGCTGCCGTGGTTCTTCTGACTGCAATAGTTTCTTCCAGGCGTAGAAGGGATGATGATTTCAGCATTTTAGGGAAAGAGAAGGTCCGCGAGGCCGTCCAAGTCCCAATACCCGGTTCGAAGCCCATGAGAACGGAGTCTAGCAAGAAAGGCAGTGTGTCAAAAAGAAAGGCTCAAAGCAGCAAGCACGGTTTGGGCAGTCTTGTGATGCTGAGCGATGAGAAGGGTGAATTCGGATTGGCTGATCTAATGAGGGCGTCCGCGGAGGTGCTCGGAAACGGCGGGTTGGGTTCTGCATACAAGGCCGTGATGTCGAACGGCTTGTCTGTGGTGGTGAAGAGGATGAGGGAAATGAATGCTTTAGAGAAAGATCAGTTCGATGCCAAGATTAGACATTTTGCTAGACTCCATCACCGAAATATACTGACACCACTAGCCTACCATTATAGGAGAGACGAGAAGCTCTTTGTTTCGGAATACATTCCTAAGGGCAGCTTGTTATACATATTACATGGTACGCTATATTTTCTTTTGCATGTTTTGGAAATGATATTTCCACTAGCACTTTTGTTATCATAACATGTGAATATTCAGGAGATGAAAGATTTCCTGAAAGATTCAACTTAACTTATGCAATGCCCTCAAACCGGTGATGAAATCTAATTTTTTGCCAATTTCTGATATCACATACTTTGATTCTTCAGGTGATCGTGGAATTATTCACGGTGAGCTGAATTGGCAAACCCGGTTGAAGATCGTTCTGGGAGTCGCAAGCGGACTAGCTTTTCTCCATTCAGAGCTTGCATCCTATGACCTGCCTCATGGAAACCTCAAGTCCAGCAACATTCTTCTGAACTCAGACTATGAGCCATTGCTCAATGACTATGGCTTCCATCCTCTGATCAACCCTTCTCAAGCTGCACAAACCTTGTTTGCATATAAGGCGCCAGAGATTGCACAGCAAAGGAGCATCTCGCCAAAGTGCGATGTTTATTGTCTCGGATTAATCATCCTTGAAGTCCTCACAGGGAAGTTCCCGTCTCAGTATATCAACAGTGGGAAGAGTGGAACTGATGTTGTGATGTTGGTTCATTCAGCGATCTCAGAGGAAAGGGAGGCCGAAGTCATTGATCCAGAGATAGCGGATTCAATAGAGTCGAAAAGCGAGATGCTGCGACTCCTTCATATAGGAGCTGCTTGCACAGAGAGGAACCCTGATCATCGGCTTGACCTGAGAGAAGCAATTAGAAAATTGGAAGAGTTACAAGTGTGAGGCAATTTTGTTTCTAGACATGCCATTGAAAATTTTAGTTGACAGGATAGAACGTCTTGAACCCCAAGTTCTGCTCGTTCCCTGATCAAGCGCCGTGACGGATTCATCCACACTTGGAATCAGCCACTCGATGGTTAGGCCAAGATTCACTGATGGTATCATCCTTTCCCGAGGAAGACAGTACGTCAAGAGTGGCCTTGAACGCGAGGCTTTTGGCTACTTTTACATATATACTAGACCTTAGCGACTCTCAATATTTGATTCAAACTGACTTTTGCTTTGTCATTACCCTACCATAGTAGGGAAGCTCAGTGTCAAAGGCATCACCACTTTGACTTCCAGGAAAGGGTCTTCTTTGTCAAGTCCGTGCTACAAAGAGATCTTTGACTGACCATTGAGTCTCTGAACTGAGTTTCGATAAGAAATGTCTTGATTGCCTTCAATTGTAGATTCTGCAATAGATAGCTCTTAAGTCTTGTCTGTACAGTGTATGGATCATTTCTCTTTAACCTGAGAAGTGACTTGGTTTTCCATGGGATCTCTGGCTACACTGACCTATGCTTTGTGCTCATAGGCTTTCTTTCACAGTTCTGCTCGCTTTTACTTTTATCTCCCGTAAAAAAATTTGGAAAAAGGAGGAGAAAACTTACCACCAAGAGAAATAGTTATTGCACAATCGTGTTGTTGTCCAAAATATCAAGCGATTATACAGAATATGACTCGAATTCGATAGGAATTACGTCATCATAAATTACAAAATAGTTTAGACCTTTCAATTTGCGGTGATCTCAAACAAATAGGAGTGGCATATTGCACGTTCCTTTTATCAATAATCAGACTTGGCACTCATCACATCAATGCTTGGGATGCAATGTTTATCCCAGACTAGAAAGGTCAAATCCCGACGTCAAACCGGGAGAGACGTGGCAACTGGAAACTGAACGGGCCTGGCTGGACCATCCAAAAAGAACCCCCACCAAGCCCGTTCAAAAGTCTGACCGGGCCTGGTCTGGACCGAGTTGATTCTAGAACCAGCATGCGATAGGTCGCCTGACCATAATCCTTTTGACAATTGCTGCTTCTGAATCTGTTTCGATGTCCCAGTCAATTCAATCCTTACCCACCACGGTCAACACATAGAAACATTGCCATCGCCACGCCATCGCATAGCTCATCTTCTTTTCTTCTTGGTTTGGTATTATTTCGGTTCTCGTGAAACGTAGAAAACAGGGGGAGAGAGAGAGAGAGGGAGGGAAGCCCAGAAATGGATTCTGCAACAACGTCGCGGATTGTGGAGAAACTGAAGCTCACCCCCCACCCGGAAGGGGGGTTTTACTCCGAGACCTTCAGGGACACTTCTGTTCTCCTCTCCAGATCTCAGCTTCCACCTCAATGTAAGTTCTTGATCGTGCTCTTGAGGTCTGCAGCTTTATGCCATTTGTTTAAGTCCTAAAACTCGCAACTTCCCAGTTTCAGTCTCTTTCTTCTTCTTTTTCCAACTGATAGTTATTATATCCTGTTGTGGATCATAGATTTTGTTTGGGTAGTGTGTGATGAGCTGCAGATGCTGATTGCTGATGTGGGATTATTGTGCTGAAGTTGTGATTTTTCAATTTTATGAATGAATTTCTAGCGATCTGAGTGAGGCTACTGTTGACTTTTTGATCTGGGTATTGGATGGGGATGTGTAAATTTGTGATATTGAAGTTCAAAATCTGATAAGAGCTGCAGTCAAATCAAGGGTCTATATTACTGATCTTTCTGTGTCTATGCTCCATGTTTTTGCCAATTATTTGCTAGTGACAGAGCACATCAATGCCAGGGAATCATGAATTGCAGTTGCTTTTGGTTACTTCCCCATTTTTCCTATCACATAAATATTGAATTGTTTCGAAACGCTTAATCCAGACAAGGTTGATCGACCCGTGAGCACATGCATCTACTTTATGCTGCCGGCAGGGAGTGTGTCGCTCCTCCACCGTATACCTTGTGCCGAGACTTGGCATTTTTATCTGGGAGAACCTCTCACGGTATGGCTAAATTGGCGTTCGTCATATCTTTAGTAGGAATGATTTACTCTAGTTTGCCTCCTCTCAATTGAGAATTTTTGCTTCATGACAATTACTTCACTTCCTTAGGATGTTGCCACCATGTGCCCAAAGAAACGATAAATTCACACAAAATCCTTTTTGCAGATACTGGAATTGAATGAAAAAGATGGAAGTGTCAAATTAACCTGCATTGGATCCGACCTGGTTAGAGACAATCAGCAACCGCAGTACACAGTGCCTCCAAATGTATGGTTCGGTTCGTTTCCGACGAAAGATTATACCATATCTCCAGATGGCTCCGTGCTCAAAGCTGCCCCTAGGGATGCGGAGAAACACTACTCTCTGGTGGGTTGTACTTGCGCGCCGGCCTTTCAGTTCCAGGATTTCGAGTTAGCTAAGCGGTCCGAGCTTCTTTCTCGGTTCCCTAACTTGGAGCCAATGCTCTCTATTCTCACTCTGCCTGATTGAGGATTCTCTTCCCATTCTGTAGCTTGTTGAGATGTTGGGTATATCTCTCATGTATGAGGAGATGATGTGTTCTTAATACACGTGATACTCAACAGAATAAAGGAATCTTGCTTTTCAGATAGTCTGACTTAATTTCGATGCATGATCACATTCATCTCTCGTGCTATGCGTAATGAACTATGCGGCTCTTTTCAGCTGTATATACATGAATTGGTTCGTAAACTCATCAGCTGTGACTCATACCGCAGCTATGTGGTCTTTAGGACATTATCTGTTGTCACAGTCAAGGGGCACACTTTTGATCATGGATAGTACAAACATTAAAGATCGGCATTGCAATTGCTGGTCACTTGAGAAAGAAAGTGCACACCAATAAAGCGCGCCTCACCAAGAACAGATCCAAGCCTTCGACACAGAATTTCACTTGCTACAATGACAATAGTCACGCAGTTTGTCAAAAACCAGTGCTGCATCTTCAACAAATGAGGCTATCTGCTTCATGAGCAGACGGAGCAGGAGTAATCCCATGTTTTTGCTGTTCTCAGAGTCATTGAACATGCAGCGAAAGAGAAGCCTTGATAGTTCACTCTGTGCTCTTTAGGGGCAAAAGAAGGAGCAGAAAAGACAGAAAATGTGGTTTATTTAATGCGAGCCATCCCATCCCATTTGAGGTCATCACTCCATTTATGCTCTGCATCTAAGCTGCAAGAGCAATTTATATCCATCAATCGAACTCAAGAAACTCAATTCTTCTCCTCATCGAAACCTTCAGATCCATAGCCTCTCTCTATGCTCCGTGAGCCTGAGCACAACTTGGCTGTGCACAGGCATAGATTGTCTATCAAAACCCGAGTTGATTCAGGAAAAGGGACAATGAGCATGGAATTTACTGTGATGAATGACATTACCATACTGATCGAAAGAACACAGTTTTCTTAGAAGCTTCTTTCCATCCCGCAGCACGACCGGGAGTTTCTCTGCAAAACTAATGATCTATTTAGGAGTCAATTCCTTTTAGCACGCGTTCGTGTCGATGAAGCGATTGTCCCTCTACATCATCACAAACGAGCGACTGCATGGTGACAACCACCGCCTAGTTTAAGGAGATATCATTAGGAAGACATGGTATCACGATGCGAAACTTGTTGAAGAACTTAAAACCCACCAAAAAGCATCGGCATTCATATGCATGTCACGTTGCACATGTAACAGAAGCAATATTAATTAAAAAGAGAAGCGAAAATTTGACATCACACAATATTCTCCATTTCTTGCATCTAGAGAACTTTGGATTTGAAAGACAACTACGAGAAATTTCATACTATGAAGTTTAAGACTGACCAAAATTAGAATTGCTGGATCTCCTGCTATTATCAATGATTATTTTCCATGCTGAAATTGTCATTTTCTTATTAACTATGGTTTCTCTATGAGTTAATGTCATTGGCAAATTTATGGACCGAACAAGTTGGCATATTCCGCTGTAAACAATCGAAGCATATCCTCGTCTGCGGAAGTGACCAAGGTACAGGTCCAGTTGACATCTGAAAATAGACCGTAAGAAGACACAGGAATAGTGAATTACCCAGCTAAGCATTCCTCAGGTGTATTCATGTCAATGAGGATCAAGACTTGATGACGAAAATTGAGATTACAGACATTTCTTAAGATTTATAATTCCATTGAACCATCTTCATCCCTAACATGTTTGCTTAGAAACTTAGAGCAGCTTCACACTAGGGTTGATTGACCCCAGGAAAAGAAAGAACACACAGAGACTTTCACGAAGAAGAGAGCTTGGTGTGTCCAAACATGGAGATTGCTAAGAGCTCTAGTCGTAACATGCTCCTCATGCATCTAAAACACATGAGACCCATTATTTCAAACTGAGAATTAAGGCACAATTTCATTGGCATCCCTGTTCCAGGATTTATCGAGGTTTCTGCATAAAAATTAACAGAAAAATATCGTTAATGCTAGGGATGAGCATGATTTCATGGTAGAACCTGAAACTGAACTAGTAGGGCACCGATCATGTTTTAGGTTTCAAGTTCCAAGGTATGCAAGGAACGTTTCAAGTTCCCCAACTTGGAGATCCTCTAGGTATCTAGAACCTGTAACAAGTTTCTGTGTTTTTCTTGATATATATTTTCACAAAATCTTGAGGTATTCCATGGCACACGATCATAAGTATGTAATCTAGAACCATTTATCTGAGCTTCCATGTCCAGAGATATTTATAACTGCAGCTTTTACTTTATTAATGTTTTATATTTATTTGCATGTCTATGTATGAAATTTGGCCAGTGGATTGTAGCAGTAAATGATAGTTATTAAAGATAATGATTCACTATAATCATTTAATTAAGAATATGTGTGAAACTTGAAACCGACCCTACCCTAGAACTTTGATAGAGTAAGTTTCAAGTTCCGGAAGGAATCTAAAATCTCTCGTGCCTAGTTAATGCAGGTTGCTAATTCAAATACAACTTTTTGATTTTCTTCAAACCAAATCAAACACGTTCATGACCGCTCATGGTTAATCGGAATTCACAGCTAATGTTGAGTGTAGATCTATTTTGAGCGCACATGAAAATCATATTCGTATTACTAATAATTGAGTTATTATTTATGGAAAACCTCTTTTCTGGGTCACGTAAGATGGTCACGGTGCGGAATGGCAAGGTCTTCCCCCTCCAAAACCAACGTGTCGAGTGCACCAGCGTTAAGAAAACTGAACTTTGAGAACGTGTCAACGCCATATGTCCAGTTCGCCAGAAGCCACTGCAACGTTCACTTCGCCACTTTGGCCTCTTTCCTCACCTTCGTCTTCTTCTCCACACTCTCCAAAACCCTCCTCGAATTCACGGTCATCAATGGCACATTCTCTTCAGGGGTTCGACGCTTGTTCGGGACGCTGCTTCACCAACATCATCATGCTTTGAAGAGGTTCTTTCCGGTTTCTCTTTCCTTAAACGAAGTGCAGACATGTCTGTTTCTTTCTTTTCTTTCCTGATGTTCTCATGATTTTCTAGTTTCCTTACAGTTTCTTACCGTTTTGAAAATCGCAAGTGCACCAAATGAGTGCAAGCCCACGTCCCAAGAAGTGTTTTTCTGAATTCAGTGATGCAAGCTAATGCGATGAGGCGTAATCTTGCTCTTTCTTTTGGTATTCATGATGGCATAATTGAGGCTGTCTTCTCGCGGTTGATTCAACGGCTATATTAATGAGTTATGCTGCGGAAGAGTACAGAACTCCGAGTGGATCACTTGGAGTTTTACATGGTCGGGCGATTGTGGGAAGGAATTTTCCACGTTCTTCATTAAATGAGGCTACACCGAATGCGCGCTATAGGTGCCGTTTACGCCGGATTGGGTCGGAGAGTCTAATTAAAGTTTCATATGATGAACAAACGACACGAAGCACATGTCTGGTTTTTTTTTAGTTGAGAGGCGATCGAGGAATCTCTCCTTTAAAGAATACTATAGACTGATAGATACATACATCTGTGAGAATTTGGTTTATGTAGTGGGAACTCTCAAGCAAACATGTCTTGCTTTAATAACCATCTGCGAAATGCTCTTTTCTTCAAGGTGAAATTTTCGTGTATAATCTCACCATGAAATAGGTTAAGAGCGCGCTCAAGTTAGAGGTCGGAAGATGTCCAAAGGATGGAGTCAACGTATTCCTCAGTCTCGGGTGCCACTTATAGCGACCTCCATAAAACGGCAGTCATCGTCGCAGCATGCTTCGTACTTGTAGCATTGGCCCTATCGCTTTTTCTCATATTTCAGCATCTCAAGTACTACACCAATCCCGCTGTAAGCTCTCTTATCCTATAGTTCCTACTAAATGTGCTGATGGTCAGCTTTGTCATTGAGGCCAAATGGTCCTCTAGTGTGATAGAAAGACTCTTCATGCTTTAGTGACTTGATAAACTGCTAAAATTATCTTGGTTCGATCCAATTTTAGGAACAAAAATGGGTAGTTGCGGTTCTTTTTATGGTTCCAGTCTATGCTGCCGAATCGGTAAGTTCTGTCTTTGAAGTCTCATTTATTTCTTTCATCCCGAGAGGAGATCGAGTGAAATTTACCTGCACACTGGCTCTTCTCCTTAACAGTTGCCACGTTCCTTGCATCACCCAAAGTTAAATTTGTGCTACCTAGATTCTTCCACTTAATATGCCAACATGCATTTTGTTTCAATAAGAAACTTTAAGAAAGATTATATCTTGAGCACCGTACACGGTTCCTTTAATTTAAAAGGGAAGGAGTATGTTGTGATAACCTGCTTCAGCCATGTGTATGGCATGATTTATGAATCAATGACATTGATCCAGTCTAACCGTTTTCTTTTCCTTTGGCAGATAGTATCATTGTGTAACCCGAAATTGTCTCTCGCGTGTGACATTTTGAGAAACTGCTATGAAGCGTTCGCTTTGTATTCTTTTGGAAGATACTTGATTGCCTGCCTGGGTAGGCTACTGTATATGCACTCAAACTTGGAAAAAATTTTCTTATATCATCTAGAGCCGTTGGTGCAATTCAATTAGCTCCTTGCTGGAGTTTTTGTTCAGCGGTCAGAATATATGCCGATGAAGACAAGTTTTACCGCATAACCTCATGCAATAGTTTTTCATGCTAGGTGGTGAGAGACAAGTGATTGAACTACTTGCAGATGAATCCAGGAAATTGCTCCAAAAGCCACTCCTGGACCAAACAAACACAGCTCCGAGGAAAAAAGGAAGCAGAGTTTGGAATTTCATCTTTCAACCATGTGTTCTTGGAGAAGATCTGCTCACCATCGAGAAATTCGGCCTTGTGCAGTACGTGAGTAGCTCATTTGGACCATCACAGTTAGATTTATTACGACAGTTCCTAACATGTTTGTTGTTGGCCAGATGATTCTGAAGACAGTATGTGCATTTTTAGCACTTATTTTGGAGCTCCTCGATGTCTACTGTGACGGCGAATTCAAATGGAATTGCGGGTATTAAAAAGGTTTTTTTCGCCTTATAGTATATTCCATAGCCACACATCCCTGTCATCGTTGTCCTCTCTTGCAGGTATCCGTACATGGCCGTGGTACTGAACTTTAGCCAGATGTGGGCATTATTTTGCCTTGTTCAGTTCTATAACGCGACTCACGAGAGACTTAAATCGATAAAGCCGCTGGCTAAGTTCATCAGCTTCAAGGCAATTGTATTCGCCACTTGGTGGCAAGGCGTGGGGATTGCACTTCTATGTGCCATTCATGTTCTGCCCAAGGAAGGGAAGCTGCAAACTGGATTGCAAGATTTTCTTATCTGCATAGAAGTAAGCTTGAGCTTCTTCCAGCCAAGAAATAGTTACCAACAGTAAAAGCAACAGCCACCTGCACACTTGAATTGTGTTGGCTTCTAATCATTGATTCCACAGTGTCTTCACGGGTGTTTGTTTTTGTACATACACAACATTTGCTACAAAGACAACTAGAGTTCATGCAAATCATTTTACTTGCTTGGGTAGACCGGCATGTTGTATATGGTTGGTTGTTTTGATCTTGAAGAGCCCGGTTCTTATTGCAAGGATGTGAATTGATGTTAAACTGTTGACAGATGGCAATCGCAGCCGTTGCTCATGTCTTTGTCTTTCCGGTGGAGCCCTACCGTTACGTCCCAATCGCCGAAAGCCCGAAAGTCACCACAGAGAAGACAGTCGCCGAAGTAAAATTGGAAGAGGGTGACAAAGAGGAAAAGGCCGTGGTTGAGGAGACCGAAGTGAAGGTGGAGGTTCCTGGTACTAGCGTCACCGAGAGCGTCCAGGACATTATTGTCGAAGGCGGTCATCGCGTAAGCTTGCATCCCACCAGTTAGTGTAAAAATCTTGTTTTCACGCAATTGTAAATGTCCCGAGAAATTCGCTTGGTTTCACTTTATCAATGCCTTGTGTCTCGCTTTATCCATTTGCGTTAAATCTTGCTTTTGTGTCTTTGAAAACAGGTGGTGAAGGATGTCGTGCTGACAATAAATCAAGCGATAGAGCCGGTGGAAAAGGGGGTGGCGAAGATCCAGGAGACGATCCACCAACGATTGGAGGAGTCGGATGAAAAGGATGAACAAGTGGAAGAGGTAGAGGCCGAGGAACGTGTTGAACTCGAAGGTGAAGGCACGGAGTGTGAAACTGTTGTCAGCATAGAAGAGAGAGTAGCCAAATGAAAGGATTGCTTGTAAGCTAGAGCAGGACATGCCACAGAGCAGTTTTTTACTAGTTAATTCATGAAATGTGTTGTCTTGAGTTTGAAACTTCGAATTGAGAAAGTAAAGGCTGCTGCTTGTATGCTGGTCTTTTTTCCGTTTTGCGCCATTCGATGAACGGTCTTTCCGACATCCTCGGAGAGGGAATTACAAACTGCCTCTCGGTTTTTGAGCTAGTGAACATGTCTGAATTCTAGGACGTTAAGATCGATTCGATAACCAACCATGAGGATCGGGAGCAACATAAACAATCTTTTACATGACCATGTCCAGCCACTATAATCTGCAAAAGAGGGAAGGGAGAGCGCATCAACTAGACAACCATGCTTCAAAGTGTAGGGGAGCCATTATTGGCCCCTCAGTCCCTTGAGGGAGCAATTCACTATTTTATCCTCCACAGATATACCTCATAAATACTTCAAAAGTTTTCAACGATGGATCGAGATTTGTTCTTTTGTGATCCAACGATTATCGATCGCCAAGGAATGGCCTCAGGGATGTGTGGAAGTTCCTCAAGGTGATCCCAGAATATATTCAATATCAGACCAAATGAAAAAAGAATGTAGCCAGTACATGCCATCTGGGTCTGCCTTGACCCCCGAAAAAGCTGTAATGGAACAGACGCCAATTTAAACCGGAGGATCTTAAGGTACAAAGCTACACAGAACACAAAATCAATCTTCTTCCTGCCCCCGACTGTTGCTCCCCTCTCATTTGGTTTTGTTGTAACGTAATACAGGAACCGTTCAGTATCGAGAAACAGGTGCTTGTAATGTCAATCTTCTTGAGAGAAGTTGTCCTACCTGCTGTGGCCGTTCAAAGTGTGATGCATCAGCACAAGATTGAAGGGAAGGCCTGGCAGTGGCTTCTCCAAAAGGGTGTATAAAGAGTAAAATTTTCTGTCTAAATTTGAGCAAAAAGAAGTTCATTCCATGTGTCGGGAACGCCGGGCAGACACCAGTGCAAGCAATCTTGCGCGCCTGGTGTGCCCTTAATGGTGAATCGGGAGATGTGACCTTCATCTCTAACCTGCGACAGTGCCGTTATGTCCAAAAGCCTAACTTTTGTCCCCCTCACTGCACTCTCTGCAGCAACGTCACTCGATTCATCCTGTAACACTTCCCTGCCTATAGACATGGGCATTTCGTTGTTGCAACTCCCTCCCGTGTTCCAATCCCCGTTCACGAAATGTCTAGGAGAGATGCTCCGGTAGAACGCCTTCAGATGAGGGTATTTCGGGAGTTGTGAGTTCACCCAACTCACAATGCTGTGGATGGTGAAGTTCTTCGCACGGCCAATTTCCGCAATCTTCTTGTTGGTGTTGCGTGCACCACCCACATACATTATCCATCGATTAGCGTTGAGCTTACCTCGGTTCCAGTGATGGCCGGTGTTAAGAACTAGAACATCAAATCTGTGAATAAACCTTCGCAAAAATGCTGGTGGCCGATCTAGGTGCATAGCATATTCAGTTGCTGGATTTGTTATATTCAACGGTTCTAGATCACACAAACTTGCGGACCAATAGTAGAGGACAGTGGTGTTGGTGCTTGGGAAACGGTATACCCATCCATCAGGGCGGACTGCACGTTTTGCTTTCACTAGTCCATACTCTCTTCCAACATCTAAGACATCAGGCCTATCCTTACCACCGGTGATCATGCACATTAGCGACTGAAATTGCTGCCGACCCAGTGAATCTCCAACAAAGGCCAAAGTCTTGTCTTGCATCCTGACAGGAACATAAATCGGTAACTGGGGATGAAGTCCAGTGAAGTTAATGATATATGACACAAAAGGAGAGTCACAAGGCAGGACTCTTACGCCATACTAAAAACATGCATCAAATTCTGCTGTGTGGGAGTCTGTCTTTCTCCTATACTTCGTGAAAGGAAAAAGGAAATAACTTTTTGGGCATTGAATGATTGATCGGGAAAAAAACAATTCCGACACAAGATGGTCAGAATAGAGCATGAATTCTTTTCTTCATATTATGATCAATAAACTACTGCAGCTCAATCCACCTTACCCAAAAAAAAACCTCTGCAGTTCAATCCCAAGATGAGAAACTGACACGATCATTCAAAAAGGGTATGTTGAGCGCAACAACCAGTGAGGTCAAGAATAGCTATGACCTTAACAGAAGAGCTGACTGCAATTCTTGATCATGCAACGACCTTACTGAGACCAAGACAATTGACAAAGTTCAGTTACAGATTTGTGGTCTGAAAGTGTACCTTTTCAGGAACTTAGAACATTCGAACTCTTCCATCTGGCAATCTTTAGGTTGCCACTTAAGTGTCTCATAGTCAAAATTCATGCGCTGTGTCATCCGGCAAGCCCACATTCCCGAAAGCCATCGCTTACAACTAAAGCCAGAGTATAAAGGCCTCTGATCATCTACAACCCATTTTCCTTTGGCAAAGTTACAGACTTCTGAAAGGTCAGAGGTCGTATAGTTAGCAATAGCTACCTCCATAACATGCATAAAAGTGAGAGATAAAATCAACCGAGGACTTGAGAGGATGTCGATAATTTGACCACAAATGACAATTGCATCAATGGGACTTCCACAAAACCAATAATTATAAATTATGTATTTAACTTGCAAGGATTCTTCCCTAGCACATTGAAACTGACATCGATCCACAAGTAAATTCCTGCAGATGCTAAATCGTTACCATGTAGTAAAATTTAGAATTCCTATCACAAGCTCTTCATAGTAACCACCAACTAAACCTAGTCAGAGAGAAGAAATCCTAGTACAATTAAACTTATCACAGCCGGAAGTCCTGGACAAGTCAAAATAAATAAGTTTCTTACTCTTTGAATTGGTTTCAAGAACCAACAACAGCAGAATCGTCATACATGATAAGGACAGCTACTATGTAGCCAGAGTCATGCTACCACTTTTTCCTTTCTTCCATCTTATTGGTCCAGAAAATTTCACTAATGAGCCTTTGACTCAATTAAGTATAAAAACACATACCCCTGAATACATTTTCAAGCAAAAGATGCTTTTCATCCCGTCTATCAAGTATCCTATAACTAGAAACAAGGGACTGCACAAAGCATAACAGAATAAAATCAGAATGAAGAGAGTTCTTACCTTGATTCTTCTGTAGAATGGGTGGGTTCTCATTGTTTTCGTCTGGCAGTGTAGCATTGAAATGTTCAGAACCAGGAGGAACTTGAAAATCCATTCTTTCTTCCTGTTTTGAATTATCTACTCCTGAATCAGGTTCCTGATTTCCTCCGGATTCAGTGACGCTGAAGGAATCTTCAACAGTTTCATTCTTTTCAGGCTCCACGCTTTTTATCACTTTTGAAGGTTCTTCTGCAAAAATAGTAGCAGTTTCTGCATTACTTCAAGCAAGCAGGCCTTGAGTGTAACAAATACCTAGGTCATGCCATTATGCTCATGACAATTTCATACTATGACCACAATTGGTAAACAAAAGCAGCACAACTGACAGAAACAATCTACCGCACAGCATATATTTCAAAAAGGACACATGTTTAGATTTACGAGAAGTATCACCATAACTGACATAGATGTTTCAGCAATATCAAGTGGAAGCAGTACCTTACCTATTTCCTGGCTTGTCAAATTTCCACCGACCTCAACCATCCAAGGCGAACCCTTTGCAGGGGCTGCCTCAAATTCTCTCTCATCTAAATCCTTCATCGTCACTTCCTCTGCAATAGAGGATTCATCTTTGCCACTAGATTCTGGTGGTTGAGATGTGACTACGGTCTCTACATGGGCTTCCGTTCGTATATCTGTGCCAAACATAAAGCAGGATAAAGTCAAGAACTAACCACTATACATTAAATTCCTCATTGGCTATGTCGTTTTTGTTGAAGTGCTTAATTTTCTTGATGATGTTACTTACAAGTTACAAGCATAAGCTTTTGTACTTCTCCAGTTTCATATGGTATAGGTGAGACTCCAAAGTTTAATTACTGCACACCTGATAGGTCACCTTGAACAAACTCCAACACATGCAGCAGACTGGATTCACTCTCTTTGTGCAGTTATCTCAAAAGAATATGAATTTTCATCTCATAATTACATAAAGCTAACACCATAAAAGCTGAAACAGAACCAGTATATTGGAGGCAAAACCTGAAGTTAGGGGCAACCATATGTTCTGAGGATGAAGAAAGGACGTATGGAGCGGATTTTTCTCCCATGCCCACACAAGAATGCTCATGCAGACAACAGTAATGAGCATAAGAGAGAGTTGTTTGCCCCTCAAACCATAGAAGTTTCCCTTCATCCTTTATGCAAACAAAGGTAAAAGCGCTCTACTTCATCTATCAATAGAGAATTATATGTCCTCCTGGTCCTCCACTGCAAAATGTGGCACAGAATTCTTCTTTAGTAAAATCCGGTAATTCAAAAAACAACTACATAAATCCAAGACAATCTGCATTAAGCATGAACTATGGAAATTATTGCTAAGGCATAGACAGAGGATTGGCCAGAGACGGCGCTTTTGGGAAAAATAAACTGAGTCAGAGAATGTTCGGGTCACACGATGAAGATCCGGTTTTAAACGTTCTACCTATGTGCATTTCATGTAAATTGTTCGCCATAAATTAAATTCTTCCATTTTGCAAATTACAAGTATTCCAAAATTTAAATGAACCACCCTCTGGAGGGAAAAAAAAAAAAAAGAAGGGCGATAAATTTCTACTGAATCTGAAACACGAAATGAACATCACACGTCCAGCTCCAAAAATAAATCTTGATTTTAGTTAAACAAAGATAGAACCTCATCATCGAATGAAACCCACGTCAGATATCAGGAGTCGGTAAAGGGTTTCGACATTCAAGTGGGCATGTGTAGGTATTTACATAAAATCTTAGATTGAACCCAGAAGCAAAGATTGGATTCGCTTCCTCCCATTTCAAAACAGAGCATCAAATTTCACATTCTAAATCGACTATGAGAAGCCACACCACCCGGAGGGAAAAACACAAGATACCCACACTTCGAAAACAACGTCCCAACCGGCAAGAAAAAGCGCACTGATCCTGCAGATTCGGGATGAGCCACACGAGCAATAAATGCATCTGGGTCGGGGTGCATACGTACCTGCGAGAAACAGAACCGCCCAGAACAAGCCCAGGAGGTGAAAAAGCATACCCTTTTTGCGTGGGGGAAGGACGATGATTTGGGTACACAGTGATTTGAAAAAGGAAAGAGAAGAGTTGGTGATGGTTAGAAAAAGGGGAGGAACCCGCGTTATTTTTACAAGGTCTGGTGGCAGTATAATTGCAGAGCGACCGCGTACGGAAAAAGGAACGTAAGCGAGCGAATACCAAAGAAATTTTCGCGTTAATTATGTGATTATCGAAATTAAAAAAAGAAAGCCAAGTGAGGCAATGATAAGCACAAAAGTCAAATGATGCGTTTCTTTTCTCGTTTTCATGTTGACCATCGATTTCTTTTCTTCCCTTTTCCTTTTAAAGTTGTAGGTCTTTTTTTTTTTTGAGGAAATTATAAGGTTGTAGGGATCGAGAAAGGAAGCTAATTATGATGCAATATAAGCGCCGAATCTTTCAATTTTTCGCATCGTCTGCCTGTATAGCTTGGCTCAATTTGTCAATTTGTGAGAATTTACTTTCCTTGCTATAGGTGGTAATATGTAGCACTTTTCTTGTAGATCTATGAGAATTTCTTTGTCCCTAAAATGATGGTATATAGCACTTGAAAAGAAATGGATAATCACCTTGCAAAATGGCTAAGATTTTGAAAATGTGGAATGTGTCGTACTGGCCTTTTTAAAGCTTGATTGATTCAACGAATTTCTATAACCGTCTCAATTGGTAATTGCCGATACAATAAGCTATAAAATAATGGGCACTGGAAAAGAAAATGGATATAAACATAAGTTATAATCAGTGAATTATAATAGCAAATGGTGGTTATTAAATGTGATAATTTATTATAATTATTTAATTAAGAATACAAGTTGAACCTAGTAGATCCCACAATAGACTCTCGAACTTATGACAATATAGATTTTAGGTTTTAAATTTTTCATGATAAGTTTCAGATTCCAAAAAATAAGAACATGTTTCGACAAGTAGGTTCTTGATGAAACTTGTATGAAACCTAAAATCACTCGCTCCTAATTTATATTCTTGCATGCATGTGATATTTGCGAATAGGCAGCTAAGGAATTTTTTGGAACACAGAGAAATAAAGTAGTTCTTTGGAAGTAGGGATCTCTGTTTCCTACATAGGATGGTACAGGAATCTGCTTAGTAACAAGTAATTTAAGATGATTATTGTGCATCCTTTTCTTTTCTTTTTCAGTCTTCAAGTATTGGGATAGGAATCTTATTCTTGGACCAACGCAAAGAGAAGACGACATCTGAAACTCAAAAACTTGACATTCAAAACCCTACTTGAGTTGTATTTTAATAAATTAGAAACATTGTAAGGAAAATGAAATAGAAGATAATATATGTTGGATCGTCACAAAGCAAAAGTTGGTGAACGGTTGCACTTGTCATGCATGATTTTAAAAGGAATTATTCAAATGATTGTGCAAACCAGTTGCCATTGGGTCAATTTTTCAAAAAGTTATAAACTTATTGTACAGCCATCAATTCAGTCTTAAATATTTTTAATTTCGCTAATTTTTTGGTTGAAATTTCACTAATATAATTATTACCTTTTGATGATTTGTCAATTTAGCTCTGAATATTTTGATGATTTTTTAATGTAATTATTTTGGCCAATTAGCCAAGTAATAGAATTAGGACTAAATTAGCAAAAATTTAAAAGGTTTAGAACTAAAGTGGTATAATTAAAAGGTTTATGACTAAATTAACAAATTGTCAAAAAATTTAGAGCTAAGTTGACATAATTAAAAGGTTTATGACTAAATTAACAAATCGTCAAAAAATTTAGAACTAAAGTGGATATAATTTAAAAAAATTATGATTAAATTAGTCACCACATAATAAATTTAAAGCTTTCTGGACAGATCTCGTTGCCACTCATCTATTACTTTAGGAATTCTATATTGTCTCAATTCTCTAGTGGGAATTCCTTTATTTTTTCTAAGGATAGCACTAGCATAACGGCATCATCACCTAGAATTTCTTACGGTGCGCTGCTGCGATCAAAAATTTGATTTTTAAGAAAGAGCTTTGCGAGCATAACATTTTTTTTTTGTGACTGTGAAAATAACAGTATGTTATGAGACATAAATTTTAGAAAGAGTAAAGATTTCACAATAATTTTTAATCATTTGTTATTCATTTTTTGTGGCTCACAATATACTGTTAATCTCACACAGTATATAAAAAAACTGTCACATAAATATATTCCTTTAAGAAATTGTCAACATCAACTTATTTACGAAACAAATCCAAAGTGGTAATAATCAAATAATAAAAATATGTATAAGCAGGGCCAGATCTAGACTAGAGTAAGCATAAGCAGGCCAACCAGGACTCAAATATACATGTACATATATATAATCTTTCTTATAAAAAAAATACTAAGATATATTACAAACATGTTTTGTTCAAACTGGAATTAAAAGTTGGAGAACACCATGCTTTCTCTTTTTGGCTTGGTAGTAGTCGTAATCAATAAAATGATGACAATAGCTCGTTAACATCTTAAGCCTATAAACAAAATAATATAACTTTCATAAGTGTTTTCTTAATGTCAACAGGGGGAAAGCTTCTATAGACATATTATTACGAAAATTAGGTCGCGAAAGTGATGTGCCTAGTGTTTGGTATAGCCGTCAATATGGGTCAAAGACCCATATTTAACCCATATTTTATATAAAATAGGTCTTATATTGATCATTAACTTTTGAAAGATTCACTAAAAATGGACCAAAAAGGTTAAAGTGAAATTAAATGAGTAAAAAATGGGCCATGCATGAAACCCATTTTTGACCTATATTGGACCCATTTTCGACCTATAACTCTCGTAAATTACAAATGGGCCTAAGGCCTCAAAGCCTAAACTTTCTTCTTATTATTTTTTTTAATTTTCTATTTTTACAAATGGACCCATGGCGTCGTCCGCCGATCGTCGTCGCCCGCTGCCACCGTCGCGGTCACCGCTCACCGCCGCGGTCATCGTCGCGGTCCCCGCCCACCGCCATCGCGATCATCATTCGCCACCGCGGCCGCCATCGCAGTCATCGTCCGTGCCGCTGCCACCATCGCGGTCAGCGTCTGCTGTTGCTGCCACCGTCGCGATTGCCATCCGTTAGCGCGATCCGCCGTCCGTTGCCACAGTCGCCGTCCATCGCCGCGGCCGCCGTCCGTCGTCGTGGTTGCCATCCGCCGCCACTCACCGCCGTGGTTGAAGAAAAATGAAAGAAAAATAAAATAAAAATACTTTTTAAAAAATTATTTTTAATAATAAAATATTTTACTATATTTTTTATTGCATGAAAGTATTTTAGTAATATCATTTTTTATTTTATTTAATAATTTTTTATGATTTAATTTTTTTTATTTGATGTAAAAATTTTATCTAATAACATATACATGTGAAAAGCTTAAAATTGTTTAGATGAGTTATATAATTTTTCTTATAATATTAATGTGATTTAATAATATAGGTCAAAATGGGTCAGGTCGAATATGTGTTAGTTATGGGTTGGGTCAGATATGGGTCATTAAATATGGGTCAAAACGGGTTAGACTGGTAAATATAAGTCGGACCATATTCGACCCGACCCAAACCCAACTCGACCCACCCATTTGACACATCTACTGTTTGGACATCATCTTTCCATATAAAAGTATGCAAATTAGGAAAATACTGAATTTATCTCAGATTCCGTTATCAAAATTATAATTTAGGGTACACATCTTAATTTGGAAGTTTTTTTCATGACATGGAAGCTCCCGAGAACATGTCCTCGAATCTTGGAAATAGAAAAAAAAAATTCCTAATCTTGAGGGGCAGGAAGAGATATGTATATTCTTGTAAATTTTTCCTTTTACTCAATGGGGTCAATATGCAATTTCGAGAAGTATTTTCTGAGGCCCCCTTTAAATACACCCATATACGTTAAGCATAAATGATACATATTGCTCAACCAAATAATAACAATAGCTAGTATTGTATAACACTCGATTATTTTGATGTGGATAATTTTTGTTTATATTTTGTTAATTTTCTTCCGCCTTTTCTTTCTTTATTTTTTCTTTTCTTTTCTTTTCTTTTCTTTTACCTAGTGGCTGACCGACTAGGAACTCTCATCGAGCCGCGCCTAGGGGAGGGTGAGCGCCAGTAAGGCCAACCGTCATCGGCCACAAACTAGAAGTAAAGGGAAAGGAAAAAAAATAGAAAAGAAAATAATGTATATATCAGTGATGACCATATCACGTAAGAGAGTCAACATCCACGTCAGCGATTTCTGGCCTACATTGACAGAAAGGATTGGTTGCGGCCCAATCAAAAGGTTTAGAAGTGAATTAATACTAATATAATACCTTTAGGACCTTTTTTTTTTTGTACTTTTCCTTTCATCAAACTGTTGTTGTCAGATACATCATCAATAAAAATAAAAATAAAAAACCCACCGAAACATGGGAAGGAGAAAATGTTTCCTAATAAAAGGAGCCTATGACTCATGGTGCCATAGTTAGTAGTAATTTTCTTTCAATATGAAATTGCCCTCGTGGGCCCTTGTTTGTAACGTTAAGAACCTGGTCGAGTGATAAAACGACCATGATGTTTCCGCTTCAAGAAGCTTGAATGTGGCTAAGTTCGATTCGTACTCGATGCAACCGTTGTGTCAAGCCGCACATAAGTAATTCTTCGTGAATTTCATGTCCCCGATGTGGACGGACCGCGCTTGACCGTACAAAAAAATGCGGACTTAGCTTGATGCTAGAAAATCGATCCGGGACATCACTTGGCCATTGTAAAAAGAAAGTGACATAATAGGATGGATAGCTCAATTATCTCGATGGAACTTGATCGACGCCACCTACTTCTAGAATCTCCACTACGTCGAGCAAATAATATTGCATGGACCTTAGTATTTCTACTGGATTGGATCTAGACAAATTAGATTTGGTGGGACCCATACATTGGACTCACATGGGAGCTACCTTCGGTAGTCCAAATTCGATTCACTCCATAGTCTAAGGTGATGAAAATTACGTGTCCCCCCACCGGCACCACCTAGTCACATGGGTGACGTTTCACTAAAGTACAAAAAACGGCCACGGAAATTGAAAATTATTTTCAGATTTCAAAATCGACACATCCATTTCATATTTACTTCAAATTAGTTCCGTGTCATCAAGAGCTTTCAAATTGGCCATCCCTATCATATTAGTCCCAAATTGACTTTTATGCTACAAAGCATCACAAATTGGTACATCATGTATATTTTCTTTGATTATAGCTTTATCTCTATTCTTGCTAAGGACAGAGGAGGGCTCCAAGGTCGTGACCTCGCGACAGCCGATGTCGCTACTCCTTGGGCCCTACCTAGCCTCCGGCGAAGCCACCAGGTCTGCGCTTGGCGGTGTCGATTTCGGCGTGCGAACAATCCGAACCATGATGGAGAGAGAGAGAGAGAGGCGCACAGGGATGGAGAGACGGTGGGGCGTCTTCCTGAGGAGCAGGCTCACAGCAAGGGCTGCGCCGTCACGCAACGAGGGCGTGGACGTCACGTCCTTAAGATCCCCAATAGCTAACTCAATTCCCCTCGAACTCTCCCAGAGCAGCTACAGCAATGCACATCTGAATGGGCCCTTCGACTACGACGGCCCATTCTCCCGTCAGCCCATCCACGCGAGTCAGTCCTTCTGGCCCATCTTGCCCTATTACGAGTCTTTCTTCACTCACAGGCCCAATCCTCAGCCCATGTCAGCTCACCACCTTGTCGACAGCTAGAACTTTTTCCTTGTAACTGGAGAGCGTACGAGAAAGGCTGTTGACATTTTATCGGATCCATCGCTCTGGCAAAGTTGATTGATTGTGCTGTAATTGTGATGCGACATGTCACAGACCTGTTCAAATACCCAAATAACTAGGACGTTTATATTTAAATGAAAGAATCATAGCGGATCAGTTTTCTAACATTTCATGCTTTTGATTTACTGAAAATGATAGATGAACAGATAATCATTTATAGTCCAAGAAAATAAGCATGCTTAAAATCAAACAAATGAATCCCCTAACTTAAAAAAGGGAAATCTTTTTCCAACCCGAAAAGTATTTTCCTCTGCCAAGAAAGTTTTTTCAAAACAAACACACTCTTAGTGAGATTAATGATCCCATGACTAAGTGAGTCATGGTTACCATAGCCCCACGTGTCCTCCTAATTTGATGTTATATCTTTAGATTAACTCATCTGAGGTAATATCCGTTTTGACCCATTCCATATCGAGCCTCCAAGTGCCCACCTGTATGAGATGACCCAAAATAGATAATACCACAAGCGAGTTAATCTAAAATGTCATAATATGGTATCACAGCGGGACCCCTTTTAGTGGATATGTGGTTCGGGGATGAACTAGACGGAAGCTTGTGGGCTCGTAACAACTTGATTCGATGAGAGTAGAGACTGATCACTATGGCTAAAGGGTTTAAACAAGGAGCGAGTCCTGGAAAGTTTCTAGGATGGCAAAGGGAGCATGAATGAACATAATTGTGCGCCAAACACAGGGAGAGCAATTTTAGTAAATATATATGATTGAAATTAACTTACAGATGCACCTTTAGAAGTAATAATAAATTTTATTTTAAAACTCCAAAGTTAAGCATATTGAGATTAGAATACTACCAGGATAGATGACCTGTTGAAAAAGTGTCTTATTGTACACTAAAAAATAAAACCTTGAGGCTTGATATGAGACGGATTAAAACGAATAATATTTCGAGTGAGTTGATGTAGGAATATCGCAGTGTCGATGCCAATTACAGATCATACCAACCCTAACATGTAAAGAGTTGTCAAGTCAACTATTTAGTGGATGTTCCGGTGAAGAAAAATCAAGTCGATCAAGTAACGGCAGGCTATTAAACGATTTGATTGCGTGAAGTGAGGTAGAAAAGTTGGCTACACAAAAAAATAGTTGGGTAGGTTCAATCTTAATGAAATGACTTTCATTTTGCACTTTTTTCAACTCTCACAAATGGAACTACTTGACTTAATTTTATGCAGGACGCCGAATATCTTTGAAAATACACACGTATATATTGGATTTTGGTATAATTTTTATTATATATTCAGTAATACTTTAAGCTCTGATGGAAAAATAGTTTATTATCCTTTTTACTAAAAAAGAGAAAAACAAATGGTCAAAATTATTGAATAAAGTGGAGCGGTGTTCGCATCATAAATGACCAACGGATGGATCGGGTCAACCTTAGTACCGAGCCTAAAAGTCCTGGACCAAGCCTGCCATATCACAAAATATGTAAAGCCCATGGACTGGTAATGTGCATTTGAAGTTTTCCAAAAGTAACAGCGATAATTATAAGGAAAAAAAATAAATCTATTGTACAAATATCAATTTAGTCATAAATTTTTTAATTTGATCAACTTAATCATAAATATTTTGGTGATTTGACAATGTAGTCCTTTTTGGCCAATTTGGCCAAAAATCTTTGACATTGATGTCGATCGTCGGCTGTCTTATGTGGCATAGTATCAATCAAAGCCATCATTGACAATTTTTACAATTTATTTAAATACTTTCTAATGTTTTATAAAAATTCTTTCTTTTCCTTTTTTTTCTCTTACTAATACCAACGACAGCCTTGCTCGCCAACTCTCCTTTAAGTTACTTATGAACATTTACTAGATTTTTTTTAGATTACCAGCTTTTATTATCTTTCACCTTTTTTTTTATCAATGCTTTCAATTTATCAAATCCTAGATGAACTTACATACACTTATCATGTGACTTTTTTAATTTTCCAAAGTTCACTAAATTACCGACTACTTTTATGGTAATCAGCTCTCATTCAAATTTCTTACCGATGTCACTTTTTTATTGTCTAACTTTTTATATAATTTACCGAATTTTATTTCTCTTTTTTAAAACTGTTAGTAAATTCAAGTGTTGGTAATCAAGGCAAAATAAGTATGTGCAAGGCAAAACAAGTATGTAACCCTCTAGAAAAGTTGATAAATAAAAACCTAGTAAATTTGGAAGAAAAAAAAAACTTGGCAGGTAACTCAAACAAGAATAGACAACCAAAACTAGGAGTGATCGGTTCCCAATCCAGTCCGGTTCCCCTTAAGAACCGGGAATCGGAATGGTGGTCCCGATTCTCAATTTGTCAGAACCAGAAACTGGACCAACCATCCCAGAAACCGGATCGGATCGGACCGGACCGAACCAGATCGAGCCCGACAAAAAAAATATAACCAAAATTATTCTCTAATTATTGAAATTAATAACGTTATAGAACTTCAGTGTCTATATAAAATGACTTCCCAATAGAAAAAAAAAATCAGAGGCCCAAGGAGCCGAAAGAAATTCACGGACCAAATTAAGAAAAAAATTTTAAAAAAAAAAGACCAGTCCAATCCGGGCGGTCCAGTCCAATCCGGGCGGTCCAGTCCGGTCCTAGAAATCTAGAACCGAGAACCGCACCGCTCAGTCACCGGTCCCAATTTTAGAAACCGGGAACCGAACCGAACTTTTATAGAATCGGGAACCGGACCACCAGTCCCGGTCCGGTCTGGGCGGTCCCGGTTCGGATGGGCCAAGTTGCTCACCCCTAACCAAAACTACACGATAACTTAATGGGGAAAAATTGTCTATAAGTTACTCAAATAAAGGTCGATATAGGAGTTTGTTAATTTAAGGCATTGGTTAAAAAAACACAAATAAAAGTTAGCAAACAATAAAAAAAAAATGTTGATCATTAGCAAATTGTCGCAAAAGTTGATAATATCATAAAATCGCCAATAGTTTACCAACAAGCTATTGGGAAATCGACTGACCCAAAATGCTCTTTAACCAATGTCAATATATTAACACTTGTCAACACTTTCAAAAATCTGCAAATACGTGAATGAAACAATAGAATCGTCCCATAGGCTATGTTTGGGTGACCAAAGGGAAAGGGAAATGGATTGAAAACACTTTAATTTTAGATTTTCCCATCTCAAAAACATTTTAAATTTGGAAAATGCTCTAAATACACAACCCATTATCTATTATCACTGATATAGTATAATTAGTCATTTTTCCAAACTACAACTACCCAATTAACCCCCGAGGACTTAGTCGGGTTCACGGCCTCGGTTTGAGCTAAAGCTCGCTAGCTTTCGGACACCTCGATTATCAAAAAAAAAACTACCCAATTAATGGCAATAAATAGGGATTGTATTTTTTTATAATAATAAAAAGAGCGAAAAGGCTGTGTACTTTATGAAAATCTTTTACAATTTTTCCATTTTACGCCCCTTTTCATATATATCGTTAAGGTCAGGTCTTGTACTGGGATTTGTGAAATTGACAAGGGAAAATAGAACAAACCTGAGTACTTAATCTGCTCTTTCAATTTATTTAAAGTCCTTAACAGGTCTTGTTAATAAATAGACACTTGATAAGAACCTAGAGTTAGTAAGAACAATTTGAAAATTAGCCAAAAAAAAAATCGTTAACCTAGTACTAAACTTTGTAATCTGGCCAATTCAGTCATAAACCTCTTGATAAATTATCAATTCGATTCTAAGCGTTTCAATCGCGATAATTTAGTCCTAAATATTTTAACATTTGCTAATTTATTCATAAATCTTTTGATGATTAGTCAAGTTTTTGTTCTTCCTAAAACATTTATTTGAGTCCAAAATCTATTCTCATCATCCAAGTCACTATTAATTATCCAAGATGGCAATGATGTGTACCATCACATTAGATAATATACATGATGAGGAAAAGAAAAACTAAGACAGAGAAAGAGAGAAAGAAGAAAGAAAACGAGAGAGAGATGGATGGCCGCTCAAGCTCTCAATTGCAGTGAGCATGAAACTTGACGGGTCATGGCCAATGCTGCTGCGAGGACGTGATGACTGAACAGAGCACGCACATAGAAAGAGATGTGGACGAGCAAGGGAGGGTGGAAAAGAGGGGCAATGGCGGCCATGGCCGCCAGGCCACTTGAGAATGGGAAGACACTGGCTTAGAATTACTGGTACACTTCAAAGGTGAGGCATCGCTGTCAAGCCCAATTACGTAAGAGTGAAGCCACTGAAAGTGAGAACGGTCATGGGCAAATACTCTTTGAGGGTTAAGATGGGAACCAATCCTTGATATCCAACTTCCATCAAACAATGGATATGATAGAAAACATAGAAATATCCGAATTTAAATCTGCAGTTCACCAAACAATTGATGGGATATGATAATATCCCAGGATTTCTTATATTATCCTATCCTATCCTATCCTATCCTAACTAGAAATCCGGACCACCAAACGCAGCCAAAGATTTTTCAAATGAAACCGGAACGTATAGGCAGGTTCATTTTGGACACATGAAGCGTTATGACCGTACTTGTCCAAACCACCTATGCTGCAATAACAAATGAGATATATCAATTTTTCCGAGACAATTTCCGATTGCTTCCTCAGCCTCCTCAACGGGAATTCGACTTGTGTTATAACGTGCCTATTAGGAATTATACATTCCCAACAATGACATTCCATTTTGATATAGCCAATCTTTTTTCTTGATGGGAGCAATATTTTTCAAATCTTTGACCATGGTTTTTGCCAGATGATGATGCCAACAAATGATGGTGGAGCTAGCAGACTTGGATCATTTCAGCAGGCAAATTATCGGTTCCTATTTGATTTCCTGGCACTGAAAGTTTCCTTTGCCCAGGAAATGTGTCGTTCTCATTAAGAAGTGAGTGCTCATAACAATGGAAACGAAATAAGTTATGGTCTTCTATATGTTGATTTCTTCTTATTGGTGGGTCTGACAAATGCTTTGCTTTAGTTTCGTTTTACTTTAAAACGTCGATTTCATTAAGAGGAACGCCCAAAAATTAATAATTTGCCACCAAAAAGTGTGTGTCAGAAGTTTGAGGTACTCACAATGGCCTTCCCTATTGCTTTGTGTGATTATTTGAGGAATTCCTGCACTGCAAAAACAAAGAACCATGAAGTTTCATAAATTTCAAGAGTTCAAACAAAAGCTACTCAGCAAAGCAGCGCCGGACTTCATTAATCAGATTCGGGTCAAAACTAATACCCACAATTTACAACGTGATTAGCGGTCATAACGATGAGGATTGAATTACCATAGATGAGTCGACGTTGCTCATTTCGACTCAAATTAAACTTGAGACTTATTATCACTTTCGCGCATCATTCTATGTCGTTTCCCTTTCAGTTTTGCATAATCAGACTTGGAATTTGACATAGAAAATGACAGGAAGCAGCATCGAATCGAGGTTATGCACAGCAAATAGTTTTGTACTCGCAAGGCGATATTGGTACTCTTGGCACGATTAATGGTATTCAGCCTATTTAACCTCCTAGAGCTAGAAAAGTTGAGCAGGCATACCCAAGTCGAACCTCCATAAATCTTGGCTGCAAATTTTTTTTTCCTTGAAAATAGCAATACTTTTATTAGGGTCGGTTTTATAAAATTATTTTGTTTATATTTTCAAAACCCATTTTACCTCCTCTTGGTTGCTTATTCGGACCAAACAATTGGTATGAAAGCAAGTTCTCCTTGTTCTAAAAGTGTTATGCTTTTGAGGTAAAGACCGATGGCAACCATTGTTTGTTGGAAATAGGAGGACCACATTCATTCAGTCGATGGATTACGAAATTTGGTTGATTGTGCAAAATGGACCATTGTGCCGATGAAGGCAGGTGAATCCTCCAGTACACCCAGAAGAGGAGCGTTTCATTATATGCAACAGCAAAGAGAAAATTATCCAAAAAAAAAAAATGTCTTAAACCAATCGCATGTTTGCCAATTTAATTTTAAACCTTTTTAATTTTGCCGATCTAGCCCTAAACCTTTTTACATTTATACCAATTTAGTACCAAACATTTTACATTTTTTTCCAAGTCAGTCCATCCGGGCAGCGATGACATGAAAAATTCTTATAAATATTTTAATCTTTAAAAGTATTTTTTTTAATTCTTTCCTCTCTTTTTTTTTCTTTTCTTCTTCCTCTAGCCGATCGCTAGAGGCGGCTGGCCAGAGGCTAAGCCGACAAGATCGACCTCGTTGGTCACTAGCGGGGCCGAGCCTTGCCAGTGTTAGGCAAGGCCATCCATGACAAGGCGCGACCTTACCCAGATCTAGCCAGGGCAAGGTCAATCAGCTATCACCAAAAATGGCCATGGGCGAGCTTGAGGCTCGCTGGCCAACTGGCCATCACCGAGGCCTAGCAATAGGTAGAGGTAGAAGAAAAAACAAAGGAAAAAAGGAAAAATAAAAATAAATAAAGTATTAAATGTTACATATAAATTTAAATAATTAACATATTTGAGAGGAACAATTCCGAAAAGTGTTTTCACCTCTTTGGATTTAAAAAAATTGACTTTTTTTAATTTTATGCATGAATTTTTCGTCAATCAAGAAATATTTTCCGCTGACTAATTCTCTTTCGGCGAATCAAATACAGAGAAGTCCGAAAAACTAATTCTTGTAAAACACTTCCGTCCAAACAAACGAACAAACGCACCCTAAATCTTTGTCCGTCACAACTTGTACGTAGTTTGTTCAAACAAACTGATGTACATACGTCCACTCACTTAGACTAACGATGCGAATCGAGTTGGAATCCTCTCGTACGTCATCTCAGGAGGTTACAAATAATAGAGAGTGCCGCTTCGACTCGAGTTGGTGAAAATAGCCTTCCAAGCTTCGTCAGTAGCAAGAGAGCTGCTTCCGCTCAGGGCCCCTCCAGTAGTTTCGCACGTCATGCTGAAGCCTATCGTTTCACCCTTTCATTCTCTGGTCCTTCTAAACGTATCGACGTCCTTCGGGTTCCGCTGCGCTACTTATACCTTCCGCTCGTCCTCCATCCAAGCTTCGACTAGACCCTCGTTCTAAGCTTGTTCGGCTTCTACTCAAGGTCCATCTAATAACTTTGTACGCCTTTTTGCTTCCAATACCTTGTTCGCCTTTGGCAGAAGCAAAGCGCTCGCAGCTTTCAGACAACCCAGTTGGGATCGTTTCATGGTATTAGCTCGTGCGTCCATCAGCTGGTTCTACACGACAAATGCACCGTATTAGTAGCTTCTGATTATTTTGTCGTCGCGGAACCAATCGAAAGAGTTTTCCCACCAGCTTCCTTTTGCCTTAGTACGTAGTTGTAAGGACGTGTCCCCGAGCGGCTTCAGCACTCAACGTGTCGTAAGAACCTGTTGTGGACCCAATGAGGACATTATCTTTTCAAGGACGACGGCGCACGATCCCATTGTAGAAGAATTTAATATGAGCTTCGTGTGGAACAAAAACTCCCCTCGTTCTATCTTTTTGACCCGTTACTTCTAAGCGGGGAACCTATCAACTCCCTTCTGTTTCCTCGTGAGGCAAAAAAAAAAAAAGAAAAAGAAGAGAGCATGTAATCTTGTGGGATTCTTTAGCGCCCAGATGATGTCCTTGTCGAGGAATTATAATCGAGACAAGCGTGCAACGACATGTCGTGCGGCGCATGCGTTCACGAATTCAACAAGATTTTGTAAAATGCACGTTAGACCGGGTCATGGGCTTGGGAGTCCGTAGGGCCCGCTCAAGCTCGCCCTAGGCCCACCTGACGGAAACGCGGTTTTAGGCGAACCTAGGGCGGAATATTCCTTCTTGGATTTCGGCTGGATTAGGCCCGATCGATACATTGAGAAAATGTGACGTTCTTTGTAACATGGTGGGCTCGGTCTAGGAATTTTCGGCTCGGTGCCGGGTCTGGCCCGCCCATCGATCAAGTATAGGTAAGGGGAACACCGCTCTACTTTGTCCCTCCGTTTGTTTCGCGAAAAAACAGATGATTTCAAAAACATTTTCCTTAAAATAATGGCTTGTATCGCTTGATATAATTAGTCAATGGATAATGTTTTCACTGTCGACAATAATTTATCGAGAAATTTTCACGAATAATGAAAATATTTCACGTTCATTCTTTTCTTCTAAGCGATACAGGCAATCAATTTTAGGAAACTATTTCCCAACCATTCATTTTCTGCCGAACAAATTCTTACAAGCTTTCTTCAACTCTGAGTTAACGTCTCTTCAATAGCCTTGCAAAGCTCCTCGTCACTAGATGCGGAGTCAGTCATATGTACTATCGATGGAAGAATTAACGAAAAAAAAGTCATAAATCTATTGTAATTGTGCAAATTCAATCCGAAACCTTCTCTTTTTTTGTGAATTCAATCCAAAATCTTTTTTTAATTGTGTCAATTTAGTCTATCCAGCCAAAATTAGCCGATTGATGCCACGCATCCAATGACCAAGGATCGGACTGCCTCCCTCAAGGACCGGACCAACCCGGCCGGTTCGGTCCGGTCTTGGGCCAGTCCGGGCCGGTCCGGTCCAGTTTGCACACCCCTACCTGCAAGGTCGACCATCAAACATTGATTTGCAGCTTCGGATTCTTTCTCACTTGATCCACGTTCAATGCAACTCCGTGCCGAATTTCCTCTTGAGTAATGGGCGTTGGAATTTCACGCGGCCAGGCTACTGATGCTCAAAGGACGTCAGGTAGTTCTTTCTCACCGTACTTTTTTTTTTTATGGTGTATACTTCTGGTTCTTCTTCCTTTTTTTTTTGTCCAAAGCAATATTTTCATTTCATTTAAAAGAGGTACATTGCTTCAAGATAACAATAAAAAATCAAATAAAATAAATAAATCGAAAAGATAAATCAACTTGATATAACTTACATACACTCGCTCATTCTACCATAAAGACGGGTCTGTCGTAGCATCAAAGCCCAAATGGCTGCTAAATCAATGAATCTCGCACCAATTTCTAAGCACACGCCGAGATATCCTTATCTATTTACGGCTTTACCAAAAGGCGATGCGTATCTAGGCTCAGCGTCCTTAGCACTATCACCGAAAAGACATAATAACAATACCAACGAGTTAAAAGAGCATAGAAAATACATTGTAAATTCCAGATATATTTCTATATTGGAATAGAAGACTACACAAATCTAAATATAACTCTAGATTGGGAGCAAACCTGCAAAAGAGATACTAGCCGATCATAAAATTACTTTTAAATAAGTCGACTGCTGAAGCAGTAGAGAGATGTTGCTCTCGAAGCGAGCAAGCAGATTCGGAATAAAAGATTCTTTCGAAATTCTCACGCTTCGAGCTTCTCAGACACGACAAAGAATTCAACGGGATCGTCCGAAATCAAACAAAAAAAAATCTTCAAGAAGAAGTTGAGGACACAAAAAATTGGAAAACGAAAGAGAAAGGAAGAGGATGACGTGTGTACTTCTAGTTCAGCCATCATACTTTTGTGATTCCCTCTTCCTTTCCAAGTTGGGAGAAAACGCGTCTACGTCTTCTTTGTCCCCTTCATACGTGCTTGGAAATTCTTCCAGGGTACCATCAAAGACTTTGAAGGCGATTGGTTTCTTCCTTTTCCCGCTGGCCTCATTTTCATTCTCCACCTGTTCCTGGGACGTCAAAGAAGCAATAAATAGCCTCTTCCAAGGTCATACTAATGAGATTGTAGCCTTCATGCATTAAAACTCCTTTTGCACGTTCCTGTCATCTGTCAAAATTCTTTGTTAGGAATTCGTCAACTGTGATAGTCCTCCTGCCAGAGGCAGCAGAGGAGTGAACATATCCTTGATGCTTTCATGCGGCTCCATCTTGCTCTATTCATATTTGTGATGGGGGCAGGCTAATCTTGGCCCCTATCTTGCTGTTCGTTTCATCATAACTGACCTCCAATCAGTCCCATATCTCTTTAGCTGTTCTGCATGTGGAAATACTGTTGAAGTCGGCCAGAGCAAGTGCACATGTAGAAGATGCTTTCCTTTGGGGGAAAATTGTCAAAAAAAAAAAAAAGTCCTCAACCTATTGTATTTTTGTCAATTCAGTCCTAAACTTTTTGATTTTGCGGGCACAATATTTGCCCTTTGCCTTGGGGAGGGCGAGCCTCACCATCCATGATTGGGTCACCGTGGCTGCCAACCTCGCCCATGCCAAATTTGGGCAAGGCTATACGCCTCGCCGTCCATGGCGAAGCTACCGTGGCTGGCCGACCTTGCCCAAGCTAGATCGGGGCTAGGTCGCGCCTCACCATGGCCAACCTAGCCTCTGGCCGGTTGCCGGTTGGAGGAAGAATAAGGAAGGGAAAAGAAAAGAAAAATATTTAAAAAATAATTTGAAATACATTAAAATATTAATTAAAATACGTCGCCGCCGGCTAGTCAAAGTTGACAGAATTGATTGAATCGGCAAAAACACAAAGAGTTTAGGAATGAATTGGCGCGCACACACACATAAAAAAAAAGGTTTATGATTGAATTGATGCAAATACAAAAGGATTATATGCCTTTATGATTGAACTAAAGAATATGATAGGTTTAAGAATTTTTTTTTCCCCCGATTTCACCTAATAATATTGGGCTCGTTGGAAGCTCTCAACACGAGCACCCCACACAAAAAAAGCATGCAAATCGGATGTTAGCTAATGTATAGGGGCCCGGAAAGGTTGAAGCTACACAACCCCTCACGTTGAGGAAACTCGAAATCTCCATGAATACCTTTCATTTCTGCAATTGATGGGGCCGGCCCTTGGGGGGTGAGTCTAATCTCGATCGCTTGTTCTGAAATTTCTCTAAAAAAAACTGGGTCTCATTCTTACATTTCCCTCGTTCTTCGCTTGTCTTTTTAATCTGAGTAGCCCGGGCTTTCGGGGGTAAGTCCGGACTCCTCATTTTGAAATTTATATAGGAAGGCATGCTGAGTGTATCGTGATTTCTGCTCCGAATGGTAAGATACACATCTATCGTTATGAGGAAATAGGATCTTGCGTCGGTGAAATGCATGTCATTAAGCCGTCGTAATGCGGAAATAAGATCTTGAGAAATATGATACGTCGTCGTGCTGCCGAAAAGCCACTGCTAATTATGCGTGTTAATTGCAGTCGCAAATATGGCTTTAGATTTTAGAAATAGGCCCCTACCACGCTAGGTGTGGTAGCAAATGCGCCCAGAATGCATGTCGTTGCATGCTGTTGCTGACATATGAACTGTACATTTTAGAGGGTGTAAGGTGGTGGATATGTTGAGTTGAAGTGCTACATTAGAACCCACTTTTTATCTGCGAGCCGAGCTCATAATAATGATTATTGTTGTGTCACGTCATCTCATAATTATGTCTTGCATGTATTTCTTAGGTAGCCATTCTGCGTGCGATTATAGCCATACCATGTCATCTCGTCGTTTCTGGCATCGAATTTGTGATGTCATGTCGCATGTGCTAATTATCGTGTCATGTCATTTCATTTTTATGATTTGCGGGTGATTTGTCATACCAAGCTGTATGTGACTATTGTCATGTCGTGTCATCTCATTGTTATGCCGTGCTGTCTAATTTGCCATGCCGTGCGTCTAATTTGCCATGTCATGTCTTGCATCTGATTTGTCATGTCATATTGCATGTGTTTATTTACCCTGTCTTGTTGCATCATTCTAATATTTCATGTTTGGATCTACGCACGCGACACATACAACAAATCACGTGCCATGGGACCTTTCTCCGTGGAACGATTGGGCCTAATCGAAAAGGAACGTTCTTCCCTAAGTTCTCCTAAAACGTGTTTCGGTTTGGTGGGATTAGGCGAGTTGGATTGGACCCAACGGACTCCCAAATCCATGATCGGGTCTACTATGAGTTCGCAATTTTCCTCTCTTCTTCTTTATTTTTGGGTCAAGCAATCGGATTTCCTCTAGGCTGCATCTCTTCCTCATCTTCAAGCCAGTGAAGAGAAGAATCGATCAACTTTTGACATTTAACAATTTGATTAGTCTAAGGAGGAAACTGCATGAGTATAGTTCAGAGTTCGAATCAGTTCAAATACTATAATGTAAACATAGCTTTCGTGCTTGTTCATCTCCCACAGCTCACGCATATCCTTAGTTGTCATTCAAAGGAAAGAATATTTTGCAGAGTTTATTCAAAGCACGTAAAAAACCATCCCCGTCAACGGAAGTGACTTTCCACTTAGCACCAGTCTCCCTTGCCCCAACGTAGGGAAACGAGCTTTCTTTTTGGCCGACCATAATGACTAATTTTCGTTGGAATTCGTCTACGCATGGCGCACTACATGCATGTACTACATCTTCAAGTCATAGGTCAAAAGATGGAACCAGAGAGTGTTTGTTCCTTACGGAAATTTATATAAATCCTTGCGCAGTCGTATTAGAAAATAGAATGTCTTTGCTTTGCTCTCTGGATCTACCAACAGCTTAACTACAAGTGGAATGTTAGGGAAAATTTTCCAAAAAAATTCTAAATTTATTGCACTTTTGATCAATTCAGTCCTAAACTTTATAATTCTATCGATTGAATTCTAAACTTTCTCACAACTAGTTGATTTAGTCCTTTCGATACCCGTGCTGGGTTACTTGGCTACTCATGCGCAAGCCACTAGTGCCCGAATAGTCTATATCTATTTAGGAAAATCAAATCTCACCAAACGACGAAAAATATTTTCTACTTCATGTTCAGGTCTTAAGCAAACACCGAAAAACGTTGTCATTTTTCTGAAAAATGGCTTTTTGGAAAAGAAAATTTCAAGGAATGTCACATTCTCCACGAAACAAAACGGAGCTTTGGAGTTAAGGCATGTGTCTAGGTGACAGATAAACTGTGTACAAAGGGTCTTTGTGATTACATAGAGGTAGCGTTTATATAGTTTGAAGGGAGAATCTATTTTATTTTGTGTACAAGGTGTGAGAATAACTATTTTTGATAATTATAAGGGGGGTTGGGAAAAAAAGAAAAGAAAAGAAAAAATGATAAAAAAAATTAAATTACCATTTAAAAACGTCTACGTCAGAACTAGCCGTCGGTCGATCAAATGGACTAAATTGACCTAAATGCAGAAGTTTTATGACTAAATTGGCACAATTGCAATAGGTTTATAACTTTTTTTTTATAATTCTCTCAAAAATCTTGTGTCCAATATTTTTCCTAAACTCGTTAATTCATGCCTGCTTATTTTGCTAGTTCCCTTTATGCATAAAAGTAATAATTTTAATAGGTATTTGTTATCCAAAATTAATTTTTGCTTTCTTGAAAGGCCAGTTCACACCCTTCTTGATTGCATATTTGGACCTCGCAATTGGTGTTAGAGCACGATGTCCTTGTCCTAAAAAGCGTTATCATTTTTTAGATAAAGATGGACGGCAGTCATTGTTGGAACTAGTTGCGTGAAAGGGGCCACGATTACTGTGCTAAACACAATTATTAATTGTTCGAGATGGAGCCGGATGAAAGCATCAAGGATATGTTCACCTGCCTTATGTACATTATCAATAGCCAAGCTGCTCTTCATAAAACTATGCCTATTGATTAATTCATAACAAAAATGTTGAGATCTTTGACAAATGGTTGGAATGTGCAGAAGGGTTCAACAGGTGGAGGACACATGATCTCATTGCTTCGACCTTGTAAGAGGTTATTTGCGCTTTAATGTCTTACAAGCGGACTAATAGACTGGGCATGATCAACATCTGTGTCATCAAGAAAACATAACATGCCATCGACAGAAAATCTTGTCGACAATGCCGATCAAGGGAAGGCGGGTTCTTCACGAGTCTTTCAGGGAATTTTGCCACGATCTTTCACAGAGAATTAGGTGGGCATTACAGCTACATGATCCAAGTCCGACGTCGGAATTTGGATCTCTATAAACTGGAGACAACTCGGCCGTTGGTTGTAGAGCCAGAAAGGGCCCCAAAAAAAAAAAACAAGAGAAATCGAACGTTCTTGAGTGATCTTTAAGTTGGTCTACTTTTGCAAGCTCGTATTTTCCATTCGAGTGTTGTTCCCAAGAGTTAACAAGAGCGACGAACGCATTACCAAACACGTTAGAGAAGTGATCATTGCACTTAGGGCGGCGAACGTTTTTATCTAGATGAGAGGATAGAGAAAGGAAAAAAAAAAAGAAAAGAAAAAGAGTGCACGAAAGACTACGTGTATACGTTTCGACGTGTGGCTTGTAGTTCGGGAAGAGGAGGATCTATCGTCCTATGTGTACGTGTCCGAGCTGAAGGTCGATCCACGAGAGACAAGGTCCAGAACACATTTCCTAACATCGGGAATGTGTCCTAGTCTCAGAACGAATCTCTCGACGCCCATATGATGACCCGAATTCAACAGTTGATTTTTGTTTATTTATTTATTTATTAAAGTCGTCGGAATTCATCGCTCGTTTTTCACATTCTCGCCATGACTGTTTCAACGGCGCAGGAATCGTGTGAATCGGACGTCGGATGGATGAGATAACGTGGCCAAAAAAGAAAAATCAAAAAAGAGATTACCCTCCCTTTTTGCATTTTGATGGGCGTGAGTCTAATCTTGATCTCCCAAAAATGAGTCAAGTTCTTAGGTTTCTCTTTGTTTTGGCGTGTCTTTCCATTTGCGTGGGTGTCGAAACTCCCACGATTTCAAACACGATACACATGTGTCCTTATGATGCTTGTTTGAACAGTCAGAAATGCATGTTCAAAGTCCATAGTAGTGCGCAACAAGATTTGGAGCTATATGATATGTCGTTTAGAGGCGTGCAAAGGAACCGAAGCCACCCGGATCAACCGGTCCTATTCCCTGTTCCAAGTGCGGAACCACCCAGCTGGATTGGACCGATAACATATAATATGTATTATTCTATTCATAACTTTTTTTTAAAAAAAATGAAGAGTCTTGAATCCTTAATTTGATACTCATTTATATCCTCTCAAACTCGCGCTCTCACTCTCATTTCAATCTCATGCGACCACTGTCAACTATTTTAAGAGTTTAAAAACTTCTCTCACGCTTAGTGCCTAAAAAGATTTGAATTCAATCTCATACTCCAATACCATGTGAGATTTTGTGTGACCACTGCCAACTATTCTAAAAGTTTAAGCATTCTACTTCTAATAGGTCATGCACTACAGTAGAATCATTCTCAACACTTCATGGCATTTTCAAGGCGTTCAAGATTAATATTTAATTATTCTATCGGCCTTCGGCGGTTCGTCACCTCTCTCCCTCTCAGTCGCCTCCATTTGCTTGGTGGGACAAGTTCCATAGACCCATCCGGGAACCTGTCCAGTCCGATTCTCGAGTAGATCCATAAAACCAACGGCGGTTTCCAATCTCAATTTTTCAGAATTTTCCAAGTGGATCCATGAAATTGACGAGCAGATCCGGGCTCAATTTTTTAGAACCACCCCCTCAATGGGCACTTTTCAATTCTAAGGTAGGAATCGTTCACCCGAATCATGCTCGCCCCTAACATTATTACGCAGCCTAAAAATCACAAGAAATTAGGGATGTTAGTAGGCAGTCATAATGACTAATTCGATCTGAAAATAGGCCAATACATGCTGGTCGTGACGGATATATGCCAGAATTCATGCTGCTATTGTGCAGTTTGGAAGAGAGAGAGAGAGAGAGAGAGAGAGAGAGAGAGGAATTACGCCGCGAAAGCTAATGTTCATTGCCTCCACATAGGCAATCTGAGGTCAATGTAGGTGAAGATTTGGGGAGAACCAGGAGCATAGGACGTGCTACATACTCCCGTAGACATATTGTGTCCATCGTCAAATGTTCACTTTTAAGACAACTTTGGGAGGATGCTCAAGCAAACGTTAGAGCTCGACGTCAAAGTTGACGGGGCCACGAGATCAGTACCAAGATCCGGCAACTTAAAAGCATTACCCACGTGAAAATTCGAAACCCATTTATCCACGCAACCCACCGGAATAAATCATGGGAGAGCACACGGTATCGGTGCCCTTCCGTTCAAACCTACCATGAACGTGACCGAGCGAATCGACAACCAAGATCTTAAGTCCGAACGGGGATCCAGCTGGTCGTTCACTTGGGGGACCATCGTGAGTCCGAGAAAGGAAAATTATTATAATTTTTTAAAAAATTTATTGTAATTATGTCACTTCAATCGTAAACATTTCTCTTTCAATTGAGATCCAAACATTTTGCACTTTTAACAATCGAGTCCATTTGACCAGCCGACGACGCTAACCTGAACAATTTACAGTAATAAATTATTATTTTTTTCCTCTCCCTTTTTTCCCCCAACTTTGGCAAGTAAGCTGTGGCCAATGAGGGTTGGTGGAGCTCACTAACCACTGGGCGAGGTCGCAAAGCCCTCGTCCGACCTTGCCAAGGCCTCGCCGGTCGAGGTCAAAGGCTGCCATGGCCTCACCAGCCACGGGCAACGTCGGTGAGCTCCGGCAACCCTTGTCGATCACAGCTCTCGCCGACCACAGCAAGGGAAAAAAAAAGGAAGAGAAAATAAAAAGGAAAAAAAATTACCGGATTATTATTAAAAAATTATCTGCATTGGCACCGGCGATACTACATAAGTGTCCGTCGGCGTCGGCTAAATAAACTGAATTGGCATAATTACAATAGGTTTTAGAACTTTTTTTTTTTTAGGAAATCCCCCTTACTCTGCTATGCCCGCGATGTGAAATGGGAAACGAAGGAATCTTAGAGCAAGTTCGCAAGTCCTTTTCCCAAATGTTGAAAACGTTGCTCGACTAAACTGGCTTGGAACAGACCGGCGGTCACGCTTAACTCGACAAGGCCAAACAACCGTACGGTGGTTTATAGAAAAAACCAGACACACATTTCTTCCGCGTGGACTCCGTCAACGCTCGAGTTCAAACCCGTCTCGCATTTGGCAAGGGGTCCTCAGCATGTAGTGAACGTTTCGACGCTCGACACGGACTGATGAGCCTTTTCGTTACAGTTTTTCCCACACGATCTGCCCGTCATCGAGGCTTATTAACCTCGTAGAATGTATGATGTATCGTGCATCGATCATCGACGACCGGGGCTTCAAATCATCCCGCCGCATCGAGGGAGAAGTGGCGATGGCAATTCAACCACATAAAAGCTTTGAGCTCATTGCAGAGGAGGATGTAGTGTCAAATAGAAGTCGTGCGCAACGAACATTTTAGGTTGCTAAAGCCTTTTTGTTCTTTCGAAAAGTTAACGTGATGAATGAGCGAGAATGATTAAAATCGTAAAGGGAACGGTATAATTTTAACTCTAAATTCGCATGCCTTTTTCACGTATTTTACATAAAAATACTTATTAATTGGGAAATCGTGATGGTCAGAAATAACTAACGGCACTATCGAACTGTCGGGGCTAGCCGTTTCTAATCGCGAAAAGATGCGTGGATTTTGCCAAAAATAAAAATAAATAAAGAAATAAAAGGAAACCAGAGTGGGGGCGATTTCGTAATTTGTTGAAACTTCGGGGCGTGCTTCCCGGGACAGACCCCACAAAAGAAAACGCGGAGAGACACGAAGATCACGTGCGCCCAAAATCCACCCTCAAACGAATCAAATCGAAACCGAAAGTCACGGTTCGCCCGTGAACGCCAACATTTCGGGTGATTTCCAGGGAATCGCGCACCGCCACGTCACCTTCGCCAGGGATTTGTCTCCCACCCCCAAATCAACCCACTCCACCGTCGCGATCTCGCCACGTGTCGTCGTGTGGAGCGTTCGCGGTGCGTGCACCTCTCCTGCCTTCCCGTTTTCTTCCGCGTTTTCCACACGGGTCAATCTCCGCGTGTCCTTCGCTTTTGCGAAAAAAAAAAAGGTCGGAGGAGAGAATTTGCATTCGCAACACAAGCACGTGGAATCGCGTCCAATTAGCTAACATCAAAAATTACAGTTTTCTTTTTTTCGATAATCGAAGTGTCCCGCCGTGCCGGTGAGCTTACGCTCAAATCGACGGCGACCGACTAATCTCCGGAAAGGTACCGCATGACCCCATCACCACGGCACTCCGAATAAGACATCAGGGGACGAGTAAGTTTCGATCTCAGGACCGCGAGTACTACTCAATAGGGTCTCAGCAATCTACTCCTTACCACGCGACCATCCGATGGGCGGGTATCGAAAATTATGTTTTTGCCATCTATTTAGATTAAGAAATATTTTAGACTTAGCAATTCCCATAATAAGATCCCGATACACAAACTTGGGCTATGTTAAATGATACATCGGATATTATTGAGTAAGTACTCAGATTGGAATCTCGCGTTTTGCCATCTATGTCCACACGGGTCAATTTCCATACGGATTGTGTATAAAATGAGTTAACATTTATACACTTTTGATTACTATAGTTATTAAATTTGTACCGCATGAAAATGAGTCAAAATAGATTAAATAAAAAATAATATAAACGAGATCACATTCGATCCGATCCAAACTTGACTTTACTCGCCCGTTTGACACCTCTGATCAAAGTTCCCCTCTTTTTTTTTTCGCCACTCTTTCGATGGCTCGCCTTATGGTTACCATTTTGCTTCTTAATATCATTCATGTGATAAAAGCTACAACAAATAAAACACGCGCACAAAAAAAAAACAGAAAAGAGCGATTTAATTTCTAGAAACTCGTACCCGTACGAGTTGGCTAAATGGGATTGGCTGTGAAGCGAGTGCATTTCAGTCTAACGTGATCCAAACTGCAGACAATCTCTTCCAGAAGACGGCCGTCACTGTCACCGGCTTTTCCCACACAAGGGTCAGGTTGGGCGGTCGGCGAAAAAGGATAACGTGCGCTTTGCCGTGACGCTCCTGTTTTTAAAAGCTGGGATTAAAAAACAAAAAAATTAATTAATTGATTAAGAAGGAAAAAGAAGGCGCGTGGGGCACACCCGGCCCATCACGTCGGTCTCCCCACGGGCCACGGCACCTCCAAACGCCCCTAACGGCAGTTAAACCCACGTGAGCATTGAGGGTCGGAGGGGCAAACGTGAAAATCCATTAACCACCCCCGTCGATCACTCCACGGCTCCACGCTCACTCGGCTTTGGGTAGCTGGTGCGCGCCGAGCCGACCCGATACAACGTCAACTTTTAACTCACTCGGCTAATATACGTCATACTTTGGCAAGAGAGGGAGAGAGGGGGCTAATATTTGTCACGCTCGACACTCGAATTGAATCACGTTTGATTCGAGCTCGAGTGAACTCGATTTGAGTTCAATTGAGATGTAGAACGATTAAAAACTTGAACTCAATTAAATTTAGTGTTTTTTCCTTGGACATATACTTGTACGTGCGTGTATACATGTGCACTCATGTGTGTACCACGTGAATATAAGGAATTTTGTGTGTATTTCTATAACTAGTAAATTTCTCGAAAAGACTAGTCGAAATTCAACGAGGCTAGCAAGCCTCCTGAGCTGATAAAAATCCGAGCAGGTCAAACTCGAAACTCGACTCTAAATTAAGTGAGCGATCTCAAATAATCACCGAGTCGTATTCAAGCTACTCACGTGTAGTTTGGCCTAATATATGATTTGGGACATAAATAAGGATGTAAAAGATTTGAACTTGGGATCTCATGTTCTAATAACATATGAGATTTTGTGGACTATCGTTAGTCATTCTAAAATTTTAAGCAGTTAAATGAAAGCGCAGTTCAATATATGATCATTCTTTGACCAAAATAAAAATATTTTATCATTCTTTTAACCCATATATTCTCGAAAATCAAAATGAATCGTAGCAGGCCAAATTTCGCAAGTAAACATAGTTTTGCTAATATGAATCGCAATATCTCATTCAAAAGAAGGTCTCTAATGCTATTTTTTTTTCTTTTGGACATTCCTACTACCTATTATGTAACGACTCAATTTTATATCGAGAACGGCCCAACCTTCAAATTGCCCAAAGAATCGGCATATTATAGAAAGAGATTATCATATCAAATCAAGAAGCATTTTCCTCTTGCCTCGTCACATTTTATTTCTTCCAGATCAAATTATTCGTTAAAAAAAAGAGATTGACCATTCAACTACACGAAAAAAAAAACTGAAATTACATAAAATTCAAAACGAACGGGAGAGAAAAGCTGACCCGCAAGGACGACCAGATCGCCTCAAGAAAATTCAGAAGGGCAGTTTCGTAAATCCGACGGGAGCGAGAGGTTGGCAAACCGTTGACGGCGTTAACTCGGACAAAAAAGGACCACGTGTTTTGCAATTCAACGCAGCACGGACACGCCCCCGGCCCCCGCACCCCCCAATGAAGACCAGACAATTAAAATATCGAAAAAAAATCAATATTATTTTCGAAACCCGAAATAAATAAATTAAAAAACCGACCCGAAAAAGAAAGAACACGAGAGGAAGACCGCGGAAGCTACGAGGAACCTGTCCTTCTTCTTCCCTCCCCACACCCAACAAACCAAATATATGTAATTTTGATTATATATATAATTAAAATAAATAAAATAAAAATAAAAAATAAAGAAAAAGCCTCCCACATATTCCTCGTGCTTCTTACTACTCAACCAACACCCTCTCTCTCTCTCTCTCTCTCTCTCTCCTCCTCCCATAAATCACGTCCTTCAATGAACCTCCTCCCTCCTCTCTCTTCCCTCAGAGCATCACAGGAAAAGTCCCCAACTGCTCGAAAGCGCGCACGCCACTTTTGCTCAACTCCCCCCTCTCCTCCTCATTCCTCCATTCCGGGTTCTCGTGCCTTTTTTAGTCTTGGGTTTCTTGCGCTGGGTCGGTGTAAGGATTGAAAAGATGTCGTCGACGACCTCGTCGGGGCTCTCGGATTCCGGCAGGCTCGCCGGGCGGAACCTTTCCAGGTCCCCGGAGAAGCCCGCCAGCAACTTCTCCCAGACGTGCAGCTTGCTGAGCCAGTACATGAAGGAGAAGGGCAATCTCGGCGATCTCACCCTCGGTATGCACATGACCCACCGTTTTCCACGTTTTGTTCCCACGTTGTCGACGAAACGGTGTTTTGTGGATAGATGTTCCTTCCTCGTGGAGCATGAATTGAGAATGGGTTTCGAAGAATTCTTTTCTTCAATTCGATGGTGTTTGATGATTTTTTTTTTTTCATTTTAGACGAGAGCCGAGTTCCTTCGTTTTCTTGTTCCGCGTTCGTGGGCGTTCCCACCTGCAAAACGTTCATTCCCTCTGGCATTACGTCAAACGGGTCATGTGCAGTGGAGGGTTGCTTGTGGATGTTGGTGCTGGAAATTCGTAGTTAGGAGTTAGGTGATTTCGATTATTGTGGCACGCTACTTTTTCTTGGGGGTTTTCAAGATTCGACACCTGTCGGCGACAAACACTCGCGCTTTGAATTTTGCCTTCCGCTGATTTACGCAACGTGAAGAAAGTGCCTAATTGACTTCATTCTGTTGCGATTTTCTCTCTTCTGTTGGCTAGAGAACCGGGCCTTTTGTGTTTTTTTTTTTTGTAAATTTATTTTGCAAGTGTTATTAGTACACCAATTCCCTTTATTTGGGGGCTGTATAAGTTTGGTCTTGGAAGAGGTTTATGAAGTTCATAGGACAATGTTCTGTCGTGAGAGGGAGATCGAAATGAGTTATCTTCTGATGTATCGACACTATTATTATGCAGGCGCGCCCCAGATGTTGCGTCGGGCTGCTGCGGCGAACCCGACGAACTGCGCGGCGCCTCGGCCTGTGAAGTCCATGGATCTGTTCCCTCAGCAAGCCGGTTCCGGCTACACCAAGGAAGATGTTGCGAGAGTTGCTGCTGATTCAATGTAAGTCGGGATTCGCCTTCCTTTATCGTTGTTTTCTCTCGATGGGAACGCGAAATTCCCGTTGAAAAAATAGAACTATACATGACAATGAAGTGGTGCATATGACAACTACTGTTGCTGAATAGTGAATAGTAAGTACTTTATGAAGAAGCTTCTGCTCAGATGAATCTGATGATTAGCTTATTTTAAGGTAAAGCGATAAAGAGCTCGTCTCTGTTTGAGCCATTCAACATTCTTTACTTCAAGCAAATGCAAAGTCTCTTCCTTAAATCATGCACGGACATGGGTAGATGTTTGTGGAACCTGTTATTCGATTTATCGAAAGTAGTGTAATTTTTTAGGGGATAGATTTAGAAGTTGTGTTTATGGTTTTACAGTGAGGCCAAATCTGATAATAAGGAGCCAGAAGCTGCACAGATGACCATTTTCTATGCGGGGCAAGTCATCGTGTTCAACGATTTTCCGGCCGATAAGGCGAAGGAGGTCATGCTGATGGCAAGCAAGGGAAGCCTGCCCAATTACACCCCGCCGGGCATTCCCAATCCGTCCAACGCGAGAAATGCTTATGCCCCTGAAACCGTCAAGAAGCGGGCCGATCCGGTCCTCGGCCGTGGCCTCCCCCCACAGCACCCGGCTATTAGCATGATCCAAGGGTGCATCTCCGGCCTCCCTGAGCCAACAGCCTCAGGTACTGACCTTCTTTGTGGACCGTGCGGCGTCATTTCTTAATTGATTAGGGGCGAACTTCGAATCCTTATCGGGCCCTTTTGCTGATGTTTCCGTTTCCCTCCGATTGCAGATCTGCCTATCGCCCGGAGAAACTCGCTCCACCGCTTCTTGGAGAAGAGAAAAGATAGGTAGGCATTCCGAGACCAAGTCCCGAACATCCGCGATCTTCGACGCGCTTTTCCATCTTTGGATCGATTTGCTGATCTTGTCTTTCTGGTTGCCATTTTCCACAGGATAACTGCAAGAGCACCATACCCGGCAACCAGCTCACCTGCAGCTCCTCCTTCCGAGCCTGCTGAGAGCAAGTCATGGCTCACTTTAGCTGCTCAGTCACAGTAGCTTGAGCATATTATTTTTCATTATTATTAGTTATTGATTTTAGCAATTACTAAGTTTTTGCTAATGATGACTTCATTAGCTCTAGTGCCCCTTTTTGCTCTTCGAGCTTTGGCTCCGCTGGCCATTGAGCCAGCAGAGCTGATTAGGCCTAACTACCCCCATTAAATTCTACCATTATTTTGTAATTAACTCCAGCATCCCGCTTTCAATTGCTTCCTACAATTACTGCTAATTTAGCTAAATGTAACTATATTCCTACTTTGCAATTCCCCCTTATTCCTTCTTCTTTTGCCTGCCTTGATTCGTGCGAATATGCTCTTCTTCTTCTTTTTTTTTTATATATTTATGTGCGAGCACGGATATTTATTTCACCCGCTTCAATTGCGACGCCGCATAATGAATTCGGCCAATCAAAAGAGAGCCGCGCCCTCCGTGCCATGAAGGACCGGACCACCGGTCAGGGGGATATATGAATATGGTTGCATGTGCATCGATGCGCATCGAGCACCTACATGTGGACGTGCTTGACCCAAAATGGAGAATCGAATACATTTGAAAGTTGGATCGGATCAAATCCGAAGAAGAAAAGCGCACGCATCTTTGAAAGTAGTCGAACGCAGGGAGTGTCCATTTCAAGAACACAACAACTGAACAAAAGCGAAGATGAAAATTAGGGCAAGACGACGATATTTTTTTTTTTCTTTTCCATGGTCCCGTGAGTGAATAAGTAGGAAGGAGATTAGGTGCCCTAAAGGAAAGGACGACCCCGTTTTCAAGAATCATTCAAATTTTGGGCACATGGTTTTCACGTCCCTGTCCTTTCTTGGTTTGTAAAATTCGAGTCTTTTTAGGACAGCATCGATGGGCGTAGGTTTTGGACAGGCCCACTCTTTGAGGGTTGGCATCACATTCACATGCCCGGCTTTTAATGGGTGGTGGGGTCGACCCGATTTGACCGAATCCCATCTCTTTCTTGTGACTTGTGAAAGGAGATGCACGTGGGCGCTCTTTTTTCCCTTTGGTTCTGTAGCGGAGGAAGCCAATGCTGAACGCCGACCAGAGTTTGAGCACGGTCGCTTTTTTGGTTTTTTTGGTGGGAAGCCTTCGTTTTGGTTTTGATTATTGTTTCTTTTTGGAGACAAGGATAGTTTTAGGGGAATGTGATTTGGGGGTTCTCGGGAGCAGAGAGAGAGAGAGAGAGAGAGTCCCTTAGGCTTTTGCCGTTTCGAATTTGCCTTTGTTTTTGCTCTTTTTACGTCGATTGGAATGGCTTCTCCTTTTTACGAGGAGCAAATGCATGGTGTTCGCCTGTTTGTATGTTCGTTCCGTGGGCGTAGCGCGTGCGCGTGGTACGGTGTCGGTTCGGTCGGAACTTCCGTGGTCGAGTTAATGCGACGACCGCGGGTTGTCTATCCGGAAAGGCACGCGTGAAATATCAAATTCGATCCCGTTGGATACGGAGAAAGTAATCGTCGAGTACTTTAACCTCGACGTCGATAAATCGTCGTTGAAAATATTCACGTGATGATAGTTAGCCCTACAAAGTGCCCCGGCATATCACGTCTGTCGACACGACAGAGTTTCTCCTAAGATCGCAAAGTCTCCGTTTCGAATCTTGCCGGATACGGATACGGATACGGATACGACTTCTTCGAGACAAGAAACGGGGAAAGGAAATCACCCTTGAATACTTTAACCTCGACGTAGATAACTTGTCTTCGATAGGATTCGGGCGATGATAGTTAAGCCTATGAAGTGGCCCGGCGCATCACGAGACGGCCACATCGGTCGTGAAGGCTTGAGTCGTGAATTTGATGAATCACCTCGCGCATGGCATAGGGAAAATCAATCTTGTCGATGTGATGCCACTCATTAGTCAATCTGGAAACTTTGAGATTGATCATTTCTTCTACTTAAAGCAAGATCAGGGGTGCACTAAAATCCCCCAATTTGGTCGGGAAATCAAAGCTGGCCCATCTAGCAAGCAGCCTATGTTTTCCACGTGCGTCAATGTCTCTCTTGAATTTTTTCTAACCTCACTTTGGTTCTTTTCTTCCTCGTGAACGATCATTGCGTTTTCTACCAAGTTTGGGGCGGCCCACGCTAAGCGTGCGTGGTTAAGTACAACCACGAGTCACCAACCTCAGTCACTAAAAAAGATGGGTGTCCGATTCATTGACAAAAGCAAGCTTCTTCATTGAGTAGCCATCGAGACAAATGAAAAGGTAACAAAGAAGCTTAGCTTCCTTGTCGGAAAACTTGCATAGTTTGGTCAAGTAAAACTATGGGCGAGCAATAAGGGCGTGTTCAACCCAAAAACCGAACTGAACGGTTGATTCTAGGCCGGTTTACATTAAGGATCGGTTTGGTATTCGGGTTAAAAAAATTGAGGAACCTGCCTCGACCGATTCAGATCCCCGATTTTATATCGAGAATTATCGGCGTAAGGCTGGTTTTGAACCAAATTTTAAAGGCCTTGACCACTTTCTTATTCCGTCTTATATTGGATTTGTTTTATGGGGGATTTTACATCATGACGTTAAAATAGATATTCTCAATTCACAAACAGAAAAATAATGGATGGGTTTGGTTCGGAAATGCTCGGGAAGTTTTATGGGAAATTTCGATTGATTTCGGAACCGGCTAGTTTGATTTCCCACTCTAGAGGTAACCGGTCTAGTTCACGATTTCAAAATAGGAAACGAATTCTAACATGTAAGTAAAATATGGTAGAGTTACGAAGCCAGTACAAATCTTTTGATCGCAAAAGGTTAAATAGAGCTATAATAATGTCAAAGGAAAAATGGCTATTGCAAACAAACCAAAAAACAAATCAACAATTATCGAATAACGTAAAAGGAATTGAGAGATTACGGCTTTCAAAAGTTAAACCCTGACCCCCATTCGAACTTTGGTACCACTGAACCATACATGATTATGATTTCTTTCTGCATCTTTCCAAAAAAAAAAAGAAAAGGTTATTAAAAAAATCGTAAACATATTACATTAGTACATGTTCAATCCTAAATCTTTTAATCGGATCAATTTAGTCATAGACATTTTTGCAATGACCGAATAGGAATATGCCCAAAATATGAAATTTGCCCAGTTTGGGCCGTGGCTTCTTCTTCATTTTTAGCCCGGTCTCTTATATGCATATAACCAACGTAAAAGAAGGCCTCGATGGGCGACGCTGGACTGCAATGGCAATTCTGTCGTAAGATGGGCAAAAACTTCTCGGTGGCAATTCCTTTTCTGCGTTCCCAATCAGGTGGCCAGGCCAAGTTTGACGTGTTTCTGCATTTGTTGGGCCCAATACGTTTCTCCGAAAATTTTAGGGCCCATTATCTAGACCCATCAAGTGGGTGGATTGGGTCGAAAATAATCCGGCCCAAGTAGATCCATTTAACCCGTTTTTGCTTTTAATCTATTTCCATGCAATGTAAATTCAGTGACTTGGATACGACCCCGATACACAACCAACTCATACTTGACCCTACTCATCCCAATATAGGGGACACTCATATGCAAACTGAGGTAAGAATGCAGGGTAAGTAAATGTGAGATTGAGTGAGGGCGAAAGAAAATGAAGAGAGATTCGTAGAGGCGATTTAGATCACAATAAGTTGCGAACTCGTTTATGACCTATTTACGATCCATTTATGCACCATGTGTTGTATGGAAACTCATATATTTAATATAAAAAAACCCATATAACGACTTACCTCCTCGTATAACGAAATGAACGCGGAGCCCGTTTCGATTGCTTCTCCTGTCTTTTCTCGCTTTGCTAATCTTCCCCTCCGAGATGGGCTGGGAGGCGGCGGGCGCGTGTTTATGACCCGTTGTAACGGGTCTAATGATATTGACTCGGGTTCCTGCTTGAGTCTGATGTGGGCGGGTCTAGTCGGACCAGGGCACTCGGATCTGTTAAGCATTTTAAGCCCGGCCCGACTGGAGGAAATTTTGCATGAGTTCCTTCAATGACACGGGCGGGCCTCTTAAGCGGGCCATGGCCCATCCTTGGAGTTAATGAATCTTAACACCAACGATGACGAACGAACCAGAGAGGGACGGGTGATATTGTCCGAAAGTCTTGGACCGAACAATTAAGGTTCAGTTGAATGATTTAAAATTTATTCCTTAAAATATTTGTATTGCTTGAAATAATCAATGAATTAAATTTTTTCATCATCGACGATAATTATTTATCTAAATATTTTCGTGCACGATGAATATACTTTCCATCCATTTATTTTCGTAAATGATACAAACCATTATTTTACGAAAACATTCTTTATTTATTCATTTTTCTGCGAAATAACCAAAGCCTAATGATGTGTTTGTCTTGGGAAAAACTTCATGATAAAAGAAAATGCTTTCCATGAAATCATTTTCCTGAAAAATATTTTCCCTTTCTTAAGTGAGGGAATTCATTTTGCAAAATTTAAACATGTGGAAAGTACCATGAAAGTTTTAAATCTATTGCATTCGTGTCGATTCAGCCATCAATATTTTATATTTGTGTTAATTGAATATATCCAGTCAATTTTGGCCCAAAATCCGTAACCCTTGCCGTCCCACGTGGCGTGCCAGCACTAACGAGCACATTTTAACTATTTATTTAAATGAAATTGTATATGTTATTTTTTTTTCCCTTTCGGTTTTTACGCATGTAAATTCGACTTACCCATGCCCAAATCAAGCAAGGGTCGTTGGGCAGGATGAAATGAAAAAAAAAATTCAATTCTTCAAAAAATATATTATTAAAAAATATCAACGTCAACACCAGTCACACCGTGTAATATAGTCGACGTCCACTTGGTGATATCCTGTTAAAAGTAGGCGGATGGACTCAATTGGCACAAAAATGCAAAATATTTATGACTGAATTGGCCAAACTAAAAGATTCATAACCGAATTAGCATTAATGCAATAGGTTTATAATTTTTTTTTTGTGTACTTTTCTCCTTCAAACATGCATATTTTCTTTGACCGTAAATGCTTTTCTAATTGACTGATTATTTTCAATAAATCAGACCACTGAAAGTAAAAAAAAAAAACTAATTTCGAAAAACATTCTGTCATTTCATTCGAACAAATGCATCCTGACCGTGTGATTTTATGCCGCGTGTTTGATTCAGTTTGGCGTCGAAATTATATCGGACGAAGTTATTATGTTCCAAATAAGCGCAAGCTAAATGGACCAAGTTATCATTGGTCGTTGATCTGAACCAAACCGTAAATTGGGTTCGGTTTGCTCGGTTCTCTCGTGCCATCGTATTAATTTTTTTTTAATTTTTAAATTTTTTTAAAATTTTTAAAATTTTTTAAATATATTTTTATAATTTTTTTTAATTTTCGGATTTATTTCCAAGATATTTTTTAAAAAATAAAAAGTTTAGGACTGCATCGAAAAAATATGAAAAGATTTAGGACTAAATCGGTAAAATCGAAAGGTTTAAGATTAAATCGGCAAAATATGAAAAGGTTTAGGACTGAATTGGCAAAATCGAAAGGTTTAGGACTGAATCGGCAAAATATGAAAAGGTTTAGGACTGAATCGACAAAATTGAAAGGTTTAGGACTAAATCGGCAAAAGTGCAATAGGTTTAGGGCTTTTTTGACCATTTTCCCAAAAAAATGAAAATGAAAAATACAATGAAAAAGCAGCGTATAAATACGCCGGAACAGGGTCCTCCAATGCTTTCACCTCTGTGTCGCCTCTTTCCTCTGCTTCCTGTTCCTGCGATCTGATCTGCTTTTTTTCTTTTTCCCTCTCTTTTTCGAGGGTTTTCTTTCATTTTCTTCTTTTCCTTTTTTTCATTTTCCTTTTTTTTTTCCTCCTCGTTTTTCGTCGATTTTGCTCTTCGTCTCCGCATCTCCTGCGACACCGAAACCCTAGGGTTCGAATTTTTTTTTTTGGTTCCGTTTTTGCATAAATAGATAATCGGGGGATTGGAAGATGCAGCAGCAGAGGCTTCTGAAGCAACACGCGATGATGCAGCAGTCGCTTTACCATCACGGTCTTCTAGCTGCTCCTCAGGTAATTTTGATTTTGTCTCCTTGATTTTGGTAGTTACTGCTTTTCGCGGCTCACTTTTTTTTGGCTTTGATTTTTTGGCGTCTTTGTCGGAGCTGGGCGGGATGAGGTTGCGACTGTGATGGACGGGCATTCTAGGGTTTTTGATTTTTTGGAGAAATTTTCAGGGAATGAGTCTGCCCCGGTGTAATGCGCGGGGTGGGTGTGACGACTTGGGGGTAGTTCTTGTCTCTCTCGTCAGGTTTCGTCTGGTTGTCGATCAATCCGAGTTTTTGCTGTGTGAGAAGCTTCTGTATGATGGTCTATTTCCGGTTAAATTATTAGGGAGTCGCCCAGCAAGGCTAATTCCTATGATGGATGTTAGAATTTCTTCTCTCTCTCTCTCTCTCTCTCTCTTTAAATTATAAATTTGAAAGCTTTAGAGTGGATTGAAATGCTGGTGATGTTTGTCTTATAGTTTAGCATTCATTGAAGGGAATGACTAATCCACTGGCTATGCGGAGCTCCTCTTGTCATTTTGGTGCAAGAATTTTATTTATTTATTTATTTGTGTGTGTGGGGTTTTGTTTTTTTTTTTTTTTTTTGGGTGGGGGAGTGGTGAGCTTGCAATTACACTGGATATAAATGTGACATTGAGGTTAAACGTTCAAGTGGCATTTAATTAATTCTTCATTCACCCATGTGAGTGGGCGCACCATGTTGCACTAGGACTTTGTTCGGTTGAGTTTGGTTTTTTCCTCTTTTTATGGTTATGGATTTTTGACATTTGTTCTTTTAGCAGATAGAGCCTATCTTGAGCGGAAATCTGCCACCTGGGTTTGACTCGACTACATGCCGCAGTGTGTGAGTGTCTCTGTATAAATTCCTTTTAGTAGCTTCTTAGCTCTTCTTTTCTGCTTGTCAGCTATTGTTTTCTCTCATTAACGTCTTTCAGCATCTTTTGGGTGGCTGCTCCACTTATTTGTGCCCTTAAATTGGAGGAATGATTCCTCAATGAAAACTAAATATGGCCATGCAGCTGAAAAAGTCATTAATCAAGTCAGGACTTGATTAATTTTTCAGCCCGAGTTATTCCAGAGATTCTATTTCTCACTTTCTTGCTATGATGTGTTGTTAAGTCATCTTTAACTTTGCACCTTTTCATTAGTAGTCTATCTGGATTTCTCATTTTCTCTCTTTTTACCTGATGATCTATTGCAGGTATGTTGGAAACATCCACCCGCAGGTCGCAGAACCCCTTCTTCAAGAGGTTTTCTCAAGCGCTGGAGCTATTGAAGGATGCAAGCTAATTAGGAAAGAGAAGGTTAGTTTTTGTTTTTCCGTCCCCGTGGCAACCTTTGCAACTTGAGGATGTCAAGGAACAGACTTGCATATGTTCCCTTAGGGACTTCTTCAGAGGAGTTGAACCTAGTGTAGTCAAAAGCGCACAAGGCACACGCCTAGGCGCAAAAATGAGGCGAGGTGATGGCCTTTTGCCTTGTTCCTGTAATAAGGTGCACGACTTTCTTGCCTAAGCCATCAGGTGCATGGGGCGCAAGGCGCTCGTCTGATGCAAATTGTATGGAAACCCAAATGGGTCTTTCTTTTGAAAGAGATTTATCCTTCTATTTCAAAAAGAGAGACCCGAACAGGGACCCCAAAATAGAATAGAGTAATTCTTAAACCTAGACGAAATTGGTGTTTGTCTTTGTTTTCTTTCAAGTTGTATGACATTATGTTCAGGTTACTTTTCACTCCATCTCTATGGCTAAGTGCACACTTTTCTTGCACATCATCTATGACTTAGGTATAGTTTATATTTTTATGTAAAAGTTATTCTTATTTGAGACTGTTACTCCTAAAACGTTTTGCTTTATAGTGCCTCGCTTTGCTAGGCGAGCGCTTTTGCATCCCCTTCCATTTTAGCCGTTTTAGGGTCCTAGTGCCTTAAATGGACTTTTTGCCTCTGACTACACTGGTTTTACCTGGATTTGGTTGTGTAAAATTGTCTGGGATTTGTAGTACGGCTAGTGGCCATTGCTTAGCTTTTGTTTTTATCTATTGATGGAGCTTTTCACGGTTTGATTTGTTGGTAGTGGCTCACTGCATTGATTTTTGGTTTAATTGTTGTACTTTTGTAGTCATCATATGGTTTTGTGGACTACTTTGATAGAAGATCTGCTGCCCTTGCCATTGTGACTCTCAATGGAAGGCATTTGTAAGTCCAGAAACAATTAAAGCCCACTTTATTCCTTCACTTTTTTCCTTGTATGTTGATGATTTGTTTGCAGGTTTGGACAACCAATCAAAGTCAACTGGGCGTATGCTAGTAGTCAGAGAGAGGACACATCTGGTATGTAGTAGAATGAATACATCCTGTACTTAGTATGTCCACAGCACAGGACACTAGTATGTTTCTGGCGTGCACACGATAAGTCTCTTCTTTCAATGCAGGGCACTTTAATATATTTGTTGGTGATTTGAGCCCAGAGGTTACAGATGCGACATTGTTTGCTTGCTTCTCTGTTTATTCAAGTTGTTCGTAAGCTCCCTGCTTTGCTCCTTTATATGTTCTTTTGCCTGTTTGCAGTCTTTTGGTGATTTCGACTTGGAAGATATCCACATATGCAACCTATGATTGAAAGAATGTTGTATGCATATTGATGTTACTCAACTTTTTGCAGAGACGCAAGGGTCATGTGGGATCAAAAGACTGGGCGTTCCAGAGGATTTGGTTTTGTCTCTTTCCGTAATCAGCAGGTACATAGTTCAATTTCTTTGGTAATGTTTCTTTTGCTCTACAAATATACTCCATCCTTCTTAAAAGGCGTGCATTCTAATCACGGTGTAATGTTCTTTATACATGATTTGACACTTTTTTTAAACAGGAGGCTCAGAGTGCAATAAATGATTTGAATGGTATGTGAATCCCTTGCCAATTCTTTTGTATTCAATTTATTTTTCTGTTCTGGCTCATGTTTATAATTTGGTTTGAGGAAATATTTGGGGGGTTGGACCTTTTAGGTACTTCTTTATAGGAAGAGTAATCTTTGTCTTCGTATGATAATGTAGTCTTATTTTTTTAATTAGGCTTATCTTATTTAGATATGGCTTGAATTAGCATCTCTTCCCTTAATGAAACGAGAGCTAAAATTTAATTCTGATTGTTCAGTGTTGTTAGTAGTTGACTGGTATTTATGGTATTAACATTCAATTTATTCGCGGGTGTTCACTGATGGCAAAGCATCAAGTGTCCATGATTGATTGACATACTTGATATCAAAATGCCTTTCTTATTTTATCCATTCAAGTGGAATGGTGGAGGGAGGGATGGAGGAGCATTTTATGATTCTTTGCTTTTGGCTATTATGACCATCACTTTGGAAAGTCAAACTGATAGTCTGTATATTGTGTTATCCTCTAATTACATGGGATTACTTTACAATCGACCCATTTTTAGTTCTTTGTTTCTAATTTCTATACAATGCCATTCATCCATTTTAATAATGCAGGAAAGTGGCTTGGAAGCCGTCAAATACGTTGTAACTGGGCGATGAAGGGTGCTAGTTCTAATGATGATAAACAGAGTGATGCCAAAAGCGTGGTCGAGCTAACTACTGGAACATCAGGTAACTTTTTTTGGATGGTGTGTATAATTCTATTAGATTCTATAGGATGCTCTTCTTAATTTTTATTCTGGGTGGATGTAGCTAATCCCGAGATCTTGATAGCTATGTTGGGATTGGTGTAGTTACACAGAAGTACGATTCATTTAGAAGCCAATAGACATCGGTTGTCAATTTGCGGTGCTTAATAAGCTGTTCATGATTTGGTTCTTCTGCATGCCGGGTCAAATAATTTGTCATTCTCTCCCTCCGCCAAGCCACTAGGCCCGATGCCCTTTTAAGTTTGTCATGTTACTTTCCAAGTGTGAGGTGGTAAGTCTGTTTTGATTTATTTTTTTCTTTTTCATTCTCCTTCCACCCTGCAGATGATGGTCAAGAGAGGAATAGTGATGATGCTCCAGAGAACAATCCCCAATATACAACTGTTTATGTTGGCAATCTTGCTCCTGAGGCAAGGATTTGGTCCCTTTTTTTTTTAGACCATTCTAAGTTTTTTTGTCTTTTGTCTTTTCCCCCTCTTTTCTTGGTGATCCATCGACATTAGCTACATCTTTTTCGTCTTTCTCTTGCTTGGCTTTTTTTGTCTTTGGAGAGAAAGCATTTTGTGTTGTTTCTGGATAAGACCATCCGAATTCATGGTGCTCGTGTTCAGATCAAAATTTTCTGTCAGTAGGCTTATTCATATCAATGAAGCTCATGTAGTGTAGAACATCTAACCTCACGGGGATGACGGATCTAAAAGTAGTGGAAGGTTCTAGACTGACCCACCCGGTGTTGAGTTTTGCTTTGATTTCTCGGTATGCGATATCGTTTCAGTTGTATTTGATTGCCAACTGGATGGCAAATGTCATGATTCACTAGATCTGTCAAACTAGAGGATACTAGAGCTAATTCGTCTGCTTTTTAATTCTTCTTTAACCTCATATTGGTGATTTTGCAGGTCACTTCAGCTGATCTACATCGGCATTTTCATGCTCTTGGTGCTGGGGTCATAGAAGATGTGCGGGTGCAGCGCGATAAGGGTTTTGGGTTTGTTAGGTACAGCACCCATGCTGAAGCTGCACTGGCCATACAGATGGGAAATGCTCGCATTCTCTGTGGTAAACCAATCAAGGTATTTAGATATAAAAGATAGTTTTAATTTTGATGTATTCCGTACTTTTCCTATGCTTAAAATTTTCTGGTAGGATAAATCAGCATCTCATCTCCACACTTGAACTGCTAGCCCATTTCATGGGTCCAAGCCTCTTCTTATTCTACAGCTGGATAAGTTGTTGAGGCATGTCTCTTGTGCGAGTGATACATTCATGAAAAAGGTTTTTAAGACATTGAAAGATTTGAATCTTTGAAGAATAGGAGCACTATTGAGCAGGCTAGAATTGAAGAATAGGATCATGTTCGTTGGTAGCTTCTTAATGACCTTGGAGTCATCCCCAAAGTAGGAAAGCTAGTTTCCTTGCATACATCAGTACGTATATCTTCTTCCTTGGTGGACGTGTCCTATTTATCATCTGCGATATCCTACTGAGTTGAATGACAACTGGAATCTACTAACGCAACTGCCTTTCTTTGCCCAATATCTCCTAATGTGACAAGCACATTGGGCATGGATGGCACGTCAGAGATGGACAGATTGTTGGTTTGTTATTGCACTTTGCTTATGTTGCCTAACTTCTCAGTGTGGAGCAGATATATGTTGTCACTATGCTTGACGTGAATGATGGCTTGATTAAACTACCTCTATTTCTTGCAGTGCTCCTGGGGTAACAAACCAACTCCCCCGGGAACGAGTTCCACTCCCCTTCCACCACCAGCTGCTGCCCATATACCAGGTTTTTCAGCTGCTGACCTGGCTGCTTATGAACGGCAGATGGCTCTAAGCAAGATGGGTGGCATGCATGCCCTTATGCACCCTCAGAGTCAACACATGCTCAAACAGGCAGCCATGGGGATGGGTGGGGCTGGAGCCAGTCAGGCAATCTATGATGGCGGGTTTCCGAGTGTCGCGACAACCCAGCAGCTCATGTATTACCATTAGTTCATGAGACGTTATTCTCCCTACTGTACAATGATCCGGAAGCAGAAATAAGTCTTGGTAGAACAAAGAACAAGTGTTTGGCGTTTTACTTCGTTAATACTGTATTTGCTACTTGTAGGATTCAGATTGCTTAACTTGTGCTTCGCTATGACGATTAATCGACTGTTGTGGTCATAGCCGCTATTAACTCTTGCTTTGGTTAGTTTTAATTTTTGAGTTAAATGCTTGGCTTCAGCTTTATCTCATCGGAGCTGGTGTGCGCCTTCCAAGAGAACTTCTGCTATGTTTTGCGGTTAAATTCCAAGCTCTCTGGTGGATCAAAAGTCGTTCTTTCTCTTTTGGCCGAAGGCGGATCGAAGTTGTTGAATGTTCCATTTAGATCCTGCCGTTACAACGAACGCCGGCCAGCGAATCGGGGAAAAACCACTTGATCGTCATGAACTAGAAATTGTTACGGGTAAGTTTAAAAGGGTTATTGTATCTGAAATTCGTATTGACTAGGAGTCTAGGACGACTGCACCAAATTAAGTGTACCCTGCATCAGGAGTAAAATAAGAAAGAGAGACTCCCAGACGATATCAGAAGTTCAATTCACTTCATTTCATCTTCTGAGCCCGTGATTTTCATTACAGAAGTTGGAGCTCTACTCTTACATCCGAGCAAAATTTCCCTTCTCTCTCGTATAGTATATATCTCCTCAAAAACCAAGCTAAGATCAAGCTCTCGCATAGTCGTATAATGCCGTCTCTATGTACGAGGTTGTTTCCCATCTTCCGGGTTTCGGCACTCGCGTGCCTTTAAGCCCACCTAAATCGCAACTATCCCAGTCGAGAACATCCGGTCCTTCGTGTACGGCGAGCTCGAAAGGTCGGCCGCTTTCGACGCCTCGTTCCTGCATTTCTGCTCTTTCCGCTCGTCCGTCGCTATATGCCTCGATCTGCACTCGGTGCTGCAGAATGCTGTCTCTCCCCTGCTCATCACAGAAACGGAACGAACGTTCAATCACCCGAATCGGAAAGATGGCGGAATTGATAACTTCATTGCTCTTGAAGTCAACGCTAGATTGGAAAAAACAAGAGAGAGAAACGTTGGATCTCTATAGTACCTGTACATGTAGATGTCTCTGTCATGGAGTTTCTTCCCACACAAGTGACATGAACTGAGGAAGGCCAGCATCGGAAAGACTGGAACATCATCATCTTCTTCTTCTTCTTCTTCATTTGTGATCCTTGACGATGGCTCTCTGAAAACACCACAGTCGCCGACTGGGACACCATCACGATAAGACCTCTCGGGCTCACTCGGCCAATCCATACCCCCATCGCAATAAACCTTGGTGAAGGACTTGTCGGGTCCGTGACAAGTCACGTATGTGTAGTTCTCCAAGCGATCACCCACGTCCATGTCCTCGAAGCCCGCACCGACCCGGGCGGCGCGGCCGAGGCACCGGGGGCCGCCGCATACGAGGCGCGCCCCCGAGGCCTCGCCGCCGGAGGATCGCCCGAGAGCCGCCACGATGCCGAGCCCGACCCCGCCGAGGTCGTAGCCGCCGCCCCTCGGGCCCCTGGGCGACTGAGCCTTGAAGTCGAAAGGGGTCCTCGGGCTCCCCGCGGGGTCGGAGTGGGGCCCGGCCCGGCCGGCGCCGGGTATCAAGAGGTCCGACAACTTCCCGATGAAGGGCCGTTTTCCCAACATGGCCATGCCGAAAGATTTTGGAGATTTATGGAGAACTGGGGTTTGACGAAAGATGCGGTTCTTGTTCTCCCGACGAGGGAGCTCTTGCAACCTCCCCAATCCAATATATGATGGCGTGGGAGTGGTTAGAGCGAGCCCATGGTTTGGGCACACAGGCATCCCTCCTCCATAATAACACCAATAAATCAATTTCTTTTTTTTTTTTTTTTAAATGTGGGATTCGAACATTATTTTTAGTATAAAAAAAAGGTCACTTGTCAGTGGGGCCACGACGTCTCCTAACGTCTGTGTTCCAATGATCGGGACGTTTGCTTTGCGGGGGGTTGGATTTGACCCGCCTGTGGGGGACCCACAGACCAGCGCGACGTGCGTGTGGGGGGAAGATGCCATACCCATCGCCGCCGTCCGTCGGTGGAGGCGTGGCGCGGATCTGGGGTGCGGGGCGCATAAGTACGCGGAGACTGTGGGGCCCAGCGCTCTAGGGTTTTTGGAAAAGGCAAAAGGGAGGGGACAGGGGAGTGGGGCCCGATTCCGTAGCTTTTGCGACCACTTGGGTGTCGCTTTAGTGATGTGACGTTTTGGTTTTCCGCTTGTGATGTCACTGTTTGACGACTCTTACTTGTTCTTGGGGACCCCACAACGCCAGAAGAAGCTGTATCTAATTTGCCAGAAAAGGGTATATGCCGTCGGGGAGGGATTCTTTTACACTCTTCGGAAGGCACCGTGCCCTTTGTAATGCGTCACCGCTAGATTGCAATGTTAATGACTACGATAATAAATTTTGAGATGGCGACGCAAATAGCACCCGAATTTTATCTTTAACGTGCGATGTGATCTCTGAATTTTTTTTAATTTATTCGATGCGACTGTTGAAATTTGACCCGGCATGCAACTTGATCCCTGACTGAATCGTCCATGAATTATCACATCATTAGATTCAATCTATGGTCCTTAGAGTCGATTTGATTTTTAGGATGAGTGATTCCTATCCTAGAATCGATTAATACCCGTTAGGAACCGATTTCGCAAAATATGAATCGTGAAGCACCAACTCGTTTCGTGAATCTACTCGAGAACCGAATCAATTCTCGCTTGGATCCCGGTTACAGTCCTATTGAGCACCAACATCCAATTGAAAAAGAAAATGGAACCATTCCCGGATAATTGAAGAAGGAGGGCTCGACTTTGAGTGCTGCAGCAAAAGTATAGCCTCTCTTCTATCTAAGGAAATGCACCGAGTACCGACAGAATCAAAAGGAAAGATTAATTGGCATATCTGCCCTAGTTGCTACTGTACCTGCTAGCAAGTGGGAAAGGAGAATTTTGCTCTTCAAACTAGCCAGCTGACTATATTTTAAAGTTCCGTCTTTATTGGCTTTGAGAGACTGAATCATGTATAAGTGGACTGAATCATGTATAAGTGGAATTCCCTTCCACAGCAATAGTGCATAAACCGTCGCGCATCCATAAAACTTTTTAGTTTTTGGTCTTTGTTTCACCAAAACTCAAAGTATGTGAAGTAGAAATAACAAACATACCCAAGGCGTTTCTTCGATTTGTATTTACCAACTTTTGTTTGTACTTTTCCTTGGCGGGAACATATCAGTTTGCTACGTTTCGCCATCTTAAATTAAAAACAAATAATAATAAAAAGTTCAGAGTGAAAAATGAACTCTGGTGCCATCTAGCACAATGATATTGGTGAACCATGAAGGCAAGCAATAGTGAAGGTTGTATCAGAGTTAAAAAAACGACAATAACAAGAATGATGTACATACTAACATTCAAAGGGGCATCGAAAATACATAGAGATCAACCATGAAAGACAAAAGCAGGGCATAAATGAAAGAAACAGACATTTGTAATCCAAGGACCCAGAGTTAGGACCCCTATCAATACATTGATCCAGTACTATATACTCTTTCAGTCGTGGTAGACTAATATTAGAGTCGTCAATGTCTACAGAATCATTGAAACAAAGTAAGCCTTATACTGATTTCTGTTATCTTCTCTTCGGTGAATTGAGAAGGGTGTGGACTCAGACCTTTAAAGGAGATGGCTTCAATTAAAAGAACATATATATTTGTATTATATAAATGGACCTGTTCAGTTAGATCAGTTGGATGGTTCTCACCCGAAATCGCGAACCGAATCGATTTTAGAAAATTGAAACTTGAAATCGGATTGGTACCCGTCGATTCCTTCATCCAAAATCAACTGGTTGGGTACGATCTGGTTCGATTTGGATAGATCATGATTTTTTTTTCCTGCTCATCCCTACTAGTTCTCTTATTATTTAGTCTAGGGATTAAAACACATCAAGTAAATTAAAAGTTCAGGAATCGAATTACATATAAAGTTAAAGTTCAGAGCCACGTTGAGTAAACCAAAAGTTTAGGGAATCGAATTGCATGTTGGGGGTAAATGTGTCACTCTTCCAATAGACTTCAGCCTGAATGGTTATGGTCTTTTTGCTTTTTCCGGTCCGATAGTGAGAAGCCCACGAGTTACCGTGCCTCCTCGGGATCATAGAACCGCCCATATGCTATTGTGGCATCTCTTTCATATGACTGTAGACGGGAAATTTTTTTTTTCTCCATCCTTCTTTCTTCCTGTCTTTGCAAGACCGGGGTGCTCTTCACTTTTCTTTTTTTTCCTTTTCAGCCATTTCGGGTGGGTTTGGTTCAGCATTTCAAATGGGCTTTGGTGAAATGCAAATGTCCTTAGCCTAAAGGGCTTTGGAAAAATGCTAATTGCGTTTGGAAAAAACTGATTTTAAAACGGGCTTTGGATTACATATTATTTGCTAAAAATAACTTTGCAAATGGGTTTTGGTAATTTTTACCATTGTGGGGGTTAGTTTTGAGAAAAAAAATTTATTTTAGCATTCGGCCAAATGTTGAAAGCCCAATGCTAGTTGGACTAGCATTGGGCTTTCAGCATTCCCAAAGCCAGCATTTGGCCAAATGCTGGCCTAAAGCTGAACCAAACGGTCCAGCATTTTTTCAAGGGGCTTTGAGGACTGAAAGCCCCTTGGGAATGCTGAACCAAACCCACCCTTCGTATTGGACGAGGGAGGAGGAAAGAAGCTTTACTTTTACCCCTTTAGGAGCATGAAAGTAAGAGCCCTTTTTACGATCCACATAAAGGGAAATTTCCTTTTGTCGGGATTGGAAAAGGGGAAAGCTTTGATTTTTGTTTTTGTTTACTGCCCTTTAGCTTTTGACATTGAATTTTGAGCGTTAAAAGACACGTGCGTTTCAAATGAATTGACCAAATTGGTTTCGATTTCAAGGTTTTTAATTCAATATTTACCAGCATATACACTCCCTCTCTCTCTCTATATATAAATAAGTTTCTATGTAAAATCGCATTTCAAAATTGCAACAACGAATTATCTCCGTTCGATCGATCGCGAATCCGTCGATTTTGGTGGCGGTATGATGTCGATGATTTGAGTCGTTAGGACATCTTTCGTCTGTGCTTTTATCGAAGAAGTGCTGCGTGATTTGATGGAGGGCTAAGGCCTTGCGATTTCTTTTGCATTCAAATTCGTCTTTCTTTGCCTTTCCCTACGTCTCGACCATCCGTACCTACAAAAAAACAAGTGCGGTGGCGATGGCGATCGAGGGGCATTTGAGTAATCTTGGTATACTCGAGCAGGCAATAATGTCCTCCTACAGGGATTTACCATCCACCCTGTTGCTTTCACGTTCGGGTCCTTCCAAGCCTACAAGTCACTGATAGAGGTCGACTCACATGACAGCCGACGCGTGTCGGGAATCCGATGGTGGCCCGAGGACGATGTCACGTGAACCCGAGTTAACCCGGCCGACAGGGCAGCCGAGTGGAAAGCTACCCTCCACAACACGCGCGACTCAATTTATGGTTCGGACAAGCATAGGGACGTCGACAACATTCTCCCCTCCATTCCAATGTGTAAAAAATTATTTTTGTGCCTCAAAGATTGAAAAGGAGTTCGTCCTATCACAAGTTCTCAGAGCAATTTTATTGTAATTCCCATCGCCAGCGACCTCCGACGGAGAAGTTTTCGAGTGCCCTAAGAAGACGTCGCCGTGACTTCGCGTGATCCACAAGCACAAATCTTCAAATGTCACGTACTCTCGAGCCGATCTATTTTTCTTTTTTCTTGAGTAGAAAACAGGAAAACTCATCGGACATGCCGTTAGATAGCTGCCATCGACATGCCACGTGCCACGGCGGTGTTTCGGGCCAGAAGCGCCTAAATGTTTCTCGAAATTCATTGATCCCCAAAGCGAAGCATTTCGTGAAAATCTAGTGGGTTGGTCATGGGAAAGGCTAGCCCATTTTTCAGAGGGGATGTACGCACAATCTCAAAAAAAATTGCTAACGGAGGCGCTTTAGTGAGAAGATGATGTTGATTGAGCATGATTAAGCAATTGGGCTTAAGAAGTTGCTCAAAATGGACACCCACCCAAAAGTTGCAAACCAAGCAGGTATGACGCCAAATTCCTGGTAAGTTACAGCTTGCATTTTCCATCTTGTCGTTATCATGAGTAGGAAACTGGGGCTATCACCAAATTATTGCACTATGTAGCAAATGGTTGTGTATTTTTGTGAAGCCCGGCCCAAATCCTGGCGACGCGTGGACCGACGAGAGACGAGTTGGGCTGGGCCTTATCCGTGGCTAGGGGAGGCGACCTAGGTACAACAGCGGGATCGGGAACAGGAACGGGACCGGCATCGCGACGATGCAATGTGTTAGTGTTACATTGAACGGAGTAAATTTTTTCTTTTTGTTCTAAGAGGGTAGAGTTAAGCTTTAGCATGTCATCATGCAATATGTTGAGTTGATATTAGTTGCAAATGTAAAGAATGACTAAGCCGAATTGGAAAATGAATGCTGTGTCTTTGTTAACTGATCATGATGAAATCAAACTTTGGAGATCATAATGTGAAGTGTAGCTTGGTAACTTGCATGAGCTATATAGAGAAGACGCACCAAAGTGAAACAGAATTACCAGAGTGGCCTAAAATATTCGCAGCATCGATGTCGCGATAAGAAAATGAAATTGTTTCTTCTGGTTTTGATCACTGTGAACATGAACAATGCCACCCCTGAGAGATTCTGGTTTTATCCTTTAGCGCTTCAGGCGAGAAATGGATGCGAAAACCGACTCACATCAAGGCAGCCGCTACTTAGTACCGGCTTCTTTTGTTAGCATTGTCTGAAGTCGTCATACCAGACTTTATAAACCAGCAAAGGCGGAGAGAAGTACTTGTATGTTGTCCTTCAAACATGTTGCCGGGGTCCTTATCTCAGCTGCTGTAGCCAGACGAATGGCTGAGTGGTCATTATGCAGGTGCATTGTCAAACTTCTATATTAGCGCGTCGCCCGACTGAAACTGATAATCAAATAAAAGAATTGATGGTAAGTGTGACGTGATCAAGTTTATTGTACCCGAGTCACGACCGAGGCCATTCCTCAACTCTTCCGCTGCTGCTAGAAGTTTTTCTATCTGCCATCTAGTTCAGATACAACACTATAATTAGTGAGCTGTCATTGCATAATGTGATCCTCCATATAAAACACGAAGGTCATGTCCTTCATGGTTATGGTAACTCAGCCGAATATAGGTGTTCGTTTTTCGCATTAGCCTGCAGTTCTCTGTACTTATGTAGCAAGATGATGGTGCAGCTTCTGAAGCATTTGTGATTGCGCAGAATTTGACAATAACCGGAGCTAAAATGGGGAAGAATTGTCTGGTCCGGTTTCCTGAACAAGAAACCAATGGATCCTAAAACTTTGAACTAAACTCGATATCGCTTTTCGTTTGGCAGATTTTTGGTCTTAAGCCCTATAGGAAATGGCATGATGACAATATCGCCAACAACGTAACTAAGGGTCTGTATAGAACTTTCCTTTACAGGTTTTGATGTAATATGTATTGTACATCAGGTAAGAATTTTCAGCAATTGCATCGAAAAATGATTTACCTCGTGGAAGCTGCTAAAAGGAAAGTTTTCTTGCTTATAAATTCCTCTAGAGTTCGCTCAAGAGCCACGCTTTCACTGCAATTTTTGGCAGTTCTGCCGTCCACCGTTGTCGTAAATAGATGAGAAACTATTTTCCGGCTCAGTTCAGATCTCTCATCAATGTGCTATGGGGGATTTGTCGGGAAAACCATGATTTTATAAGGAAAGAACAGCTGAAACTGAGCAGAATCAGGATCCGCAGTTGAGCTTTTGTCACTTCAGAATTGTTCCCAGACTTGCAATCGATTGGGAAAAACTTGTTAGTCCCTTCATGAAAACGAGATTCTTCTGGTTTGGAAGTGGCCTAAAATATTTACAGCATCGATGTCACGATAAGAAAAAGAAATTGTTTCTCCTGGTATAGATCACTGTGAATATGAGCAATGCCACCTCTGAGAAATTCTGGTTTTTTCCTTTAAAACTTCAGGCAAGAAATGGACGCGGAAAACCGACTCCCATCAACAGAGCTAATACTTAGTACTGGCTTCCTCTATTAGCATTGTTTAAGGTTGAAATACTGCAGTTTATAACGCGGCAGAAGCGGAAAGTACTTGTTGCCATCCAAACATATTGCCAAGTAACCAGATGAAAATGAATGATTTAGTTAAGTAGTCATTCCGCAGGCATATTCTCATACTCCTAAACTAGCGTGCAATCCAACTGAGATTGATAACCAAATATGACATTCTTTCGTAGATAGGAATCAATAGTAAGTGTGGCGTGACAAGGTTTACCGAGTCACGACTGAGATGATTCCTCACCTCATCTTATTCAGTTAGAATTATGAGAAAATCCAAAAACTTCGTAGAAAACTATGTCTTTACTCAGTCGCGCCATTTGTTTGGCATTTTTTCGCTCTCAAGCCTAGAAGAAATGGCATGACAACTATTTCGGCAATGACATAATTCATAATCTGTATAGAACTTTCCATTACAGATGCATTCTGTATCGCACTTTACATAAGTCGCATCGGAATGTCATTAACATCGCTGAAGCTGATAAAAGGAAAGCTTTCTTGCTAATGAATTCCTCTAGAGTTTGTTCAAGAGCCACACTTTCACAGCAATTTTTGGCAGTTCAGGTCAGTTGGTCCACCGAAGTCATGATAGATGAATAACTACTTTCCTTGTAAATGGCTAAGCCGCGGCGCATTTATGATTTGGCTCCTACATTGCGGGCAGCTCGGTTCGGATCTCTCATTAATATGCTGTGGGGGATTTGTCGGCAAAACCACGGTTTTAAAAGGTAAGAACAGCTGAAGCTAAGCAGAATCAGGATCAGCAGTTGAGCTTCTGTCACTTCAGAATTGTTCCCAGGCTTGCAATCAGTTGAAAAAACCTTGTCAGTCCCCTCATGAAGATTGGATTCAATGACCAGGACAAGAAGCTGCATGATAACAATTCTTGGGTTAGCGGAATATCGCACTCGAAGGGAGTTCAGGTCTCTAGAACGATGACAATCACAACATTATAACGTACTTTCCTGTTTAGCGCCACACACACCGCAATTGCCTCATTAAAGGCCCTAATTCCCACACACAGACGAGGTTGCTGTCAATTTAAGCACATTTCAGGCCTCCTCCCAGAAAAGACTTGGCGCCGGTGGAATTGAGAGCACGGGTAAAAGGCATTGGACACCGGTTAGGATCCTTCTGGCCTTCCTTCCTGTCATGCCAAAGCATGCACCGACGTGTGCAATTACCATGGTCAATGCACATCTAACAAAATGCTCGACATATAGCGACAATCCGGTGCTAGGATTGTGGTCATTTTTGTTTGCAATGTAACTTGTGATCCGTTCTGTCTATTTGGTCATAGCGTAGACAAAAGATTATGTTTGAGAAATGGGCGGCGGCCCTATCCTAGTCAAGTTGCAGGCTGTTCGCAATAGGAACACCGAGCTCGAATAATTATGAAGTTGACACATCATAATGTAAGACTCATCATACATCTAGACAGAGTGTTATCATGATCAGCAAGAGTCATGTTGAGTTGAATCAGGAGTGACTTCAGCATGAGCTTTTGAGTTTCGGAATATTTTCTGTCCATCAATCTGGCTCGTCCGCCGACGTTAAGCACAAAGTATGGGGGAGACGGTTTCCTATTGTCAACTGACATTGCGATCCTTGATACGAGGCAAGTACTTTGAGTTGTATTCCAGGGTGTTGGATCTCATACATCCAGTGTTGTTTTAGGGTCGATCTACGCAATAATCGGTACAAGCGTTCGATTCGAGGCTTTCAAAACCTTCACAGGGAATAAGATCATCGAGCAAGACGATTGTTTAACGGTCGAGCGATTCCTTTTCAGGCCTGCAATCGCGCTAGCATACAATTGATTATGGACCCTCTCTTTCGCTTGGCTCGTAGACTTGCATGCCTTGCGAGTAGCAAGCGGCATCTCGCGATCCCCTGCTCGGTCTTGATTGTCGCGCGACTAGACTTACGATCAAAAGGAGGAAGCGAGAATCCTTCCTCGGACAACCGAATTAGCTCATCACCAGTCGAACATCACTTTCGATTTGAAGTTTACGCGCGCCATTTCGATCTACTCTCTGTTCAAGTGTCGAAGATGGTTATACAGCTGAAACGATTGGAAGAACTTCCACGGTCCACAACTTTACCAACAGAATTCATTAAAGGGATGAACCGAATCAACAAAAGCTACGTCTTTTTACAGCCTAAAAGTCAGTGTTTTTTGTTGTTGTTGTTGTCTGTATCGTCCGACAGTGGATGCTCACTGTACAAAATCTGGGCCATCCGAAGAATGAAAAAGAAAAGAAGGAAAAGAAGAAAAATTCTTATGGCAAATTTAAATGAACCCGCTGTCTTCATCCATCAGGCCTTGTGCTTCAGTCCACTTCAGAAACTCCATGGGAAGTTATCCTGAGCCAAGAACTTGTCGAGATTCAGTTCCCCAGTCCCCACGCTTGGGAACTGCGTCCCGTAGAAATTGCTGGGAAACTCCTCGATGCCCGGGAACATCCCGAAATCGGGCTCGCTCGGACCCAGAGCCGGATCCGAATCCACCAAAAGATCCAAGAACGACAAGTCCAAGGACAGGTCGCTGTCGGTCGTCAGGACGCTGCTCGCCTCCGAAACCGACGGCGACGGCGCCGGCGCCTGCGACACGGATCCGGACGACTGCTCGGGCAGGGCCGGCGCGGCTCCCGAGTTGGCGAACCTCGCCGCGGCTTCCCGGATCTCCGGGTGTGTGAGGGACCCGCCGCCGGCGATCTCCGGGGGGCTGTCGGGGAAGTTGAACTTCGCGGCGCGGCCGCGGAGGCAGAAGAGCGCGGCGTCGAAGGCGCGGGCGGCCTTCTCGGCGGAGTCGTAGGAGCCGAGCCAGATCCTCTGGCGGCTGTTGGGGAGGCGGATCTCGGAGACCCACTTGCCCCACGCCCTCCTCCTCACCCCCTTGAACTTCAGGCCCCTCCTCGTCGCTCCCCCGTCCTCGTGCGCCGTGAGACCGGCGGCCCTCGCTGCGCTGCGCTTCACCATCATCCTTCTTCTTCTCTCTCAAGTCAAGATTCGATCTTGACGATCTGGGTCGACTTGTTGCCACTCGATTTTGGAGAATGCTTGTCGTGTTTGGCAGCTGACTCTCGTTGCTGTGTTTGAGACAGAAGAAAACATTTTGCGGCTGTTTATATAGGTGTCTCCGTGCAGAGACCAGGAAAGAGAGTGAGCTGTGTCCAGTGTAGGAGGGAGGTCAAACATGCGCGTTCCTTCCAGAACTTCAAATGGGCAGAGCAGGGTGCCACGTGAGTGATGACGTCAGTGAGGTGTTTGGCTAGCTTCGTTTACGCGGTTGAGCTTTGGGAGTGAGGTTTGCACTCGTGACGCGAAGACGCGAGTGAAAATCCAAGTCACCCCCCCCCAAAAAAAGGGGACATACGATCTGTCGGATTAGGAGGCATTACAATTTTATCTTGTAAGTTATCACGAGGAAAAAAAGAAAGAAAGAAAGAAAGAAAAAAAAGAAACCCGACGCGTTTTACGTAACCTTTCGCATACGATGCGCCTCTCGAGTATTTCTTTCTTTAACCGAGAACTCCAAATAGTAAAAACGTTATCGGTGCGTGTTCGGCACGGGGATCCTCCACCCAAATCCTTTAAGTTCGGTCATATCGCGACGATTACTGATACGTTGGTTTCAAACTAAGTTTAACTTATAATTTCGCAAAATATCGTTATTTTCCCTAGAAGTTCTTATAAATGTGTTCTTTTAATATAAGGCAAAATTCATGATTAACAGTATAAATAAATAAATTATCTTTTGAGGTACGCTTGCGTTTCCCTACCATACAGCCTCGAGAAGTGAGTACACATAAGGCTGTCTGAGAAAATTATCCAAAAAGTCCTATATCTATCGTGCGAAATTCAATTCAATCCTAAACTTTTTAATTATGCTAACTTGAACCTAAATCTTTTCACTATCCGTCAATTTAATTCCAAACTTTTAAATCGTATCAATTTAGTCCTAAATTATTTGACGATTTCCCAATTTAATATTTAACGTTTAGTACAATTAAAATGTTTATGACCGATTCGGCCGGGTTTAGGACCATTTACACTGTCGTCCTCGTTTCGGTGACAGTATGGGCAATTTTGGTCGAAAGCGTCGAGATAACAGGCAAACGATGCTGTCAAATCTGGGAAGCTTGTCCTAATCGGGGATCAGGATTAGGATCAGGATTGGGAAGGAGATGGTAAGCCGCCGTGGCTGGACCCAGGGAACAAGACATGCCATGTCCGCGATCAGTGGGCAGTTGTTACCTGCGATTCAGTAGTGATAAGCACAAGCAAAAAGACGGGTAAGCCAAGCCCTTTTAGTCAACCCAAAAAGCCAAGAAAGGACGTCAAACCCTAGAAACAATGCTGGCTTCCTGGAAAGGAGCAAGTGGCCCAAGCCTCTATCAACCTGCGTCACCATGTTCATCAGCATCAAGTATCTGTCGAGCTCGACTTTCGTCAGTTGGAAGAAAGTATACATCATTGCGCGCGTCAGCATAGGTCCCGCAAATGAAACCCCCATGGTTTAAAAATTTAAAATGAACCGGGCTCGCACGTACTCGACGACGGCTATTGGACGACTGGCTAGTCTCGGGGTTCTGGACAGACGTCGAAACTCGTCTGCGTTTTTTCCCCCCCGAAGCCTTCGCCGTCCTAAAGGTCTTACGACGCCGGGGTCGCTATGCCGACGCCGGGGTCGAGCATCGGAATACCGGTGCTCGCCGACGGGAGGGGGGAAAACCGAAGACACGTCACGTGGCCGGTCGATACGTGCGAATTCCGTTCCTTGGTCGTTGATGCGATTCCAAGAAATTTTAGTGCTTAGTCATTGATCGGTCAATCACGGTAGAAAAATGATGAAGCAGCGCACACGCAAGGGCAATTCCGAGTCAACCTAGGAAGACATTCGTCACTCGACAAGTGGTGCGTCACCTCCTTCATCAGCAAAACACCCTCGTGCGTCCGAGTCAAACTCGCTAGATTCAATCATTCACGAAATTATTGGGATAGGATGCCCGAATTAAATCGGCCGCGGTGCCGCCAAAGATCTGTGTCCGAAGATGCATTGCTTTGAAAATTCCAACGATTCGTTTAGTCGATGCAAATTGCGACCTAGATCTTATAGATATTTCGGTTCCGGCTAACGAATTAATAATTACGATTTGTGAGGATCGTCTCAGCTAGATACGAAATCCTTAATTGAGGCGAAATTACGTTTCGGGTATATGTGAAACCACGTATCGCATACTTAATTGGCATATAGTTGAAGTGTCGATCATTGAAAACCCTTTTACGTCACGTACGCTCGAAACTTGATTGTAACGGTGGAGATTATTATCGTGCTTGCGTAACATTTACGCTTTTGGAAATTTTTTAAAGATCAGTCCATTGGACAAGGGCAATCGGGATAGGCGACATGAAATGAAACTTGTCATGACATCCTTTTCAGATTAGAAAGTGCCATCGAGGGAACTATCGTTTTGGCTTAATCTTATTAAGGCTTTATGTCATGAAAAACTTTAAATTGCATGCTACACTTGCAATAAATTTACTCCAAACTAATATTTTAATCACCAAAAACCTTAAACCGACATACCTATGACAAATTCGTCCTCCGTTAGTTCCCGTTGAATTGGGATAATGCTATGAAAAATCTCAAACTGGTACACTCGTCAATTGTTACTTGTCATCCAACTCCAAAATATGATGGTAAAATTTAACGAAAACTAACGGAAGGTAAATTTATCATAGCTGTATCAATTTGAAATTTTTGGCTATTAAATAATTAATTTGGAGTAAATTTGTCAAATGTGAATAATTTCTTCGTGATATTAACTATTTTATTAATCAGATTCCTTACCTTTTTCCTAATTAAATATTCAAACTTTTATTATTTGTTTTTCTAAAGGGCTCCATCACCTGTACCAAATGAAAAGCAACACGTTTTAAAAAAAAAAGATATGATGTTGCGAATGGTACTTTTTAATTTGTAGCACGTGAGGGTTTACAATCGAGCACGTTTAAGTTGAGGTCCTATTGGCTACTATACGATCAATCTTTCACAAAATTATTGAGGAACGTGTGCAATTGCCCGTTGATCCAAGAAGCGGATCGATTACCCGAATATGCCATCAGAGGCCTATATGTTCGAGAATGAATCACTTTTGGAAAATTTCAACAAAGTTTGTAATCGATACAAATTGTGACCCCGCTCCCGCATGTATTTTGATTCCACCAAATGATGATTCTATAGCTTCAATCCGATTAATTCTTACCAGATTAGTTTTTTGCAATTGGCGAGTATCGTTTTAGCTCATATACGGAATTCGTAATTAATAATAAAATGAATAAATTACCTTTTGAGGCACAGTTATGTTTTGAGTATATGTGAAATCACGTAGGTTACACTTAGTTGGCATCTAGCTAAACCGTCGATCATGGAACGCCCTTCTAACATAACGTACACGCAAAACTTGATTATACTACAATGACGTTCATTGCGTCCATTTAACACATACACTTTCGAGAAAGTTCTTAAAGCTGGCTCGTTTAAAATGGGGCAATTGGCCTTTTTTCGGGTATATGCGAGATGAAATGAAAATTGTTATGACATCCTTTCTTTGATTAGAGAGCGTTATAGAGGAAGGAACTATGGTTTTGTGTTAATTTTATTAATTTCATTAATCAAGGCTTTACATCAACATTTCATAGTTGACTTTTGGGTTTTGGGCTTATGGTCGGATCATAAGGCCCATACTCGGCGGTACTAAGTTACTTAAATCCTCTCCTTGGCCTTTTGGGCTTTTGGGTGGATTTTGTTTTTGTCGCATTTGATTTATTTATTTTTAATAAGCATTATGGGTTTTGTTAATAAGTGCCCTTAGAGCACTAATTGAATTTACTAAAGATGGAGATGACACTTTTCAAGATGTTGCTAAAAGAGGAAATTACAGATTTTAATAAAGACACTCACCTTAAAAATAGTAGATTTTAAATTTTCAAAGCATATTTAACAAGATTAAACAAGTGCACGAGTTGCACGTTTTAACATTTTCCCTTAAACTTCGTCAAGATTGAAAATTGGAAAATGCAAAACTTATTTTTATTTGCGTCACATTTAATATGGGCAAAATTTTTTGTATGTCTATATTCGAGATTAACAATCGCTTACGACTTGATAAGATCATTCCGTAATAATTTGCTCGCATGTCGCACTACAAATACGTATACGCCATTATCAGCGTATAAATGAGCAAGAACCGTTATTTTCACCTAATGTCTCACTGAATCTACTTCTTTCTTTTTACTTGGTTACCCTTTATTTAGTCAAATTGATGTTATTGCTACAACTTGAAGTAACTATTTTTTGGTCAACCAATATGAGCGAAAAGGTGCGTAAGAGAAACTGTCACTCGCCGTCGATGCCACCACCGATGAAACCGCGCTGGCCACCGCAGATGTCCTTACGACCGCCGCCGCTCTTCGCTTGTCTCTCCCAAGTCCGTACGCGTGCCCTGATTTCTTTGTTTTGACCAGTCTCTCTCTCGGTCTCTCTCTCTCTTCCCCACGCCCCACCTCCACGTTTCTCGCTAATGCCCTCCCGGCCCCGCACTTGGCAATGGCCACAACCTCGAATTGGCGTTAATGCGACCCTCGAAAGCCCCCTACTTATTCGGGGCTTCGAATGAGCTCTTGAGCCGAGGTTGCAGTGGCACTAGCTTTCAGCTAGAGGTAGGGAGGCGCAGTTGTCAAGGGCCAAAGCGGCAATGAGAGAGAGAGAGAGAGAGAGAGAGAGAGAGAGAGAGAGAGAGAGAGAGATGCAGACGCAACGGGTCGGATCTGAAGGAGAAGAGGAACTGTGGTGGTGTGGTAGAGATGAGTGACTGTAGAGTGACCCGGGCAACGGTGACGGCGGGTGAAAGCTGGTGGGGTATGGTGGTGGCGGTCAATTGGAGGGGGAAGAGAGAGATCCTGACACGAGAACATATTCGGGCGCGTGCACTCGCTAAAAAGCTGATGAAACTTCTAGAAGTCTCTCTTATCATCTTTATAATAAAACCCTCTCGTCACCAACCCCAGTCCACACTAGGGTTTTTTTATCTTGAAGCTTCCCTCGTCTCCTGTTCAGAACAATACCCTCCATCCTCTTATCTTCAGAGTCCCTTCCCCAATCCTCATTCTTACAAGGTATCACAAAGCTGCAGTCTTTTTCCTCCCTCTTGCTAGCTTTGATCAGCTCTCTTTGATTAATTATGAAAAGCGACTGACTCGTTGTGGATTCTTGGGATTGGGCACAGAAATGGCGAGTGGTCAGCTCACGGCGCCCACATTCTCGGCCAGATTGGTTCCGTCTTTCGAAGGGCTCAAGCCGTCCACGGTGAAGTTTGCTTCCGTCGGTACTTTCAAAGCAGGGTCTTTGACGCAGAGGTCCTTCAGAGGGCTCGTGGTGAGAGCTGCCACTGTTGTTGCTCCTAAGGTGGTTTCTTGTTTTTGCGTTTTCCTGTTCGTTTGTTCTGTTGCTTGTTGTTTGAATGGCCTTTATCTTGCTGGTGATGAGGTAAATAGTTATAGCTTGAAGTAGAGGATTGTGTTGTTATTTGAGGTGGCTTATTGGTCGTCTGACATGGTTAGTTCAAATTACAATGATCCCCAGCACTTTGGTCTCTAAGAATCGTCGAGTTTTTGGGGTAGAAGCATATGCTGATGTGTTATTAAGAGTGGTATTTTCATGACTGCTCCATGTAGGCATTTACAGAGTTTGACCGTTGAATTGGCTGTGAAGTTAGTCGTGCTAGTTGCTAATGATGATGCCCAACAAATGGAGGCTTTCTTTTTTTGAATCTATTTGTAACTCGAAAACATGTCGAGCACTGTGGAGATTATCACTTGCTGTTATTGTTTAGCTTGGCTTAAGAGAACTAAACGATAATAAGTTAATGGGTGGGAAAAGTAGTGGCAAGTCCAGGTTGGTGGTTCTTGAATTATGGTGGCCGGTGTGTTGTATAATTCGATGCTGCTTCTATGGAGCAGGTTGCTGCGCTATTCTCTCAACTTCGATTGAATGCATTTAACCATTCTTGACTGACCCCATCCTATGATAATTCAGTACACTTCTCTGAAGCCCTTGGGCGACAGAGTGCTGGTCAAGATCAAGACTGCCGAGGAGAAGACCCAGGGTGGTATACTGCTTCCCACAACAGCTCAAACAAAGCCTCAAGGAGGAGAAGTGGTCGCGGTTGGAGAGGGCAGGACAATTGGAAAGTCGCATATCGATATCAGCGTGAAGGTAATTGTGTGATCCAAATATCAAGCCAATAGCCTTGCACTGTTGAACTTTAACATCACCGTAAGAAAGATAACAAGCATATGTGGGAAGACTATCTGAGCAGAGTCTGGATTTGCTATGCAGACTGGCAGCCAGGTTGTCTATTCCAAGTATGCAGGGACCGAGTTGGAATTCAATGGTTCGAATCATCTTATTTTGAAGGAGGACGACATCCTCGGTATCCTGGAGACTGATGATGTAAAGGACCTGAAGCCCCTGAATGAGAGAGTCCTAATTAAGGTCTGTTACATGACCACGTGTAAATGCTCAATTGCAATTACCATGTATAATTTCTAAGTTGGTTGCCATGCACCATCAATTATTTCTGGTATAGTGTTATTGCCATTGGCATCTATTATGCTTGGGTTATTGGGAAAAGAGAAATCTTTTGAGTGCTCGTGAGATGCATTTAATTGGTTTTTATTGACAAAGCACATACTTTTGTCCCCTTTTTAGAGTTAGAAAGACAGTCTTTTATAATGTCTTGTCATTTCATGAAGGTTGCTGAGGCTGAGGTAAAGACTGCTGGAGGCCTTCTATTGACTGAAGCTAGCAAGGAAAAGCCTTCTATTGGAACGGTATGTCCCATATGTTCCTTTAGCAGGACATAATTTTGCCCATGCCTGCATCAATGCATTGCAGTGTATGATGTGATGACCTATTTACCAACAGCTACCTCAAAGCTTTTGTGTTGGTTATTATTTGCTAGTATAACATTTGCCACTTACGGTTGAACAGGTGATCGCAGTGGGACCTGGTCCTCTTGACGAAGAAGGGAACAGGAAACCACCGTCAGTCTTCCAAGGAAACACAGTGATGTACTCCAAGTATGCAGGCAACGAGTTCAAGGGTAGCGACGGGTCGGATTACATTGTCTTGAGGGCATCTGATGTAATGGCAGTGCTCTCCTAGTTCTCTCTTCAGGTCTAGTTTCTGATTGTGCCATAAATGTAACGAGAACTTTTGCTGCGGAACAGGATTGGATTTGATTTTTGATTTCAACCAAAAGTGAGATAGAATATGTGGAGATGCAATTGCAGCTTTCCAATTCCGGTGGTAATCAACTTGTTTCCTTTATTTGGCAAAGTGAATCGAGTATGGGCGGAGATGAATGGCCTTTTTGATAAAGTGTCTTTTATTGCTTTTGCTTCTAGACCACAGCTAGCAATCCTTGGACAGCTATCTATTCAAATTGCCTATGCTGTAATTGGAGCTCCCTCCTAGGACGCTTTGGTGAAATAGAAACGGTAAACCTATCCAGGGGGGTTAAAAAGTTGGATGTACTTAATGATATCGTATGGTAGTTTAGAACTGAATAGTGACATCACATAGCTATGCGAGGTTTTCCAGGGTTTCGCCTCTGCTGAGGAGTTTGCTCAAAAGAAGTCTGTTGGTGAGTTGTGAAGGGTCAGAACGACAAGGGGAAGCTTCCATCTGCCGCGGTTGATGGTATTTCGCCCATCTTCCCGTGGACCGCTGCCAGCTTTCCTGGTGGTCTGAGTAGTAGGCTGCAACTGCTTCAAATGAGTCCTAACAGCAAATTCTTCTTTCCGAGAGGTGGTCCGGTTAGTTCAATGAACGCTGAGGCTGGAAGCCATCCGGAGAGCTCTACTGTTGGATTGTTACGGTATCTCCAACGGGGGAGAGTCACTTGGGAGATCGACTTGGTGAAACGAGCCCACGCTTTTTAACTTGAACCTCGTCAGCTTTTCTGATTTGCTGTATAACCCACTTAATGTCCATTGACAATGCCACATCACTTATTATACTAATTTCGTAAATTTGTCCTAACAAATCCAATATCGCTCATGCAGTTCACCAAATAAAGTGCATGCTAGAACCCTTCCATATGACTTGGAAAGATGGAACGATCACAGTTTGGTGAGTCCAGATCAATCCTACATTGGGACCACAGAGAACTTGACCAGGATTCATCATCAACTTCCAAGTCTAAGTCGAGATTGGGCCAAATTGACTTGTTTTAGCTGGCAAGAGGGTGCCACCTGCAGGTGCCCATATGATTCTGTTAAGATCACCATACAATTTACAGAGGGAAACTGCAGTCAGCTTTCCACAAGTACATATACTTTCACTCCTCCTTTTTCCCCATGTGTCAAAGAACAACTTCTTGCCACTTCTATTGCCTGAATCTTCATATCTACTTCTACAATCCAACCAAAAAAAAAAAAGTCGCAAAAAAGACAGCCACTCTGGGTTAGTTATAAGATCAATTTCATGCCGATATCTGACGTGAGTCAATGAAGCGATCATCAAATTATGGCTTCTCATCCGCTTGAAACTGAGAACAGCTCCCTTAATCCTGAATATTACCACGTGAATCTCTTTGGTCACGGTTCTAGAGAGTGGCCAATCTCCATCTGCCGACCCACGGCAAAAAACCATTGGCACTTTCTAGTGATCACTATTTCAGCTGCAAATCTTATCGGTTAAATGAGGCAGCCGAGTTATCATCATAGGGGCCTCTCCATGCGTTTTCGCTGTCGGTTCCACTAGACGCTTGGTTCGGGATGGGTACATGACCCAAGTCCCCATCCAAGCTCATTTGCTGTACTTCAACAGATGACAGAATCTTTATGCTCTGAACACAAGTTACGAATTCCCTGCAAGAGAGGAAATTTTAGCAGTTTAGAAAACACAAAGCACTTCGATGCAAAACTGGAAAAACTTGAGGATATCACTTACTCCCAAGGATCATCGCCAACAAGCAAAATGTCATTCTCATGATCCATGTAGACTAGCTTCCAGTCTGTCCGATGTGGGTCTTCTAACTGTCCTTCAATTCCAAACATGCGAGCCAAGTCCCACCTAAGTTCGTCATAACCTCTATAACGAGTTATGTCGATGGATCTCCCAACAGAACCCCGCTTTTGAACCTTCAGGAATTTGGACCACGTTTAGTACCAAGAGAGGTGGTGCAGAAAGAAAGCATGACTTGCAAAATACCTCTTGTAATGAGGGACAGTGAGGGAAAATAATTTAAACTGACTTGACAGAGGAAAGCTAGGAACTCTCTTCAATAAATAATTAAAGGATAGAGCATCCCATAACACTCGTGAGACTATTTTAACCCCTAAAGGCAGAGACTATTTCTGAAAGAAATAGGGAATTTAATGTTATAATAAAATTATGCAGTTCTGGCGTTCATACAGCAATAATAGGAATCTACCAGAACTGGTGTGACAGGTTGTAATAAAACAAATGTAAAAGGAAAAATAGAAGAGGAAACAATTGATATCAAGTGGACTTGACTTCTATACCTATGGCCAATGCACTTTTCAAGAGCTACAGATAATAAATAAGAGCTCAAGACTCGTTAGGTAATAAGATATACAGGTACATCTCAGTTAGAGTTTGAAATTTAAAGCTTCTAGGTAAACACACACGTTAAGGTGGGTAGGTTCATCTAACGAGGAGAGACATCCTTCACAACGTCAGGAACCCTCCGCACACAAGCTACATATATCCACCATTTATGCAAGTGGTTTCGAATTTTTGTGCAGTACTAGGCCTTACCACTAAGTCACGGTCAAATGATTGTGTTGCTGAGATGATAGGGTTCCAAGTGGAATATTTATATTAATACACATAAGACCTGGGTATCCCTTCCACATTCTTGCTTCTTTTCTTTTCTTTCCGGTGAGAAGGGGGGGTTTGCTTTACGGTGAATTAGTTTTCCAGCCATTTGCATATTGAGGAAAGCACGTTAGCACACCAGATTAGACTGTTAGGAGGTGCCCCTATGTATGCATAAATATAGATGTAGGATTTAATCTTGTCGGTGTAACATGTAATTTCAATGCAACATCAAGATGTCCAGGAGGATATGATGCCAAATATATATTCCCTCTCAGATGGATTGACTATCTTGCCTTCTCCTTCGTATATGCAGGTGCTCTAATAAAAAGTTGTTTCCGCCAAAACTAAAGAATGTACATGGTACAGACCTTGGTATATGTCCTCATACGTTGAGTCTGATTTGACCACAATCCACCATTCAAAAGCCCAGTGTCACTGATTGCAACATCGTTTGAACAGCCAGCCTTGAAAGGCATACTAGGCACACCAAACGACTGTGAACTGATCGCAGCTGTGGATAACTCGGTCTCGATATCTCGTGGAGTACCACCATAAGTTGAAAGCAAGTTTTGAAGATCCTTCTGAGAATCAAAACCCCTTGAAAGCAATGTATCAGGTGCCAAATTGTCAACATTAGCAGCAAAAGGAGAGGTGCTCCGAGGTTGTGATTGAACATCACTGTCCAAACAAAATGCTGGAAGCGAATAATTATGCTGAACTGTGGTGGCATCTAGGCAATATGATGTGGCCGATGATGACACTTCCAGAGGATCAGTAACAGAAGCCTTATATTTCAGCTGATCATGCCCCTTTGAGCTTGGCAATTCATGCTTGATGCGGGCATCGGGCTTCATTTGACGCTCTTGAATTAGATGGTTCATGGGTTCTGCTAAAGACAAATCCCCAACTAATACAGGCTGCGCTGCTTGAGTTTTGCAGAGAAAGTTAGGTGAAGGAATGTGGCAGTTATTAGTAGAAGGAGAGGTAGAGCATGAAGGAGCATCTCCATCTGTGAGCCCAGAGAGAGCTCTAACAGCAGTAATTGTCTTCTGCTGTCCATGGAGGTGGTTGGGAGTTGATTGTTGGAGTGGCAAGAGAGCAGAACTGGGAAGGCTGTTACAGACGAGCTGTTGTTGAGACAAATGCATCTGATTCTGTGGAACAACTTGCTGTTGCTGTTGCTGTTGCTGTTGCTGTTGATGCTGCTGCTGCTGCTGCTGCTGCTGCTGCTGTTGAGGCTGCAAAAGCGGGACCGCAGGATTGGGTAGTTGTTGCTGATGCTGCTGCTGCTGCTGCAATTTCTGCAGTAGTTGCAGTTGAATCTGCTGCTCTGATAGATTCTGCGGCAATACCTGTGGAAGCTGTGGCTGCGGTTGTGGCTGTGCCCTTTGTGTCCAGCTCTGTTGCAGAAGTGAGGAAGGTTGCATCTGCACCTGCTGCTGCTGATGCCTCTGTAAGAGGCTAGGTTGCTGCTGCTCCATCTGTGGCTGAAATTTTGAATCTTGGGATACAGATGTTGGATGCACAGGAACTTTATTGATGCCGGGCATGCTTGGCTGGGACGGTGCATTTTGGGTGGTCAGCAGTTGCTGCTGCTGCTGCTGTAGTTGAGAGTATAAAGCTGATTGCTGTGCTATCTGGCTGGGGAACTGATTAGATGCGACTGCCCCAGCATTTCCAAGAGGTGTTTGCGTTACTTGTTGCTGCTGTGATGTATGTTGTGATGGCTGATGAGGTGATTGCTGCTGAAACTGTTGTGGCTGCAGCGGCTGCTGTTGAGGTGGTTGTGATTGCGGCAGCTGTTGGGGTGTCTGCTGCTGTGATGGCTGCAATTGCTGCTGTGGTTGGCGCTGCAACTGTTGCTGCTGCTGTTGCTGGTGGCTCAGAGGATTCTGCAACAGTTGCTGAAGCTGTTGCTGTTGAGACCAAGCCATAGACGGTTGCAGCAATTGACTGACTTGGTTATGTGGATTCGTTTTATTAAACTGGAGACCTTGGGCGGGGGCTTGGAAACTTAGCAATTTGGAGGGGTCATCGATGCCAAGGTTATTGTGTAGACCAGTGGAAGAAAGCATCGGAGGTAGAAGTCCGGATTGAGTGGCTTGAAGTGGATTATTCTGCTGCATGCTCATCCATTGCATCAAACTCAAGCCAGGGAATATTGAGCTCGGCGTGTCCTTGATGCCAAACTCATCTCCGAGCCAAGGCATGGCCCTCTTGAAAGCGTTTTCTACATCAGACTCATCATCTGCTGAAACACGTCAGCAATCAGAAGGAAGACTAGTAGAGAGGAAATCAAATGGAATACCTTCCATGCCCGGGATAAGTAGTAAGTACATCATATGGTACTTAATTTCACCCAATGCTGATATGGTAATTAAGTTATAACGTATGGACTAGTTTATTGGTTCTGAAAAGATTGGAAGGTCCATTTTCCAACATAATTGCAAGAGACCCTACTGCTTAATCTTTTTCAGTCGCAAGAAGCTAATGTATCTGAACAGCTGACACGATACAAGCTTTCATTCTTTCTAGATTCACAATAATTACTACAGATTCTAAAGCCACATTTATCAGTAGCGGCAAGCATATAGTAAAATAGCAACATCTGGGTTGTTTAAAGCTCGGTTAGATAAATAATTTAGCTATAGTCAAAACAGAATGTAAGTGCTGTGAATTTACCTGGCATACCAGGCTGCCTAGGAAACTTGGGCCGAAAAAAAGGAGGTGGACATATGTAAAAAGGAGTTACAACAGGCTCTATTTCCCACATTGAAACTCGGCTTGGTCGTTCACCGGCTGTTGACTCATCCCAGCCCACCTACAAAATAACAAAGTGGGAGATGTCAAATTGCCTGAAATAGCTGGATCAAGATGTTAAAGAGTCAAAATAAGAGACACAAACAAAATACAAAGTCAATCTCACCTCTAGAGTCGCCTGATGAAGAATTTGTTACATAAATCTGATGGGAAGATAAACTCAAGCAAACTATATATGATCTCTCCTAAACTTCACAGCTCTCACTAATTGAACTCACCCATTAAATAAAACACTCTGGCAACAAGTCAATGAGCCAGGGAAAGGCATTCCAATATATAATCGAACAAAGATGATGCACCCGACATTGAACTAAAATAAAAGGTAGCCTAAGGATTCAAAAGCTAAGATGTTACGTAGCCTGGCTAAAAGCACATTCAAAAAACAAAATGTTACCTGGAGATTGCGCCACTGGGAGTTTTTCCATCTCACAGGATCCAATTCACTAATTCCAGTGATTGTACCCATGTATCTACGGACTCCCGACTCCTCGGTCTCAAACATCATTCTGAATCTCATGCCAAGAGAAACTTGAGTATAAAATGCTTTATTGTACTTAGCCAAAGGGATCACAAATTCAGCAGGGCTTGCCCTATTGAAAATGAGATAAAGCAATTAATCGTTAGATGCTGTCATAGGCATAACATTTCTCATAGGAAGAGAAACGCATTTTAGAATTAGGCACTGTACCACCTTGGATTGTAAAATATAGTGAACGGACTGTTGTTCGCTGCAGCATGAGCTGCAGCTGCAAGAATTCCAATATGCATGCTATCGCTGGATATGACAGATGAGGAGAGAGCAGGCTGCTGCCTATTAGCTCGCCTTATCCCCAATAGAAGCTGCGACTTTTCATCCCTTCAAACCCAACAAGATGCTTTTGGCTCAGAAACCAAACTATAGTAATTCGTCTTGAATGCATTTTCCTAACATCTCAGACATACCTAATGAAGAGAACAGAATCACCAGCAAAGAGCCTCTTTGTGCTGACAAAGACACTCCAACCAGTAGTGAGCAAGTGCCTTTTTGGCTGGCCTGCAGGTAACGAAGCACGCAATTTAGTCTATATCTTCACGGTTGACATATTCCCTTTCACAGTGTATACACCAAAACTCAAATTTAATCGCCATGATTGGTTCACAGCTTCACGATAAGTACACATTTTTGTACCCTTAAATTTCATTCACTTATAGCAGCGTAGGTCCAACTACCGAGAAGCTGAATCAAAATTCAAAGTTTAGACACAGAAGACTGGAACAAACTGCTAAAGGCCAAAGGCTTCCTATTTCAGCATCATAAATCACACGTTTAGATTGACCTGCTGGTCCTCGTTGTTCGCATGAAAAAAGACTACAACTTGATGAATCAAATTGTTGCGAAACATAGTAAGGATATTAACTATATCTAAATGGAAATATCCCTGGGAAAAGGACAAACACACAAAAAGATGAATTTTTGCATGTCTTAAGATGAAATTTATTGTGGACAAATACAAAACAGTAGTAGGGAAATTGGCAGTCAACTCGACCTATCTTCACTGTCAAACCAAAAGCAGAAGACATGAGAAGAAGATCAAAGAAATTGCGGAGTCAGCTAAATGGGAGGAGTACCTCGGTAAATATGTCTGAATGTCCATGAATTATCATGCAAATCTCTAGCTGTTAGCTCCTGGCAAGGTGGCTGCATAGAAAAATCCTGGAAAGAGAGCAAAAGAATCTGAGGTAAGCACCTAACCTTTCATTAGTGCAGACTGCATTTCCAAATAAAAGCACCATACGCACCAGCAGTGGGAAGATCTTCTCAGCAGCTCGACGAGGAACAGAAAATCCACCGTGAGTACTTGTGTCACTAGCAGTAAGTGTCTTGCAGAAAAACTCCGCGGGCTGCCTGCTTTGCTTGAGGCCCATATCAGATGCCAGTAATGCCTCCTGGTCATACTGTAGTTGAATTAGTCTCCAAGCACATTATAAAGCAAGGCCAAATAAATGCCCTCAAGCATTGTACTCCGTGCTCTACTATAATAGCTGACCTACTTTGTTTACGGGTTGAAGGGTCATTTGCGCATAGACTTCATCTGTTTCAGGATCAGCCTGTTTCAAAGCAGCATACAGATCATCACCTATTTTCATTGAAGGAACATGGATTCACAAATATGAATCCAGTTTAAATGGCCATAAACCAACAGAGGGATCCACTCGCCCAAGGACTGAAGACATGCAATCAAAGAGTGGTTAAGTTCAGGCGCACAAGGGTACGAAAAATGACATGATCATCCCTATCTACAGCATTAATCTGTCCTAGTAAAATGGCGCTAATGATTTGCTCCAGATAGCAAGAGAGAATCACATACATGCAATGTCACATTGTGAAGCAAACAGATCAACTTTGAGGGCAGATTAGGGTAGCTGGGTACACAAGTAGTCTCCTTCTGCATTGATGCTGCAACCTGAAATATTGAACATCCAATAAACACCATAGCATTAACATCATCGAGAAATTGAACCACCAGTCAATCCTCAGAGAAGAAACTGCATACTTGCTCACTGTGGCCTTGAGGAAAGTAGACCACGAGACTCCCAACTGGAGGCAAAGACACCAAAGGCCCCGCACAAGCATGCCATAACTCTGAATTTATATTCTTCTTTTCACCTATTCCGAAAGAAAGCCAAATTTCTTACAAAGATGTAGATAGGTTTTTGAAGAAAAGAAAGGGGTGTATGCTATAAGTGACACTTTAAAGGTGTGTCTGGAAATTGCAGCTATTGATGAGACAGAAATAAAAAATAAAAAAAACGCAAATGCAGCAACTCTACCATGATCATTTGGCCCTATAGTACTAGAACAGAAGTCAGCAGGTGCCACTTTTCATTAGGTTTAGTTTGATAGAATCGTCTGAAACTATAGCCCAAGAAACTTGATTAATTCTACTAAAAATAGAGCATCTTATATCAGGAGAGTGTTCTGCACACACACAAAAGGAAGCACACAATCTTTAGCAAATGAATATGAAGAACAATTTGTCGTATTTTCTAGGCAGCAAGTAAAGGAAGTAGAAGACAATTAACATCTGAGACCAAGGAATCTTCTTTTATCCTCAGATCCTGCAGCTCAATGTTAGAAAATTTGAGAAGCAATTATCGTCCACCAACCTCACTCTAACTTCTTTCACCGCATGCCCCTAGGCGTGGAAGAGAGGGTGGATTCCAGGGACTTCACTTAGATTCGATGCATTTTTGCCCTGAACAACAAGCTTGATTTTGCCCTCAACAACCACGAATCTCCAAGAAAATGGAACTGCTTATCTTTTCTAATTTGCAATCTATGTATCTAAAAGTTGCTTCTCCATATGCAGCTTAAAAACTCGTAGGAAGCAAGATTCTTGAGATAAAAACAGCACTTTAGTTTCATGCCTATTATCACCAATACCACAAAATTAAGAGCAAGCTAGTAACACTCAAATCAAACAAGAAAAGAAAAGGAAAAGAAGATTATACCCACCTTCAACACCACCAGCTAAAATCCCATTTGGAACCTTCATGCTTAATACCACCAATTAACTCCGCCAAACTTTTATTCTGAAGCTGCTTTCAAGTCGGCTTCCACAACAGACCTTAGAGAACTTCACCATAGAAAGAACTCCGTCTCCAACCCATTTTCACAGAGCAACTGCAGCAATTAATTTCTTTGAAATAAAACCACGACATCATCGTCACACAGGAACCCAACCAATCAGAACCCACCCCCTGTTTCTACCCATCTAGTGCTTTCAGCTCAAAGACTTCACCGTAAACTTTCAAACTTCCCTTTTCAGCTTCAGAAGAACCGCGGGACCCTAAAAGATTTGCTAAAGACCGCCACTTTTTCCACCAAAACCCAATTGTTTTGCACCTGTAAAGTTCCAATGATGCACAGAGCAGATGATTCAGCTAAATCTTAAGTCAGGAAGAGATTCCGGGTAGACACTAATCCGAATTCTAGATCCTCGGAGAAAGGTGAGGAAAATCAACGACCGGTGAGCAGTCGCAAATAATGGGGGACGGAGAAGGGGAGAGAGAGAGAGAGACAAAAAGAGGGATTTTGGGATTTGAGACAGAGCAACAGAGAGAGAGGTGCGGCCGGGATCAAGGTGGAGAGAAAACTGACTTGTCGCCGAGAAATCAGAGACCAAGAAGAAAAGCAAAGAGAGAAAAAGGGAAGCAAGAGCAGAGCAAGGACAGCCTTTTTTTTTTTTAAATGTCCACTATGTTTTCATGCTATTCTAACAGGCCGACATGAAATAGACCGAGCGGAACAGGGCAATGGTTAAAGAAACCATAATCTTTTCCGCATATCTTTTTCTCGAAATTCTTGGTATACGAGTGGGCTAACAATAATCGCAGTGAGCCGGGAAATTTATACACAGAGCGTGTTATGTGCTTCCTGTGGGACATTGCCCTCTTCCCCTATCAGTCCATTAACATCTTTTCCTCAAGATTCCACCTCAGTTCACACGCCTCTCTTGATGCTCTGTTTCTCTGGCTATTCATACTGATGACCTCTCTCTCTCTCTCTCTCTCTCTAGAACTAAGACTCCGTTTGTTTCACGGAAAATGGCCTCCTGAAGGAAAACATTTTCTAGGAAGTCATTTTCCAAGAAAATAACTATATTTTCCGGTGTTTGGTTAATACTCAAGAATGAACTGGAAAACAATTTTCGTCGTTTGGCAAGGAATTGATTTTCCGGCGGCGGGCGGCCAGCGACCGGCGGCGGCGGCGACCGGCGACGGGTGGCCGTGGGCAACGATCGATGGCCGGGGACCGACGGCCGCGGCCGACGGAAAATGATTTCCGTTTTTAAAAAGAGGAAATCGTTTTCCACAATTTTCAAAGGGATTTTTCCATAGGAGGAAAATGTTTTCCGGGGTTAACCTATTTTCCGCCCCCAAACACCGGAAAATCCGAAAAATATTTTCCAGGAAAACCTTTTCCCCCAAACAAACACAGCATATGCAATTGTTGTATTGTGCTGTTTTAGGCAAGTTTCTTAGTGGAGCAATGGTGCATGGGGCCTCCTTGAGAAGATATTCCTTTGTGAAATCTTCATGCATCTCGTGGTTTTCACATCTTTCTTGCTCCATTTATTTCGTAAAAAATTAATACTTAGAAGAATATTTTTCTAAAGATAAACGCTTATATCTCTTGCAAACACGAATTTGCAAAAAGTGTTTTCATCGTCTGCGAGTACATTTGTCACCTGTATATCCGCATATTGTTACCGTATGTTTTGCATTAAGTACTCATTGATTGAGAGATCATGTGATCATAAATAATTGAAGGAATTGTTAGACTATAAGACTAGCAGCTTCCTTTCATAGTATACTTAACTCGAAATCTCACTTTACAATTGAAGTTCTAATAATCTTTACTAATCCAAGCCTTATTCGCTTTTCTTGGATATCTGTTTGGCTTTTTCTCCTTGATGGGAATTGTTTTTTTATCCGAGGTTGGACCCACCTACAAAAAAAAATGGAAATGAAAAATAAAGATTAAGCATGGGCTAATGATTCCCTTCTTTTAAAAGCAAAATTTCTCCCCCACACTATTCCTTATACAATTCACTAAACGAAGAAAGTCCACTCTCTGTTGAAAGAGTCTCATTCTTTAATCATGCTTTAAGATCTAATGAAGGGTTTTAACTAAAGTTCAAGCAAAATGCAGTCGCATGATTATGAGCTCCATAAAGTTATCTTTAATGAGAATAATCCACGCTTACCTTTTTTCACGTGGAGGGATATTGCTTCTAGTGAATAATTACTATTAACCCACATTTGAAAAAAAAAAAAATCAACTCGTGGTCAAAGGTTCCCTCTCTGACTTTTACCATGCCTCTTTGCATAGTGCATGTCCTACAACTGTGATACTAGCATCTCCACTCCCGGACCATTTATAGAAGGGCCGTATGCCTATTTGCACCATGGGTTGATCAAAGAGTTGGGCTTTACAAAGTTAAGGCAAAAAAAAAATCCTAAAATTTCCTTTCAGGTAAAAATTTTATGAACTATAAAAAGACGGGGTAAAATCACTTTACTGTCAAATCAAAAGAAAAAGCAAAACAAATAACTGCTACATTAGGATTTCGCATAAAATTAGGTCGTGGTGTCGTTTTTTAAAGTCGTTAATATTAGTATACTGAATCACTGACATTGGCTTGAAATATCAATATAACAAACGGTGCGACCAGCACGAGGCATTTGTATTCATAATTTGAAAATATGTCAATAGTAACGAGTACAACAGCATGCTCGATCTTGGCCACTCGAATGTTAGTTAAAACATGATTTTAGTTTAGTTTAGGACTCAAAAAGTTTTGTTTAAAAGCAAGACCAAAAATTTTCGTGGCGTGGGAATGGGATTATGTCATTGATGGCGACGCGCCTATGCCAACCCCTCGTACGAAAAAGGCCAGCTAAAAAGAGGGTCATACAAAGCAAAAATATTTTATGAATTCAGTGGGAAAATTAATATTATTTATTGCTGGAAATAATTAATTAAGGGAAGATTATTTTTTTAAAATGGTCATTAGGGTGGCCAACTAGCCGCAAAAGCAGGAGATCTTCACATGTCACAAGCATTGTTCTTCGGTTCCGGACATCATTATACTCCAATTAAAGTGTTGGCTTTCATTGTTTATCAACATGCGAAGGAAAAAAAAAATCATTGTCCAGATAATCATCAAAAGAAATTATTTTTTATTATGGGAAATTAGGTATGGTTTGACATTGAATGTGTCCCATCTAAGATAAGGACGATTCGGGTATCAATTTGCTTTACCCTTTTCCGGATTCTCAAATTACGGGTCGATAATTATCGTCATCTTTTTTCGCCGTTCAACTAAACCCCCACAACGAGGAACACTAATTAAAAGAAAAGTAAATCAAGTGAACCGTAATTTAATCATGAAATTAATAACCCTAGATCGGCCTCGTGTAGGGCGAGAGCGAACGCCAACGAGGCCAACCGTTGCCTAGGCAAGGTTGATCTCGCTAGATTTGGTGAGGCTATCATCCGAGCAACGGTTGGCCTCACCAAATATGGAGAGGTCAACCTCACTCAAGCTAGGGCGACCTCACTGGCCACCAAAAGTAAGAGGGAAAAAAAAGAGAACAAAATTAAGGAGAAAAATAAACATATATATTAACGTGGTCGCGTAATTGTTGACTTTTGGTCTTCGATGCTATAGGCAAGGGCAAATGCCAACAAGGCCAACCGTCGCCCGGGCGAGGTTAGCTATCGCTTTTGCATCATTAAAAGATTTAACATTAGATTGAGGATTTTACCAACACTTCCCTTTATCTTTCTTATCGACATGAGCATTTTTATAATTTTATCTCATTTAGAACAGCAATAAGACATATAATGTTATACGAAGCGGAATGTTGGCCGGTATAAAAGCAACATGTGCAAAAAATGAGGGTAGCGAAAATGAGGATGTTAAGATGGATGTGTAGTCATACGAAGATAGATAAGATAAAAAAAAATAACGATATTCGATGAAAATTAGAATAGTATCAATGGTAGAGAAAATGAGAAAATATAGATTGAAATGGTTTGGACATATTCTTTGTAAACCCTTAGATATTATGATAAGAAGAAAAGTTTTTTTTTTACCACGAACATTGCATAAAGAAAGGAAGAGGTTAGCCAAAATTTACTTGGACAAAGGTAGTAAAACAAGATTTAATGGAGTGAAAAATAAATTGGCATATGGTCTGTCTTAGGACAAAGTGGAGGAAAGCTATTCGCATTGTAAATGGAGAATTTCTTATGTTCTAGATTGCCATGTTTAGTCTTTTTTTTTTGTATCCTTATTTTTGCTTTTATTTTAGTACAATTTATACTTTTCTCTTCTGATTCATCGTCCATTGACTCCAATTGGTTTGGGATAAAGATAATGTTGATGTCGATGTTGGCTAATTTTTAGTGTAATTATGAAGATGGAAGATAAACAAGGTCAAATGCCATACTTTTTCTTGGCCAAATGCCAAAAAAGTGAAACGAAATGGAGGTAAACAATACTATAATATATCAAACATACGGCGTTGACATCTATAGTACTAATTATTTTTGGATAATCCCTGTGCATTCGATTTGCCATCAAGAAATACAAGTACCAACATGTTTTTCATAGTCATCTGGAAATCTAATTACCAACTCATTGTCAATTAATTGTATTCTAATTTAAATTAGTAATAGCATTCTGACACTAAATATAGAGGTAAACGAGAGACGAAACTTAAATTGCTAGACCAAAGCAATATCAATTATTCACCTCGCTATCATAATCCTCGTAAAAGATTGGGACACAAGTGGAGAATACAAGGCTCCAATGAATCTTCGGAGAAATTAAATTTACTTGACACTTGCGATAAAACATGCATCGAAAATAATTATCGTGACGATATATATGACAAATAAGGGCATGCCTTGAATCTTACACCACTAATCCGTATCTTCCCTTATCTCGACTACATCAACTTTATAATATAGGCATTGACTTAGGCTCCGTTTGTTTCAAGACAGATAAATAATTTGAAAAATATTTTTTTAAAAAATATTTGATTTGTATTAGTTGAAATTAATAATTAATATTTGTTCACAAACATGTTTAGATGTATATTATTGTCAACAATGAGAACGCTTTCCCGTGAATTATTTATTTCAAGCAATATATGCAATCAATTTTTTAAAAAATAATTTTCGAATTATTCTTTTTTTTTCGAAATAAAGAGGGAACCTAGACGGAAGCTTAAATTTCCGGAATAGTTTCAGAACATGCAAAATTGACAAAGGTATATCGGCACAAATATATTATATTGAGGCGGCTAATATAATTCGATGTGTGTGTGTATATAGTTTGTATATTAGCATGTATGAACATGAGAAACCCTAGAATGCATGTGAGAGATCACAGCTTTTGTCGGGCCAACCACCTCCAACTCCGACCACAATGTGGGGTTTCCATTTGCTTACACTTGCGTTTCTTCTCCTCCTCCTCCTCCTCTTTTTCTTGTTTATGTTCTGTTTGGAAAAAGGAAAAAAGAAAAAGTTGTCACCTCCTTATCCTTTTTTTATTTATTTATTTTTGGTTAAGTGGCTATAAATTAATGTTGATTCCAACTGCTCCTGTTTTCGATCTTCTGTATGTTCTGTTCTGACCTTTCTCGCGGTACGGAATACGGACCCCCTCTCTTCCTTTCTTTCCTCGAGCGAAAAAAGCACACGTGGCAAGCCATGAACATTTTTCTGACAACATTAATGAGAAGGGTAAATATGATTATCGGTGACGTGAAGAAACCAATTTGGATCCATAAAGAACGAGGAAGTTTCAGGGTGCTTATGATAACCGCTATATCTTTGAAATTAATTTTTGAGTAGAAATATATTTTATTTCTAATTTCTAAATGAGTTTTGAGAAAAAAAAAACGCGTTTAATAACGATATGGAGTTTCCGTTTCTAGAATAAAAGTTTGTTTGACAACAGTTAAAAATTTTTGCTTCTGAAATATTATTAACACGAAGTCTTCTACGAAAAATTTTACTTCATTTTTTTATTTTTTAAAATTCTTTAAAAAATAAATTTTATTATTAAAAAGTATCATTTACTATTTAAAAATAATTTTTTTTTATATATTTTACTCCTACGACGGCCTGCAAGGGGTGGTAGTGGGCGGTGACGACTAGGTGTGCAGTGGAGGTGGCTTGTCGGGAGTGCTGTAGCAGTCAGTAGCTGGCGACGAGCAATAGCGGTGATGGTTGGAGGTGGTGAGAGGGCCAACGAGGGGTGGTGGTGGACAACGACTGACAAAGGAGGGGGAACAAAGAGAGTGTGATAAGGATTTGAGTAAAAAAATGAAAGATTTCAATAGGTTATTTCTCATTTTATATTTCTGGAATCGAGAAGTTACAATTTTCAATTTCTCTTTTCTTTGTCAAATTTATTTATAGAACAAAAATTTATTCTAGAAACAAAAAATATATAATTACATTGCCAAACGAATTTCTGTTCTAAACCTGTTCCATAAATAGGTTTGGAATAAAAACAGAGAAATATAATAGTTACCGTGCACGTCCTTAATGTAACTCTAGGACTTATGAGGAAAATAGGGATACCGTGATTACGATATTTTGACCCTTTTGAATTCCCATTAATCGTCATGTGTTCCTTCCCATGAGCTGTGGGCGTGCTCGATTCGATATGGATTTGGATCGGATGCTCTGTAGCAGGAGAACATGAATAGGGGACCTCAAAGGCGAGGATATCTATTTCATAAAAGTAGGGAATTTGTTAGGCAATCTCTCGAAATTATTGAACTCTAATTGGTAACAACATCTAATGTATTTGTTATTTTTTTTTTAAATCAAGATACAATAGGGTGTTTGGCCTAACAATATGGGATAAATGTCCAAAAAGTCTCAAATCTATTTTAAGGTAGTCAATTCAGTCCTAAAATTTTTGATGATTTGTCAATCAAGTTCTAAACCCTTTGAAGATTTATCAATTTAATTCTAAACCTATTATTTGGATATTTGGCTAGAATGGCGATACTGGCAAATCGTCAAAAGATTTAGAACTGAATTGACACACTTGAAAAGTTTAGAACTAAAAATAAATCGGTAAATCGTTAAATGGTTTAGGACTAAATTGATATAATTAAAAGGTTAAAGATCGAGTTAATTTCCGTGCAATAGGTTGATGATTTTTTGGATAATTTTTCAAAAAGGAAAAAGAAAAAGCTGTGCGAACTCAAACTAGCTTTTTGTGGAAAAGTTGGTGGAGGTGATTTCTACTTCTCCACGAGAAACAGGTGACCCCCGGGCGTACGCTGACACTTAGTGCAGGGAAGGAGGGAGATGGTGTGAATATCATTCGACTTTTGACCCACGTTTTAGATTTTTAATGCGGCACCACAAAACAAAAAGGAGGAATTGGCTTTTCGACCTGCCTTTTTGGTTCGATAGGACATGAATTTTGCGAGAACGACGCCAACACGTGAGGGTGAAACTTAGGGGAATGTGGCGGAGTCGAACAGCAAATTCTCTTGGCATTGAAATAGATTTCTATGTTGAATTGGGGGGACGACTGATCATTTCGAGTTCGTGTCGATGTTTTTTTTGTTACTTTCCGAATTGTTGATAACCACTTCCATAAGCATGTCAAACTGGAGAGCCTTTCTCGAACAAAATTTGATGTTTAGAATCCTAACACGCGAAGCATGCAACCTTGATTTATGCGGAAAAAAAAAAGTAAAAAATTTGCCAGAAAATTACCAATAAAGTCATGAACTTATGGTAAGTCGATACCAACGATCAATTGAATCATAAACCTTTTGACCATTTGATCATATAGTCTTTTTTAATCAATTTTAGCTAGCAATTTCTGATGTGGACTATAGTTGTCCTACATGGTGCAATCAGGGCGCTGATGTTAACAAATTTTTGCATTAAAAAGGAATCTGCGTTAGTTTTAATCCTTTTGAATTTTTCTTATTTTTTTTTTGTCTTCCTCTGCTAGTCGCTGATCATCGCTTGGTGATCCTCATCGGATTTGGCAAGGGTTAACCTCATAGGTTGGCATTGGCGAGCCTCGCCCTAAGCTTGGAAGCGGAGAGAGCCGATTATGGAGACACCCCACAAGAATTAATTGCGATTTCGAGGAGGTTGAGGATAACCCGAGCAGCACACTTTCTTTTTTTGGGTCGGAAAAGTCTCTTGTTTTAATTATATATTGGAATAAACTCTGGAGCTACTTGTTCCTTCTGCTACAAAACTAGAGGTTTCAATACTTGGGGTTTTACTTCTTCCCCTGTGTTCTCTTCTGCAAATTCTAGATATTTTTTGAAGGAAAATTGTAACCGAGCTGGATTCAGCAAGGTCGACCCTCGCTGGCATGCCTGATGACTGGTGGAGGAAGAAGGGAAAGAAAAAGGACGAAAAAAAAAGACTAAAAAGAGAAATGAAAAGGAAAGGAAAAAAAAAAACAACAAATCAGAAAATTATCGAGAAAATTGCAATAATTATCTACATTAGTATCGAGCGGTGCTTCATAACAAAGCTGGCATCTACGTTAGCGATTTACGGTCAACATTGGTATATCCTCAAAATGTTTAGGACTAATTTGGTTAAGTTGAAAATTTATGAACTAAATCGACATCCATAAAAATAGGTTTAGAATATTTTTGGTAATTATCCTCGAAATTTGCTATGGATGCTACCACCTTTTACTAGAATATGTTGAGTTATTTAAAGAGGATACCTGTCGCAACCCTCTAAAAAAATTTTAAATTTTAAAAGGGGTTAACGGATTATTAGGTTAATTAGATTTGACTAACCTAACGCAGACCCTCCCAAGCCCTACCGAATCGCAACTTTGGTTTTTGTTTAAATGATTTTAAAATTTGGAGTCGCCACTAATCGTTCTTGGTAGGTCGATTAGAAACCTAAATAAATTAGCGGGAGAACTAATTTATTCCTGCGAATCAGAGATTAGGAGCTCGGGACTTGGTTACACTAGTTAATTAAAATTAATGCCCTTTCGGTACCTTAATTTCATGGATATCCTAATTCGGCAACTCAGGCTTGGTTTATTCTTAAGGCTATAGTAGGGTATTCTCTTTTGTGTTTTCACTTTTTAAATAGGATGCATGGATGGTATATATTTTTATTTGTTATATTTTTTTAAGTGTTAAAGATTCCCTGAAGCCGAAAGAAGGAGTGTGTTAACGACTTCTGTGCAGTATTACAACCTACTTATCTTTTGGGTCTGATGATTCAAAAATTAAATTATAGGAAGTACATGACAGTGAATAAACACCTCCAATGGGAGGCCTAGCATTGGCTTGGCTCTTCCCTTTGGGATTTAAGGTACAGGTATTTAAGTTGCAAGTATTTAAACTACTGTAAGTAAAAACCTCCAATGGGAGGCTAAGCATTGGCTTGGCTCTTCCCTTTGGGATTTAAGGTACATGTATTTAAGTTGCAGGTATTTAACTACTGTAAGTAAAAACCTCCAATGGGAGGCTAAGCATTGGCTTGGCTCTTCCCTTTGGGATTTAAGGTACATGTATTTAAGTTGCAAATATTTAACTACTGTAAGTAAAAACCTCCAATGGGAGGCTAAGCATTGGCTTGGCTCTTCCCTTTGGGATTTAAGGTATAGGTATTTAAGTTGCAGGTATTTAACTACTGTAAGTAAAAACCTCCAATGGGAGGCTAAGCATTGGCTTGGCTCTTCCCTTTGGGATTTAAGGTACAGGTATTTAAGTTGCAGGTATTTAACTACTGTAAGTAAAAACCTCCAATGGGAGGCTAAGCATTGGCTTGGCTCTTCCCTTTGGGATTTATGGTGCAGGTATTTAAATTGCGGATGGACTTTGTCCTCTCCATTCTGGGGTATGAATTCTTTAAAATAAAATACAACGAATTGATTCAACAATTTGAAATTTGTGCGCGCTTGAGGACTCCTCCAAGCCGATTTTGTGCTTCTATAGGGTTGACCATTGATATAAAGCTGCGGCTTCTCGAATTTGTTTGCTCGTTGACGAGGATGAACTCTTGATTTATGTTGATCGATGAAAGAATTTGTGATGATAACCCCTAGCTTTAAACTCCCATCATCTTCAAAATTCTCTCTCTTTTGGTATTTTCTTTCTCTCAAATTTTTCTTCTATCTCCCAAAACTCTCTCAAACATCCAAAATTTTCTCTCCAAAAAATTTTATCCTAAACACTTCCAATTTTCCCTCCAAAAATCCCCTCCTCAAGCTCACTTCTTCCTCCTTTTATAATCTACTCATCTATCTCCCATTCTAATTTTTCCACTAACTCTATATCCCATTCTAATTTCTCCACTAACTCTTCTTCATTTTCATCTTCCATTCTCCATCTCTCTATCTCACATTCTAATCTCTCCACTAACTCTTCTTCATCTTCATCTTCCCTTCTCCATATTTATCTCCCATTCTAATTTCTCCACTAACTCTTCTTCATCTCCATCTTCCCTTCTCTATTCTTATCTCCCATTCTAATTTCTCCACTAACTCTTCTTCATCTCCATCTTCCCTTCTTTATTCTTATCTTCCTTTCTAATTTCTCTACTAACTCTTCTCCATCTTCCATTCTCTATTCTTATCTTATTTTCTCCATCCATTCTTCTCCAACTTCTCTTCTTCATCTCCTCTTCTCCATCTTCCCTTCTCTATTCTAATTTATCCACTAACTCTTCTTTTTGTTATTTGTAAAATAATCCTTCAAGAGTTAAGTATTTGCACTCTAGTCCTTGAATTTTAAGTATTTACAATTTAGTCCCTGAAAAAATATATTTCTTTAAGTCCAAATCTCCTCACAATTTTTGACACACCAAAATTTACCACATGTCAAATTTAAGCTCATTTCTTGCCGTTGAAAATAATGCAGAATTTAATTAAAGGCATTTTGCAAAATTAAGTCATCCTGGGTATAATTGGGCCAAGATGAAAATTTAAAATATTAGAAGACAATGTCACAACTCATAAAAAGTGAAAATTAAAAATAAGTTGACTCAAATTAAAATTTTTTTTAGGCCCGATTCAAGATTATACTCGTGAAGGAACACGTGACTCGAATTGGATTTTTCTGAATTTGCGATGGCCAATACGAAAATAGATTTAAAATAAAAATATTAACTATCTTTGTGTATTTTTTTTGGCCTCAAATGTTATTTTTCCAAAATTTTCAAGTATTTTTGTATTTTTTTTAAAAAATTAAAAATATATATAATATGAAATTTTATTTTTTGTTCAAAAATGGTTGCCTAGGCTTGGCCAAGGCTTCCAAAGTTGATTTTTCAATTTTATGAATTTTTATGGATTTTTCATTACTTTAGCAATAGAAAAAATGATTAAAAATCAGGTGTCAACAATACCTAATAGCAATTCGTCTTTCTATGCTTGATCGTTTTGAGCGCATGCGACGTGATCTTGAACTCGTGTCGATATTGCATTCGTAGATGTATTAAACCGTGTACATATTTGTCAACCCTAACTTCTCTCTCAGAATTCAAAAAGTTGGAAGCATACGAAACTTAAGTATTCTTTTTTTTAATTCTTCGAGCTGAAAGAGACGAACACTCCTTCTTACTCTTTTTCAAATGCGATAAATGTTGGTTAATTGTGTGTATTTCATTATTCACAAATAAGAGTCAAAAGTCAATAACATTTTCCGGCGCAAAGCTCCACCTTGCCAGCTCTTTTAGCTTATAATTGTCTTATGGAGGGGTGAGTACCGATCTGTGGTAGATTTTGGAATCGGAACATACTAACCATACCTGATTGGTTTTGGAACCGCCTATTACTGGTCATGGTCCTGATTTCCGGGGCAAAACCCGATCGATCGAACGGGGAAATCGGACCGGGCCAGAGAATCGAACCGAGAAACCCTAATTCTTTTCATTAGCTTTTACCTTACATCTTGTATTCTTGTTACTGCTGCCTCTATTCTGGTTTCTTTCTCTCACTGTTTGGTCTGCTTCGCCCAAGTCTTCGCATTTCCTGACACGAGTCAACCGTCCAAAGCTCACGACCCTCCTGTAGATCGGTTCCTCAACCGTACACAAGAAGAATACGAGACACTCGGGCTCCATTTCCCCGATTCCTGTAGATATGGAGGTTTTCAAGAGGCGTTTGCTTTGTGTTGCTGAAGATTCAATGTGTTGAACAGCATTCTCAAGGAATGAAGGAAATAAAACAAAAAAGAAATTGCTGGCTCCTAGATAAACCCTAGAACCGAACCGACGGTTTCAAGGTATACAAGATAGAATCTAGGTTCTAAAAAAATGAGAATTGATCGCAACATCCATCTCGGAATCCCTAAATATCTAATGTTGTGATATGCGTATCTCATTCGATACTAAATGAATCGCAATTTGGCGTACGATGTTACAACCCACTCTCGAGGATTAGAGCTATTGAGTTTGTTCAAACCATTTGCAACCATGCGTTATCTCCAAAAACTGAACAAAGTTAATACGTGGTGGTGGCACTTAGGCGTGCGCATTTGTTCAATCATGGAGGATAAGAATAAAACGTTCTATCCCAAAAGAAAGTCGACAAGACACAACCAAATCCCTAGACATAAATCTCACGCTACATCTTGCGTAGCAAGAACAGCATATATGATTATGGCTTATCATATCTTGGTGTGTGATCATCGAATCGTAGCTGAGATATATTGCTGAAATCTGCCGATTCAATGGGAAAAAGAACAAGACCCGAAGGATTTACTTGCATGGGAAAATTTGGTGGTCGATCACTGCTTATGATTCGACCCCACAAAAAATATAAAATAAAAAAAAAATATCTGCTCATGACGCGAGCTACAGTCCTTCTCCATCCGACGCGAGATCGGGGTGCTACAATCAAGAGTTTAGAAGTCGTATCGGCATGTGGTAATGGTTATTCTAGTTTGTGTGGATATATATTAGGAGAAAATTCTAAATAAACGCCAAAAGTGCTTTCATTTTCTCAAATATTAGTATGAAGTGAATTTTGTTTCAAATAAGAGCCTAAAACGTCACTATTTTTTGAAATAAGGGCATAAAAAGGACATTCCTTCAAATAAGAGTATAAAGTAATCAAAAGCCCAACCTCACCAGCTGATCGAGGGCATTTTTGTCATTTGTTTTTCTTTCTTTCTTATTCATTTTTTCTTATTCTATTTTTTTTTCTTTCTTTTTCGTGGTGGCCGATCTCAGACGATAGCCAGCCAGCCATCAAAGGTGCCCAAAAAGGGTCAAGTGAGGCCTCCCTCGAAAGCCACAAGTGAGCGCCAGCCTCGCCAGCACAGTCAAGGCCGATCCTCACTTAAAACTCAATTTTCCACTAACTCCATCCAATATGACTAACAAAAAATGCTTATATATATTTGATATCTCCTATGTGACCAAGGTTAACTAAAGTAATAAAACGACGCCGTTTTGATCTAAATCATAATCTCTGCACAAAATCTTGACTAAATTAGGTTTAAAAAAATCCAAAAAAAAATTCCATGGAAAAGACAATTTCAAAAAAAAAAAGAAGAAGAAGAAGCTAAAAATTAAAAAGAAAAAAAGGAAAAACCCAAACGAAAGAATTGGGCCCTCCGCTGGTGGGGTATTGGCGACAGCCGACGGGACAGTTGTATTTTTTGAAAAAATTTTGTATTTTTTAAGTTAATTTAACTAAAAATTAGGTCAAAATTGTCTTTGGATGAAAATGCCATCGACCAATCAAAATATATAGCCTGCCGGCGAGCTGGGTCCCTTATTTAAAATAGTCGTAGCTACTTTAGATTTTCATTTGAAAAAATGAAGGCATTTCGTGTACTTAGTAGAAACTTTTCTTATGCAGTAGCATAAAATCGCATAATTATGATTTTATAACACAATTAATCGACTATATTAAAAACATATTATTCTGTCTCAACGGGGATCATGCATATCGTGTCTCATCGTATTCGATATTTTCCTCCCTATAATTCGTTTTTTTTTAGCATTATATCATGTTCGCGTCGTGTGAATAGTTTGTGTTAAAGTATTTCGCCGGCGCATTTTTTTTATTATCAGGAACTCACATGGGGTTTCAAGATTCCTGAACAAAAACGGTGGAGAAAATTAAACAAAGAAGAGACAAGCGCAGAATAAAACTTATCCGTGATGTCTCTTCAAACTAATGTGCCTTTTTTGTTTGGCTAATCATGGGATTACTTCTTCAGCTAAACGAAAAAAAAAAACTATGTAAACAAATTCTGATGAAAATATTGAGTAAAGTAACGAATCAGATGTTAGAATATGTAAAGACAACGACATGACATCAATATCTCTCCTTTTGACGATTCACCCACCACTGAGCACGAGGCCCGGTCCCCATCCCTCGCAGATTTAGCATCCTGGTGGGGTTCGAGAGAAACTGGTCTTATCGGAGAACGAGAGATGGAGGAGAGATCAGTACAGCACCGAGTGAAAGTTGAAAACAAAGAGTTCGAATATGCAATCCAAAAGTTCAAGCGATGATGCAAAGAGAAAATTATCAAAAATTTTTTTAAGCAATTCGGTCTATCCGATTAATTTTAGCGAGCCACCATTGATGTGGATGCTGGCCATCCGATAATAAGGTCATTACCTTAGACATGACTGCTTCAAGAGTTCATTCAAAGCAAGCTAACGAGTTGTATTCGCAGTCGTCGTGTGAGGCCGATCGAGACCTCGTCAATGTCGCGACCCTCTAAAAAAATTTATTTTAAAGGGTTAACGGATTATTAGGTTAATTAGATTTGACTAACCTAACGCGGACCCTCCCAAGCCCTACCGAATCGTGACTTTGGATTTTTATTTTAAATGATTTTGAAATTTGGAGTCGCCACTAATCATTCTTGGTAGGTTGATTAGGAACCTAAATAAATTAGCGGGAGAACTAATTTATTCCTGCGAACCAGAGATTATGAGCTCGGGGACTTGGTTACACAAGTTAATTAAAACTAATGCCCTTTCGGTACCTTAATTTCATGGATATCCTAATTCGGTAACTCAGGCTTGGTTTATTCCTAAGGCTCTAGTAGGGTATTCTCTTTTGTGTTTTCACTTTTTAAATAGGATGCATGGATGGTATATATTTTTATTTGTTATATTTTTTAAGTGTTAAAGATTCCCTGAAGCCGAAAGAGGGAGTGTGTTAACGACTTCTGTGCAGTATTACGACCTACTCATCTTTTGGGTCTGATGATTCAAAAATTAAATTATAAGAAGTACATGACAGTGAATAAACACCTCCAATGGGAGGCCTAGCATTGGCTTGGCTCTTCCCTTTGGGATTTAAGGTACATGTATTTAAGCTGCAGGTATTTAAACTACTGTAAGAAAAAACCTCCAATGGGAGGCTAAGCATTGGCTTGGCTCTTCCCTTTGGGATTTAAGGTACATGTATTTAAGTTGCAGGTATTTAACTACTGTAAGTAAAAACCTCCAATGGGAGGCTAAGCATTGGCTTGGCTCTTCCCTTTGGGATTTAAGGTACAGGTATTTAAGTTGCAGGTATTTAACTACTGTAAGTAAAAACCTCCAATGGGAGGCTAAGCATTGGCTTGGCTCTTCCCTTTGGGATTTAAGGTACAGGTATTTAACTACTGTAAGTAAAAACCTCCAATGGGAGGCTAAGCATTGGCTTGGCTCTTCCCTTTGGGATTTAAGGTACAGGTATTTAAGTTGCAGGTATTTAACTACTGTAAGTAAAAACCTCCAATGGGAGGCTAAGCATTGGCTTGGCTCTTCCCTTTGGGATTTATGGTGCAGGTATTTAAATTGCGGATGGACTTTGTCCTCTCCATTCTGGGGTATGAATTCTTTAAAATGAAATACAACGAATTGATTCAACAATTTGAAATTTATGCGCGCTTGAGGACTCCTCCAAGCCGATTTTGTGCTTCCACAGGGTTGACCATTGATATAGAGCTGCGGCTTCCTGACATAAAATAAAGTGAAGTGTCAGTATACAAAATATGTGCTAATCTGCACCTAAAACCAGAAGAGTGGAAAGAGTACTTATCTCCCATTTTTTTGGGGGGGATTTCTATAATTGATTTTCGCTCTCTATGTTCACAATATAGAGAGTTTCTTTTGAATTAAGAGGGACTTTTAGTCACAGATCAGTTGAGAAATCGGTGGACAGCTTAGGAGCTTGTCTGGGCCGATTTTTGCATCTCTACGAGATTTTTGCTGTTGACGTAGAGATATCCTTCTCCTGACATAAAATATGGAGCAAAAAAGAGATGGAGAAAGTGTATACAATTTGTGCTAATTTGCGAGTAAAATCATAAATAAATGAATAAATAAAAACACTTAGCTCGAATTTGCTTGCTCGTTGACGAGGATGAACTCTTGATTTATATTGATCGATGAAGGAATTTGTGATGATAACCCCTAGCTTTAAACTCCCATCATCTTCAAAATTCTCTCTCTTTTGGTATTTTCTTTTTCTCGAATTTTTCTTCAATCTCCCAAAACTCTCTCAAACATCCAAAATTTCCTCTCCAAAAAATTCTCCCAAACACTTCAAATTTTCTCTCCCAAGAATCCCCTCTCAAGCTCACTTCATCATCCTTTTATAATCTACTCATCTATCTCCCATTCTAATTTTTCCACTAACTCTATCTCACATTCTAATTTCTCCACTAACTCTTCTTCATTTTCATCTTCCATTCTCCATCTCTATCTCACATTATAATCTCTCCACTAACTCTTCTTCATCTTCATCTTCCCTTCTCCATATTCATCTCCCATTCTAATTTCTCCACTAACTCTTCTTCATCTCCATCTTCCCTTCTCTATTCTTATCTTCCATTCTAATTTCTCTACTAACTCTTCTTCATCTCTATCTTCCCTTCTCTATTCTTATCTTATTTTCTCCATCTATTCTTCTCCAACTTCTCTTCTTCATCTCCTCTTCTCCATCTTCCCTTCTCTATTCTAATTTATCCACTAACTCTTCTTTTTGTTATTTGTAAAATAATCCTTCAAGAGTTAAGTATTTGCACTCTAGTCCTTGAATTTTAAGTATTTACAATTTAGTCCCTGAAAAAATATATTTCTTTAAGTCCAAATCTCCTCACAATTTTTGACACACCAAAATTCACCACATGTCAAATTTAAGCTCATTTCTTGCCGTTGAAAATAATGCAGAATTTAATTAAAGCCCTTTTGCAAAATTAAGTCATTCTGGGTATAATTGGGCCAAGATGAAAATTTAAAATATTAGAAGACAATGTCACAACTCATAAAAAGTGAAAATTAAAAATAAGTTGACTCAAATTAAATTTTTTTAGGCCCGATTCAAGATTATACTCGTGAAGGAACACGTGACTCGAATTGGATTTTTCTGAATTTGCGATGGCCAATATGAAAATAGATTTAAAATAAAAATATTAACTATCTTTGTGTATTTTTTTGGCCTCAAATGTTATTTTTCCAAAATTTTCAAGTATTTTTGTATTTTTTTTAAAAAAAAATTAAAAATATATATATAATATGAAATTTTATTTTATTTTCAAAAATGGTTGCCTAGGCTTGGCCAAGGCTTCCAAAGTTGATTTTTCAATTTTCTCATTTTTTCTTCATTTTTTGTTTTATGAATTTTCGAAAATAAAAATACCGAAAAATACTGAAAATATGAAAAATCGTTTTTTGGTCAAAATTGGTTCCCTAGGCTTGGCTAAGGTCCCCAAAGTTGATTTTTCAATTTTATGAATTTTTATGGATTTTTTATTACTTTAGCAATAGAAAAAATGATTAAAAATCAGGTGTCAACAGTCAAATATGGGCTGGGCGAGACCGACCGAGACCCCCCCAAACATGCGCTAGCGAGGCTTAGCCTCGCGTAGCCACAGTGAGGCTGAGCCGTGAGCTTCGCCCGCTCTCTAGCGAGGTCTAGCCTTGCGTAGCCACAGTGAGGTGAGCTGCGAGCTTCGCCTGCTCGCCGTCGTCACCTGTAGCCAGAGGAAGAAAAAGATGAAAGAGAAAAAAAAATTCATAAAATTATTAAAATATCATCTCGTCAAACGGTCTGCGTCGGCCAAAATTGATCCATGGACTGAATTAGCACAATCACAGAAGATTTAGGAATGAATCGGCAAAAAAAAAAGAGTTTATAACTAAATTGGCATAATTACAATAGATTTAAGGTTTTTTTTTTTTGCAATTTTCCCCAGATAGGTGTTAAATTTGACCAAACCGAGAGGACGAAGCTGACTCCGATAACACGGTACAATGTCCAATCCAAAAACCTAATCATTCATGTAAGGTAAGACTAAGTGATATGGACCGATACCGGATACTTCAACAGGTATATTATTATTTAGGTACCGGGCACTATTACTTTCCCTATTTATATTGATGTTATTTACATGTATTTTAAGTAATCGTGTTGTAAAGGGGGCTTTTGCTAATTTTTTTTTTCCTGGTACAAAAAAAAAAGGGGCTTTCGCTAATTTCGGTTCACCCGAAAAGTATCGAGTCGAAAGTCAATACGCAATGGGCAGTGCGAGCGAAAGTTACACCGGCGTAAGATTGTTTGATGTACACAGTAATCTCGTCCGTTTAACATTTTAATCTTTTTGGATGACGAGGTCGCAAGTTCTTTTTTAATAATTCGTAGCATCTCTTTTGAAAATCCAACAGAGAAAAAGGCAAAACGACAGGGAAGCTTTAATGGTGGAGAAGGGTACATCTTTATCAGTTTCTGCAGTCTTCCTCTGGCTAATTAATGAAGACAGGAGAGCAAATGGTGGTTGCGTCGATGGATATATTGTGGGTGCTCTACAACAACAGCAGCAGCAACAACAACTATTATTATCATTATTATTATTATTATTATTTTATATGTATCTTTTGGCCAAGAGAGAAAAGAGGGAGGAAGTCTTTTGGGGCTCCACAGGGACAACACAGGCAAAAAAGCTGATGTTGATAATGGAGCCACTCAAGTCTCCATCCAGGGGATTCAACGCAATATTTTTGCCCTAAAGGAAGATCTGAAAGCCCTTTTGTAAATATTATACAGATTTACACCTTATCTTTGATTTGCTTCTTGTTTTTAGGCCCCCCTTTTGTGGGTCCCCACCCCTTCTTTTTTTTTTTTGGCCTTTTTGGCAAAAGCAATTCAATTTGTTCGCACCATTTCAAAAGGTGGGGTTCAATCAAAAAAAAAAAAAAGGGGGGGGGGTGGGAAGAAGAATGTGTTTTCTGACCAAAAAAAAAAAAAAAGAAGGGTGGGGGTTCAATCAATCAAACTCCTCTCTGCTCTTCTCTTCCTAGTTGAGGATATAAAGATAAAAGAGATTTTTGGGTGGTGAATGAATATTCTGCGTGTTCTTCTTCATCCTTCTTCATTGCTTTCCTCCTATCTTTCTTCTTCATGGCTCGTGAATGCCATCATTAGGATTCCTTTTGCTACCTTCACATGGACCTCCTCTATCCCTACCTCTCTCTCTCCCTCTCTCCCTCTCTCTTAATGATCAGTTAAATATCCAATAGTGTAGTCCCTTCTAAGTAATTCAACTCTTAATCACTTTGGAGGGATCAATCAAGATTAATTAACAGGCTTGTTTTGAGAATAAAGCCAAAAGCTCACCATTATTTGAGGGGAACTGAAAAGAGATGGACCCTAGAAGCTTGCCTTAGCCCTAGATGTTATTAGTTTGCGTGCCAACATTGTCACTCTCATCTTATTCACCAAAGAGGGAAATCATAGGCTCTCATTGTTGTTAAGCATTATACAGCGGTCACCGATCGGGCCCGGTAAAAAGAGGAGACAATCATTGCAAACTGCAAGCTGAACATAGCGTCCACAATCTATCGTGCGCGTTCGACCGGCCGAACGATGCGATCGATGTCTATCCGAACACGTCAATCTTCCTTTAGGCTCATCGCAATCTCGGCCGAGCAAATCCACGTGTTCCACTTCCTCGCGAATGGAAAACGAACTGATATGGTTGCGAATCACTGCAGGCCTCCCTATTACCGGACGCTGGAAACATGTTCACCTCCTATGCATGACGACAGGTTGAATATCATGCGTTTTTCTTTTTCTTTTTTCTTTTCTACGGAGCAGGCGCGCCCTTTTCAAGTCTCATATCGGTCACAAATTTGCCAAAAAGCACAGGGATGATCCTTGTACGCAAGTGATAGAATGGGCATGCGCAGACATCTTTCTACTTATTAAACAGGAATCATTCTCCTCAGCGTTGCACGAAAGCACTGTTGAAGATGCAGCGAACGACGACTTCAGACTCATTCACAAAGAACCGCAAAGAGGGAACAGAGAAGCGAGATTCGCGGCGCTGGTGAGCGCCGGAGGGAACCGGCGTCTTCCACTGTGTCCCATGTTCTTTTCCTCTTCCTTGTAAAAAAATCGAGAAGCTGGAAATGCTTTTATATTTGAAAGCCTCTGTCCCCTGGGGCATTTCTAACCCTAAAAACAAATTCATAAAATAATGGCACAAGATCAAAATGGAGTGAAATGAAACAAAGCCCATTTTTAAATTATTTATGGAGAGAGCTTTGTGCATATTATTTTATGTTGTATAACGCCGACAGCTCATGAATTATAGATAATTTGGCGTTTTCTTTGAAGCTCCTCTCCCTGAGTTGCATACATCTGCATGCTATTATTGGCCTTCACGTGGGGGCGGTGGTCATAATTTCAAATTGATACACGTATGATAAATTTACGTATATTATTTTTTTTAATCACGAAAAACTTTAAACTGATATAATTATGATAAATTTATCCAAAATTATTTTTTAACCATAAAAAATTTTAAACTAGTACATTTGTGATAAATTTACTATAAATTAAGTTTTTTTATCACGAAAATCTCAAATTAGTATATTTGCGATAAATTTAACCCCGTTAATTTGAACTAATACTACAAGAAATTTTAAACCGATACAATTGTGACAAATAGATGATGGAAACTCTAAGCTGATACGCGTCAATTGTCATGTGTCATACAACTCAGCACTTTAACAGTTAGATTTAAAGAAAACTAATAAAGGGTAAATTTATTACAGATGTACCGGTTTGAGGTTAATTTGTCACAATTATACTAATTTAGGATTTTTTTTATGGGTAAAAACATAGTCTAAGATAAATTTGTCACAAGAATACCAGTTTGAATTTTGCGTGGTATTTAATCCTCGTATATAATGGATCTTTTGCATTATTGGACAACCATTCTTTTTGAAGATGTTATGGAAAGATGTGATGGAAAGGAAAGGAGTGTAAGTTAGCAATTTCGATAATTTTTGTAGAGATGTCGAAAGCAAGTCCCTAGGGATTTCAACTTTGATGAAGAGTATAGGGAATGATCTCGTTTATGTGACGAGCATGATTAATAACATCGAATCTCCCCCTCATGTGTGAGCTTAGCATTAAGTATGCCCCCTTAATTAAGGTATCTTTCTGCGTCAAGATATGCATTGCTATGCACAATGTCCATTAGCCAAAAATTATGCCACTAAACACTGGAATGGATTTTGGAGCCACCACTTAATCGACCATTGGCTTTGATATCAATTTGTTAGAGAACACGCAGTAGAAGCCTAAGTATGCTGATAAAGAGCCTAAGTCTAAGCCTGTTAATATATTCAATTGAACTCACATTTACTCAAAAATTTAAATCAATAAGTTATGGACCAATTAAGATATATTAACTATTCTACACATTTGTTAGGAAACGCTCAGTAGAAGCTTAAGCATGCCAATAAAGAACCCAAGTCCAAGCTTGTTAATATATCCAGTTGGACCTACTTTCACTTAAAAGCTTAAGTCAATAAATTATTGATCAATTAGGATATATTAACTGCTTAACATATTTATTAGAGAACACACAATAGAAGCCTGAGAATGTCGATAGAGAACCCAAATCCAAGTTTGTTAATATATTCAATTGGACTCACTTTCACTCAAAAGCTCAATCCAATAAGTTGTGGGCCAATTAAGATATATTAACTGCTCTACTCCACACTAAATTCTCGATATATGATTTCTCTAATACAGCTCACGCGTACATCCTAACAGGACAATTTGCGAATTGCGATGTCATCTATTTCAGAGGTAATTAGCCAAAAGAATTGTATGGGAATCTCGTGCAAAGATTTAAGACTAGTTGGAACAATTGAAAATTTTAAAATTAAATTGGCATTCGTATAATGGGCTTAGGATCGAATGGGTAACTTTCCCTGAAGGAGTGTTAAACCTGGTACTCTACGAGCACTTGCCATACTAATTAGAGCTTCTCAGTCAATCTTTTGCCGTCGTGCAATTATCCATCTCTACATAGGTTAAGTACATAAAATTATTCCTATGACTATTATGGTTGCTTTTTCTCTGCATTCCTGTGCATGAATCTCCATTCAATGGCTTGCATGCTATACGATGACATTAATTGCAAGTGCGTGCCATTAACTTCCTAACTCACCCCAATATGGTGGCAATAAATGTCACCTATATCTCAAAGTTTCTCTGGATAGAGCTAAATTATAAAACCCTAGACCATACGGACACGACTATCCAGGCATAAACTAATGTGTTAGGAAAATAATATGATGAGAATGTCATTATTGAGTTACAATGTAGCGTGCACTTCAATAGTTCTTCTCGATTATAATTTCATGCTACACATAAAAAAAATGCGTCCTCTCACTTCATTATTTCGATTGTAATTAGTGAGAAGCATAACAAGTTGTGGCGAGAGAACAAGATCTTTGTTAAAAGAACCCCACATCATTAATCTACGAGACTTATACGTGCTACACGTACTTCTGATCTCCCTTTACATATGAGTTTAGCATCTTGAAATTGGACATTCTAGCATGATGTTATAACAAGCTTTGTCCTAATTATTTTCGCTTGTGTAGCCCTTCCATCTATCAAGTCTCACGAGCTTTATATGATTTTTTTTATATATATACACATAAGGTCTTTCTCCACCAAAATTGTGTAAAAGGAAAATGATGGGTCCGTGACTCTGTAAGCTCTCTAGCAACCATCATATCTTAACTTGAAAAAAAAGAGAGAATAAAATGAGAATTGCTTTTTGTATTGTCCACAACTACTTCAAATTCTTGGCTAAGCAATCACGGATCCATTTATTTTGCAAAAAAAAATTAATGATTTGAAAAATATTTTTTTCTCTAAAAAATGATTATTTTTATCACCAAAAATAAATAGTCCATGAAAAACTCTTTTTATTACCGACACAATTTACATCTTAACATTTTCATAAATGAATAACGAAAATGTTTTTCGTCCAATTTTCTCGTAAGCAATATATATAAGCGAACAATTTTAGGAAGATATATTTCAAATTGTTCATTTCCTACGAAGCAAACACACCCGTGATACATGATCGGATCTTGGGTTTACAATGACTATTTTACCCTTGGGGACGACGGGTTCACTCCAATACGTTCATCAATTGATAAGCTTCCAAATTCCTCTAATACACTTAAGGGACATCAATTGCACTTTCCAATTTGTAATAGATGAGCCACAATTAGTCACGTTACCCAACTAAGCACAATCATTAACCGCGTGATTATTACAGCCCATCATCGACGATGATGCATGTCTGGGCTGCTAATCCATTGCCAAGAAATCTTCGGGAAGACGTCAACGGTCTTAATGATGATGGTGTTAATCCTCCTCCAATGGCGATAGTGAATTTTTGATAAGTAATCTTTTTATTTTATTTTTTCCCGAGAATATGCTTGCGTGAAAAATAAATGATTCCGACAACCGGGGCGTGGAGTGGGCCAAAGCGAATTATAGATGACGGGCCTCATTTTGGATCATCACTGGGCCTACTTTTGTCGATTTCTGCGTGGGCCCGTAAGAGAGCCCGACCACGGGATCCAACGGCCGGGCAGACGTGGCCGGGCTCGGACCGCACCGCGGGGCTTATGGCCGGGCGCCGGTCATCGTGTAAGATGGTCTGAGGTGGCTTCTATGCGGTCGATGGGCCCCACCTCCACCCGTCCATGTGCTCTTGGATGTTGACTCCACGTCGGAGAGGTTGAATGGCGCGAGAGCCTCTGGTGAATCCGTAGAACTTGGACGAAGGGTCGATGTTTATAGCGACGGCTCGTGGCCAAAAGAACGGGGAAAGGGATGCTTATAGCGACGGCACGCAAGTGGTGCATTGATGATCCGAAGAGACGCCAAACCCGAAGTTGAACCCCACAAACCTTCATTGCTTGCAGGTCGCTAGCCAAAAATCTCTTCTTTGTACCAGTGGCAGTAACACGAGACTCGATTGGATTCTCTGTGAAGTCGCTCTCTCGGTGAATGAGAACCCCGTCGCTTGTCAAAACGTTACGTATAAGATCTTCTAAGTGTGAGTTAATCAATCAGAATCCGGGATCAACGATTCAACGTAATCGATTTAGGTCAAGAAAACAACGATAAATAAATGCATACCTGCTTGCGATGTGATCTCGAAGTTATACGCGGAAACTGAGACGATGTCACGTGGAGCGGAATCTGCTGAAAAGACGACCCCCTGTGCCCTAGGTCTTCCTCTCCCTTCTCAAGTGACGACCGATGGAACTGTCGTTATGTTTTTTCATGAGTGAGAAAGGGGAGCTAGCGCTCTGATAACCCTTCTATCACGGGCTCACATCAACACACGGGCCCACACCTTACGCCGTCCAACCCACATCAACAATAAAACTGAGATGCGCAAAAGCCCAATAAACGATCACCCAAACGTCAACGGGCTATCATGCATTGTCTCGAATACATAATAATTGATTATAGCCCAATAGGAATTTTATAAAATAAAATAATAAAAAGTAAAAATAAAATTCCGACGCTAAGCGCGACTCAGAACATGGATCGGGCAGCCGGAAGATTAGAGTAGGGGATTTCGCCCTTATTTAACACCGCCCCCATGCCATCATCGGCCCCGACTGGAGTGAGACGGTTATCCATGTTCCTTATGCAGAGTGGCTCCGTGCTCGCAAAAATCTCTCCGTGGGGTCGATACGGGCTATCCACACTGCATGTGTGAGACGGTTAATGCAGGCATTGAACATGGCTCTGTTCCACGCTGAGGTCCCTAATGTTAGGTATATGTTATGGTCTGGCATCTCGCGAGCAATGTCCTTTGATCCGACACCCACCTCCAGTTGTAAACTAGAAGAGCGCCGGAAAGGTCGTGGCGTCGTTTCACGGCATTAAAACCCGATCGACCGCGAGATTCTACAGTAAAGATGACAATGATGGCCGAGAGGACAGCGACGATGAACAGACATTCCACCAAGTAAGGTGGACCACCTGAAGTTACAGCCAGAAATTAAGAACCGGAAGCAAGGCTAGCTCTGCAGTGAGGTAACAGGGATCAGGATAAGATCATCAAATGAGTCCTCTGATTTGCTGTGGTCTTAGGATGCTTCTTGCTTCAGTCATTCTCGTACCACCTTCGACACGAAAAATCGCAGACAATGAAATGACTTCCCAACGGATTAATAATTTGCGTGCATGAACAGAGACGAGGAAGGTAACAAGAGTGCAGATTCGTGATCAGCTCAACGGTATACGTGCTGCACCATGACATTTCATTTCTCTGAAATTTCTCTTGGAGCCAGTGGCACACAGAATGGATACCACTCCACTTAACGCTTAATGTTAATTAAACTCCAGGGCTAGTTCATACCTGAAGCACAGCCTAAAAATAGTTTTCACGGCTAAGAAAGAATTAGCTTATACAAGAAAAAAAAAGTAGCAAATAAGCGTATGTACTTTCCATAACTTCGTTTCAAAATTTCGCCTTCGGTTAACCAACCATAAACCTATATCCAGCCTTTCTTCTTTCAAAATGAGTATAAAAACGGGAAGCCTAATATGAGCTCAATCATGCAGTTTGATTCATTCAATGGTCACCAAGGTTGCCTTCAAGTGAGCTGTGATGAAAAACAGAAAACCGGCGAGAGTCAATTCATCAACAGCGTGCCCAATCATTTCCAAGATCAGGGGAAGTCAGGCTAAATGTCCACGAGGAGGGCCTCCGATCCATAATCATGTTTTCCTGCTAACCTTCCTCTTTTTTGACAAGCCCTTCAGCCTTTGATCTCGTTTTCTCTTCTTTGCTTGCTTCTGGAATGATTGCCCCACTAAAGATGGCTGTTCTTTCAGAGCAAAGCTCTTTGCAACATGGCCCAGGTGAAGTTTCTTCACCGTAAAAATTCTTTTAAGCTCCCCACGATGGGCTGCATATGCACGGACCCAAGAGCAATACGCACTCTGGGCAAGCGTATGTATTCTTGCCTGAGGAAGAGATTAGAACACTTAACAGCATGTAAAAACAAGATGCCATTTGGCCCAACATAAGAAAATGACAACACACGAAAAAACCAGATGTTGCAAAGGGTTTAGAGATTATCTAAGATGATCAGCAAACACTACTAAAGAAAGAGTCCAGAAATAATAAAACCATCACTCTCACCCACTGTGGGTTATGATACAATCAACTATTGCAGCTAAGTGAGATCTAGGGGCACCCTATTTTCAGCCCCATTCAGAGGAGTGGAATTCTGATACTCGTCGCAATAAATGGATTAATGTTACATGTCCATAATTTCCAATAACATAAGAGAAATGAGCCGCAAAATTCTCCACAATATGCTATTTTCGGTCAGGTTGACTTTTGATTTATACCTACGCGGTAGCGTTCAGTTAACTGTAAGAAACATCGGAAGTCTCAAATGTTTAGAAGTGCTTACACAAGCCATAACAAGCTAAAATTATACTAAAGGTACTGCACATCTAGCCTACATCATCTTCCACTTTCTATTTTCTAAACAATACAAACGAAAAGCCATTGCGGAGCATGTCCTAGACACTTTGGCAAAAGAGTTAAAAAGAAAAGAAAGCACAAGAATCTCAAGAATTAAATGACATGAGTGCAGAAGACAAGTACCTCGGCTGAAATAAAGAGCTCAAGGCCCTTTTGCAGTGCTAGCACCCAAGGATGTAAATCCAAGGAAACAAAATTCTTGACATGGAGCTTCTGGCCGTACAATGGGAAACTATCCAACACCTTCAAGATGGGATATTCTGCCAAAACTACACCATGCTTCTCCAAGTCCTGTAAATAACCCATTTCAGCCGGTTGCAAGAACAAGAGACCTTCACCTCTTTCATCTAAACGGGCAGTTCTGCCAACCCTGCCAAATCATTTCAGATGGCATCATACCCACCAAAAGACTTCCAAACATTTTTGCAGTGGTTTCATAGTCAAGATTTTCTCTACCCACTGAAACTTATCCCTCATGAACGAGGTTCACCACTAATGTACTAAAAGGTCCAGTCTGTACATGAAATCAGATACTAGTCTCAGCCAATCCTGACATGTTTTATGGTGTATTGATTTGCCCCAAAACCACGTATCAAGTTCAAGAATCGCCCATTTTCGATGCAAATGGGTATTTCACCAAAATAAGGACAGGCTGTGTGCAGGGCTCAAATCAGAACATGTTGTAGTCTAGGCAGGCAATAGATGATATTGAAGTCCAAAGCCAAATATGCAGCAATTGGTACAGACGTTATAAAACTTCAACAAGAAGAATATTGGGGTCTGGCAAAAAGCGGAGAGATACCTGTGCACATATTCAGTAGCCTCTCCAGGAGAATCGTACTGTATTATACATTTCACTTTTGGGAAATCTAAGCCTCTGGCAGCTACATCTGTAGACACAAGGAGAGCTGATTTCTCTGTCTTAAAGGACTGAAATGTCATTCTTCTATCCTCCTGCTTCATATTGCCATGTAAACGAAACATTTTGCACCTCAAGAACTTGCTCTTGACTCCTGTTTCTTGTGAACACGGAGACCACAGAAATTCACTGATCAATGTGTAATGGAAGTCTACTGCATCACATGTTGAAAAGAATACCACAATCTGCAAGATGAGCACAATAATGCAAGCTTGTTACCCTTTCGTTTTATCCATAGGTAATACATTCCCAACATAAGCAGCATAACTTAGAAAAATATTCAAGAATAATATACCTCTTATCAGGACACATGAGCATAAAAAGAAAATAGTAGCAGACGGAGAAAAAAAGGGACAGTGCAATATGCCTTGTCAGTAGTCATTATAGTTGTTGAATATAAGAATACCCAAATTATGTTTTATTAAAATGTTAGAAATCAACGGAAGATTGTCCATTGACTACCATTAACAGAAGGGGTATCCTTCTAATAGCAAGGCATCCATCTTGCACCAAAAAATTCACAAAGCCGTTACACCTGACGCAACTACAGAACTTACCAATACCAAAGGGCATATTAGGTATCCAGCAACTTGAATAACAGGCACTTATTAAAATTTCATACAACCTAAGGCACAGAGAGCATAGAAAGGAACCTTATGGGAGGCTTCTTTCTCAAATATGTGCTTCAAAATGGACAGAAGTACTGCAAGCCGGGAACCACAAGGTACTGTGCATAGACATTCAGTCAGGACTCCCGCAATAAATATACGATTTTGAAGGTTTCGACTAACAATTTACCAACACATACCTTTCAAATATCTCTGAACTAATTGCGACGGAAAATTATAGTAGCTTGTCACTGACATTTCTCTTTTAACAGGAAATTCCAATTCCTCGTCGATGTCAGATCCCAAATATCCCACTTTTTGAGGCGATGGATCTAGTTGCAGATTTTTCTCATCAAGACCAATTAGAACAGGATCTTCTAAGCTAATATTAGCAAGATGATTTACTTTCTCATTTAAGGTGGCAGACAGTAGTAAATTCTGCCTCCGAAATCCAGCATTTCCCAAAGCTCCAGGTTTCTCGCCAATAGAACCATTTTGCCTTGACCCGATTATGATTAATATCTCCTCTATTTCTTTCCCAAATCCCAGCTCCAAAATTCTGTTAACATTCAGAGGAGAATTTATAATCGATCAAATAGGAAGTCCTGATGGAGTATCACAATACTATGATCACAGCAAGCCTCATTTAAGGACTTCATACAAACCTATCTGCTTCATCAAAAACTATCCATCGCAAATTCATGCGAGCAAATGACGATGTATTCTTCAAGTGATCAAGAAGGCGTCCAGGTGTCGCCACAAGAATGGATATCCCTGAATATGTATAACATTGCTCATGTTAAGATCCTGCGTAACAATGACGACATTAAAAAAAAGTCACAACGTAAAAAAATCACCGTTCTATCAGTGATCCAACCTTCAAATTCAGCTTGGTAAAGAATGAGTACCCAACTGATAAACAAGATATTAACAATCTGAAATCACCCAATCTAAGTCATCCCAATGAGAGGGAGTTCCCCAGTTTTAACTGGAGGCCATGATCAGAAGTCAACAAAACAAAGCTGTTGGCAAGTCATTCCCAAGCAATTTGAAACTTCTGAATACATCTAAAAAGAGAATGCATGTCTTTAAAACATATTCCAAGCAACAATTAAAATTGCCTAGCAACATCCTCTTCAACCACAACACCATTCAGCTAGTGGAAGCAATAATCTTGGCAGTAACTCCTTCTCTAAAGGAATGCCAGTTATTATTTTTTTACAAAACATTTGTCACCCTAAAGCTCACAACTTCAGATGCTGCCACAATTTTCTATATTGAACTCCAATACGTTGAACCATTTAGCAGGTTCAGATAAAAAATCGCACAACAATGAAAAACTAAGGACAAATGTGAGACAGCAACTTGATAAAGATCAATATGCCTATCCTCACTCAGAATTCAAGAGTAGTCAACTTGATGAGATTAATTATATTGCAACTGTACTCTCAGAGTTCATCAAAATAGTAACAGATGTAAGCAAAACTTCTCACCTTTCCGCAACCTTGCTTTCTCCTTTGACCTGTTTTCACCGCCCATAATATAACCAGGGACAATCCAATGAAATCGGTGCAATAGCTTCTGCAGGATTTCGTACACCTGCAAACATAACTCACGCGTTGGTACAAGTACCAACGCTGTAGCCAGGATATCAATAATCCATGTACCGATTACATTACCACCAGAAAGTCTGGATTGGAACCAATTCACACTTCTTCTCTGCTCTATAGTCAGATGAAAAAGACGTCGATTGCAAAGAGAAACGTGACAGTGTCCATGCAGCATGCTCTTCGACATACTTCAGGAGCTCCGAGTTTAGTCACATACGTGCAACCACTCCATGACAAGTACAATTTTCAAAGTCTCTGGCAAATCCAGATTTGAAATATTGGCATTAACTACTGACTCAGCGCAACCCAGCTGGCGAATCATCGCTTCTCAAGCATGCACCAACCAAAGTACAAAATTAGAAAATTAGTGGGATACAATGCTCACCAAAAGTTCCATCGGACCGTTCAATCCGAGGATCACGTTTCTGCAAGTGATGAACAATTGGCGCCAAGTAAGCAATTGTTTTCCCGGTCCCTGTGGCCGCACTGACCAACCTAGAATAATTTCTTCACTTAGTAAAAACACAAACCAGAGCACCAACAAGAACTAAACAATATTCACACTCGCGTGGTTATATACACTATACCAATAGACTAATTACGAATGTAGGTGACAGCGTAAAGACTGAAATAGAAGAGAAGAGAAGCATACACGTGCCGCCCGGACAGAACAACAGGAATCGTCTGGGCCTGTACACGAGTGGGCACTTCGAATCCCAGCCGTTCTGCGGAAAAATCGGACAAATCAACATCGTAAACACAACTCATGGGCGCGGAAGAACATCGACAGCCAGAGAAAGCAACGAAAGGGAGAACCTTTGAGCTGGTCGCATAAGGTAGAGTGAAGGCCGAGGCTGGTGAAAGAGCAGCCCGCGAAGATCTCGTCCTTGTCGCCCTTCCTCGAGCTCGACTTCTGCCGCTCCATCGCAGCTTCACTGCTTCCGGATCAGTTGCTTCTCTAGGGTTCTTCCCGAGGTTTGGGCGCGAAGACCACCGAGATTTAGTTATGGAGGAGATGACAAAAACTTCCCAAACGACGCCAGACGGTGTCGTTTTTATATACCAGCCCACCAACTTGTACGTGGCGCGCTGGTGTTGCTGGGCCAGGGCCGGGCCCAGGCCCAGGATGCTTCACCAAAATAACAATATCCAATTTCTCGACAATATATGTATATAGAAACCGTCGCATGCCATGTCATCAATCGATACAATGTTTTGACTAGAAATCAGAATTCATCATCCTCGGGCTGTAGAGCAGCCAACGTGCGAAATCGGAAAGGAAGCGAGGCGAGTAGATACAACAAACTGTAAATGATGACGGAATCTCACGTCAGCTGATGATTTTCTATGAACATTTTTCTCGGATTAAAAATAACAGGAAGGCCCCAAAATTTAGGCTCCTTTTCCAATTGCGGATTTACCTAACTTTACCTCATGGAGTAGAGCTATCTTTTTGGTTTTTTCTAAAGCATCACAACTCTTACAATAATGGTTGGCAAGAAAACATCCTTTCATCAAAATTGCTTTACATCCATCGTGCCCAATTTAGCCTAGGGCATATATGGGCCTAAAACAAAACTTCTGGCCCAAGACTCGGTATCTCTTCCCTCGAAGCATCAAGTAAATCAACTTGCTTCTATCTTTTCTTACCTGGACTTTGACTAACAAGGTGGTTGGCCTAATGATGTAGGGCTTATTCGCAAGTGATTTTGTGATCCTCTCGATCGTAGGTTTGAAATCTCAAGTCGCTCCTTAGCCTCGGAGGCCTAGCTTGGTTCATCTGCGGTGTAGGTCCGACCGTGTGACGCGACATCGGTTGTCTCCGGGGTCTACTCTCAGCAGCACAGTGACGGGCTCGCTCAAAATGACAATAGCTACGGCTCAAAATCAAGCACTATGTTGTGGGTGTTGAGCTCTTTAACTTGTGAAAATAAAATAAAATGAAAAGCCTAAAAATTCGCCGATGTCGCATGTCAGCAAAGGTGTAACGCCGACCAAGTCCAAAGGACGAGCGCACCCTTTGCGTAGTGCATGCCCCGTGCTCACGGTGAGATATAGACGAGGGCAAAATGCTTCCAGCGAGCCTTTCAATTCTTGCTATATATGGAAGCTATCCATTTCCGCTAAAACTAATCCACTAAGCTAACTGCCAAGGTTTAGTCCGGGGGCGAATCGTACACGAAGCGAATAAAACAGCTCACATCGCCCGAACGTCCCTAGCAATTTCATCGGATCACGTTTCGGATCGTGGACCTACCCCGACACACATTCAGCAAGATGCCCGGCACTATTCCACGCACAGACGGATGATATTACTCGCCGGTCGTCGGAGCTGAAAAAACGGGTCGAACGGACAGGACATTACCGCGCGTTTCGAGGGCATGCTCTCCTCTCGCATGTGTGTCCGTTTGACGGGGATGGATTGGAGGGCCGCCTGTTAACAACGTAACACCCGGTTTTGCCCCCTCCCCTTCAAGAAATAGAAAAGTACGTATTGGGTGACTTTTCTTATTGTCGATATGTCAAACGAATTGGACCCAGAGTCTGCGATGATAGCGACGTCCATGGCTAACTTCAATGCAGTCAAATTTCCTAGCTCAACTTCTATTAGCTCGCGACGGCCATACAATTGGCAGACACAAATCGTCGCTCCAACCACCATTTCTCTTTTGATGAATTCGTTGGACCTTGGGGGAGTGGGGGAGGTTGGGATGAGGTTATGACGAAGGGGGAAAGTTCGTTGCACGTCGCTGTCGTTGACATTTTGGCTCGTGTGTTGGTTCCTTCGTCGGATGATTGGCGTGACGAATGATGATGCCTTCCGTCAAGGAATATGTTGGGTGTCCTTTGGTTGCCGGTCTTGACGCCCGAGATCAGCATTTAAAGACTTTTCTCTTTCTGTCTCTCTATCCCTCTATATCTCGACATGGGTCTTTGCAGTTGCTGACCCTTGATCCAAAGGGTTTGAAATAGGGACGTGCATGGTCCGAGTCGATCTGATCTCGATATAGAATCAGGGATCAAATCGGCTTAGGACCCGTGATTTGATTCCAACAGGACTAGAGATTTGGTTTCAATGAGACCACTAATATCAATTACGTATAGATATATAATATTATGATTTAAGTTAACAATTTTTAATCTCAATCATTCAACTGAAAAAAAAAATATACATATGACCATCGCACAAGTATTTATAATCCTAAAATAATAAGAAAAGACTAAATTATGAAGAAAAACAATTAAAACAACCAATACAAGATTATGGTCTTGCATTATTCTCCTTGAATTGGAAAGAATTAAGCTCAAAATGATATTACACTTATACTTTGATAAATCCAAGTGCAAAGAAAACAATGAGTTTGCATAATATAGTCAAGATAAAATGTAGATTAAATCAAGACAAAATATGATCGGAGACTGCATATCTACAAACACGATCTGAAGTTGCGTTGCGAAAGTAAGACGTGAATGTTGAACGAGAGGAAAGGAGTGAGTGTCGACCAAAAGATAGGGAGAATAGGTTAATTAGTTCTTCAAAAAAAATTAAAATTTTTTTTTCTAACTATGTGTGTGTATATACATTATGAGCAATCTACTCTGGTCCTATCCACCATGGAATCAAAGACGAGATTGCTCCATCACTAGTTCCATTTATTGAGATCGGGGACGGAACCACCCCATTCAAGGACCGAACCAACTTGGTCAGGTCGAGCCGGTCTAGTTCAATTTGCTCACCCTTAGTTTGGAACCCCCATAAGCCATCAACTTTTAGAAATGTGAGTTCTCGAGCCAACACGATACAAATTCATTGAAAATGAAGTCAGACTTGATATCGTAGTTTGACAAAGCTTGGACTTTTAATTTGAGGAATGTGTTTTCACCCATTTTCAATGAAAAGATTGGAAGCAGTCGCAATTAAAAACACTTTTGTAATGACGTGAATATGTTTGATTGGCTCTAATCGTTGGTACGAAAATTGTCTAAATAGTCCTATTGTGAGGTGGTCATTTAGGTCTAACCCTTTCAATTGTATCAATTTAGTTATATACTTTTTAATATTGTGTCAATTTAGTCCTAACCATTTTCATAACCCGTCAATTTAGTTCTAAACCTTTTGATGATTTGTTAAATTAGTTATTGCATCCAATTTTAGTTGAAATCGCTATGACATCAAATATCTTACATAGCATGGCTAACGCTGATATGGACAACTTTTTACTTTTTTTTAAAGAAAATTTCTTAATTTTTTGTAAATTTTTTGGATTTTTTCTTTCCCTTCTTCCTACATAGGTTGTCGAGTCTCAGCAATGGCTGTCAGTTGGCCATAGCCAATGGTTGGTGAGGCTGGCAAGGTCCAGCTGTATTGGCTGTAGCCTATGGCCGATTGCTAACCGTTGCCGAGACTAGACGACTAATGGAGTAAGAAGGGAAAAAAAGAAAAGAAAAGAAAAGGAAAGAGCTAAAAAATTTTAAAAATGTATTCAAAAGAGTTAAAAAAAAATGCATAAATTGTCTACGCTAGTATCAGGCATGTCATATAGAACAACGAGCGCTTACTAGACTTTCACATAATCGATTTTCAACAAAATTGATTGGAATAACTAAATAGGCAAATTGTTAAAAGGTCTAGGACTAAATTGGTAAAATGTTAAAAGATTTATAATAAAATAGACAAAATTGAAAGATTCATGGTTGAATTGACCATCGTACAATATGTTTAGTACCTTTTGGACAATTTCTCGAATTGCCAACAAACTCTAATTTCAAAACACTTGTTTTCATTGCGATGAGAAAAACCCATCAAAGGGTGTGTTTATTTTAGGGAAAGGGATTCGATTTTCCAAACTTTCACCTATTTGATTCGTTGAAAATGACTAATCAATAGAAAACACTTTCTGGCAAATGCAAATTTTGATGTATAAATTCAAGAAAGTGAATTCCTCAAATTGAAAAAGTGAAAAAACCTTTTTGGAATTCTCCTTTTGAATTTTTTAACATTTAACATTTCACTTTTTTATTCTTTTATTTTTATTTTTATTTTTCCTCGGCTAGTCATTAGCCCTCGGCGATGGTCAATGACTGGTCATTAACGCAACCTACCGAGCTCGATCTTGAGGCCAAATCCTATGAGGCCAAGCGTTGCTCGCCTTTGGCCGATAGGCTCTAGGCTTGCCCTCAAGCTCACCGAATCTGGCGTCGAGGCGGAGCTTCACTTGACTTTGATCGATAAGCTGAAGGCTCACCCTCACTCGATGAGATCGAGGCTTGCCCATGGCAGCTACTAGTTAGTTGTAATGGAGGAAGAAGGTGGAGGAGTCGCGGCAGAGGAAGAAGGTGAAGGAAAAAAAAAAGGAAATAAATAAATCAAGATAAATTAAAATAAAGAATATATTTAAAATTTGAAATTTTTAATTGATATAAAGTTATGGGATTGAATCATTTTTTAATGGTATCCAAACAGCAGAAAATATTTTCGGCCACACATCATCAACAAAAAGGAAAACTAATTGTTTTCCCAAAATAAGATTTCTAGGAAGTTTTTTTTGTTTACATGTAATTTTCCACCTAACAATGCATTTGTATCAAGGCGATGGCTGAGGGAAATAGAAATAAAAAAAAATCACAAGTACTAAAATATTTAAAAAATTCAAGAGAAGTGATTTTAGAAAATATTTTCATTTTTTATGGGAAATTCATTTTATTGATTTATGCATGACTATTTTCATTAACCAGAAAGGATTTTCGGTTTGACTTGTCACTTTTGAGGAACCAGGTGAAAGTTTCTAAAGCAAATTCTAAAAAAAATATTTTTACTCAAATAAACACATCCTAAATAGATAAGTCCTTTCATCTTATGCGATGTTTATCAGCTTTATGCATAAGGTACTGGTGAAAAGTCGTATGGATGGACAAATTGAGACTATTTGCACTCAATGAACGGATAATTGAACCCTCGTTGTATAACCGATCTACATGCATACCTTTTTTGGTTAGGACCTGCATAACAATTATTCTAACTCTCTGATTCTATATATCATAATAAAAATGGATGAGAATTATATTTCGTAATATAAATGATTCTGATTTTATTCTTAGGAATAGTTTTGAAGTAAAAACTAAAATTAAAAAAAAGTTGATTCTGAAAAAATGAATCATGTTTGAGAATCATAAAACAGAATAACTTTCCGCATTTCTTACTTTTCTCTTTCAATTCTCTCATAACTTTTTCATCAACCTAAAATAGAACGAGATTTCATTTTCAAAGAAAATATGTAGGATACTCAAAATAAAAATAAAAATAGAAAAAATAGAAAAATTTCAAAAAATCCCTAAAAATAGAAAAAGCTTGGATTAGGCTAGTTTGACCTTATTTTCATAAATTTTGGCCTTGATTTTCTAAATTTCGTAGATTTTGTTCTTTTTAGAAAATTCATAAACACATTTGAAATTAAGCCTAAACCACATTTCTATAAGCCCTTAGGACTCCATTAAGATTTTATGATGCAATTTATCAATATCATGATTTCGCACTTTATTTCATTGATTGTGATTTTCCTAGGTTGAGATAATTTAGTCTGATTCTAGTTTTAAAAAATTTGAAAAAAGACAAAAAAAAATATGTAAATACTTAGCATTGGCTTACCTCATTGGTTTAAAATTGAATTGAAATTTTGCATGAAAGATATTTAGAAAACATTGAACTTCGGTGTCGAAAGGGTGTCAGTGGAAACACCAACGTGATCAAGTTCTCAGACCCTAGATTTTCTAGTTGCGTAGAATCAAATGGTTTCTTCTGACCGTTTGATAAGATTTTAGATCTACTTTCCTCTAAGATTGGTGGTGACTCCATTTATATGTACACATATACATGTCATCGATCATACTAAGATTGAATTTGATATTCTTTTGCTACGATTTGATATAAACCTGGAAAGGCCCGAGTTAATCTGAAATCACTCATAACCCAATATGATCACTCTTTTTTTAAGTTTAAAATGACTCATTATGACTTGACAATTAGATGAAATAACACCAAAAATGTTATATGCAATATGCAACAATTTGTTATATAAAAGAATCAACATGAATTAATATTCAATTAATTTGAAATGTACGGTGAAATTTTACAAGGTAACTATGTAATTATTTGACTTAAATGATAAAAATTGGGAAGATAAATTATTTTTAGAAAAAAAAATTTGTGCAGTTACCAAACGTGTTTCTGTTCCAAGAGTAGAAATTTTATATAGTTATCAAACATGTTCTGGTTTTCTGAAATTCATTCAGGAAAAAGAAATAGGAAAAATCAATTCTAATCTGAATCACTTTTTCGGATCAAAATCGTTGTCATGCATGCCCTTAATTATTAAGCCAAGCGCATCATGAGATTGACCAAAATAAAAGAGGTGCGTAATCCACTTAACATCAAGTTATTCATAGACGAACAATGGCCATAGGTCATGGAGGGTGGGTTGGTTGGGTCCATATGGATATAGGATCATGCTCAAGCAGGATGCAAATTGATGGTTACGACTGCAATTCCATAACTTAAGGCCACATGATCATATGCCAATCTCATCTAACGAGCGGTTACAACTCCTCAGTCGCCATTGGACATAATCGTCAAGTGGTATCTTCACCTTTCATTAGCATCTTCTTCTTCTTTTTCAATTTCTCTATATTCAACATCCAACCAAATTTGCTAAGTGATAGGTGCCGGCCAATCGCTATCCTATGTCGATGGGCGTATTGTGGTCGTCGATGATGACAAGTGTGTCCGTCGTCGATAGCTCGCCGGATAATCAATTCGCATCGGCATCATGCTGATCAAAAAAAGTTTGGGCATTTTTTTGTTGGTGTCAACCGTTCAAATAGAAGGGACAATGAGACATGCGGCATGCGGGAGCATGAAGCAATGCATGTTCAAAGCAATAGCGTGACAAAACTTGCATTGAATTACGAAAATGACTATTACCAACCAACGCCGGTATTTGCATTAATCGGATGTTTCCCACAGTGTCCCTCAACAACATCGTTTATCACGCCCCGCCAGGTCGGATCTCGTGCGTGGAGAACGATCATGCAAGTCAAAGGGTCCCCATGATGCGACTCATGATGGCACGTCACTGGGGACGAAGCTCGCTCCTTTTCCCTTTGGCCGGCCACAGTGGGGGCGGTCGTTTCGGTCACGCCTATTTCGTGCTCCTTCGTTCCTTGGGATCTTATATGGAAGAACTTAGGAAACCTTACCTCGTTTTTGGGTTCGCATGTTCACTTGGCGGCTCAAATTTTCAGAGCATTTAACGGTCAATTCCGTAAGAGTTGGTCCGGTACGAGAGTCCGACAAGTGATCGATAACAGGCACACTTGTCGATGATCATGATCATCGATGACCGTAGCATGCCTGGCCACATACATTGGTGATCGGCTAGCGACTATCGTCCGGCAAATTTGGCTAAATGTTGAATATATATACAGAGAAACTGCAAAAGAAGAAGATGATAATGGAATGTGAAGATGCCATTTGACAGTTCCGTCCGATGGCTATTGAGGAATTGTAACCGCTTGTTGGATGAGATTGACGTACGATGTTGGAGCCTCTCAAGTTATGGAGATGCGGTCGTAACCATCAATTTGCATCGTGCTCACGCATGATGCTGTCTCCAAATGGGCCTGGCCAACCCTGCACGACCGTGTGGCCATTGCTTCGTACACCTTACGTCATTTTCCCAGGACCATTGTTTGTTTGTGGATAACTCAAACTTATGTGGATCACTCACTTCTTCGATTTTGGTCAAATGGCATTAAATTGAATATTGATGGTGCAAGGGTTTACTTAGAAATGAATGGCGTTGACTAGCCCGGTGGTTTGCCGCATTCGTAGGAACGTGTTCATCTACACAAGCAAAACTTTAACTTTGTGGTTGGTACTCAACTTTGCGAAATAACGTGATTTTCATAAGGTCATCATTGAGGTTGACCCTAAAATCATCACTAGTCTTATTATCCCGGAGCTTATAAATTATAATTGATAATGTAGGCCATTCTTTGCTTAAAAATAATAAAAGTCTGTTGCCATATTACTTTGAATTTAAAATGCGACATAACTTTCATAAAGAAAATCACTTTACTAACTATAACTTACTAATCTCGAAATTGATAAGTGCTTGGACACCAGTTTCTCCTCGTTAACCCCCCCAAGGTGATAAAATAGGGATAATAGATTTGCGATGTTGAATTTTTGCATTCGACGTTGACTCTTTTTCATACTTTTAAAAAATAAATAAATCCAGTTTAATAAATGGCCAAATAATTTTGGTTTTGATTTTAACCCATCAAAAGAAAAACAAAACAGCTCTTCCCAAAATTGATGCACCACCCCGTGCGCTCATGCATGAGCATCTAAGGAAAGGTGAAGATGCCAAAATAGGAAATAGAATAGCATGGACTTATGTCTAGAAAAACATTAATCTTTCGACCGGAAACCGACGCAGAAACTCACTAATTCCAATGCGTCTATGTACAAATTACATGTCACCTAAGCAAACATTAAGGTGTTGATGCATACGAAATGTCGTTTTGAAGCTACAAAGCCGAATATCAATTTAGATTTATGATAAAATTCAGGTCGTTTCGTATAGTGGGTGAAGTTTTATCGTCTTCCGGGCAAATATTGACTTTGGTTAATGCTTACGGTTGGTCTGAAATAGTTGGGGCGGATTCCAAATTCACCGAGCGACACCGTTTCAGTTTTGAGGGGTCACCCACTCTTCATTTTTAGTAATCTATTTGGGATAGTACTAAGTCCGGTTGGAAGGGGCAAAAAAAAAAAGAAAAAGGAAAAATACAAAATCTCTGAGATTCTCATCTGCTTCCACCAAATAAATAAAAGAAAGAGAGACGACAAAGTACAAATAAAAATAAATTAAAAAAATCAAGGTGGACGGGGCTCGAGTTGACTGCCTTACCGCCATGGTGACCTATACATTGCTTTTGTTTCGATCAGGCAATGCTACATATAAACTCCTCTTTCCTTTTCATGGCCGTAGCTTCTTCGTTGGAATTTCTTCTCTCACCTTGGGGGTCTCTAAGATCGAAGTAATTGGCGTAATTCATCAAGTAAAGTCACAAAAAAAAGTATTGATGCTACGTTTGGTCATCGAGATAAAAAAATCATGATGGATTGTGTTTTATCTTATCCCGTGTTTCGTAGATGTCTAGGATAGGACAAAGAGAGATATATAAGGGATATAGCCCGAATAAAAATATCTTAAGAGATGGGATAAGATAAATTTAGATAGGATTTTTCAAGAGAGCTGAATTGAGGAGAACCGAGTTTTTTTTTCCACAATCACAACCTCTCCTTAACACTGGGCTGCCTCTCCGATGATGGCGACTGTCAAGTGTCGTTGCCTCTCTGGCGATGCCAGGGTGGTGTCTTCGGCGGCAAAGCCAAGTATTTGTACGACCTCCTTCTATAATCGATTGGCATGATATGAGATCATATATCTCGTTCTTTAATTGCTCGAAACTTTCTAGCATTTGAAATTGGTCTTGACATGTTATGAAGAACTCGAGATTGATCATTGACTTTCAAAGTAATTCTCTTAGATTACCTGCATGAGCGCATATTCAACTTATGAATAGAGGCCGAACAATTCCATTGTTCAACACTTATTTACTCACTCAATAGGACAATAAGCAAGGCCAGCGGATTATTTTCAAAGGATTCGACCTCCAAATCAAGACCACTAGTTCTACCGAGTCTACTCGATTGATGTTGTGCATGAATTTATATGGCATAGATCTCTGCTTAACAATAACTTACTTATTGAAACTCATCATTGAATAATTTCTAAAGCATTAGTCAATCTCAATTGCGCATTGCCTCTACTTATTCGACATTATATCCGTAGTTCTGATAAAAAATCTGAATGACCAAACGCAACCTAAATCATGACTTAATTGAAACTCACTTGTTAATAGCATTTTGGTTGCAGTAATACGAAATGACATGGCAATGCAATAGTTATTATTTTTGTAATATAGACTGTAATAGTTATCACGCTATTTAGTTTTAAGTAACAAAATGCTTATTACACCGATTAATATCACAAATGACGTATGTAATTTTTTTGTGGGGGGGGGGGGAGGGCTAATACCTCTAAAATTGTAATTAGACGAAATACAACAATTTATTAAATCAACATTTGATTTTTTTTAATAATGTATGAGTAGGGGTGAGCAAATCGGACTGACTGAATAGGACTGATGATCCAGTTCCTTATTTTAGAGGGTGGTAGTTTGGTTTGCATTTCTTAAAATTAGAACCGATGGCTAGGCGGTTTGGTTTCTGGTTTTACGGGCCCAAGATCGGACTTGTCGAAATTTTTAATTTTAATTTTAATTTTTTAAAAGTAACACAAAATCTATTAAAACTAAAATGCTAATTTGAGAGATATGGTATGTCGATACTCTTCTTTAACGTAAATTTGACGTGTATGTACTGCATTTATGAGAAAAAGCATAGTAGGTAATCATCTTTATGTTTTTCTGTTTTTGTTCCTAAACCATAGCATGATAGGTGCATTTTTTTTACATGTTTTCGGTGTTGAAACCGCTCGGGAACTGGACCAATCTGGTTCCTGATTCTAGAAAATTGGGAATCGGGATCATCAATCTAGCTCTTAGTTCTTGAGGCGAACTGAACTGGATTAGGAACAGATCACCCCTACGCATGAGTGTACTTCCCCATTTTCATTGTCAAGATATAAAAAAATATATAGCTCTTATCTATTATATAACAATCAACATATGCTTTTGATTTATGTATAGCTCTTACCTATTATATAACAATCAACATATGCTTTTTGATTTAAATCTACTATGACAATATGTGAATATATTCGAATTAATAGGATCTATTACTCGGTTAATACTTAATCATAACTAATAGCGAGCAACTAATATTATGCTTATTATTAAGTTATGAATAAAACTTGACATAATAAATTACATGATATTATCAAGGTAACTCCATTAGCACGACATCAATTATTCACCTTAAATTTATATGTTTCTTATCGCTCATATACACGTGACTAACTCAAAATAATTAGAATTTGTTTTATCATTAAGTAGAAAACATTACTCAAATTCTAATTAATTACTAACATTGGTACAACGATTGGCGAAAAAGACCTGGGATTTTTGGAATAACTATCAGAACTCGAACGGGACATGATTTATACTTTAGTAACTATTATGCAAGTAACCAACATAACAGGCAAATTATCCATAACATATCTGTAATGTGGTGGACATTGAGTAATAACACGATCTGAACCGTACGCAAGTTCACGTGTGAAATAATCAACAACATTAATTACTCCTCTTCATATAGTTTAGAGACTAATTTAAATTAATAAAATGACTATATTGAACATATTCGTATAGCTCAGAGACTAAGTTGAACATGTTGAAAAAATCGATGGATTATATTGATCAAATTAAAAGTTCAGGGATCACATTGCAAATTGAGCTAAACTTCAGGGATCATACTGATCGAATTAAAAGTTCATGAACTATATTGTATATTAAATCAGAGTTCAGAAACTATTTATGCCATTATGCCTTATTACTACTAAATGTGCTATAGGTAATAGCACGATCTGAACCGCACACAAGTCTACGTGTGACATAATCGACAACATTAATTACGCCTCTTAGAGAAGAATTTTGTGGCGGAAAACTACTAATATAGTGATTTTCAAATTCGTTAATCCTCCTATTTCCATTAAGATACAAAAAGTAAGAAAATCTGCGTCCTGGCGAGCTAGGGGACGACACTGGTAAGTCTCCTTCAAATCAACGGTCGCGTCCTGGTCACCCCCTCCCTTTGTCAATCTCCGTCCTGTCTTTATCCTTAGCCGCTGAGATCCAATTTCGATCCCACAAGGGAAGACCATTTGGAGATTTATCTTCCGCCTACACCATAGTAAGTTTAAAACTAATCCTAATAATGGAAGAACATACGGAAGAGCACTAGCTTTAGGATTATCTCGATATCGTCTGATTCTCGATCTGGTTTGGTTCCTGCCCACCGAATTGAGAAACGAGAACCAGGAACCGGACTGCGTAGTAACAGTTCCAAAAAATTTGGAACCTCGAACCAAATCAATTTTCACGATCAGTCTGATCTAATTCCCGATTCTGCCGGAACCCACGCTCGCCTCGAGCTTTAGTCACTTCCAAATCAATCTCTAATGGTGCGGCACCAAAAAAATTGGTATAGCAAAACAATAGAATAAATATAAATCTCGGTAGCACGCCTCATGCTGATGCAGCGCCATGCGGGTATAATCTTGCCCCGATAGGTTCTCTTCCAACGAGACAGTAATTTTGATAAAATAATTATTCAGAATAAGAAAGAGCTTGAGTTTGGTCCAGTTGAAATTGGTTGATTGCTTACTCCTTTTCTTTCCATCGAGTAAATCACGGCTAATTTAGGTATTGAAATTCATTCAGGCACGCTTTTTTTTTTTGATAACCGGGGTGTCCAGCCGTGCCAGCAAGGTTAGTGTGGTTAACTCAAACCGATCTCAAACCAACGGCGACCGACTAATCCTCGGGGAGGTACCGCAGAGCTCACCAAACCCGGTACTCCAGGTAAGACACCAGGGGAGAGTAAGTTTCGATCCCAGGACCGCGAGTACTACTCAGCGGACCCTAGGAGTCTAATCCTTACCACTCGACCACATGATGGGTGGATTTCAGGCACGCTTTTATCTTTGGTAATCGGTGGACTCATCCAACTCGAGAAATTAGAATGTTCAATGGCTCCAATCGAAAATGGCTCGAAGGGCATTTAAAATCACGTGACGAGCATATGCGCATTTTGGCACTCTCGATCCGGTTCGTGCTTTATTAAAATGAATATTTGCGTATCTTTTTTCCTTTTTTAAAATAAAAAAATTGAATAAATAATATTTTATTAAATAATAAGACGAGACTCTGATTTTTATTCCTGGTCGCAGATCCACGCGCCCATTTTAATTATTTACTTTATCATTTTTTATAAATTTTCCCAACCATATTTATTTCGCCTTCCACGAGTCAGATTTTGTCCTCTCTCTCTCTCTCTATCTCCTCTCAATAATGTCATAACACACGAAGCAGACAAAGGCCAAAGTGTTCGAGCACTTGGAAATCCTCTGCTCTCATCACCATCCAACTCTCCCTCCCTCCCTCTCTCTTTCTCTCGCTAGCACGAACCGTTTCGCCGCCGCACAGCGAAGCCGCAATCGCCGATTCATCCGTTCGCGCCGGCGGCGATTCCAAATGCGACCTCCTCCGATCCGCTCCGTTGCCAATCCGCAAATCCCGCGCAGATTGGCCTCCTCCACGTGAATCTCCGCCCCCTCGGCGTCGCCTGGCTTCCCTTCCCTCTTCGGTGCTTTCCTTTTTGTTTGCTTCGGATTCGCCTTTTTCTTTTTTGCGTGGTTCGAATCGGCGCTAGCTCCCCTTGCCTGCTTGCGGATCGATCCCCCCGATGGCTGCGCCCGCCGTTGCGTCGCCGCTCTGCACGTGGCTCGTCGCGGCTTGCATGTCGGTCTCGTGCGAAAGTGATGGCGCGGCGAAGACGTCGCCCTCGTGCGGCTTCTCGCGGAGGAGGAGGCGGCGGCTCCCCGTGTCGAAATGTGGCGGGGGCGGCGGCGGGAACGGGTCGTCGTTTGGCCTGGTGACCTCTTGCCTGGCCTTCGAGCCTTGCAGTGAGTTTTACAGCTCGCGAGCGGCGTCGTCCTTGGGATTCTTCGGCGAGAATGGATTCGCTTCGCTTTTCGGATCGAGGAGTCGCCCGATGAATCGAAGGCAGAGGCGTCTGAATCGCGCCTCTGGTTCAGGTATAATAGTTATTGTTGTTGTTATTGTTATAGGCTATTTCAGCTGTTATCGTTGATTATAGCTTATTTCTAACGTTGTCTTCACCGTAGTCCAGGCAGAGTTACTTTATTCATGGGCTTGGTGTGCTCCATTTGTTGTCGAAAGCTTGATTTGCTGTTACTTGTTTGTTTATTTATTTAAAATATATTTGTTTTTGCTACATTCTTTTGTTCTGATTCATCATTAGTTTCGTTTAAGCTTAAGAAGCTAGAAGACAGGAGTCTACCGAAATGCGTGTTCAATGAATGAGGTTGTCCTAGCTGACTTTTTAATCTGGCTGACATGCACGTTACGAAAGAAAATTGGGACCAATTTTTTTTTTTTTGGGTAAGGTAAAAATTGGGACCAAGTTTAATCTCTAAATAATCGGAAAAAAGAAAAGAAGACAAGGAAGGTTATGCGAATTAAAGAGGAGGTAGGTTTCTGATGTCCACATTTCCCCTAGAATTTTGGAGAAATTACTCCTTCCATGGATTTTCCAGTGAAAATGAATCTTGAGAAATTTCCCTTCTGAACTTTTTGAGTTGACGTTTTCATCGGCCAATCAGCAATTTAATGTGCTGTGAATGTATATCAAGACAATTAGACGGTGCTACTGTTTGATCATTACACGTGAATGATGTTTTTCTTGCTTTAGGGGGTGTGACCTTTGACATAGACTGCAGTCATTTGTGTGACACTCGCCATGACATCCTAGCTCATTGCTTTCGGTTACCTGCCATCATATCATCGTAGGGTGGGATTAGTGCTATGTCCATAAACTTGTTAAGCTGCAAGTTGCATTTCTAGCTGATCGATTTACCTTTTGAGATTCAAAAATCTCACAACACTTTGTGATTGGTGATTTAGGTGAAGTCATGGCTGTGGCATTGCAAGCTGCACCAGAGTTTGTCACGAAGAAGAAACCCGTGACAAAGCAAAGACGTGTAGTTGTGACGGGGATGGGCGTCGTAACCCCGCTTGGTCATGATCTGGACACTTTCTATAACAATTTGCTTGAAGGTGCTAGTGGCATAAGTGAGATAGAGACCTTTGACTGTTCCCAGTTTCCAACGGTAACACTTTTTGCTTCTGGAAGATTTCTACTCTGCTACTGCTTGTTCTGAAACTTCTTTATGACGTGCCATCTTTTACTTTTACAGAGGATTGCGGGAGAAATCAAGTCATTTTCAACTGATGGTTGGATAGCACCAAAGCTTTCTAAAAGGATGGATAAATTCATGCTTTACATGCTTACTGCCGGAAAGAAAGCCTTAGCAGATGGTGGAATCACAGAAGATCTAATGAATGAGCTAGACAAAACTAGATGTGGTGTTCTGATTGGCTCCGCAATGGGGGGCATGAAGGTAACATCTAACTCCTGCAATGTTTCTTGAGATGAGTGCTTCAAAGATGGAACATGTGTGATGAGATTGAGGACAAGCTCCTTCAATCAACTCATTTTTCACATTTGCAGCTATCTTGTTTGTATGAGGACAATGACAATTCAGGAATGATGTCCATGTTGAGTTTTGTGTGCCTCAAAATGTACAGGGTATCTTTGAAGAGAACCTAACTAGTGAATGTAACTATATTGGAAACGTTATGCTCTGTAATAAGTTGGTTGCCACTAAATGGTCTATGTCACAGCCGCATTGCTCCCAGATGGAACAAGGAGGCATATTAATCCTGCAATTCACATTGTTTTGTTAGTTTGCTTTTTGACACCATTTTTCATGTCAACTGTGCAGGTATTTAATGATGCCATTGAAGCTTTGAGGATTTCATATAGAAAGATGAATCCCTTTTGTGTACCTTTCGCTACTACAAACATGGGATCTGCTATGCTTGCAATGGATCTGGTCAGCTCATTGATTGCTTGAAATTATATGGTTTTTCTTTCTTTTGGTGGAAAAGATATACTTAGTGGACATTACCCAAAAAAGATATATTTAGTGGATACTTTTACACACTCAATTGCAGGGATGGATGGGACCTAATTACTCAATATCTACAGCATGCGCGACAAGCAACTTTTGTATACTGAATGCAGCAAACCATATAATAAGAGGCGAAGCTGTAAGTGTTTAAAAATCAAACCATCTATCAAAATGAAAACCCTTTAGGTCCTAATTTGTCCTTGATATTTGGTTAATACGATTCTTTAAATTGGAAGCTTAAATATTAGATTGTTGGTTCAACTGTCTTTTCTTCGTTTAAGGTGTGAGGATTTTGCAGGATGTCATGCTTTGTGGTGGTTCTGATGCAGCAATAATTCCTATAGGTACTCATCTCCTTGTGGCTGCTCCAAGTATTGGGCTTGTAGTGATTTGTTGGGCCATGAATTTGAGAGGCCTTCATTGATATTTTCAATAATATATACTGCAGGTTTGGGAGGTTTTGTTGCTTGTCGGGCACTATCGCAAAGGAACAATGATCCCACCAAAGCTTCTCGACCATGGGATATGGTAGTGTCGCCACACCCGTTGCTTTTCTACCGTCTTGCTTCTTATCTTTTACTATGATTACTTTTCCTTGGACTACCATTTCCGCAGTGAGAGATTGGGTCTTATGTGTTGTTAACACCGAATTTTTCCCGTCAATAGTCTCTGTTCTGGTCTTTTAAACAAGTGCCAGATGGTACTGCACTATTACAACTTTTTGCTGCAAACATTGCAAATAGAAGTTTTTTCTTGCTTTCAACTAATTGTGCCATTTGAAGTAGTCCATGTTTGAAACTTTTTCTACAATTGGTGCCTACTTCGTAAATTAGGGGAGGTGGCAAACTAGGCTAGATTTTCATGGAGAACTTATATGTACATCTGAGGTAACTTTGCCTGTGTATTGGGATTTGCACAGTAGGTGCATCATGGTATCTCCTCCGAGTGGCACTACATAGGTTATACATGTGAACAACTTGTAAGTCATTCTTATTGGGATTTCGATGGAAGTTTTCGCTTTGTTGACTGAAAGACTTTAATCGTTCTTTTATATGGCATCTATAGTAAAAGAAGACTTGCAAAGCTCTTTTTCTTTTCTACCATCTCTTGTGAGATTATAAGGAATCACGTTTATTAGCTTGGGGAAGGGAAGACCATCAGGAAACGAACGATGAAGCTACATAAATCAATAATTACCGCAGTGTCTGTCCTAACCTTCTATTTTGTCTGCAGAGTCGTGATGGATTTGTCATGGGAGAAGGAGCTGGTGTGCTGCTCTTAGAGGAATTAGAGCATGCTAAGGTATATCTGATAATCCCTGTCACAGCTACTTGATACTAGGGCATTACCAATCTTGTGATGCTCAGCTTACCAATTGAATAAAGAAGGACCTGTTTTTCTTATGTAGTGGTTTCCTGCTTCTATTCTGTACTGTTATGGTGCAACTGGAAAAAGAGTATGATCCATCCCTCTTCAAGATTCAGTCCAAGATGTTATGTTTATTGTTCCATTTAGCTCAAGAATTTCACATACCTGTGTGTTCTACAGGCACATTTAGCTCTTTTAAGTATTTCTTCGTACTTTGTGATAATTCAGTTTCTTGAACTGGGGATCCTGTGTGCACATAGTCATATTTTACTCTCCCAATTTTGCTGATGCTAAAAAAATTACATTTATGTTCCTAGTTGTTAGCTTAGTTGAAGTTAGAAAGGACCTATTGAATGCTGCTTCAAATTCAATTTGTTGATGAACTCATTCATTTTACGATGCTGTTCTGCACCTTAGCTCAAGAACGGATGTGGAGTTTAAGGAGGAGATTGCGGTAGAAGTTATGAATGTTATGCACGGAGTTAATCAAGTCTCAAACAATTAGCCAAAAGTGCAATAAAGTCCTTAACCTTGAGCAAAAACTGTAATTTAAGGCTGCAAAGCAGGCAATTTCCAAGTGCCATGTAGGCAATTTTGTGGATTTATTCAAGGTAAGAACTTAATTGCAGTTTTTGAAAGAAAATTTGGAACTTTTTTGTACCAATTGAAGAACATGTGCTGTCATCCTATTTGAACAAATGTTTATTACTTATACTATACTTTTCCCCGAGTCTAAGAAGCAAATTCAAGTCGACAGCACTATTCAAATTGTACATACCTGAAATGCGACACTGTTTTCCTTCCTAAAAGCAAGGAGCTGTTGCTACTCTTGTTAGGTATCAGCGCTGTCTAAAGATTTTTGTTTTTAATTTGAGATCTTCAAAGTGCTCTCTGTTTAAACACCCACATTGTACTAAAAAGGTGGAAGAACCTTGATATTATGCTGAATTTTCGAAGAGTATTGTCCCACTTTACTAGCTGATAAAAAATAAGCCCCTTTTTCACTCATGGTTAAGTCTCTGGATTTCAAGCCTCTCTTTCCTGGTTTGATGAGCTGTTCAGTTTAAATTTTGAAGTGTTGATGCTGCCTAATTTCCAGTGTGCTCTTAATTCTGCATAGCTTTTGATTATCTGGACGCATGCCTTTCCGTGCATAAGTATTCCTCACAGGTGTTACGAAGAGAGAACTCTGTTGGTAGTTTAGTCAGTCAATGCTTTGTCAAGTAGGCTAGCTCTCTATCTTTAACAGTTGCTTAGAAAGCGTTTTCTCTCAAAACCTTTCTAGTTAGAGCATAGTCGCTTGATTTGTTATTCATTTTGCAGGAAAGGGGTGCGAATATCTATGCAGAGTTTCTTGGTGGAAGTTTTACTTGTGATGCCCATCACATAACTGAGCCTCGCCCAGATGGTAATTTTCTTGTCTCTATCTGGTTAAACAAATGCATTCTTTTGAGCATTTGATTGGTTAATTAAAGTAGCAGATAGTAACCTTTAAATGATTGTAGCAGAGTTTTTTGTGGTAGTATTTCTTCATTCCCTCAACTTTTGCTTGAAGAGAGGATGGTTGATAACATGATTGAGAAATTATTGTAGTAGACATATTTATATTGGGCTAATCCCCTTAAAAAGCAAAAAATTTAGATCCAATGACATTTCTGACCCAAACTTTTTTTATCTCATAAAAAGTCATCAACTTTAACTTGAGTCCCATATCTGGCCCCCCTCAACTTGGAACCATTAGTTGCCTAACGTGGCAATTCCACATCATCAATAAATCCACATGGCTTGCTGACGTGGATTTAAGGCACTATTCATCGTCGTCTTGTGCACGAAATCCGAAGTTGTCCATCCACTTCACCTCGGTTATGGCTTGAAGGGCGACGATTAAGCTGTTCATTGATGAATAGTGCCTTAAATCCATGTCAGCAAGCTACATGGATTTATTGTGACGTGGAATTGTCATATTGGACAACTAACAGTTCCAAATTAAGGGGGGTCAGATTTGGGACTCCAGTTAAAGTTAGTGATTTTTTATGAGACAAAAGGAAGCTCGGGCTAGAATCGTCATTAGACCTAAAGTTGATGCTCTTTTAGGGAATTAGCCCTATTTATATTCTACATATGGCGGAGGGTTAAATGACAGAAGATAGAATGTTGATTGTGTTCTTGCATATTCCATTGAAGTTGCATATTTCTCAACCATATCAAAATTCTTTATATCATCAATAAGGAAAAAAAATCCTACCTGTTCATTCTTAGTTCCTCTTCTGACTTTGTTTATGCGAGACCACTACTTGCATATTCCTTTGAAGTTGCATATTTCTCAACCATATCAAAATTCCTTATTCAATCAACATCAACATCAATATCAACATCACCTTTATCCCAATCTAGTTGGGGTCGGCGGTCAATGAACCTGAAATGAAAAGCTTTAAATATACTAAAAAAGCAAAAATATGGGTATCAAAAAGAAAATAATAATAATAGTAATAATGAAAAATAAAATAAAAGAATATAAATATAAATATAAATATAAATATAAATGACTAAACAGGGCACTCTGGAACTGTGCATCATAGTGAGATTAGTCCTAATCTACGAATAGTAAATTAGGCTTAATTATAAGTTACAAATAGATCCCGGTAAACTACACCTCCGTCGATAAAGAAGAGTTTCTCAAAGCTGTATCTCCGTAATGGAAGTTCAGCACGCTGGCTTGCCCCACTGAGAATAGTCAAAAGGCACAGTAAAACACAAACTTGCCGTAGTAAGAATCAGTTTTCAGTTTTTCTTATTTAGGATCTGATTCTCTAGTCTATATCGTAGCAATTTTCCTTTACGTATAAATGTTAGGATCGCCTGTCGGGAATGAGGGTATGGAGCAATCACTTGTTTGATATTTTTCTAATTGCTGTATGTCATTTGGGCCTGCAAAACTCTTCCAATATGAAAGGTTGCTTCGGCAAATTACAGTGGGTGCTTTAATAAACTTTCTCGTCAAAATATGGAACTTGTCAAATTTATCCTTTGATAAGCAGGGGTTGGCATCATTATGTGCATAGAGAATGCCTTATCTCAGGCTGGGGTCTCCAAGGAAGATGTAAATTACATCAATGCTCATGCTACATCCACTATGGCGGGAGACATGATGGAGTACCAAGCTCTCATCCATTGTTTTGGCCAGAATGGGGAGGTAAGTTGAGAACTTGGATTTCCTTTCCAGCTACTTAAATTTTGTTCTCTACAATATTCTGGTGCTTCATGGAGTTTTTCTCCATCAATTATACAGTTGAGAGTGAACTCTACAAAGTCTATGATCGGTCACCTCCTTGGAGCAGCTGGTGCAGTGGAAGCTGTTGCAGCAGTTCAGGTAATTAATTCCCAGTTTGTTCTCGATAGTGTTAGAAACTATGGGATTGTGGGTGGCTGTTGCAGTCAAGAGTCGTATCGGGTATCTAATGAATGCATCAATTTTGCTTACCTTGGCTACAAATCAGTTCAGTAAATTAAATGGATCAATGTTGGTGCCCCATTATATGTATTTTCTCCTCCTAGTCAGATATAATTTAGCTTTTAATCACATGCTGTTCACATGCAGGCAATAAGGACAGGTTGGGTCCATCCAAATGTCAACCTGGAATCACCAGATGATGGAGTGGTACAGTTCCTTCTTGCGCTCGTCTCTTTTCCAGCTAGAGCTCAAACCTGTTGCGTGAAATTTACATGGATCTAAAGCAGTTGCTAATCTTACTATAAATCTGTGATGCACTTTGATTAGGACACGAGCGTCCTAGTCGGTCCAAGAAAGGAGAGAGTGGATGTCAAGGCTGCCTTATCTAATTCATTCGGTTTTGGTGGCCACAACTCCTCGATCTTATTTGCTCCTTACAAATAACATGGCTACTCCAATTACCTTTGATATTTCTAGAGGTATGTTGGTACATGCTGCTTGTTTATCGCTTAGTTGTTGAAAGGCGAGTTTGCGGAAACTTTCTCGAATTTTTTTTTTTTCCCTTTCTTCCTCTTCTTGTTCATTTGTTATATGGCTGTGGATGCACATATAACCATAGCCTCGAGAACAGAGAGGGTCTCATGGGGCGCATAATCAATGCTTTAGCTTTTGAAGATTATAGCCGGCTCAAGTGGTCAATTCTTCAAATTAAGGATGCAAGCATCCTGTACCGTCTTCCTACTTAAACAAGGAATTGTGGGGTTTGGGGAAAGGCGGGGCCAGCCCCACTTGTTGTGCAATGTTGGACTTAAGTGAGATATTCCTATTTACAGGGCTTCACGATTATGTTCAACATCATTGCTGTATCTCACTTTATCGAGTTCTTGGATTATTGTTCGTAACATGAAATTGGGTGTTGATAATCTCTTGATCTAAATCGTGCAGCTACTGCGGGCGAATGGCATCTCATAGGCGCGCTACTTCGTGGCTGATCACTCGCACGTGGCCATGCATAATTTGGTCGGTACGGCAGGAGGGGCGATGCAACAAGTCTTCATAGAGCCATCTGTAGCATGAAAGCAATACTCGTGATTCGCTAATTGCTTATACTCTTCTGCTATCAATTTTCGCTAGAATTATTCCTTTAGTCATCGGTGTCCAGCCGTAGCGGGCCTTGATTATAGCCCCGCTGAACCGCAGGAAGCTCACCTCCATTAGCGCCGTTGTACAAGTGGATGGCTCCTCAAAAAATGTTTCACCTACAGTTTTCAGTACTGGATCAAATACTTAGCCGTTAGCTTTTACTGAAGTTTCATGACGACCTCGGAACAAATCTTGTTGTTTGATGAGGCGACAACTATCCGACTCCATTGTCTAGCGGGTTTCCTCGACTCTCTACGCTCCGCTGGAAACAAGACAATTTCCACGTATTCTGCTCTTGTAATCGCGGAGTCGTTCGATTTTTGTCTCCCTCTCTGTCTCTCTGTCTGTCTGGCACAGCTAAGCAGAACCAGAAACGAACAAGAAGATTCCATGCCCCGTGATTCGTTCATGATGAATTCCATAAATGAGTCGCGACCAGGCCTCATCGATCTTCCATTTTCCCCTCCGTCGGTGCACACGATCTTTTATGCAAGTTCACCGTCTAAAGGGCCAGTGATTGTCAGTGTTCTTACCTGTGCATAAATGCTCCAACCAACCCGAATTCAATGGGTACCGAAAATCGACGGCGACATCGCAAAAGACTTTTGAGTACTAAAACGACCTATCTAATGAAATTACGTTTATCGTGTCTACGATTTTTTTTTTTCGCGGCGCATGTATGGTTCTGCTGCACGAGGGAAAAGAGATAGAAAAAGTCTTGCCAATGTACGTCCGATGTCACATGATATAGCCCTTTGATTCGTGGGCGTGGATATTCCTTCCCGATTTGGTCCCCCCCCCTGTCATTTTAGTATCTCCAATCACATAGTACTAACTCGTCACGCAAGATCAAATTAATTGACGTTGATCTGGGTAGGATACACTAAGGCTCTGTTCGACTCGCGAAGAACGTAGTGCTTATGAAAGATGGTTCTCGAAAAGTAATTTTTCAGAAAAATGACAATTTATATTTTTCGACGACTTGCGGGAAATTTAATGTTTATAAAAAATGGTTTTCAGAAAGCAATTCTTTAGGAAAATGACAATGTTAAAAACAAGAACGCTCGATGCTTTTTGGGGTCGCGCCAAACTGCAATCCCCATCGCCCCTGCCCTCTGTGCGTACCCCCAATTTGAATCCCGACACCCAACTTAAATCCCGCCATCAATCGAAAGCCATCCCCATCCACCTCTCCCGTCTTCAGTGGAAAATATCCCCAACAATAAATACGGTACCCGTCACCTAATTCTCTGAAAAAAAAAATTCCTCCGAACTTTACGTCCATCTCATTTCTATCCGGAACATTTTTTTTTTAATCTCATAAAAAAAATTTCTCAACTTTGCTTCTGTCACAAACTTGCCCTCAAGTCCAATAGCTGCCACTAATTTACTCAAAATCGTGGACATCAAAACCAATTAGGAGTTTAATATCGAAATCCACGTCTTTATCGACAACCCCTTTGTAAGAAACAATAGCAACCTCTTGATGCTGATAATACCGAAAAAATCAACGGCAACTTGTTGAAGCGCGGGCAGACTTGGAATTAGAGGGAAAGTTGATTATATATATATTTTTTTTAATGATGACACAGAAATAGTTCGAGATAGAACGAGGAACAGACCTAAAGTCGAGAGCCTTTTTTTTTTTTTCCCCTTTCCTCTTTACCTGTCTTCTTGTTGCTGCCCTCTCGTGTTCTCTCTCCTTTCTTTTAACCCCTTGAGAATTATCTGTTCGCTCGTGTGCTTCATTTCAAGCCACATGTCATTTTCCGGAGTGGTTAGTGAGTGCATCTTTCTAGGAAAAATGGCTCGTTGGCTTCGTCCCATGTACCCTTTCCGTCAAATGAATTAGGTGGTAACCAAGTTTCTCGATCAGCAGCACAGCCGCGGCGATTTTCACCGTTATGATATGGGATTCGAGGCTGCTGCTGCTGCTGCTCAACCACTGCTTCCCAATAGGTCCCTCGGAAGGAAACTGTTTAGCTGGGGCCCTAGACGCACCTCAATTCTCGGATATAAAATTTAGACTTAGGTTATAGAGACATAGGATGTCCTATGCGCCGACTCCTTTACGTCCCCGAAAGTAAGGCTAAACATGGAACGGAAGGGTTCGACTCCAGTCCAGATCCGACCCGGACTACGTTCCCTTTCATCGGGTTCTTGGCGCGCCGTGCCTTGTGGTGCTCCGATGCGTTATAGACCGCGGAATTTTTTCTTTTGATGGTTCGGAAAATTTCTTGACCTGCTTGATGTTCATGCTCGTAAATGTTCTTCGAACAATATAAGTTAAAAGGTAAGGTCGGAGCTCCCGAAGAGCGACCCGCTTGTTGCTTCACTGAATCTTAAAAATAGTTCGAGTAAATTTTCATGCAAAAATAGCTCGGAAATTGAAAATCACACCAACATAAACACGTACTTATATATGTCTCTATATCTACAAATCCATATATGTCGTCGGTGCAAAATTCGAAATATTACACATTTGTAATTTCATAGAGAGAAGAAGGGCGGGGGGGGGGGGGGTGGGTGTGGGGCGGGGGAGGGGGAGAGAGAGAGAGAAGGTCTAAAGGACCCACGAGAATGGCAATCTGCTACGACTCATTCCACCAGACAGCGGGATCAGAGCCGTCCATCATCGCCGGCCATCACAAACCCGGCCGTTCTTGACGGCCTCCTCCCCCTGCCGCTCTGGCGACGGCTCGTGCCCTCGTCGAGCCGGTTGATCAGGTACAGCGCGTTGCTGGTGACCCTCGCCACGTTCGAGATCTTCCGCCGCACGTCGTCCTTCACCTTCACGCCCACCTCCTGGAACCCGTCGAGGCACGTGTCCTCGTTGGTCAGCGCCGCGCTGACCCACGTCTCCGCGTTGCTGAGCTGCCACCGCAGCTCCTCCCCGCCCCTCAGGTGCTTCAGCTCCGCCAGCGACTCCCTCAGCTCATCCACCGAGTCGGACATCTGCTCGAGGCAGTCCGCGAGCGCCCCGCGCTCCCGCTTGGACTTGGAGCCGGAGGAGGCGGCCTGGTCGCTGAGGTAGCTGGAGACGCGGCGGGCGCGCGCGAGGCTGATCTTGAGGGCCGCCCGGGCGACGTCCCGCGGGTTGTCGGTGGGGCCGGCGTAGGAGGAGAGCGTGCGGAGGCAGATGTCTGGGTAGAGCGCGTGGGAGCACGACGAGCGGACGAGGTCCTCGCCGTGGGGCGCCGCGTTGTGGCCAAGCCGGGCGGCGGAGCAGAGGGTCGCCGCCGGGAGGAGAGTGAGGAGAGTGAGGAGTGTGAGTGTGGGAGGAGACATTGGAGAGAGAGAGAAGGAGAAGGAGAAAGTACGTTGGTGAGATGGTAGGTTTCGGATTAGATCGGTGTGAAGGTGGTGGCTTGGATGTTTTTTATAGGGAGAGTCTCCATGTGTTTAATGCCCATGAATTAACGTTTTAAATTGTACGATCATATATTTGGAGAGTCGACAAAAACAAATAATTCACGTTTTAGTCGAGCATTTTAAGGAATTATAATGTTCCCATCTGCATAATTTACAAGGACTAAGCATAGCTAAATAATAATTTTAGAAAAGGTTCACCTAGAAGACTCTAGAGGAAGTTGACACCTTATGAACCACTAGCTACCCGCCTTATGCAAACCTATCTATTTTATGCTCGTAACAACTCTTGTATGATGGCAATAAAGGCTCTTCAAGAGTCTAATGTGACCCGCACCGGTCATGCAATCTCACGATAAAGACTGAAGCGTGCACCGGCCATAACGACCCGAGGTTTCGCTTCATCTAACTTCTTGGGTGGTGGACGATGTTATCTCCTATGCCGACGAGAACAATAATTCTCTCCGATGAGGCGTGATCTGGCTAAAAGACGGGCTAAGCTGCTATCTTGCATTCGTTAGGGTGTAATCGACTTTCAATTAGCACATAAAACAGCGTCCGAGTTGGAGAAACCCTAGCTTAATTAGGTTAAAAGTGAGATCTACAGTTATGGAGCGCACATGGGTTAAGATGCGGTCCGCATTAATGCAGGACATTCATTCGAGCAGCCAATGTCCCCATGGCTTTTTGAGGCTAAAATCTCAGCGTCAATAATTCACTACCTAACCCCACCAGTCCCCCATAATTCTTCGCCTGCAAAGTAGAAGTCACTTTTTTATTTTTCATTTTATTTTTTGTCTTTAAATTAAGATTGATACCTTACCTTTAGTACGAAGAAATACTATATAAATTCATCTTATCAACATCTTGGCTAATCGTAGTTTAGAGTAAAGTTTGTCCGATCGTTCGGTGTCCTTTTGAGATCTTGCGTAGGTTGCGCTCATTTTATAACTCTTACCTTGTATTTTAAGGGATGTTTTCCGACATCTATATGTTTAGAAGGTCACGAGTTATGGCAACGAGTAAGTTTTTCACTTGCTTGGAGATAGGAGATTGGCTAAGAGCGAGTAGCATTAAAGGCGTGGCTACAATGTCGCCAAATATCTCGTCCTTGTTCACGTACCAAGATATGCTTTCTAAGTCCCAATGATTCTTCTCGACGTCCGATTTCTGCAGCTGCTATGTCCTGGCTTATTCGGAGACCACGTACCCGAATGTCTTGGCTTCTTTCTTATCAAGGATCTCGTGTCCTAACCGTGACGCGATTCATATAAATCTTAGCCGAGGGATTTGAAAAAGCACGTACGCCAAGATTAGGTTTCCCTCGCGAGCTTCCCAAGTTAAAATCTCTTCTCCGATCACTAGATCTGTAACAGAAGCTGAGAGTGAAAATCAAAACTCTGAACGCGCAAAATGCGAGATTTGAATGTAATCCCGTGGTTCTCCTGGGGCCATTGGCCTTATACGGTCACTTTAACATCACATCTAATTTCAATCTTGAAGGCCCAACCTTATGATTAAAAGACAAAAATCTCACTAGTCACGGCCACGAGAGATCAAGCGAGTACTTTCACTGCTTGATGGAGAGGGATATGGGACATCTTTCGGTCTCCCAAAGCCAGGAACCCATGTAATGGAAAAGCACCGTGCTTGTGGCCCCTGCTTTTCCATTATTGGTGGGAATCGCGATTCAAAAAGAGAGGATGTGTGTCTGTGTGAACCCGTGAAGAGCCTTGTGATCTGATCCCAATCACAGGCCATGCCGTGCCCTCAGAGCAGGACCCGTGCCGGTTGCAAAATCGCAGAGCAGGCAACGATCAACCGATGGCTGAGCATCGCATAAAGACTTGCTTATACTGTTGATATACACGCATGTGGTGTTAGAAAAGTCGCGTATCAAATAAGTAGTGCGGTGTGAAACAGTTCATATATCCAAATTTGACCATAATTCATTGATTTAAACTTTTGAGTAAAGGTGGGTTCAAATGAGTATATCGATGGTCTCGGACTCGACCTCTCTTGATGATCTCCTCCTGAATAAAGGCATCGGACTTCTACTGCATGCTTCTAATATGTACCACCCTAAGGTGTCTTCGTAGGTCCTGTTTTCTCTAAACAGAATGTCTCATCTTCCTTTCTCTCCAATGATGGCCGCCGCTTTGCCCCTTGAAATGAGGTTCTCTTTCTATCACTTTGTCCACCTTCTCGGCGGACAGCTCCAAATAGAGATTTCGGGTTTGCTGTTGAGCATGGGATGAAGACACGGAGTGTTACGTTCGGGTCTCAAAGTTAATCAAGGCGGGAGGTTAAGAAATCAAATTGCGAGGAACTGCATTCCTTGCCTTAAGAGCTAACCATCTCGGTGTTAACTTGACGATGGTTTTGAAAATGACGAACCGGTTTAAAATCGAAGTTCGCCGGTGACTTCGGATGTCGAACAAGAGCATGGAGGCCTCCGATGTGCGATTTTGCCTTCTGTTGTAGTTCACATTACTTGATAAGATAAGCATTACAGATCTTCTTGGACAGGAAGGGTGACCTAGTAAGTCTTTGAACCTCATATACGAGAGGGTTGCGAACAGAAGCTCCAACGAGGTTTCAGTAGGATCCAAGAACAGTAGTAGACTCCATCATTTTGGAGCACACTCCGATCCCTACTTAGACAGGAGGTCCCGCATTGATGCTGGCTATTGCTCACACCACGTACGGAAGTATTCCTCCTTCAAAGCTCAGGCCCCATCATTCTGGAGCACACTCTGATCCCTACTTAAGCAGGAGGTCCCGCATTGATGCTGGCTATTGCTCACACCACGTACGGAACCATTCCTCCTTCAAAGCTTAGCCCCCATTCTTGTCTGGCATTTAGAATTAGGAATAATTGCACCTCAAATTTCAAAACTTATCACGAAAGTATAATTGAGTCCTAAATTTTTCAAATAGTATAATCGAGTTCAAAAACTTGTAAAATTGATCTAATCAAGTCATTCCGTTGACTCCATCCAACAAGGTTAATGATGTCTTATTTTTATTACTTTTTGAAGACATGCGGCGGTAAAATCTTTTCTAGTGTAATTATAGAGGGTCTCAAACCAGATAATTACCGAGGTGGTTAAGTGTGATTTTGCAGATTGTGGGATCACTTCTTCCACTTTATAATATATATTTGGAGTAGCATGCTACCTGTAGTTTACCAGCAACGTTATTTGTCTTTCAATTTTGTTCGAAGTTTTGGACATATGAAGATGGAATTCTAGGTTCTCACACAAAATTCTGATTTGGTCTTAATCTTAACATGTTTCTTCCTCTTTCTGACGTTAAAATCCGGTTCAATTCTTCGAAACTTCCACCGAAATCCGATGTTACTAAGATCACGAAGCCGTTTCTCTTATTCCCGAATCTTATAAATCACAATCCTCGTGCTTCGTCCAAGTGCTTTAAGAAAAATTCGATTCCCTAAGATCATCAGGTTCTGGCCCATCCATCGTGGGTGAGTCCTCCGGTTAAAGCGGGTTCCTATCTTCCACGACCGCATTCAATTCTTGGTGGCCATGTGGAAGGTGAGAACCCTACCACAAGCCAGGGAGTTCAACCTAAAAAGTCATGCTTTAAGTGTACGAATTCAAAGCGGTGCTGGCAAAATGCCCCCCCAGGGCCTCTCTTTGCTGCAACACAAGTCAAGTACCCCCTCAGCGGTTGCTGTCTTGGCCCCTTCCAATGTCGTATTCTCATCTGCGATGCCATCGATCGTCCTTCTTCTTCGCCAGCGAAAGCGATGGGGTCACTTCCCTAAACAAAATTTAAGTCCGCCTTCGTCGGCGTGGTTAGAGATGAGACTGCTCTATGTCCCGATTCGGGTACACGTCCGGAGCTACTTCCGGTGAGCCGGCGCTCGGATGTCTCGTGTCGTACGGCTCGCTTTACTAACTTAACTAATGTGTGCATACGTTTGTTCGAGCAGTAAAAAGGAATAGAAAGTTCGAAATATTGGTTGAGTCGTCAAGCGCTTGATTTGAATGTCGCGGCTTCCTTGCTCGAAACCACGTCCGTCTCCCGCGCATGATAACCACGATGTCGATCCCTGCGTCGTGAGCGGAGCTCTGTCCGATACCTTTGGGCATAGTAGGCTAACCTAAGAAAATATTAAAAAGAAAACAAAAGAGGACCAAATGAACAAATCATGAAAAAGGGCCTCAGCCGGCAGAGGAATGAGGGGGGAAGTAGGGATGAGCAAGTCGGGCTGACTGAACAGGGATAGGCCTAAATTAGGCTAGTGATCTGATTCCCAGTCCTTAAAATTGAAGCTAGTGATCGAGTGATCCGATTCTTAATTCTAGGGATACAGGACTGGACTGAACAAATTTTTAATTTTTTCAAAGTAGCCCTAATGTTTCATTCTTTCTTTCCCAGCCGCCTCTCTCTCTCTCACACGCTAGCTGTGCCTATGATAAGGAATACAAAGTGTAATTCTCTTCAGTGTGATCTCACAGAATGGAGAAATGGAGGATTTTGTTTTGTTCTTACCTTGTTCTTTCTCTTTATTCAATTGTTGCTGGTTCCTCTGCTCGCATTGCGATTTCATTATTCATAGGTCACCACATCGTGAGGCCAAATGAAACAAGATTGTATAGAAATTGGGCTTGTTGCTTCATTTAGTGTTCTTTTTCCTTGATTATTAGACATTTCTGGTTCCATTGGATCACTCAAGAATTGGACTAGATAGGGAGCCACTCCTCCTTAAGGGAAAGTCCATCGCCAAACGACTGGACATACACCTAGGCCCATGTTTAGGCCCAGTCGCCTAGGCCCATGTGAGACATAGAGAAAGAGACGGCGGATTTATTCTATTGGGTTGGATTTTTTTTCCGTTGATAGTTGGTCTCTTCTCTTTATCTTTAAGTTAAGTGCATAAATCGGCAGCTGCATAACCTCTCTCTAGTTAGTTTGGACAAATTCTAGGATGGATCCGACTTCTTATGAAAAACGTCTAATGATGCTTTGCAAAATCATTTCGGCACAGCGATTCTTACTTAGCCTGAACAACGGAAAAAGTTAGCGAAATCTACGTAATACATGAATCGTAACATCCCATCTCTGAAATGTTCCACGAAACACGGGCATTTAATATTTCAACTAGTCAGGAGGGACCAACACTTCGATGCGGTGATCGAGAGCGTGCTCCCCGACATCGCCATCGCCATCCATTTCGTGCTACATTCTTGTGAAAATTAGCTGTGCATACATGTCCACAGAAGGTTATTTATCCTAATTCACAGACAAAGCGTCATATCTAAAAGAAATTAAAATCAACGAGTAAGATTTACTCTCGATGGCAATTTCGTAAAAACTCCTCAGCTTGTTAATCTAATTAGTAACTATATTGATAGGCCAATCTCCTCGTACCGAAGTGAAAGTAAATTTAAGGAGCAGATAATGGTTCCTAGTTTACTATTCTTTTCTATCTTTCTGCTAACTCTTATCCCACAGCCTCACCACGTTGCCATTGATCGCCCTCGAGTCCTGGAATTTGTACCACCCTCTCCCTCCATCCCTCAATCTCAGCGCTCTCTCCCAACACCACCACCACTCTCTGCCGCCAAACTCAGCTTCATCTATGGTTGCTGCCACCCCTGCCACCGCCGCCGCCGACTCGTCCTCTCTCCACTCCTCCTCGTAATATGTGGTGAACTTCCCCTTCGTAACTGCGCCACTGTCACATTCAAACCATGTTGGAGACAAAGGAGGAGACAAAGAAGAAGTAGAAGCAACAGATTCTAGTTCTTCCTCCACGGCGCCAAAAGGCGCCGGTTGCAGAAAAGATCGATCTGCGTTTACATCTTCATCTTCACGAGACGACGGAGACGGTGAGGGGGGCGAGGGTTCTTCGCTTACTCGACTGGAAGAGGTGGACGATGCGGTGGCTCGGATTCGCCAGAAACTGAGAGCCGCGGTGCTGATGACGGCGATCCAGGTCCAGAAACTGTTCGCGGCGGCGAGGAAACCGAAGATCGTGCAATCTGACGCGAGCGCCACAAGCGAAGAATCCAGCATGGCGCTCATGCCTGAGCAGTCGTTCCTCTTCCAAAGGCGAAGCCCCAACCGCAAATTCTCTGACGGCCTGATCGACTCACGACGTCGTCGTCGTCGTCGTCTGTTGTTGCGGTGGATCGAAAGACAACCCACAAGGTGTCAGCGGCGGGACGAAGAAGTTAGAAGGAGAGGGGAGAGAGAGAGAAGTATGGGAGAGAAGGTGAAGCCGAGAAGCGAGAGCAGAAAATGCCAAACTGCGTTAGCTATATCCCAGAATTTATACGTCAGAAACGAAGGAACAAATCTCGACAGAAACGAGCGCAGTCTCACCGACGGTGGGAATGACGCACGAAAAAAACAAGAATGGTGTAGTTAGCAGTAAATGTGCACGCGGTGCACAACCAGGGTAGCTGAGGAACTTGGTCTAAAAACCCTAAAGTTGACTTCCCCGGAACTTGTACAAAATTAGGTAAGTGGGCACCAATGGGAATCCTGCACAGTTCGTCTAGAAAACTAGTTGAAGCTTGACCAGCAAACCGTCGTGATTCATGTTCATGTCACAGGTCTTACATCTTCCTCGCCGGCCATAAAGAGCAGAGTCAATGGTCGTCTGATCCCAATATTTTACAGGCAAACACAGTTGGCTTGGCTCCGTGAAGCTCGGATTACCCTCTGATAGACCTTAATCTATTACTCCCAGTCCTCTCATGGAGGTGTGCAGAACCCGCGAAAGTGAACGCGTAACGGGTCGTGAAAATGGAGCGAATCACTGGTTGCCCGGACCGGGATATCGGCCAGTATGTGTGAATGGATTGATGGCGTGTGTAGATGTCAAACGGATTGATTGGGTCAGGTAATAAATGGTCCAACCCATGAAGGCTCATTTAATATGTTTATGACCAATTTATTATAATGCAAATCTAGTAACTAATACCAACACATATGTAACTCTAGGAGTGTGCAAAAGAACCAAGAATCGCCTGAAATCGGAGGAGCGGCCCAAAACCAGTGGTTCCTAATGGAATCTGTCCAGTTCCCAGCTTCAATTTATTGGAATCGATGAGTATTGGATCATAGATATAATATATATAATTTATAATGTTTTTTTGAAAAAAAAAAAAGAGCTAATCTAAAACTCGTTTATTTCGTCTCAAACTCTCACTCTTATCTCAGTCTCTACTCTCTCTTGTCTTAGACTCTCGGCGTCTCACTCTCACCTTGGTCTTTTCATTTCATCTTTCAACTCTCATTCACTCATGCCCTCAACTCCCATCAACTCATGGTCATGCCTCATCACCTATCTCTCTCGCTCTCGGTTGTTTCCATTTGCTATAAGTTCAAAATCTTGATCTTCAATCTGCTCACTAAATCCCTAATTTTCAATCTTCATTTGGTCGGTGAAGCTTGGTGGGATTGGTTCCTTGGACCTACCCACGAATCAGACTAGATTAGCAATCTGTTTCCCGAGTGGATCCATGGAATATGATCTTGGTTTCAATTTTTTAAAGCAAATCGTTAGTGGGCAATTTTGTAGTCCATGCAACCCGACTCATATTCCCAAAATCTTTCATATTTAATAAAATTTAGAAAACACATACACAAACTAAGGTGAGTGAGTGCGAGATTGAATGAAAACCAGGAAAAGTTATAAAAGTGGGTTGAATCTAAATAAGTTGTAAACCCATTTATGATATATTTAACACTTATATTATGTTTAAACCCATTTATGATCTAGATATAGAAGAGGCCATCTTGGTCACGGGCGACGCCCAACAAGGGCAAAGTGACCCTTGCCCAGTGGCAGGAGAGGGCCCGGCAACCCTCGCCAACTATGAGATCAATAAAGAAAAAACAAAGGGAAAAAATGGGAAAAAAGGAGAAAAAAAAAGCAATAAAAATTTCATAAAAAAATTAAATGTCATTAAAAATAATTTACGTCTGCATCGACTGTGCTATATAGGACGAGATAGATATAGGATAATCGTTGTCCAGATCAGTAATATTTCGACTAATAGAACTCAATTGGCAACAACTAAAAAGGTTTAGGATTGAGCGACAAAATTAAAAAGTTTCGAATTGAATTTTTAAAAATGCAATAGGTTTAGGACTTTTTAGACAATATTCTCTCATTTATTGCAATGCAAATCTAGTTATTAATACCAACACATATCTGACTTGACTCATATTCTTAAAAATTTTCACATTTAATACAAGGGATATATTCACTAGAAGTCCTAAAATTTATCTTTAAAATGTAATTAAGTTCTAAAATTTTGAAAAAATATAATTAAAGTTCTAAAACTTGACAAATTGGTGTAATCAAATTCTTCCATTAACTCCGTCAAATTTAGCTAACGAAAAATGCTGCTATGATATTTTTTTTTTGTTACTTTCTCTCTCCTACTTGGTGCTGGCATGGCTGAAATAAGAACGATAAGTCCAAAATGACATTATTTTGATCTAAATTTGAATTACAATATAAATATTATTCAAATTAATTTAAAAAAACAAGGCAAAACCGGCAAAACCAACAAGAGACCCTCCTAGCCCTCGTAGCCACCACCCTCGACTATCGCCAAAAGGGCTAACGATGGTGGGACGAGGTTGGCTGAGGTTGTTGACCCTCGCCAAAATTGGGCTGAGGGCCATCGCTGGCTTGGTCGTTGCCCCACCTTGCTCCACCCCTGCCAACGACTACCCTCAACTAGGTTTGGATGAGGGCCAACAACCCTTGCCCAATTTGGGGGAGGGTCGCGACCCTAGCCCAGATCTGGGTGAGGGCTTGGCCCTTGACTGCCATTTAGCTAAGATTGTCGGCCACTAGCTGAGGTCCAGTGACCCTTACCAACCCTCGCCTTGACATCGTCAACCCTTTCAGCAATAGGTTTAGAACTTTTTAGACAATATTCCCCTCATTTATTGTAATGCAAATAACACATATGCGACCCAACTCATAATCCTAAAAACTTTCATATTTAATACAATTTAACAAAACTCATATCTAAATTAAGGTGAGTGAATGCGAGATCGAGTGAGGCCAAGAGAGAACAAAGAGAAAGTCATTGAATTGGATTAAATCTACGTAAGTTGTAAACCCATTGATAACCTGTTTAATACTCAAATTATGATTAAATCAATTTATTAAATATGACTAAACCATATAATAACTCAAACCATCATGTATGAGTTTAAAATGGATTTATAATTGATTTTGACGTGTCTTAGCTACATGAGACTTCATGTGGCGTAGAATCTCTATCGGGGTGAATGTATGAGTCGTGTCTGGGTTTCCTTATCTCGCTGTAATGCAAAATCAGGGAAAAAACAGAAGATGGTCCATTGATGCTGCCGCATGGAGACATTAAGCACGAGTATCGAAAGTGTGGAAACATGTCTGATCATACAGTTGTCGAAAAATGACGCCAACACGATAACTTAAACGTGCCCAGTCGTGTCTATACGGATTCAAACAGTGAAATCTGTACAAGATCACAGATAACGGTGTTGAGAGACCAGCCCAAGCCCAGTTTTCTCATGCATGCATGAAGTTGGGACATCTTTAGGCCCGTAAAAGCAACTTCCCACAAAGCTCATTTTTTACCACATTTGGCATTCCTTTCAGTGATCACATCGCAGCCTTGAAATCATCAAGATCCTGCTCATGGCCTTACGCTATCGCTAAAGTGGGCAGACCCAACAGCACTCATTAAACAAAAAAGAGAAAGAAAGAAAAATCTGAACTTCTCATTTCGTTTAATCTTATGGGCGCAAAAGTTCGTCGTCGCGTAGGGGCCGTGGTCGATCATCACGTGCGCAAACAAGTTTATTTTCAGGAACCTCGAGAAATTCTCGTTTGGTCCCGAGCTATATAGATCTCACATGATCAATAACTATGACAGATCCAGTCCAACCCCCCCCAAAAAAAAAGGATTGCCCACTCACATCATGCTTCTCGATCAACACTCAGTACAAGGGGAGAATGTATCACCCATGATTTTGCAGAAAATGAATAATTTGAAAAAAAAATTAAAAAATAAATGAATTTCTCATCAGAATTTCCTCCGTCGCACTATATAAAAATTAATCATAATTGATTAAATTGGGTAAGTTTATTTTAATTAGCATTTTCTTGTCTATTTTCAGAGCACCTCATTACTACACGAAGCACAAAATCCCAATCATTTTACCGGCTCAAATGAGTGAGCACGTAGGACTTTCTTCATGATCGATACCTTGACTCGTTAGGTTAAGCGATTTAATCATCATCGAGGTAGGATTCACCGGCTCTTTCAATGAGTTTAGATGTTGGTCCCACCTTAACCAACTCTTATCTCCTTTGGGGCTTGCATAGTACCATTCTTATTCTTTAATTTTGTTCCTTAGAATAATAAAAAATGAGAAACATGTTTGGTAACGTAAATAATTCTAATTCTGAGACTATTCCCAAAATCAGTTTTAAAGAATCAGAATCAGTTTTAGAGCAAAATCCAAAACCATAAAAAAAAGTTGGTTCTAAAAAAAAATTTCTTTTGAGAATCACAAAACAGAATGAAATTTCATATCCCTCACTTTTCCCTTTCATCTTCCTCGTTACTTTTCCCTTAATCTAATAAAAATAAAAATAAGAAATTTAAAAAAAAATTGGAAAATTTTTAAAAATCACAAAAAATTAAAAATTTCCTAAAAATAGAAGAAGCTTATATTAGGCTAGTTTAATCTCATTTTCATAAATTGGGACTTAAATTTCCTAGATTTTCTAGTTTGACCTCGTTTAGTCTTATGGGCGCAAAAGTTCGTCGTTGTGTAGGGGCAATAGTCAGATCGTCACGTGCGCAAATACGTTCGTTTTCAGGAGCCTCGTGAAATTCTTGCATGGTCCCGAGCTATATAGATCTCGCGTGATCAATAACTATGGCAGATCCAGTCTAAGCCCAAAAAAAAGAAAGATTGCCCACTCACGGCATGCTTCTCCGTCGACACTCAGTACGAGGGGGAGAATTCCTAGAAATGGAAAATTTCCAGGATGTTTCCTAGAAGGCCGATCAGTCCTCTTCAGAGAAAAGGGTCGAACCCTCTGAAGAACCAGAGGACAGGTCGACCTTTCAAAAAGGTCACCTTCGTTTGCAAGTTGGAGACAGGCCGCCTTCTTTTGGAATCAATTCTATGTCATGCCTACGTGTCAAACACCTTGTAAATTTAAAGACTCCAGATTTTTTTTTAGAGTACAAGTTATTTAGGTATTACCCATGATTTTGTAGAAAATGAATAATTTGAAAAAAAAAATTCTTAAAAATAAATGAATTTCTCATTAGAGTTTCCTCCATCGCACTATATAGAAATTAATCATAATTGATTGGATCGGGTAAGTTTATTTTAATTAGCATTTTTTTTTTGTCTATTTTCAGAGCACCTCATTACTGCACGAAGCACAAAATCCCAACCGTTTTACCGGCTCGAATGAGTGAGCACATTGGAGCTCCCTTGTGATCGATACCTCAACTCCTTAGGTCAAGCGATTTAATCATCATCGACGTAGGATTCACCTACCCTTTCAATGAGTTTAGATGTTGGTCCCACTTGACCAACTCTCATCTCATTTAATATCCCATCTCAGTCATCCCCAGGACGAACATTCACATTCAACCAGAATCTGCACACATTATTATTTGACTCCTATTCTTTTTTTTTTTGGTCAAAATATTTGACTCCTATTCAATCTCGGGTTTTCTGGTCTTTTTAATGAAAGTTTGACATTTCAACGTACGCCGATCACGATGAACGTGTTGGTCAAGCAGATCTTCTGAGTCAGACATGCAACAGCTCGAGTTTTTGTGTTCTCTGTCGAAAATCTCACATGAAGCTCAACTAATTCGTACTATATTCTCGTATTCGAGGGGGGGGGGGGGTTTCGCTTACTTGTCATAGGGTACGTAGACTAAGAATTTTTTTTATTTATTAAATCTCCCGAGTGAAGATGTGTTGAAGCTTCGTGGTAACATCCGAACCGTCGCATTTGGTCAACTCTTCAGATGAGCTTTTGCAGCAACTTCACGAATTTTATGTCTTCATTTTTCAGGTTTGCCTTCGAGCATCTATTCTTGGACAGAAAGCCGTGTTCTTATTGGGGATTTGAAAACTAAAAGGAACCCATTAAAAGTAAACGTCACCATCGCCATTATTGAAGGAAGTTGGTAGATGGAAATCCGCAGTGGACCAGTACAAGGTGTATCTTCGCAGAAAAGAACCGAGTCCAAGGCTGGTGGTGGTAATAGAAAAGACCAGAGGAAAAGGAAGAGACCAACCGGCGTCACAGCTGAGATAAGATAGGAGTGAGGACTTTGAATTTCAAGGCAAGAGAGCCATGTGGCACATCGATTTAGGAGATGTTGTGCTCCAAAAAGAGCGCCTCTTTGCCTTGAACCTGCTTCTGGTTTTTCTTGGCTGCTTCCCATTTTCATACATTGGTCAGTTGAAGAGGCCTGTACTTTTCCATACGTTCCCATGAATTGATGGTGGAAATGATACGTCTGGATTTCTGAAATCTTAAGGTGGATTAACAACGCGTGGTTTAGAATAAAACAAGGGTCTCTAGGGGGGTTTTGTTATATATATATAACATATAGAGAGAGAGAGAGAGAGTTGACTCAATGAAACCATGGAAAGTACCAATTTAGTCAATTTTGATAGGTTCGAAAGTTTCACGGAGGTTTCATTGGCAACCCTAATGGACTTAATTACCTATTACAATTAACGAAAGACTGAGGACATAAGTGTTGGAGTGTGGTTTATACTCTTCATCGACAAGAAGACATGTGGTTTTCACTCTTTTTCGCTTGTAATTAAATTTGTAATTTAGTAGTTTGGGTTTATGCCCATAGATAACTATTGTTACATATACTCTTTTTCGTCAATAATTGAATAATGTAACGAGAGGAGTGAGGTATTAATTTAATTATAATGGAATCTTCTATCGGATGTAACTTTAATTTAAGGGTGAATCAGAATAAAAACCTTGCATCTTGATTTTTTTCTTTTTTGCTATAATTTATTTCATTGTGATTATGCGCCGAATCCTAACAACAAGCACATGGACTCGACAAAAGTAATTTTTCAAAGGGCGTGTTTTCTTCCAACGATGATTCTAATTAGTGGGTTGAAAGGACAAAAGATCACCGTATTTATATTTATTTAAGTCTGCATGTAAGTAATATCCATAACTTGTTTTCCAACTACGTTAAATTCACATCATATATATATATATATATAGATATATGATTGGAGGAAGTTTTCCCTAACTAGGAATAAGAGAAAATATGTCACTTTTTCCAATTATGTTAACTCACCGCTAAAAATGTTGTCAAATAAAAAGGAATTCAGGGCGATTAATTACGCGGCGACTCTTTAACGATGGGTGCATAACAAGGGGGATCCCGACATATTTAATACCATGTTTAATAGCAAATGATAATGTTAACTTGCTTTGTGAGGGATTTGTTGCATTTATTTAATAAGGGAACTTATTTGCATATGAACTATATTTAAAATGTTTCTTGGCTAGTTGTTCTTAAGGTTTCCGACATCAATTTGCAAATCTAAGAACGCGCATGACAACATTTCTATTTTTCTGTTTCTATTCCAAACCTATTCCAGAAATAGGTTTGAAACAGAAACTCGTTTGGCAATGCAAATCTATTTTTCTATTTCTGGAACAAAAATCTGTTCCATAAATAGATTTTGGCCCAAAATCAGAAAGAAATTTTTTTTGTTTCTAGCAGAAATAGAAAAATCTATTTTTGTTTCAGAAATTATTTCTAGAACAGAATAGTTGTCATGCGCACCCTAAGTTTCCAAAGAAATTCAAGAATATCAATACAAGGTCTTCGAATAATTAACATGGCACAAACAAAAGTATTTTATGCAACGATTATGTTATTAATTATGCTATTGAGGTGGAGAAGTGAGCCATTAAAAGAATAACATATGATCCTCCTCATCATGCATGATGGGATGTGGAGAAAAGATCATGCAAATTACGCTCCATCTGATAATCATTGCAACATTTCCATTGACTAGTGATGGCATTTCCCAACCGCGGAGAAGCCCTTAATTACTTCTTAATTACCTAACACAGTCCCTTTCCCTGCTACTCCACAACGTGTTTCCTGTTCCTTTTTAGATGTTGAAAACTAGATATTCATCACCTTAATCAATGTTAGGATATTCAAATACTATTCTAAGCTTTCGTGTAAGAACTTAAACTTTTAGAATGATTATTAGCTATTCCACGAATTTTCATAAAATATCGTAGCAAGAAGTCCTGAGTTAAAATATTAACCTCTTATTTGGGGGAGGATTATCAAAAAAAGTCATAAACCTATTGCTTTTTTTTTCTTTTTACTTGAGTCCACCTTTCGCAATTTTTACCAATTTAGTCTATCTGGCTAATTTTGCTAGAATTCGTTGATGTAGATAATTTTTTTATAATATTTTAATTTTTTTGAATTTTTTATTTTCTTTCTGCAATCGATTAGAGGAAGAAGGAAAGGAAGGGAGAAAAAAAAAAGAAAGAAAAGGCAAAAAAAATAAATAGTTGAAAAAATATTAACATATTATTTAAAATTGTTGATGGTAGCGTTGGCTGTACCAAGTCAGCGATTTTCGATCAGATAGAGTAAATAGGCATAAATGCAAAAGGTTTAGGACTCAATTGACAAATTTTTTTTTTACTAAATTGGTACAATTGCAATAGATTTAAAACTTTTTTATGCTAAGTTTCCCTCTTATTTGCCTCTATATGTGCACACATACGTGTATGTATATCAACTCGTTAATGTTGGGCATCACGGGGAATATTAGTACATTTATAAAATTAAAAACAAAGTTTATATCTAAAAACTTAAATTTTTAGGACAGTTGATAGCAATTTTCCACTCTTTTTTTTAAAATTAGAAACCAATACACAATGCCGTCGATCTCATGTGTTGTTGTTATCAATTATCATTATGATGTATTTCTTTAACTCGAGTGTTAGGTTGTGTGTGTGCCGTTTAGATCTATTGGGTTGCTAACATCCGACTACAAAAAACGAGGAGATATATATATATTCATACCGGTGAAAGAGGCAAGACTGAAGTTCATGCAAAACACGTACCAATGTCGAATCAGGGCTCCCGTTGGCTAACATGTCAATTCCCCCTAAAAGGGCCCAAGGAGATATGACCACTCGAGTGTTGACCATGTGCCATGAGAATCCAATTTCTAGTTAACTAGCTTCAATATTTTATGCCACTATAATTTAAACATTAGATTAACCTTAAATTAGTAACCCTAATTAGGGTAAAATCAGTCAGTTTGCAGTATAAAATTACGACAATGAAGCGGATGGCCCGGGGGGATTTTCCCAAGTTGATGCCCAGCACAAAGTTAGGTAATAACCTGTTCTCTCCATCCGGCGATTGCGTTTGCTAGAGTCAATTTGTTATTGCTTTCTCGGACTTGTTTTTCCCCCATTTAGCTCATTTACTGGTCACAACAAACAGTATTGCGATACGTGTTCCAATAGAACAGCTCGAGTGTTTACAGCGTAGGAATGTCAGCATTTAAAGTCATCTGGAATCGTGACAAAATTCTTCATAATCTGCTTATGGACGGGTAATAGCAATAAAGAAACTGAGACGAGTCAAACGAAATACGCTTTATAGAACCAATCTAATTTTGTAAAATCCATTCCTAGTGGAGGAACCTATTAAGAAAGATACTCATGTGCATTAGGTATACATATACATTAGTTATCCAACTGCAAGAATTTTTCCTGTGTCCATACTAAGCTAATTCGTTCCACCAATCACGGAGAGAGAGAGAGTCCCTACTAACAAAATGATAGGACTTCCCCATGAATTATTTTATTTCAAGTCGCCACAACAACAAGATAAGACTCATATAAGAATCTTCCTTGCATGGTACATGCAAAATACGTAAATTGTGTATGCCACATTATACAGCACCCTCCATATATATATATATATATATATAATTGAATCTCGACTTTAATTGCGTTGCTCAAGGGGTAGAATTGAATTTTTAGTACGATTTTTAGGGTAAAATAGACACATGAATAATTTTCATTAATTGAGGCATTCAATATTTCGAAGATGTTGAAAGCTCTATGTTGGTCAAGATTTCCACCCCCAAAATCCATTTGGAATGATTTCTAAACATCCCAAATTTCCTCTTAGGGCCTTTTAAAATGCTGAACCAAATGCATCCGATACCTTCCATTTTTATAATCGAATATCGCAGGAGAACCAGTCAATCGGTTCACTGCTGCTTCAAAATTGCTTGTAAAGCAAGACGGTGATTCAATTACAATGCAACTTCCTCTTCAAGCTCCTCCAGCCGAGGAAGGAAAAAAAGCCAAAAGGAACAGAGAAAATTCAATCACGACGAACGAAACTTCCCCATCAAGACGGAATAACTTCGCATACACTCACTAAAGAAAAAACACCACCCCCCCCCCCTTCCTCCTCCTCTCTCTTTTCCCGGGAAATTCTTTTTCTAATTTCTATTGTCGGTCAACACATCCTTTCTTTTATTCTAAGGATACGTACTCAACCCTTCACGAACATGGATCTCTCTCTCTCTCTCTCTCTCTCTCTCTCTCTCTCTAAAAGTCCATTTCACATGCATTTCTTTTGCACCACCCTCACGCAAAAACCCTATAAATACCACCGTTGTCTCTTCATCTTTGCACACAAATTGAGCAGCCACACAAGAAAACCATCGTTCCATTGTTCTTTCCCATTCCATTCGTGGAAAACCCTAATCTTAACCAAATTTCGAGCTACCCCATTATGGCTAGTGATGAGAGAAACGTCCAAATCTCAAAAGTTGGCATAATTGGGGCCGGTGTGAGCGGTTTAGCTGCCGCAAAACAACTGGCCCGTCATGAGCCGATCGTTTTCGAGGCCACGGACTCGATCGGAGGCGTTTGGAAACATTGCTCTTATAGTTCGACCAAACTTCAATCGCTTCGTTGCGATTATGAGTTCTCTGACTTCCCATGGCCCGATAGAAATAATTCAAGCTTCCCTTCTCATGCCGAGATCGTGGACTACTTGGAAGCTTATGCTAAACACTTTGATGTGTTGAGGTGTGTGAGGTTTAACTCCAAGGTAGTCGAAATTCGCTTCATCGGTGACCGGAAGATCACCGATAATGGTGGCGCATATGGGAGTTTGTTGCCAGGTCAATCGGTTTGGGAGGTTGCTGTGCAAACCGGTTCAGACATTATTCAGGTATACCAACCTCATATACAATATACGAGACCTAGTTCTCTTTATCTCCTTCTAAGGCTTCAAGAAAATAAAAATAAACACCAAACATGTCAATTGAGTTTGTCTTGCATGATGTTGTGTATTTATAAACGGTCGAAAAATGCACTTTTGTTGTTTCAGACACTAATTATAAACTAGCCTCTACCATCCCCTTTCATCCACAACTTAGGTGTTTGGTTTATTCTTCCAAGTACTTTCATGAATCTAGAAATTCTTCAACCATTTCAGCGGGGATTCTAGGAAAAATCCCTAGAGATAGTCAACCCAAGAAACTTCCTACTTTTATCAAGGATTGCGCGCAGCGAATTTGCTTAAGAAGGTTCAAACTCCAGGGAAACCGGTTGCTCGACGATCTAAATTCCCACAAAATAAAAATAAAAATAAAACAAGGGCTACGTATAATTTTCTTTGACATTATCTAGCAAAGGTTTTATTTATCGATCGACTCATCATGAAGGTTTATGATAAGACAATCTGTCTAATAATTCGAAATTGCTGATGCAGTGGCATGCTTTCGAGTTTCTGGTGATGTGCATCGGGAAATATGGGGACATACCCAAGATGCCAGTCTTCCCGAAAGGCAAAGGGCCAGATGTTTTCCAAGGCAAAGTCATGCACTCCATGGATTACTCGAAGCTGGACCAGGAAGCTGCCACTCAACTTCTCCGAGGAAAGAAGGTCGTGGTCGTTGGCTACAAAAAGTCTGCCATCGATTTGGCCATGGAGTGTGCCGAGGCCAACCAAGGTATATACACGGGCACGAACACATCCATATACCCATCCATCGATGTTTTAACATCATCATATTTTTGTTTTCTTCTTTGGAGTATCGCACTTGAAAAATAAATAGAAACCGATGGGCGAAATTCTTGAGGAAATTCAAGAAAAGACGTCTCGGGATCGGACCGAAGTTACCTTGAAGCATTCTATTATCTCCACATTTTCGACACTAGGTTATGTGGCGATTCGGAATTGAAACCGCAGTATAAAGCCTTCTTCTCTAAAAAGTGCAAAAGTATAATAAACATAAACCATCCGAAAAAGAATGTTCCCGCAGCCAGCACCTGATTTTTTTTTTCCGTTTTCGTCATTACATTTAGGCTTCCTTTGTTTTTCTTCTTCTTCTTTTTTCTTTTTTTGAAAAGAGCGGGCATGACAAGATGGAAAATGCATGGAATGGACGTTTCAACATGCTCACGTATATCATATCACCAAAAGAAAGTCAAACGCGGGTCGTTGGTCCCGAATCGGGTCAAACGGAACCGCATGAACTAACCATGAATTGTCCTCTACTTGTTCATGTTGAGTGCAAAAGACGACAAATTTTAGTTTTCTTTCTCGACCACACGAGTGAAGACCGGTCAAGCCAGCCTCGACCTTTCACTTTTAGAAGGCGGCAGAAGACAAGGACTCGTGGTTCCAACTAAACAGCGAAAAATCACACGCTCCTCTGCTGCTCTTTTGACCTTTTCCTCCTGTTCCTTTCGATTTGCCCAACCATGTCCGGTCTTTTGCACGTTGCTGTTGGGACTGGCAAGTTTTTCATTTGCACGTCCGAATGGTCTCCTAGGGTCTGTCGGGGCGACCGGTGAGCAACTGGCCCAACCCGACTATGATCACAGGACTCGTTGATTCGGTTCCGAAGAGTTTCGAAAGCTCCAAAGCTTTTAAGAGATTTTCGATCTGTTTCTGATTCTCTGAGAATGTTTTCTTCTTATTGAACTCTGGAGATTGCGGTTTCTCTGCTCGAATCAGATCCGACCGAGTTCGGAAGGACGAGCCCGTCTATATAAGCCAATTATCTTGTCATTGGCTTCTGCATGATCTATTTTTGGACGTGTGAATGTTGACTTTTCTCGGGTTCCTGTTTGGATTGGAAAAAGGACCGGAAGGACAACCGTGCACGATGATCGTGAGGACACCGCATTGGATAGTGCCGCATTACTGGGTGTGGGGTTTGCCGTTCTTCCTGTTCTACTCCACGAGATTCGCTCAGTTCCTCCATGAGAGGCCCAACCAATCTCTCCTCAAGACCCTCCTTTGCCTCCTCTTTACCCCTTTGGTGAGTTCAAAGTCCCTTTCTTTTCCTAGCTTAGTTCCTGCTGAAGTTCAATCCTCGCTCAACATTTCGATATCGATGCATATATAGGCTGACCGTTATTGACAATCCGTGTGGCTTTTCGCGATGTGTAATAGAGGCGTGGAGTGTCGAAGTTCATCGAGTCCTATCTGCTGTGGAAAATGCCTTTGGAGAAGCACGGCCTGAAGCCAGAGCACCCGTTTGAGGAAGACTACGCCTCCTGCCAAATGGCGATCGTGCCCGAGAATTTCTTCGGCGAAGCAGAGAAGGGCAAGATCGTGTTCAAGAGGCCATCCAAGTGGTGGTTCTGGGAAGGAGGGATCGAGTTCGATGACAAGACCCGGGTCGAGGCTGACGTGGTAGCGCTGGCCACCGGATTCGAGAGCAAGCAGAAGATCAAGTCCATCCTGCCCGAGCCCTTCCGCAGCGTGGTCGAGTTCCCTTCTGGCATCATGCCCTTGTACAGGTATAATTCAGGCGTCGTCCCCTCTCAAAGAGAGTGCTAGCTTTGTCGACACGCACGGAACTCATTAACCAATTCTGTCGCCGCCTTTTTCTGTCACGCGCAGGGGGATCATCCATCCGCTGATCCCGAACATGGCGTTCGTGGGGTACCTGGAGAGCGTGTCGAACCTGCACTCGGCGGAGCTGGGGTGCAAGTGGCTGAGCCGCCTGGCGGAGGGGGAGTTCAAGCTGCCAACCATGGAGGGGATGCTGGAGAAGACGGGGAGGGAGTTGGAGGTGAGCAAGAGGACCACCAGGTTCTACCGGAGGCACTGCATCTCCACCTACAGCATCAACCATGACGACGAGATCTGCGAGGAGATGAGATGGACGGCTTGGAGGAAGAAGAACTGGTTCTTCGAGGCGTTCAGCCCCTACACCAGCCAGGACTACGAAAAGGAGAAATAGAAACAACAAATACACAACAATACTAATTGGCCTTGGTGTGGATATATAGCAAAGTTGAATTCGTAGAAAGTAGACGAGAAAATAAATTATGTTGGAAAGCTTTGCTTCTCCAACTTTACCAGAAAATTCAGTTCTTGTACCAAAATGTTTTCTAATTTCAATTACATTATTCTCAAATTCTCTCTAAGTACAAAAAAAGAAAAAAAAAATTGGAGATGCGGGGTATCGAACCCCGTACCTCTCGCATGCAAAGCGAGCGCTCTACCGTTTGAGCTACATCCCCATCAATGGCACTTCATCACGAAGAATTCAAAATAAAGCCTTGTTGTCCTCACCTCCAGCACCCCCATTTTTGTGGCAAAGGCTACTAAAGTGATCGACTCATTTAAACAAATCTTATTTAACCGACCGGTGCGGAAAAAGGTTGATTTTGTCGGGACCTTTTGCCTTTATTTATTTATTTAATCCACATGAATGACCATTTAATTTGGAAAATAACATGCCAAAAGGTTACGAAGAGCCGTATGAGGTAGGTAACTCTCGAATACAGTTCTAAGGAAAAGAATTGGCCATTTAATATGAAAAATAACATGCCAAAGGTTGCGCTTGCACGCATAATTAGTCTTTATTCCCTAGTGGGCACCAAGGGATAGTTGCTTAGTCTTGTTATTTTAATGTGCACAGCCAGCCTTTTACCTATCAATCAACACTTTCTTCTTATTCTTCTCCTGCCTCCTCCTCCTCCTCACGCATCATTAGTCTTTATTCTCGAGTGGGCACTAAGGGATAGTTGCTTAGTCTTGTTATTTTAATGTGCACAGCCAGCCTTTTACCTATCAATCAACACTTTCTTCTTATTCTTCTCCTGCCTCCTCCTCCTCCTCACGCATCATTAGTCTTTATTCTCTAGTGGGCACCAAGGGGTAGTTGCTTAGTCTTGTTATTTTAATGTGCACAGCCAGCCTTTTACCTATCAATCAACACCTCCTCCTCCTCCTCCTTAGGACCATGGTAACGTGTAAGGCTCGAGCAACCTGGTACTTTAAGGTACCGCAAAAAGGTTATGAAATTCTGACTCCAAGCACGCCTGAACTTTACAGTGAGCAATCCGTCGAGGTCGCTCCTCAAAGTTTTGTCCCGCATAAAGCGTGCCCATGCTTAAGTCGACCATTTCATGACTCCAGATTTTTGCCGGTCAATCATTTCTACATGACTAGAAGGAATTGTCTAAAAAGTTATAAACCTATAACACTTTTGTTAATTCAGTCATAAATTTTTGTATTTTGTCAGTTGAGTAGATTTTCATGCCTACCAATTGAGTTCATCCAATCAATTTTGATCGAAATTCGCTGACGTGGACACCGAGCCTCACTTGTTGCGGAGGAGGATGACCCTTGCCCAAGCAAGGCCATCTCACCTAACCATGGCCAGTAGCCGCCCATTGCCTATTGCTAGTGGCCGCCAGCAGCAAAAGAAAGAAGAAATGGACAAAAAAAGGAAAGAAAAAATTAGAAAAAAATAATACAAAAATTGAAAAAAAGTTAAAATATTATTAAAAATTATCTATATCAACACCTGTTGTACCATGCAAGATGATTGGCGTCCACTTCATCAATTTAGAAAGAAAATTGACCAGATAAAGTTAATTGATAAAGTGTGAAAAAGTTTATGATTCAGTTGATAAAATTGAAGGTTTAAAACTAAATTGGTAAAAATACAATAGATTTATGATTGGGACAATCCTCCTCCTCCTCCTCCTCCTCCTCCTCCTCTTGCTGCTGCCGCGCCACCTAATTCACCACTGACTACGTATATAATCGCACAAAATGTCGTTATTTAGGAATTTTCTTTTTTGATACCGATATAGGCACTTCATGACATTTTTTAAAACAATAGTTATTTCATGCCCTTACTTGAAATAATATTTTGAGCAAGGGTTGTAATGGTAATTGTTTCAAATAAAAGTATAAAGTGGCCATATCAATATCTAAAAAGGGCCTGAGTCTTTGGTTGGTTAGGGGCATTTTCATTATTTTATTTTTTTCTTGTTTATAAAAAAAAAACATGCGCGCACACACACATAAGGAGGGCAGCCCTCTTGCCTATGGCCACCGCCCCATTGTCCTATCACTTGTTTTTTTTAATTTTAATTTTTACTTTTTGATTTAATTTACCTAAAGGTTAGGTTAAATTTCTATTTTGAAAAAAATTTCCTTAATCGGATGGAAATATTTAGCCGACCGGTTGGTCAATCAGGTCGATCCCTTGTTTGAAATAACCACGGCCTATTCAAGTCCTTATTTAAAATTGTCACGTCACTTCATATTTTTATTTGAAACAATCCATATTTTTATTTTACAAAACGAGGGCATTTCGAGATTATATTCGAAATTTTTTTCATATTCTAATGTGTGTTCAACATTAATCAAAATAAAACTGGCCCTAGCCACAAAACGTAAAGTGGCCCATTGGGCGGTATCAATGAACATCGTACAAAAAGATCAAAGGAATCAGGAAAAGCTGGACGCCGTTCTCACCGTCATCACGTGACACCAGAACCCAACTGGGTGCTCATCCAACGGTTCAGAATAGACATTACATCCAACGTCATCGTTTGCATCGCTTTTTCATTGTACATAAAAAATGTTAGGCATAAGACATTATCTATCAATAATAATATTTTTAGCTAGCTGATTATTCTAAACAATACATCCAATTGCTTTTGGGATCGAATTTTCGAAATTATTCATTTTTTTCAAAAGAAACGGAGCCCTAATTATTAAAAAAAAATCAATTAGGCGTGCCATCACTCTAGAAACACAAGAACAATATGGATAATCTCTGATAACAGTACTCTTAGTCTCGTCGAATGTCTAACATAACCTACTTAACCCTCGTTAGACATACATCATCAGATGATGAGACGATGCGATTCAAGAAACGTGAGATCTCGAGCCTAGTCCTTGCTCAATCCAATGACTTTCGACTTGATCATGAGGAAGCCATTCCTTTCGGAAAACACCCCCCCCCAAAAAAAACCTTCTCACACTAGCTTGTATGGTATGCATATAAATCGAATCATGAATGCAAGTTCGATCCGATGTGTCGGAGTCGACGAGACATGGATTTCTACATAGGACAATAACGGGGCTCATCCTCGCTCCTTGCACAAACGCTAGTGAGATCGAGAGATACATCGATTTCCTCGTCAAATAACCACATGTTGCAATAGACATCGACCTTTCAAAGCATCGAAATCATTTGCGTCACCAAACAGGTTCGTCGCTTTTTCTGTTTCGGGAAATACTGTCGGAGAATCAAAATCGCTACCAAACATGTTCTAAATCGCGTCTTACGAAAAAAAAAATATTCATTTGTCCACTTAGTGTCTGTCCCATTTCCTAATCCGACATCTTCGTGGGGGAGATTACGGTACAATGTATGTAGACGGAATTACCCCGTTAATCAAATCTTACGATAATTAAATGGATTTATTTCCTTAACTATGAAATCCTCGTCTCCCTCGCCCCCAAAACCAAATTGAAAGCCGTTGCCTTCTTTGGCGCACGAGAACAGAAAAAACCAACGAATTACAAAAAGGACAGAGAGACACAACTCTCTCCCTCTCTCTGCGCAGAAATCTCTGCGACTCCCAATCCACCGTATAAATTCGGTAGCCCGACATTCCTTCGCCAATTTCGCTTCGGGATTTGATCCGCAATCAATCCGTTCTCCGCGTGTGTGTGTCTCTCTCTCTCTCTGTTCGTCTGCGTTCTCTTTTCGTTCTTTGGGGGGTGGGAGAGCTCGCTTCTGGTGAAGAAGATCCAGCTCCCGAGGCTCCGATATGGCGTTCCAGCTTCTCCGCTCATGATCCCTCTTCGTCCTCCTATCCAGGTACTTCGATTACGCGCGTTTTGGGCCCCTTTTCTTTGATTCGGTTCGGGGGAGGGAGTTGATGCGATTGCTTCTCCTCAGCGCAATCGGGTGTCTTTGCTTCGTGCTAATGCGTGCTCGAGACTTTCGATCGGTCCCGTTTGTCTGTTTTTCGCGACTTATTCTCCGGTTTGGTTCCTCGATTTATGCCTGCGTTCGTGAAACGAAGGAATGTCGCGTTGATTTCTGGACGCGGATCTCTCGCTTGCGAAAGAATCTTGTTGGTTTGTGGCGTATGTGTTGAAAGGTGGATTCGCAGTTTAAATTGATGTGTTCGGACGGTTAAAGCTGGCATTTTGAACAATTCGATGGATGGGGAAGGGAATTCGCGTTTTCTTCAATGTAATGCCGTTCTTTTCGGTGTTTAGCTCAAGCGATTGTCTTGCAAGTATGACGATTTGGTCATAGCGTGTTTGATCAATAGCCTAGATGAAGAATTAGATCTGAAAGTGGAGGTTCATGTGGAGCGGAGAAACAACTTGTTTCAAATTCATTGGTTTTTTTTTTTTGGGGGGGGGGGGGGGGTTCTCTTTTTCCTTTCTGTTTTCTGAATGTTGAGATCTTGACATTGGTAGATCTGGTTTCATTAAAATCCATCCTCGATGTGAGTTTTGCCGGCCACATGATCCATTCTACTTGACTACATTCTCAAGCCTTGGTGAAACTGGGGTCAATTTAATGGAATCAATCATGAGAAAAGGAGAGACGGATTGCTGCTTATTAGATGAGAGGGTTTCTATGGTAAGATGAGGAAGGAAATAGAAGACTAGCCTGGACCTCAAACTTTCTCTAACAACATATAGACACGTGATTTATAGATTGCTCGGAAGGTGATTCTCCAATAGTTTAGGCCTGGTGCGTTGGTTCTTAGGACTGTCTTCAGATATATTGTTGGTAGACATTTCCACTGTAGGGCGACCGGGAAAAATGGAACACTTTTGAGGAAAATAAATCAAAATCCTTATCTAGTAGGTATTTTATTCGGTTGTTGTTGTGTGCTCATTTGTTGTGCCTAATTGTTGTATCTAATTCCAGAGAACAATTGAAAATCTTATTTTACTTTTGCCAGACGATATGGACAACAATTTTGGGTTTGTTGTGGAGGATTATGAATCATTTTCTTTCAGAAAATTCATTTTCACTTATCTCAAATAATCGTGCAGTGGGAGAAGATGCTTTGAGATTACTCATCTGAAGGTGCACACTGTGAATTCATTCCGATATTTTCTTTTGGTGTTGCTTCAGAGTTTCTATGATGGATGATAACGGTGGTGGCAAGCTGACTGGAATCAGGCAGATTGTCAGACTTAAGGAACTCCTCCACAAGTGGCAGTCTGTCACGCTAAGCTCAAAGGCAGACAACCCTGATCCTGAAGAAGGCCAAGGGAACATTTCACCTTTGATTAATAAGAGGATTGCCAATTTGCAGTGTTGTGACTCGGATGAAGACAGCTGCCCTAGCCCTGAACCACCAGCAGATGTTCCAAAAGGGTATTTGGCAGTTTACGTTGGACAGGAGCTTCGAAGGTTCATCATTCCTACTAGCTATCTTAGTCATCCGCTTTTCAAGGTGTTGCTGGAAAAGGTCGAGGAGGAATTCGGGTTTGATCACAGTGGCGGGCTCACAATCCCATGCGAAATTGAGACCTTCAAGTTTCTACTGAAATACCTGGAGAATCATCAAACTGCAGAACCAGACCCTGATGAAAGCTCCGGTAATTTTCTTGCTGCAATTTCACTAGCTGAACTCACTTTCCTGTGATTCGACCAAAAAAGAAAAAGAGAACTCACTTTCCTGTGTTTGAGAGTAATGTACAATCTTTGAATAATCCTGATGACATGTAACAATAGATCGACAATGAGCAAGCCACAAAGCATGCTGAACGTTTTAATTTAAAAGTGGCTATCCAAGAGTTTGGTTTGCCCAATAAAGGTAGCTTTAGAGCAAGATGGACTAAATGCCTTTTGCACCTATTCCTCATGCACATAACGATAAGACTCACAATCATCCTTTTTCTGCTGCACTTCCTTATGTTTTCTCGACATTGTGCTGCTCTGTCAGTCTCTGCATCTTTACAAATGGATTTACTGAACTTGAGGTTCCTTATTGGTTTTGCAGCTGAAAATTCAGAAACTGCTGAAGAGTGACAACAGCACTGTCGGTAGATTGCTCAGATCTTAGGACAGACTGTGGTGCCGAGCAAGGTCTCTCATAACGCAGACATCTTGTTTTTCCATTTTAACAAATTTCTCTTCTGGAAAGTATGAGGAACCGTAGGAACTCTTTAGTTTAGCTTTTTTAAAGTGTGTTGGCGGAGTTCAATGGCAGAGTTCATAACAGATCTTTTGCATCTGTATGTTCTCTCTGGTACTTGCATGAGACCTCTTTTCTAATGTCAAATTGACCACAATCACAAAGAAAGATGAAATCAACTGACACCTTGTATATGAGATTGAAGCTTCTCGCTCACACTTCTTTCGAGTTACACCTTCACAATCTATAGTGCTAGGCATGTCATTTTCTGTCATGTACCATGTTTCTACTGCTTTGAGATCTCTCTGCTAAATCGGTCTTGGCACGAAAGGTAGCCAAGCGGTTTTCCATGTGCTTTTCTGAGAAATGATCCCTGTACGCAGAATGGTTGATCATCCAGCACCGTCTGACAGATAGACAAACTATATTTTAAGCAGACAGTTTCCATGTTTTCAAATGGAAGTAGTTGAGATTCCTGAACACGGCAGGCTTCATGTGCGTCGTGATAGTTACTTGGGATCACATCCCAGGAATGTTCATTTTTTTACGTTTCGTTGGTCGGTCATGTCTCCTTTAAGTATTAAAAACAACTACCTCTCCACTCCTTTTCTTTTCATTTTCATTTTCATTTTCATTTTCATTTGATTTTCCTTGCTCATTCTTACTATTTGCTTGCTTTCTTTCTTTCTTTCTTTCTTTCTTTTTTTATCCTTTTTCAAATTCGTGCTATTTGTCCAAGTTGTCAAATATGTTCATGACAATAAGCTCAAATAAATTTATAATACGATAAAAAAAAAGGTTTGGATGCATAGTTAAGATCGTTGAGACATACGCTCGAGAAACTCAAAAAAAGAATATGATTATGGACTTAATATCAGTTGTATTCTGAAAAAAAAAATGCATAATATAAGCTAAAATAAAGGTCCAAATTTGAAAGTGAAACAGTCTAGTCCATACGTTTCTTTTTAATCTTTGTGTACAGGGAGAAGCTCCAATTGATAAAAATTGACTTGGGGGACAAGCGTTGCTCTTTAGAAGCGCCACGTGTCAACTTTTGCTGAACTCCGTTTATAGCACCACTTCACTTTTATATGTTTACGCTTCTGGTGATTTTCTCTTTCTGGCTTTCAGTTTGATTTCACTCACATTCACAGTCACATTCTCTCTCTTTTCAATCTTGTGCATATTGTAGAGATTAATCCATTTCGCACTATCTCGTCCCAAAAATTCAACATAGAAAATCAACCCTCCTACAGTAATTACACCCGATATGAATAAGTATGTAGTAAAAATGAATGTCAATAGCCACCAATCTAAATTAAACATCTTTCTCAATTTACTCAGAGGAGAAAAAGAAAACAAAGGGAAAAGATAAAGGAAAAATAGAATTCCAACTAAAATTCAAATAAGTTAGGTGGAATATGACCGAATCAATCAGCCTAAGCTAAGACCCTCATTTCTCATCCGGCAAGCTTCCTCAACGATTAAAAAACACAAATTCTTCTATTTTTTTTGTATCGAAATTATGAAATGAATAGAGAAATATATCAATTGGGTGAAGCGGGGGACTCGCGTATTTGAGGCGCTTGGAGCTTCTCTTCACCGTGAGAGGTATGACATTGAAGCCTGTCGCTGGCTTGAGAGAGTTGATGGAGAAGACGCCACAGGAGTGCTAACATGTTCCAAACATTGAGCGCAAGTTCAAGAAAGGTGAAGTTACGCCATGAAACTCTTCACCTAAGCTTGGACTGCAATTAGAGAGAGAGAGAGAGAGAGAGAGAGAGAGAGAGAGATGGGACTCCATATCGTCTTCACAAATAAAATATCAGATTCTAAACATAGGAAGATCATTTTGCAATAGATCGATTTAGATTAGATTTCGTCCAGAGTTTGGACTTGAAGCGAATGAGATTAGATTAGTTTCCCAACAATAATGCTCCTCTTTGTTTACAAAAAGCTTTCAGATCGTGCCCTTTTAAGTTTTTTTTTTTACTTTCTCTACGCACTTCAGACATCTCCATTAAAAAGTTCGTGGTTAATTTCAGTGTCAAGTAAGCACGGCATCAAGGACGTCAACCACATGTCGTGATTCACTAAACTTCCACGCAAATTTCTAGGGAATTTATTTAAAAAGTCCTAGATCTATTGTGTTCTTGCCAATTTAGTCCTAAACATTTTAACTTTGCGAATTGAATACTAAACATTCTCACTTTTTTTTTCACAATTGCGTTCTATTGGCCGGAATTCGCTAATACGGACGTTGGCCGTCGGGATTATGACTTTATGGTATAATTTTTCCCATATTTCTCGATGTTTTCAATAATTCGTCTGCCAAGTATTCAAATTCCACAAAAGTCCTTGACACTTCCAAGCCAAATTAGGTAGTTTAATTGGCCATCGACCAATGCCTCAATCACTTATTGTGACCATTGACCTTCCGGCAACCACAAATTTGCAAGAAATTGCACGTGGCCACAAAGCGGAAATTCTTTGTAGCCTTGTTAACAACCATCGCATGATTGATCAATCTTAAATTTTCAGGAACATGCATGGAGGGATCCCCTGAGGGGACAAAGTGCGGGACACTGTTCTTCCACGAGGGGGCATGTCAAATTTATTGCAAGAAAAATCCAAATTTGGATTTGCGCAAAGCCACTAATTTCCTCGTGGTAACATGGGCCTAGCCGAAAACCCGGGCCCACCGGGATCAGAAAAAGGATCCGATCTCGTGATCCGGTGCCACGTGGCAGATGATTAGCGGCTGGCGGTTCTTAAATGAGGAGCGCCGCGAAAAGAGGGTGTCCTCTTGTCCTTGCTCGCGTCGTTTTCGCCGACGGCCAAGGATTTGAGCAGATCTTGCTTCTTCGCACGTGGTTAGGCTTGGTTGCAGGATTGAAATTTTGGATGGGTGTCACTTAATGAAGTAATGGGACGAACGAAATGAATCCCGGGTCAGCAAAATCCGTGGGAATCTCAACTTCGATCCGGCGTCGATTTTTTCCTCAGATTCTTGAAATGTATGATGAATTTCATCTTATGAAAAATCTTTGTTTGATCCGCACCATGTCTCCCATTTCCATTCACATGTGCCATGGATAAGTCGATCGATGGAACAATGGTGCTGATCAGTTTTACGGTAAGGGTGTACAACCGAATCGGATTTACCTAGAACCGGATCGGACCACCCAAAAAATAGAGTTAGAAATCGATTCATGTTCAAACTAATCTAGCAATCGGTTCTAATTTTTAAAAACCAGTTGAAACCAATCCGGTTCCCAATTCTAGGTTAAGACCCACCTGCACCGGTTTTTAGTTATTGTTTAAAAAAAGAAACCCTAAGTCTTGCTTGCCTGCTTTACCTCACCTCCTCCGTTTCATGTTTCCCATCTCATCACTCTCTCTCTCTCTCTCCCCAATAGGCTCACCTCTCGTTGTCGCCATCATAATTAGTTTTATTATTCATCTTTTATTTTGAATCATTTCATCGGTACTCATAATCTTTTGATGGAAAAATAAAATAAAAAGAAAAATAGGTTCTCGGGTAGACTCTAGAATCAGATCGAAAAATAGAATAAGTTTCAAAATAGGTTCCAAAAAAAAAAAGAATAGGTTTTCGATTTCAAAAACTGAGAATCGATTATAATATGATGGGTTTCAGGTTCTAGATTTGGACCCTACCCACCACCCAGCTATGCTCACCCATATTCTACGGTATGAATTCAATCTCCCCCGTCATCGCATGCAAACAAGATCGTGGATGGGTCCCTCCGATGTCGACCCGCGTTTTTATCTTAGCTGGTACACATTGGTCAGGTGCTCAACTGAATTATTGTCTACCAAACTTGTTGCGTAAAGCGTGGCTTCATGAAATAACCTCCTAACCTTGTGGACCAAATAAGAGATAGCATCAGTGGAATTTGGTCAAGCTGAAACTCAAGCATCGTGTCAATGTCTGGGGACCCTGTTTTGATCTGCCATTTCGCAAACGGTTCTTATTCTACATCGCCTGAGCGGTCTTGCCTTGCACCCCGAAAGGAAAGCTAAAACTCCAGCATCGTGTCAATTTCTTGAGACCCCGTTTCGATCTACCATTCCCCAAACGGTTCTTATTCTACGTAGCCTGAGTGGTCTTGTCTTGCGCGCCGGAAAGAAGGCTGATTAAGCACTGTAATACTTTTGACGAACGCCTGCTGCATACTTGCTGCATCACATAACAGCTCAGTTTCTTTAAAAAAAATCGATTATCTTCTCTTCATACGTAACCCATCTGAGACCACGCACGCCCGTAATGTGTTCCTCGACACTAGTATATATACGTAAGAAGAAGAAAAGGACGGCATTGATTGAAGCGATTTCAATTAACAAAATATGAGATAGAAAGAAGGAAACCCACATAAAATGTCATTGAAAATCCATATTTGAACATGACTGTAGCAACGTCCGCCCCGTGAGGCATCTCTCTCCTCTATGTTTAACATTTTAGAAAAGAATAAACAAAGTAATTACAACTTATAAATGACCTCCACTCTCTTGACCATAGCGGATATTATCCCTTTTGACATCGCCGCGCATGTTCGTGTCCCTCAGTAAGCATAGAACTCGACCAAGTCATCCAGCGGCTCGGGCCGCGACTCCGCGTTCTCGAGCATCCACAGCAAGTGCTCAAACAAGACCACCTCGCACGCGATGCTGAGCGACGAGTCTCCGCCGGGGGAGAAGGAGGAGGAGTCATCGTCGGTGGTGGACGAGGGCACGCCGTTGCCAGAACGCGCGGCAAGCTCGCGGAACAGAGGGTGGTGGGCGACGGTGGAGCCCACGAGGTAGCGCCGCCTCGACTGGCCGACGTAGACGGGGCGGAGGTCTGTGGAGGTGGAGGACGACGACGACGAAGAGTCGCCGTTGTCCGATGAAGCGAATGAGGGCTTTGAGTTAATGGGGTGGCGTCTGTTTTGGTGGCCAAAGGAATTGAGCTTCTTGAGGACCGACTTAAGTTTGGCAAGCTTGTCGCCACCTCTTCCCATGGCTGGTTTAGAGAGAGAGAGAGAGAGAGATTGGGGGCTGAGAAAATGGAAGGAAGGTTCCTCTTTTATAGGAGGAAGTTGATGATGACGATGATGATTTATGGAGGTTACACAATTTAGTGGGTGAGGTGGTGGCGCCACAATTTGGAAAATTAAGAAAGAAGAAAGCCTTTAAAATTATTGTGATATTGCCAATTTAGTTTTAATTTTTTTCGTCAATTTAATCCAAAATCTTTTGTGATTGTACCAATTCAGTCCACTACGAAATTTGACCAATCGACGTTAACGTCGACGACCAGTGACATAATGTTGTAGTATTTTATGAATTTTTTTAAAAAAATTTCCTTTCTTTTTTCCCCATTTCCTTTTCTTCTTCTTCGAGCGAGACTCGACCTCACCATGAGGAGGCGAGGTTTGGCCTCACTGGCCCCTAGTGAGATTGGCGTCCACGTCATTGTTGACCAGCCAAAATTCACCAAAAGGTTTAGGACTAAATCAACAAAAAAAAAGGTTAGGACTGAATTGACACAATTGCAATAGATTTGTAATTTTTTTTATAATTTTTTCGATAACAAACCTAAATGATACGTTAAAATGATATTCAAAAGTGAATATTATATATGAAATTATTTGGGCTTGATAATACAAATTAGAATTAATACTACCAAAAACCCTAAACTAATACACTTATGATAGATTTACCTAAAAATATTTTTTTTGCCTCCATAAATTCTAAATCAGTACATCTATGATAAATTTACCCCAAACTAATATCACTATGATAAATTTACCCTATGTTAGTTTCCGTCAAATTTTTCTGTCAAATTACGGAGTTAGATGATACGTAGCAATTGTTGAATATATACGTTACCCTGTATGTGCTAGATGCATATCAATTTAAGATTTTTATGGTATTAACTGAATTTAATGGAAATCAACAGAGAGTAAATTTGTTATATGTGTACCAGTTTGAAATTTTTGTGGTAAAAAAATTTAGTTTGAGATAAATTTGTCACAGATATACCAATTTCGGTTTTTTGATGGTCAACATATAGTTTGAGGCAAATTTATCATATATATACTAGTTTGAAATTTTTAGTGGTCAAAAAAATAATTTGTGATAAATTCATCACGGATATATTAATTTGGAGTTTTTCATGGTAACCCTATAAATTATCATATATACATATATTTGCCCCTACCTTATCTTACTCATCATTTATTTACTGAGGTAAGTGTACTAAAAATCCTAAAACTTGTCACAAAAGTGTAATTGAGTTTTAATGCAATTTTATTCTTTTGTTAATTCCTTCCAACTTGATTTCCTTCCTCTCTTTTTTTTAATTATTCTTTTTATTTAATCTGAGTAGTATTTAGATTAAAAAATTATGCTTGAATCAAACGGCATCCTTTTAATCTTTTTCTTCTTATTCTAGCCATGTAGGAAGGGGGGGGAGACTATGTCAGCATTTTTTTTAGCCAAATTGGATGGAGTTAACGGCCAAATTGGATGGAGTTAACGGAATAACTTGATTACACCAATTTAACAAATTTTAAGACTTGATTGCATTTCTTGTAAATTTTAGAACTCAATTGTACTTTTTTTCCTTAATATATATAAATATTTATTTATCGACATTGATATAGCACAAAACTAGGAGCTTGATAGTCATCAAGAAAATAAGTGTAACTGTGTAACCATAGCTAAATGTGCATAATGCGCGCACGAATTCCAATTGTTTATTGGGCAAGCAAAGGCGCTCCAAAATACTCATTTCTACCTTCCGAGCAAAATCAAAGGTGGCAAAGCCAGGCTCGGCTAGCCGGTAACCTTCCATGACCTCGAGACGACGGAGGCAACCACCGGGGCAGAAGCAGAACCAACTTGGCCGGTGCTTTTGCGGGCTTAAAATGGTCAACACATCGATCGGGTTAGCAAGTTTTAAATCGTGCAGACCAAGTCGATCTCGCCAAATCGCTGTGAGCGATGGCTCGACACAGACATATGCGAAAGCGATGGCACATGGCACAATCCCGTTTTCAAGGCGTGGCATTTAACTATATCTGTTTCGTAAATTCATTAGAAGAAAGAAATCGACAGAGGAATCTTTGGTACGATGTTTTAACAGTTCCCAGGGGGAAAACGAGCGCCATAGGTTTTTGTCTTGTCATAATATGGCTAGTGCCCACTGCCCAATGTGTTTCAGAGCAAATATTATTTAACATATGATATTATTCTTTCTTTCTTTATTGTCAAAAACATATGATATTTTTCAATAATTAATTAATTGACGTGTTGTTCATTGGCGAAATTGCGCCGATTCGAGGGGGAAATTCCATGTCTTGTTAGCAGCTACTGGGGAACAAACCCATGTGATTTTTTTAAAATTTTTTTTTGGGGACACAATAATTTTGTTTTTGGCCGTTAGCCGGCTCATTGGATACTCAGCACGTGTTGGGCCGTAGCTTTTTTTTTTTTTTAATTTGTCTTATCTCCCGCCCTCCTTTTCTTACTTTTATACTTTGACTTTTACTCTGCCTATTTATATAGAGCCGCACTGGGCCATAGCTTAGTACATAGTAGATCGACTTTATAATTAAGTTTAGACAACAAATGCATCTACACTGTCCATAATGGTGTGTCCATGTAAATTATACTTTATCCAAATATGATGATGTTAAAATATGTCTCGAGTTTGAGTTCACGAACGTACCCAATCCAAATTGAATTAATCAATATGTGAAAGTTGAAAAAGGAGTAACATATATTATAGATATTGTTTATGTATTGGAGAGGTTAAAGATACTTTGTGGGAACTATACAGAAATCTTTCTCCATAGTAGTAAGCCAAAATAAGAAAAATAATTTGGGTAAAAGAAATAAAGAAAAGGATTCAAAAAAAGAAAATATTTACTTTCTTTCTTATGCTGGAGTTACGTGCAAGAAAGGAAATCTATGTTGGACTTTGGTTGATCGACTCACACTAATATTCTTTTTGGTCTTCATTGTTGGAGAAGTCTTAAAGCATCGTTTTCATCGAGTGCTTGACAAAGGTTTTCTTTGTGGGTTTTGGTCACATAATTACGTCAAGAATTCCAGTGTCAAAGCTGATTATACTCTTGTGGTAAGAATTTATATATAATTCATTCAGGAAATTGTGAGATTATTTCGTGTGAAATTGAAAGTTAAACATTATGCGTATTATTTGATGTAATTAAGGCTAAAAAACACTGAAAGTATTTGAGTGACTCAACCATGGCTTGTAATCTCCATAGGTGGCTTGTAATCTCCATATATCGCTTGATTTATAGTGAAATTTATTGCTGCTCTCCTTGTGGACATAAGTATCTATGACCAAACCACATATTTCTGATGTTCAATTTATTTTTTTATTCTGTCTATTTATCATTTGATTGCTTGCTTGAATTGAAGCGAATCAATGGTGACAAAAGAAGTTAAAGTGAAAATCGACAAATTTGAAGGGAAGAATTTTGATTTTTGGAAGATATAAATGAAGGATTATCTGTATCAAATGAAATTACACTTAACTTTTCCTGGAAAGAAGCTAGAGACGATGAAGCAAGCTGATTGGGAATTGCTGAATAGATGAGCAATGGGTGCTATTCGATTGGTGTTGGCTCATAATATTGTGTTTAATATCATCAAAGAGAATACTACTGTGGGTTTGATGAAAGCCCTATTGAATATGTATGAGAAGCCCTCTGCGATCAATAAGTTCTATTTGATGCGATGTCTGTTTAGTTTAAAGATAGGCATAGGTGTGTCAATTATTAATCATATCAATGAATTCAATGTGATCATTACTCAATTGAGTTCAATTGATATTGACTTTGAAGATGAGGTATGTACTTTGATCCATTATTCTCATAGCTTAATAGTTGAAATACTACTATTCTTGTTGTTAGTAATTTATTTGGATCAACAAGTTTAACGTTTGATAAGATTTGAGATTTAATTCTAAGTAAGGACATTCGTAGAATAGAATCTAACGAATCTATGTCTACTGTTTTAGTATGTGAAAATAGAAGAAGAACTGATACTCATGTTATCTGAAGTAATATAAACACGAATAGATGTAGTCAATCTAGAATTAGTGGTACTGTCTATTGAAATTGTGGTAAGATGGGACATCTTGAAATAGATTACCTTAAGCTGAAAAACGAGAAGGGTTGAAAATTAGAGTTGAATCTGCGGATGATGCTGCAGTCATAGATGATAGTAATTTGGATAATACTGATTTTGTCTTGTCTGTCACTAAGAATTTATCGTTTGATGGATAGTTTATGGATTCTAGTTTTTTTTTTCATGCTACGCCAAACAAGAACTGATTTAAACTTATTAATGCAAGGTTAGTAATAAAATGCAATTGGAAAACAATGCTGATTGCAATTTTATAGGTGTTAGTGATATTGAAATCAGAATGCATGATGGTAGTATGAGGATGTTGACTAGAGTGAGGCATGTTCTAGAGTTGAAGAAAAATTTAATTTCCTTAAGTTCTCTAGATTCAGTTGTGCATCGGTATTCTTCAAAATGTGGAATTCTGAAAATTATTTAAGGTGCTTTGGTGATAATGAGAGGAATCAAGTATAATGGCCCGTATGAGCTTCAAGGTGAAACGGTGACAGAATTCTTTGCAGAGACATCAGATGGATTTATTTGAGAGTTGGAATTGTGGCATATGCGTTTGGGGCACATTAGTGAGAGAAGCCCAAAGATTTTGAGTGAAATGAATTTATTATGTAGTTATATGATCTATGAACTGAATATATGCAAGTGCTGTGATTTAGATCAATGGTGAAAAGTGCAATTTAGTGTGATTGTCAGAAAAACCACGAAAATTACAAAATTACTTCACTTAGATGTCTGTAGGTTGTCACAATTTTCTTCGAGGAAGAGTGCCATATTTATGGTTACAGTTGTAGATGATTACTCAAGGAGGACATGAATATTTGTACTTAGGCATAAGGTTGATGCTATTATTAGGATTAAGCAGTTGAGAGCTTTGATCAGAAAGGAGATTTGTAAAACAATCAAGCATTTGCAAACTGACAAAAGCATAGAGTTTGCTCAGAGCTGTTAAATGAATTCTGCACGAAGAAAGGTATAGTGAGACATCACATTAGTACCAATGAATCATAATATGTTGCAAAATTGATAAGTAGGACATTATTAAAGACGATCCACAAAATGCTCTCTAATGCTGATATGGCTAGTAGATTTCTAGTGAATTACCTAATAAATAGATCCCCATCGATTGCAATTGGATGTTGGACTCCCAAAGAAGTGTGATCAAGTTATGTTCGAGTTAGTAATGGTAAGCTCGATGAAAAGGCAAGAAAGTGCATATTTCTAGGCTATGCACAAGGTGAGCAAAGTTATCGATTATGGTGCCCAGAATTAAATGCATTATTATTAGCAGAGAAGTTACATTTGCAAGTCTTCAATACTTCTAGTTATGAGTATGAGGTGGAGTTGCAACCAAAAACTCCTGAGACAACAGATACTGGAGTAGTAATCGACATAGATGGTGCTTATAGCAAGGTGGAGCCTGTAAAGCTAATAGTCATTGTAACTACTGATATTGACAAGGTATGTGTTCAATTTCCTCTAATAGGTATAGATGCAATGGTGGTTTGGCATTATCAATGGTAAAGGAGGTTATGTCAGAAAGTCTTTGTAGAGTAGTTAAAGGTGCATATGGAGTTGATGTTCTGATGAGATCCGCGATTATGGCGAAGTTCAAGAAGTTTGTAATAGTTGAGCTCATTGGGGCTATGGGAGAGTAATAGTTAAGTTCAGAATTTTTAGCAAAGTGATTATTAACTTAGCTCAAATGTTGAGTCAGAGTGGAGATTGTTAAAATATGTCTCGAGTTTGAATCTGTGAACGTACTGGATCTGAATTGAATTATTTGGTACGTGAAAGTTGAAAAATGAGTAACACATATTGCAGATATTATTTATGTATTGGAGCAGTTAAAAATACTTTGTGGGAATTATATGAAAATCTTTCTCGATAGTAGTAAGCCAAAATAAGGAAAATAATATGGGTCAAAGAAAAGAAAGAAAAATGATAAGAAAAGCTAGACTTTCGTGCAAGAAAGGAAGTCCATGTTGGGCTGCGGTTGACGGACTCACACTAATATTCTAATCTGAATAGAAGTTGGCCTGCACGTCCTTTTGTGCTACATATTAGGATTCTTGTTGGTCTTCACTGTTGGGGGAGTCCTGAAGCGTCATTTTCATCAAGTGCTTGGTCAGGGTTTTCTTAGTAGGTTTTGTTCGCACAATTATATCAAGAATTTAAGCATCGAAGCAGATTAAATTCTTGTGGTAAGAATTTGTGTATAATTCATTCATGAGATTGCGAGATTATTTCGTAAGAAATTGAGGGTTAAACACTGTATGTGTTATTTGATATAATTGAGATTGGAAAACATTGAGAGTGTTTGAGAGACTCGAATGTGGTTTGTAATCTCTGTGCATCGCTTGATCTATAGTGAAATTTTTATTATTGCTCTTCCCGTGGACATGTCTCTACGACCGAATCACGTATTTCTGGTGTTCGATTTTTTTTTCTTGTTTTATCTATTCATTATTCAATCGCTTGCTTCCGCACAATAAATGAGACTCATGTCAAAAAGTGGATAAACTTTGGTATGGCCCCCACAATCATGTTTTGTAAACCACTTCGTTTGTCTTTTGAAAAATTAATAATTTGAAAGGTATATAATTTTGATTGTTTATATCATTCGAAGAAATAAAAAATTTCATCCGCCGAAACGTCAAGGCTTAAAATGTTATTAATAACGACACTTTTTTCGGGACCTCTTTTTTCTAGCCGATAAGAATGGTTAGAATTAGGAAAATATGTTTGGAATAGATTATTTTTCCATGAAAATGATAGATGTTTTCAATAAAGGGTGAGAGAGAACTCTAGGGTCAGAGAATTGTGGGGCTCTAGTTGCTATTGAGAATGATAATGGGTTGAGCCTGAAACCAAGCCCAAGAAGTCCTTTTTCGTATTGACAGAGTTGCTTTTTAATTCGCGAAACACAAATAATTTTGAAAATATTTTCTGTAAAATAGAAATTATCTTTATTAGCGACGATAATTTATGTATAAATATCTAGAGGACGATAGAAATGTTTTTTGTTTATTCATCTTTGTGAGCAATTTTAGCTATAATTTTTCATGTTCATCAAACCAAACTGAGCCAATTATGTACTATAGCGATTTCAACAATTCACTAATTCCAAACTGTTTCCAAAACGAAAGTTCTCGATGGAGCGAAGAGGTTGAAAAAGGGGAACAGTTTTCTCACCTCTCCACAATCATATAGCAGTCCTCAGAAAGTTTGAAACTTTCGACAGGTTTTCATAAAGAGTCTTGGAAAAAAGCCTTGTTCTTTAAAAGACCTATATCGTGTCCATTACCGCATGATTCCACTCTACAAGAACTCTTAATCATTCTCTCGAAACTCTTTATATTCATTATGAATAATCCGTTTGCCTGCACCATTCCTTTCTTTATCACCTCTAGTTCCCCAAACTTCTGACTTAGTGGCGAGGAAAGGTTGGCGGCTCATCTTTTCAATTCTTTTTGGCCAGGAGACACTAATCCAACAAGTCATTCCGAACCGGATTTCAGCGTAAGAAATGACTCCATTGTGCACTTAAAATTGCAAAACCCTGTCGTGTCTTCATTTAGTAACATCATTGGCTGAAGTTTGCATTCTTTAATAAAGAATTTACTAACATAACAGTTTTTTGATAAATGTGAGAATAACAAAATATTATGGGTCACAATTTTTTTGAAAGAGTAGATCCCACAATAATTTTTAATTATTTTTTTTTTTGCCTCACAACATGCTGTCAATCTCATAATAATAATAATAAAAATATCACATAAGCATATTCCCTTTAATAAAGGAGTTAATATCATGAAGAATCCTAAATTGGTACCCCCATAACAAATCTACTAGAAACTAACTTTTTTTTATCATAAAAAATCACAAACTTGTACGTTCGTGAGACATTTACTCAAATTAATTTTTTAAACACCAAAAATCCAAAATTTGTGTCTTACCCTCCGTCAGTTTCTATTAAATTGGGTTAATACCACACACAAAAAAAACTCAAATCAGTACATCTGTGAGAAACAGAGAGTGAAAACGCCAAACTAATATACTCGTTAACTGTCACGTGTTATTTAACTCAGCAATTTGATGATAAAATTTAATGAAAACTAATAAAGAGTAAATTTATAACTGATTTATCAATTTGAAATTTTTTATGGTATTAACCCTTAATAAAGAAAAGATGGGCATTTTCTCTTCCGCTGAGATGACATTTCAGGTGATGCCAAGACTGGAAAAATGACAGGTTACCACACTGGATGTAGCAAGCAGATTTAAACTGTAAATGGCCTTTCTCTCGAGATCAAGCTGTCTTTTCCTTCTTTCTTCTCCTTCTTCTTCTCCTTTTTTAACATCTTAGGCCGCCACCCAGATCAATTCATGGATGAAGAATGGTCCTTGGATCCTTATTTAAGATCCATGTAGTTATGGCCGACCATTTTTTTCGGTCGAATTTATGGCTGAACTTGAAAGGTCTCTTTTTTTTTTTCCGCCGGTTGGTATAGCTATTACCGTACCATAATTGTGCGGCATCGCAGTTTCATAGAAAACTGTTGCATTTGTGTGTTTTAGTAGTATCTGTTTTGAACTTACAGCAATTTGATCCCCGGCGGAACATTTTCCTAACAGTTGCTGTAAAACACTTAGAAACTCTTCGAATTGCGAGACATTCGCTGAATAGGCGAACTCTTACCAAATGTTGTTTCATCTTTTAATGCTGCATGAAACAATCCAGCTATAGGGATCGCGTTTCGAGTTATCTTTGGCTTCTCTCGTGGCAATCCCATCACAAGAGAATTTGCGTTATCGATGAATTAACGACCCTATAAGCTCGCATTATCTACATCTAGGGGAATCATCAAGAAAAACAGTTGCATGTACATGGTTGTGGCGTACGGAACGCATGACAGATTGGAAATGTCTCCTGTCCAAATCAATCCAATAACTCACTGCTATGGTCACAGGACAAGTTGGTCCAATCTTTCTGAAGATGTCAGAAAATTTGAAGGATTACATGGCTGGAGACACCTTGGAGGAACTTTGAATAATGTGATAAGGTGGGCTCACAAATTGAATGAATGACGAGAAGGGAAATTAGAGGACATGAAGCAGCGGCAGCAGCAGCAGCAGCAGAAGAGAAAGGTACACAAGCACAGCACATCAGAATTACAGTTGGCATCTTTTCTTTCCACAACCAACAATTTTCAATCTTACATCCCCATTAGCTCACCACAAATGTTGTATCCACCATTCATTCCAACGTCTGTAGGTGCCAATCTGTCCCCAGTGAGAGCTGCTCCTGTATGAGGAGCGAGGGATTGTAACATAGATGGGGGAATCCACTGATTAAAATCAGGGGAAATAGAGGGGTTAAGAGAAAACATTGCCGGTCCTTGTCCATCAAGTCACTTGGGTTGGATTGGGACAGGCAGATCTCGATCTTCGATCCGTCTCAACCGTTCGAGTTTTGAACCAGTGACCGTTCTGTGGCAAAAGACAAAGAGAGACCTGATCTATTTGCTTGGATTGTGTTCGTCTCCGACCATTTTTTAAAGATGAGATCTGCTACGAATTCGTCAGAAAGATCGTTGTGATGATGTGCCCCTCTGGGCCATGAGAAAGCCAAAACACTAGGCTGTCTTTATCTCGCATTTTAGTTTTGCCCGCTTGCCGACATTAGTGCCTCTTTTTTACCTGATCGTCTCCGTATTTTGTTGCTTGAAGCGTAGTTTGAAGTTGTTGGACTGATCCACGACTGCTTGCAAGGCGCTGGTGTTTTATATCAAGTTGGTCTGTTAGGTGTATGCGTGACCTTCTTGAATGATCAGATCACCAGACCACACCGGACATCGACCGCGTTAAGTGAGTGAACAGCGAAGGATGAAACATGGACTGGGATTGGCAAGGTGAAAAGAAAAATGAACCTTTTCCGGAATCGCTTGATTCAAAACCCGAAATGCAAACAATCTCAGAACGAAAACAAAGAGAGAAAAAAAAAAGGAGCAAGAAAAAGGAAATCCAAGATCTTGCTCTTGACGAATTCAAACAATTTCCATGTTTATTCCTTGAAAAACTCCAAAAGTCCAATGCAGTCTTCTTCCGATAACAATCTGCTCTCTCTTTGTTTACTCGACAGCCGGGGGAACGGACTGAGCCTGCAAGAAAGAGCAACAACACAGCATGAGTTCGATTGCGAGAAACATACTCCGTGCGCCGAGGAACAAGGCACCAAATGAATGAAGAATGCGGAACCAGACCAGGTTCAAGCAGGAACTTACCAGTGGGCGATACTTGAGGGCATAAAACATTTCGAGGTAGCGGCGGCTCTCGCGCCGATCAAGGTTGGACACATGCTTCCAGAAGCCATACACAGCAGTCAGGTTCAACAGCCTCTCAGAGTAGATTTTCCATGTATACCTTATCAAAAGCAAAAAAGAAGTAAATTAGATTAGAAAAACTGACTCCCGAAACTATGAACATCATTTAAATTTGGAAATCCGTGTCTCATACGCTTACTTCTCTTCAATTCTCTGCATGGCACCCTTTGAGATTTTGTCCCAGTGGCTCTGGTCGGTCTTGCACTTCTCGAAGAACTCCACAAGCAGCTCGGCCGCCTGGTCACCATGGTAAGGATCGATGTGGAAGCCTGATTTGCCGTGTACGATGATCTCAGCCGGCCCACCATTGCAAGTGGCAAAGGTCGGCAAGCCACAGGTCATGGCCTCGACCACGGTCAACCCGAAAGCTTCATAAATAGCTGGTTGAACGAAGACTCCCTTCGTGTCGCAGATGTAGCGGTAGAGCTCTCCATTCCTCACCCGGTTCATCTGGGAGGAAATCCACCTGAACTGGCCATTCAGCTTGTACTTCTCGATGAGGTCGTACATTTTCTTCATCTCGGCCTGCTCTTCCAAATCCTTCGAATCCTTCCTCCTGTCACCTCCGACCACGACCAAGTTGGCCAGTTCCCTCAACTTGGAGTTCTTGCCATACCACTCAACAAGCCCTGTCAAGTTCTTGACACGGTCCAGCCTCGCCATGGTGAAAATAATTGGCTTGTTCTTATCTTTCAACACGCATCTGTTTAACGTTAGAGACAAATGTTAATTAACAAAAGACAACTTCAATTCCCAAGAACGCCATAACGAATGCCAGGACAGGATTTGAGTTGGGTACGAAGGAAGGGACCAAAACACTCACAAGTGTTCCTTGTTCTCAACATTGCTGAAGAGGAGTTCCTCGATCTCAGGGTGGAACGACTTCAACCGTCGTTTCTGCTCAGTGTAGTTGAAATAGATGCTCATGTCAGCACCCGGTGAGACAATGTTGAACTTTGGGTCGAAGACGTCTATCCCGTGGACAACTCGGTAGAGCCCAGGAAGAGTGAAGTTCATGTGACTCTCGTACTGCCCCACTGTATCCTTGCTGATCGAAAGAATTGAGAAATAAGGAAATGTCAGGACTCTTTGAGAAAATTTCACTGAGATCAAATTTGAGATGAAAAATCAAGTTGAATCACCTTCCAGCAATTTCTTGGTAGGTGCTGGTGATGATGAAGTCAGTGTGGTTCATGGCGATGAGATCGGCAGTGAACTGGCAAGAGAAGTGGTACTTCTCCTCAAATTTCTTCCAGTATATGTCTGACTCTGGGTACTTTGTCTTCTCAAGGGCATGAGCTATGGTGCACTGCAGAATGAAGCAAAAGATCATACGATGTCAAGCTTCAAGAAATTTTGCATCAGTTACTACAAGAGACAAGATCATGTAAAAGAGAACAAACCTGTGTAACGCCTAATTTATGGGCTAACAAGGAAGCAACAATGTTTCCATCACTGTAGTTTCCGATGATCAGATCGGGCTTGCCCTGCAGCTCTCCAGCGAGTTCGTTCGCGACATCCTGATGGAGAGTTACCAAACAGAAACCATTAGTGTCAACCCAGAAACTAATTAAATTCAACAGACAAAATGACCAGAAGTATACGATTGAGTTGGTCAATACCTCAGTGTATTTTTCCAAATAGGGCCACACCTCGAACCGGGAAATCCACTTGCGGACGACCCCCTTCTCGTTCCTGAAGGGGACGCGAAGAATGTGGGAGTGCTCGGTCCCAAAAACTTTCTCAAGGCGCTGGCCGCAGGTGGTTCCAACCGCATCTGGGAGAAGCCGAGTGATCTGGGAAACCACCCGACACAATAAGCATCTAAAGCTGGATAATTTATCTGAGCACCACATAAGAGTCCCAACATTAAGCTTGTGAAACTTACAATGAGAATCCGAGGAGTAATATCTAGTCCTTGTTGCTTAATGCGGCTAAGCATTTCTTCCTCTAGGGCACGAACTTGATCCAGGATGTAGACAACCTAACAGACAGAATTATTGCAAATGAACAAGTTAAATGGAAAATTACAATACGTGTCTATCCTCCAAATCAAAGAGATGCTAACTCAAAACAACACAAGTACCTGGCCACCAGTATCTGGATAACCTAGGACATCGTCCTGAGCAAAGTACCCATGGGGAGACATGATCACGACGTTGAAGACCATCGGAATCCTATCCAAGAACTTCTCGAGAGTGCATGGGTCAGGAGCCTCGAGGAGATCCAACAGGAGCTGGATCATCTCGAGGACACGCTCAGCCGTGTCACCCCACCCCCGCTCCAGCCCGATCTCCTGGAACTTGTGCTCGAACTGGGAGTAGGGGGTCTCGGGTTTGAGCGAGGTCAGATACTCCTCCGCCTTCCTCAGGACATGTTGGAGGGAGAACACATTCTGGATCCTGGCATTCACCATCATGTTCTGCAGAATCACCCAATATTTTCACGAGCCATAAGCAGATCGCAAATGTTTTTCCGATGCGCAACACATTCAGCACTCTAAATTGGCATTCAGTACACAGAAATCTCTCTGTAAACTCAAAACTCATTTTTAAGACGCCCGATGAATGAGAATGTTTCGCGTACCTTCCCCTTGTAGCAGTGGACTTGGAGGAATTCAAGCAGCGGGTGCAAGCTTTCCTTGTCATGGAAGAGCTTGGCAGAGAGATGGCGATTGAGAAACTCGACGCCATTGCCGATAGACTTGGAAAGAGTTGGGCGCGGAAAAGAGGCAGTGAATGGCTCAAAGTCAAGCTCAAGCACAAAGTTACCATTCAAGCTGAAACACACAGACAAAAAACTCTCATCAACACCCCCAGAACAACCAAACGCAACAGCAGCTAAAATAGGAAAAAAAAAAACATGACCCAGAGTTCTGAGATCACCATAAAAAAAAGAAACGGAGAAAAAAAAAACAGACAACGAAGATTCTGACCTTCCATCAACAAGCTCCTCTTTGAAGTGCAGATACTCAGCAACCTCCAATTGCTCAAGAACAAGCGCATGGACGTTCACACGGATGTATTCCCAGACACCTGGCCTTGGACGAACAGCCAGAGCTACCCATGGAGGCGACACTATCGCTTCCTGAACCCCAAAAAGTTTACAGCAAAAGAAATTCCTTAAGAATTCAAACCGAAAAATGGCTGAAGAAAGCAAAATCAACCCATTATTGCTATAGACGAGTAGATCATGAGCGTAAAGGGCCGAAAAACATTGACATGAATGAAGATCATGACACCTGAGTGGATTTGAGGACTTCGCCGAAAGCCCCGTCAAGAAGCTTTGCTCTGCTCTCCTCAGAGATCGCCTCAAACTCAGCAAAAATTTGGTGGCGCTGCAGGATGCCTTTGCCCTTGGCTTCAACCCTTCAACATGAAAAACAAAAAGGATCAAAACATTTTGTGAAGCTCATTTTCACCAACTTCGTGCCAAGACCACCCATCAAGATGTTCTGCTTGAAGATGATTTCTAGAATTATACTGCTTTTACCTTGACAGGAAGGCCACAATATCGTTGCGGCGAGCCGAGAGGGTCTCATCCAAACGCTCGCGAAGGCTGTGGCTTCGAGTCAACACACGGTCGGCCATGGCTAAATTCTTCTCTCAGAAAAAAAACTGCACAAACCCACGAAAGCGAAACACACTGCGTGTTAGAACCGTAACCCAACTTCCATTAATAAAGGGGTTTTTGGATAATCTCAAGAACAAGAGAGAAGAAAAGTCAGATCCTTGGAAAAATCAATCTCCTCTGGAGTGGGCAGGTTTTTCAAACCTTACCAACCACATACGTACGAAAAATAAAATTTCTGAATGTTGTTGAACAAATAGGTCTGCTGATGCACGAATAGGTGATGGTTTCAGTGGAATACTACTGGGGCAAAACTTTCTTGCATTATTAATGGTTTAGGACGCTTAAAAGAAGCTTGAAAGCCAGAAAGAACTAGAGATCACAAACTTGAAGCTTGTAGCCCTTGCCACTAATTTAGCAACCACATGAAATAAGCAGATCTAGTTGAGCCCCTGTATTTTATGTTCAAAAGGCACAAGGATTATCTTCTCTCTTACACAAGAACATGTTTTCGGGGAGAGACGGGGAGGAAACTGCCCGGAAAGTCCAAGAATTTGCGCAGAGTTTCAGGTTTTGACTGAGGAAAATTTTCTCCCACCAACACAACACGAAACAGATAACGAAAAGGGCAGTTCAAAATGGGTTTTGCTTGTGTAACGTGAACGATTTGCAGCTTTTGGGACTAAGACGACGCGAAACAGAGACGCTCAACGGACAAGTCAGAGAAGCAAGAACACTCAAACGCAATGACCCTCGAAGAACTTGCTAACCGAGAAGAAAAAGAAGAAGAAGAAGAAGAAGAAGAGATCACCCACTTCGCCACCTACTTCGCAACAGAGAAGGCGAAAGAAAGAAAGCGAAAATACCCGGAAACAAAAAGTTGGAGTGAACGCAACGGAGACTACAGAGGTGTGCTTTGGTCTAGCCGATCTCGAGGAGATTTATAGGGAAACAGAGCGACAATAAAAAAAAGAAACTGCCGAGAAAATTGAGGGAGGAAAAAAATAAAAAAGGAATTCGGAAATTAAGACAAGGGCCAGAAGTCCACCTTCCTGTCTTGACCGATGAAGTCTGAACCCCTGCCCAAGAATACTGTTTATGTACAACTGGAGTCCCAAAGAACGATTCATGTCCAAATGGAGATTCGGATAAGAGAGAGAGAGAGATCACGTTAGAAGAGAGAAGGGAGATTTCGTATGGGAAGAGGGAAGGGCGCCTCAATCTTATACGATCTTAGCGATGAGTTATGGAAAGATTACCTCCTTATCGACAAGTTATGAAAAGATTATTTTTTCGAAATTGTCGATTGTACCTGCCTTTGATGATCGATTAAACTATATGCCATATTGAATGCAGACTAAAAAATATCAATAGGTGATATTAAATCTTTGGGTCTTTTTCATGTTGTAATGTCATGAAACGCCGGATCGAAAGATCTTGGTAAATTCACCGGCGTTACTCCTAAAGTTAATGAGATATTTTTGCGTGCTACATACACGGGAGGGCAAACGATTCTGCATTTTCGCAAAAGCGGGAAATTTTCTCGCGGTGACCGCCCGGCCCTACCCAGTTCTTGACTCATCAAGCAACCTCACAATAAAATAAAATAAAATAAAATAAAATAAAATAAAAAAAGAGTACTCAATCTAAGGCCTTGATTGGTGTTTTCTGGTAGGGACGGAGTGCAGATGCGGCTCACAGTAACGGCGGGCCCCACCCCGACCCGCCTTGCCGGTGGTGGTGGGATCAACGGTAATGATCGCCAGGGCAAGACTTTTAGGTTGTCGTCCATCAGATTTGCCTTGTAATTTGCGTTGAATTAAATCAAACCCAATAAAAAAAATTCTTCGCTTACCCTTTTCTTCTCTTTTAAATTTCCATTTTATCTTGCTTGGATTAAAAATAAAAATAAAAATAAAAATATAGGGAAGTGAAATTTCCATTTTATCTTTCGAGAATATGCTCTCCGCAATGCAAACCCGCTTTGTCTGCAAGGATGAAATTAAATTATCCACTAGCCTAGCATTATTTAATCAGAAGTTTCGCCTTTGGCCGGCATGGCTCAGGAGGCAGAGCGAGCGTCGTTTAGCCAAGCAGGTAAATCCCGTGGGAGCATTAGGAAGCTTCGCACGGCATGCTAATTTTGGTCTAAGGAGTGATTAGAAACTTTGTCACCAATGAGGAGTACGAATTGCGTGTTTTTCCCGAGATTCAAGCAAAGAAAAGACCGACCCGACACGCAAGATCACCCCCCGATCGGAGCGTCGCGAACAAATCTAACAGCTCAAACTCGCTCGGCCGGTCAAAAGTAACCCTCTTTCCCCCCCAATTAAGGGGGGGTTGAAATTCGACAAGCCTCTACGCATTCGCATGACAAAAAAAAAAAAGGCATCGGAACGGCCGATGAGGGTCGGAAGAGGGGATTTTACCTTCGAACGCGGCGGCGGCGGCGGGGGAGATCTTCAAGAGACACGAGAAGCTCGAGCGCCAAAAAAAAAAAAAAATCGGCGCTTAAAACGCAAGAACGAAAGGGAAGGGGGGGAATGAACGGAGGTGAGGATGTGAGCAAATGAGGATTGGGAAGGGCCCCTTTTATACCCAAAAAAGAAGAAGAGGCTGCTCGTTCATCCTCCACCATTTCGAGTGACAGAGGGCAACATGTTTTCGAGAAACAGCGACTTTGGGTGCGCATGTAATCGCGAGATTTTTATTTTTTATTTTTTTTTAAATGGAAGTCATCATTGCTGCCTTCCCCTTCACCTTCCTGTAGTTTCAGTGTTCCCATCAGAAAACCACCTCCTCACTTCCCTTCATTAATGAATTTCATTAATTAAATCAATTACCACTCGTTTCTTAGCCCAACATATCACCTGCGATGCCTGCTCATAAAAGGGGCTCTTGTTGGCGAGTAGCCCCCTCCAGGAGAAATGTTTCGATTTTCAAAACATGTCGCGAGAAAGATAATGCGTTACGAAATAACGAACTTCTTTTAGATGACTTCTTAATATATATATATATATATATATTTGGGGACAACTTTTTTAATAAACCTGTTTATTGAATTTTCAACGATCAGCGTTTTTTGTTTTTAATAAACGTGTTTATTGAATTTTCAACGGTCGGTGTTTTTTGTTGGGTTTGAGTGGTGCGGTCATTTCTTTGGGAGCACTCGATGTTTCTATGGTTGCTCTCCTCTCTTGTTTGACTCCAAGGGGACGGTTCCTCCTTTTCGCTTGGCTTTACTTTTAGTGGCCGGCTCTCGATGGCCTCCCTCGGATGTTCTTCACTTGTCTTGTCTCCCATGTTATCTTCAAAAAAAAGGAAAGGGGGGAAAAGAAAAAAAAAATGGGCGATGGACACAAGTCGTTTCTTGCGCATGTCCTCGCCAAACCTCGATGCTTCCATCGAACCGGAATGGTGAATTCAATTTGGTACGTGTCGATTGACTCTTCACCCGCGATGTAATTCTTCGATTCTTATGAGTAATTTGAAATATGGAAGAACGGAAAAGCCGAGAACATGCTATGGGAATTTATTGTGAGTGAGGTGACATATGAAGTGATATTGTGTCTAAACAAATTGTGGGTAATCGGTAGTGGGGATAGGAGAGCAATGATAGTGACGAGTCACGATGCGATTTCTTTCCTAATCATGTGAGCTTAAAAGCAAGGCTTTGTCATATGAAGGTGAAATGCAATAGATACAGAAAGAACGATGTAAGTGTTGTATGTATGTGGAGTAGAGTTAAGCCATTTGTCTTTGAAGTAGTTGCATAATATCGTGTTCTTCAAGATCTTCGAAGGAGAGTCGGTTCTCCTCGCACGAAATTGCTAGAGAGTTGATACTGCACTTTTGATGATAGCCACGACGGACCAAAGTTAATTATTGTTTGCACATCTTCTTCAGAAACTTAAAAAATGGCTAAGGTTTTTTTTTTGTCGGCATAATATTTCATTCATTTTCTCAAAAAAAATAAAAAAACAAACAAACCAGACAATTCCCTCTTCACTGAAAAAAAAATCAAACAATTCCCAAATAGTTTCAAAACAGAACAAACTTCACATAGTCAAACAAACCATCATAGCAAGGATAAAGATTACATGCTCATAGAGCAAATCTCAAAATCGGCAATCTATAACCGAATCGGTCTTTGTTAACGAGCACACACAAAAAAACTCTATTTGTTGCTACAGTTTTGCCTTTCAGCGGTGCGCACTTAGGGGTTCGGTATTCCCAACATCATCACTGTTCAGATTAAAAATGCTTAATAAACATAGATCTGACAGTAGGCTGACTTGGAATTTCGACCATATCCAATTCTTTTTTTTTTAAATGAAATCTCAGCTCGTGACGGGGATGTGCGCGTGCATGCCACGTCATCAGGAAACGACGAGGTGTCAGATTCTCATTGGATTTTCTTTTGTTTTGTTCGCTCATACGTGTGGGCCCGCCATGCCTTGTTGGGCGAAAAACACAAAGGCCCCACCCCCACCTAACGTGGCGTCATTCGATTGGAGCTACTCGGACCCCCGATACGTTAACTGGTGAAATTGGTTGGTGTGGGGTGGGGCCGGGGGAGGTCCAAATCCAACCAATGGGAATGATTTCACACGTGTCTCGTGGTCCCCGGTGGGCCCCAAAAGTGCGGGCGAAGGAAGCTCCGAGTCCCAGTCGCGAGATCTGATTGGCCGCGACGTCGTCCTCTGACGTGGCATCACCGACGGCTATTTTTTTTTTTCCATTTATTTATTCAATTCTAGTTTTAGTGGGGGTTCCGAAGTTAGAAGCTGATCCACCGTGGGGGATTAAATTAAAATCAAACTTAAAACAGCTCGCGTGCTAAGGTGCACGAGATCCGACGGCGCAGGGCGGCGGATTGCGAATCCACTGGCCGCGCTGGACCATGGTTTCAGCGGGTCAGACACCGGTTTCCAACCTCCGATGCGATCTCACGTGGTCTGGACGACCCCCGCTCGTGGGATCTGGTCCGCACATAATACGTAATTAAATCAGCACCAATGCGACTCGAGATCTTGAAAAGCACGTGGGTGAGGAGACAAGAGGGTGGTTGACCAGCTTAACGCATGGCGCCAAACATGCAGCGAAGCCAATACGCACGCGTATAGTCAGTCTACTTGCAGACGGGCGTCAGAGACATTTTGGCTCCCGTCACGCAGCACGCCTTTGTTGTTTTGACACCGAATCCGCGGTTGATCTTTATTCTCAACCGTGGGTCTTTTAACTTTCCGTCTAGGAGTACCTTTTCTCACCTAATTTTGTGGTGGCCGGCCGCTCTTCGGTTCTTCCACCGCGTCGCTCCCCGACCTCTAGTCGTCACTCGCCGGATCTACTAACCACAACCTATATAGATTTTTTTGCTTTGTTTTTTTTTGGGGGGGGGGTGCGCAAACAAAGATTTTATGTTACGCACAATCAAAGTTTTTCACATAGAATCAACCGTGGAGATTCTATTGGCACATGAGAAAACAAGAGAGAAAAGCAGTGGATATTCTTCAAACAATGCCCTGAACTGGTGAAAAGTTCCAAGTGCATTCGACCAGAGATAATCTTGAACCATGTTACGTAGAGAGAGTTAACCGAGAGAAGCTCGAAAGCGACGGTGTTCGGGTGCGATTACTTCGAAACGATTGTCGCAACTAACGACGCGATTCTAAGAACATCCCGTGAAGCAGAATGCGTGTACATATATATAATGTGAATGCAGAGAGCTACATAGACATGCTGCATTTGCAGGTTTTTGCCATGGGGGAAAACTTGAACTAGAGGACAATGAAGTGGTCTCGGTAGGAACGTTAGGTCAGATTTCGAATTGCAGACTTGCAGCAATGTGTTCACAAGTCCGTACAGTCTTTGCTACTGTAGTCAGGACATATACTGGATAAGGTCTTTTGTGTATGAATGGATAAGTTGTATGAATGGATAAGTTGCCTCGTTGCTCTGACATGTAAAGTGGGGACAAATTATTTGAAAAACTCAGAATCTATTGTAATTGTATAAATTTAATCTTAAAATCATTTTTTTTCTTTTATCAATTGAGTCATAAATCTTTTGCATTTATGTCGATTCAGTCAGTCCTACTAATTTTAACCGAAAAATCTTAACACGGGGGCCGACCGTCTCGCATGACACAACCGACATTGGCATGAACAATTTTTAATAACATTTTAATAGTTTTCGACTTTTCTTTTTCTTTTTCTTTTCCTTTGAAGTGGCTGGCGAGAGTTGTGGCTCTCGCCTAGATCTAAGCAAAACCATTGCGACCTTGCCTATGGGCCGTCGCTGCAATGGTCTGGGTGAGGCTGGCCTCGCTCTTGGTCGGCAAGGGCCCGGTAACCCTTGCTAGCCATAGTAAGAGGAAAAGAAAATAAAGAAAATAAGTAAATAAATAAAAATTCAAAAATATAAAATATTATTTTAAAATTATTTATGTTAATGCTAATCGCACCACGTGGAACAGTAGGTGCTCATGTCAATAATTTCAAGTCAAAATTAGCCGGATAAATTGAATTGGCATAGATACATAAAGTTCAGGACTCAAACGATAAAATAATAATAATTTAAGATTAAATTGACATAATTATAATAGATTTAAGAGTTTTATTTTGGTAATTTTCCCGTAAGATATTCATTCCACATTGCCAAAGTTCCACATAAATGGCGAAAGGTTATGAAGTTCTAGGCGACGGGTGGGGGCCCAGAAATCAATTCCTGATTGGCATATGCCCTAACTTGCTTTTTCCACGAGAATGATCTACTTTTGGTTGGTCCATGCACTTTAATTCAACAAACTCTTTGAAAGTTCGATTTGAGGTTTTTCACACGAAAACAACGTGGTTAAGGAAAGACAATTGACTTCGAGGTGGATCAACCATGAATGTTTGCTAGCGAGTGCTTCCTTCTGTAAAGACCTATATGTAGATAGATAGATATTGCACGAGATCCGTCAAAATATCTCGCTTCGTTTGACAAATAAACTTCATATACTCTTGCTATATATATATATCGTATTCTCCATCTTCCATCAGGTTAAGCTTTTAGTTTGGATTTTGCTAACGTGATACCCGAGCCGGGTTAGTCCACATTAATAGTTGGACTTTCTAATAAGGTCTATGCAATGTTACTATCTAGGGCATTCTAGGTGGGCGACTTTTTCGGGTTTATCCATTAGGCCAACTCTATGAATTCTCATAAAGTCATAACCACATCCATAAATTCCAGCTATCTAGGGAAAAGGCAAGTGTGGCCACGTTTTCCATTCACGAAAGAGTTCATTTACGTATAAAATATAAGCAAAAAAAAAAAAAGAAGGCCACTGAAGTTAGGACAATGATGCAATTGGCTGGCCCTTTGTATTTGTTGGCTAACGCAAGCCAAGGGAGGAGTTTGGTCCGCCTAACTCCTCGTAACCTAAAGTCAAAAGACGTGAAAATGGGTGAGAGAAAGAGACCTCTCTTCCCCCCCTAGGTTAGAATTGCAGATCGGGTCTTGAGTTCTCATTGTTTTTCTCTGTCTTTTTCATCCGTAGTATGATTTCCACGTGGTCAGGGCATATGCTCACTCATCCGAACATGAGATAAGTGAAATGAAAGTCCTAAAACTTATCACGAAAGTGTAATTAAATCCTAAAAATCTTAGAAAGTGCAATTAAGTTTTAAAACTTGTCATGAAAGTACAATCGATTCCTAAAACTTTTAAAATGTGCAATCAAGTCCTAAAATTTGTCGAGAAAGTGCAATTAAGCCCTAAAACTTTCGCAAAGTGCAATCAATGGAATGACTTGATTTCAATAATTTGACATGTTTGATAACTTAATTGCACCTTTTGAAAGCTTTGTGACTCAATTGTACTTTCTAACAAGTTTTAGAACTTAATTGCATTTTTTTAAAAAGGTTTTAGGATTCATTCGTTCTTTTGGGACGGGTTTTAGGGCTTTCAACGCACTTATCCCTGTTAATTTTTATTGCACATGTACTCGCCAATGGTATAAATCTTTTCCAAGAGCAAGATCGATGATCATCAACGCATGGAAGTGTTCCTAATCACCTAACTCTATTGGTGAAATTTACAAGTATGTTTCTCTTGAGGTTACATGTAGGTCGTATTGGTGAGGGCTCTCATTCTGGTGGAAACCTAGTCGTTCTCGAGCTAATTGAAAAGTCGCCGTAGTTAGATAAAGTGACCATTCTATCTTCATTAGTGCATATTAATAGGCGCGATAGGGCAAAATGCACGTGTGTTCTTCTTGTGAAGCTTAATGCTAGCTACAAAGTTAGGTTAATTAGATCTTTCTTTCTGTTTCATAATCTCACTTCAATAATCCTTTCTTAGAAACGAAGATATCATTCCTTACTTGATATTGGAAATTATGGCCAGAGATCGCCCTCAAATATTATTATTTTTTTCGAAAAGATATTCAAACAAGAATTGTAGGGTCATTTGGTGGCCACCAAAATGAAGTGCTTGGGGAACCCCATAATGGCACATGTTATTTCGTTCATTTTAATTTTGCATGCATTCCAATATAACATCTTTGATTCCAAATTGTCGATTGATATATCGATAGAGTTTTGAAATGTCAATATGATCATTGCTAGTAATAATCATGTCGTCCACATGTGAGATCATCATAATATATCCATGAAGTATGTATCGAACAAAAAGAACACGAGCTTAGAAACTAGATTTGGAGCCAAGAGATTCCATGATTAAGCTAAACTTGGAATACTATGCACGAGGAGCCTGTGTTAGGCCAAAATGCTCCACGTAATCAACACAAGTTGTTGGAAGAATGAGTTTATAACCTACGGTGGACTTACCATGAAGTATGTATCTCTAATTTTATCTTATACATTCATTTATAACCTACGGTGGACTTACCATGAGGTAAATCTACCAAATCTCATGTGTGAGATTTGTCTAAGTTTTGCCACTCATCTACCATTGTTTGTTGCCATAGAGGATTGATACTAGCTTTTCTATATGTGAGATGTTCGGAAAGCGAAGTACTAGTAAAGTAAAATAGTAACTACGAAGCCGGATAGAAGGTAGAATATTGCTCTTACGGAATGACGAATAGAAGATGATAGAATGTTGGCTGCTGGAGGATCCGCGAATTTAGCACATTTGTGCTTGATATTGTAAATCGTGACTCGAGATTATCACTTTCAAACATTATTAATCTTCAAAAAGTTCGTCCGACAAGGAATGTAGGAACATTTGGTGAACCCCATAATGGCATCTATTATTTCAGCAATTTAAGTTTTTAGAATAAGCACCGTATATTTTAAACCCGTTACATGAAATTTCATCCAAATTCAAAAGTGAGATTTAAGGCAAGTTATTACTTAATATTGAGTTGATATTTACATTTGAGCACGAGGAGATTTGATTTCCATCTTAGCGGCTATGATCTTATGCGGTTACATTGATAATCGACAGTGCACCACATTAATGGTGACAACATATAGGGTAGCACAAGGCACTTATGACCTCCAACTGCTGTCGGTCCAAAACCTAATTCGAAGCGAACGTGGTCTTATATACGAGATAGCTTCGATCTGTCTCACAAGAGAATCCTAATTTCACAATTGTATTTTGTATTAAACAAATCAACCTTGAAGTGTGGTTGAGAATGTTTTTAATTTAATGTTTCTTAGAGGATTTCGGCGAGGCATGACGGGTTTTGTGCGTACTGTCGACGCAAGACGTCTTTTAGTCATTATTAGGTTTGCAATTCCAAATAAAATTCTGGTTGAGTGGATGATAAAGTGTTGTTGACTTCTCATTTAGAAATAAAATAATCCGTCAAGAAAAATTAGTGGGTCTTACTTTTATTTAATTTTTTTTCTAATTTATTCAAAAATAAATAAAAAATAAATAGCTGAGCACCATTTTTTCCCCAGATTGGTGGCTTTTCAGATTGGTCACTGCATAGCTTTTGTTCTACTCAAAGGGCCACCTAAGAAATTATCTATGTATGAAGTATCTCTAGAGAAGAGAGGGTGGGTGGTTCACTTTTGTATTGGTGGATTGGATCATGACTTTCATGATAATGTTGAGGAAAATTGCGGATTGTCCATGGGCTTAGACCTCTTGCCGTGCCTTCTCCGAACAATTGTCGATTGCGCATGAGCTTAAATCCCAGTGTAGTCTTTCTACCTGGAAATTTTTGATGCGGCATTCTAAGTATCGTCGGCCTTCTTACATGGCACATTGTCATGTCAGTGATTTCTGATGAAAATTGATTGACATGGCTATGTTAGGATTTCATGAAAATATTTAGGGGTTCAATTGGCAAAATTGAAAAGTTCACGACCGAATTAGAATCCGTTCAAGACCGATTGGACATCTAAGATCAATTAATTGTAATCTTGAAATTCGTTGCTGTTTTACAAGTATTTCAAATGGCAACTTTGACGAAGCACGAAATTTTTTTTGACGATCCCAACCTTCTCCGGTCAATGACGACACCCGGTTTGAACTTAACACGTAACTCAATGATTACTACTGAGCTCGTAAACTGACCAGGCTTCCTCGAAAACAATACGCTTATTCCAATCTTGCCACTATCGATGCTCATTTATCGGGCCTTACTACTTTTCTTAGTGAATGGTATCTTTCATTTTCTCTATATAAAAGAAAAGAAAAGAAAAAAAACAGAGGGAATGGTTGTAGGTAAGATGAAACAACAGATCAAACCTACAACAGATCAAACCTTGATCTCTTCGTTCTACCAAACCGTCTTCGGGAGGGGGTTGGTTTTGAAAATGGCGGGTTAAAGCTCCATTTGAACCAATTCTTTAACTAAGGTTGGACTTTAGATGTGACATGGACACTGTACAAGCTAAGACTGAGCTGATGGAAATTTGGCTAAATGAGAGGAAGACGCCTGTTTTCAAGTTGAAACTTGAAAGCTCTTTTTGCTCATGCAATTACGTCAATCTCTCTACATCAAGTGCCCGAGATTTTTCAATTGGCAAGCATTTATTTTATAAAAAAATAATAATAAAGGGTAAACGACACAAATAATTTCTTAACTTTAACTCAACGTGCAATACGATTTTCTGAGTTATAAATATGTATAACGTGGTTCACGAAATTTGGCTTAATATGCAATGCCGTCATTGAACTTTTAATTTATTCAACGTGGCCCTTGGATAAGATGGATGTTCAATTTAGTCCCTAAACTGTATGAAATTATCTAGTGTTATCATTTCATTAATTTTAAGTTCGAGGATAATGACGAATACTTTCATAAAGTTTACGAACTCTATTAATTTAGAGATTACTTCGTACATTAAATTAAAATTATGGGATGACATTATATAAATTTAAAATTTAAAAATAATATTTTGTATTAAGTTAAAGTTTATATCATTATTCCAAAGGATTAATAAGCCGAGTGGGTCGAGTGGGGGACAGCCCTGGGTGTCGAGTGCTCGCCATTTCGTTCCTCGTTTGCTGCAAAGCGCATCCTGAGAGATTCTCCCCTCATGTCTCTTGGCTTTTATACCGTTTCCTGGTCTTTTTAGGCGAATCACCTGTCGGAAAACTTTGTTTTGGCTGCTTGCGCTTTTCGATTTCTGCTCTCTCTCTCTCTCTCTCTCTCCCTCGACTCACTGAGCCACTCGTTTTCCAGAGGATTACACCGCCACATTGGTTGGTGTTGGGATCCATCCGGCGACAGATTTGACGGGATTTGACCCAATTGCCTATTCTGATGTGTCCTTTTCAATAATATGGTCAACTCCATCTAATTTTCAACCATAAGAACAAAGAAGAAGAGGAAAACTCCATCTAATTTGGTGGACCCAAATGACATTTTATTTGTATGCCTGAGTGGATTTGGGAATAATTTCAAGGTTCACACCTGTTGAAGTTTGTTTACAAAAAAAAAAAAATCATTCCTTCATCCCAGAAAAAAATGAAAGGAAAAGTATGAAACACTTTATTAATTAGAAGATTATCGTAATTTTGAAAATCGAGAAATGCGCAATTGAGCTAGAGGCCACTATAATAATAAATCATCTCAGTTGTAGTTATTTTTATTAATTAATTATGTCTAATGGTTATAACTTTTCAGATGTGACAATTTCAGACATGAATAGTTGTGTTTCGAACTTAATTGTTTTTCGAAATAAAGAGTTGCTTATTATTTTATACAACAAATTCCATCTTCATTTTTTTTTCTAAAAGAAAGGCAACATTCTTATCCAACTGTTTCCATTAAGAGATCCTGATTATTCTCATTTAAGGGTTTATAGTGACTTGAAAAAAAACCATTCGCAACGTTGCGGAACAAATAAACCCTTAAATTAAGCGTTATTATGCTTGAAAGTCCGATTTCAATTCATCCTATTCTCAACTCAACCATATTTTTCGACAATTTTCAATTGAAAATTCACATGCATTCAGGGCTCATCCATGTCTATTGACTATACTTCTAACGAAAGCTTTCCTTTTGGTCTCTTTCAAACTTTGAAAATGAAAAATATGTTCATCGACACTTCTTTCAAAAGTCACGCGCATGAAAATGTGTTTACTTTTGGTTCAAATTAAAACTACATGCTATCTACAAAAGAACTTGTTAAGATACTCTATAAAGATTCGACCAAAAAAAAAAAGATACTCTATAAAGCGCATGTTATGTGCGTAACGTGTGTTGATTCTAATCTGGTGAAAAATGTTAGGTGTACCGATAGTAGTCTATAAAACTAATGTCATGTGTTCACTTATATCATATGCATACGGCAAGTATTTCAGTAAATAGTTTGTTGCTTCATAAGCATACGAATTCTAGCAATCAATATTTAGATGCCATGTCACCCTGATATTGCAAATTATATTTCATGTCACTCTAATTAACGTAATTATAAGATGACACTATGCCGACATCCGTTAGCATTCCAACAGAAGGATTAGCTTGAACAAAAGAAAACTTGTAGCTTAATTGCACAAAATTGAAGTTGATCGAACATTTTGCAAGTGGAAAAAGAAGTGGAGTGTTGCATCTAAAAATAAGGAGGAGTTGGGCCGCCTTTGTCGTCGGGCTTAATGCCTAATCAATCGACAAAGCAGGCCCATCTTCGGCAGATACGAGGTGCCCTAGATCGTGACAAATGAACTTTCTTTTGGTTTGACCCAAAAAAAAAAAACTTTCATTTGGTATCTACAATTGCCCAGTCACAGCCTTCACTAGGAGGATTACATAAAAGATAGATTATCATACACAACACGTCTTCAATTAGTGCATAAACATGGAATTTAACCAACTAATCACCAGTTAATTTCAGTTCTTGAGTCCTAAAGTCTCGTGCGAAGCCTATTATATCCAAAGATCGACGCCAAGGTTTTAGGCTACGTTCGGTCGTCCAGATAAAACTCAGAATAAGATATGTTTTATCTTATCTTGTATTTGTTAGCTACCTAGGACAAAATAAAGGAGGATATATAAGAGATATAAAGGGATAAAATTATCTTAGGAGAGGGGGTGGGATAGAGCCGAATAGGATTTCTCTTGTCAAGCTATTCTTTTAGAAAACCCTATGCTCTACTTTTCCTTTTCTTCGTCATGTACGCATGACTCTCTCTCACAACAAAGTTTCAAGAAAACACTTTACGAAGTTGAAAGCGTCTTCTTCTCTGTAACTCTAATTCGACGAATTCAAGCTCGAACTCTAGTGAGGATCCATATGTGGTTTTGCTTCCTCACGAGGTTCTCTCTCTCGTCCTTCTTTTTTTTTTTTTTTGCTTGTGAATTCTCATTTCTAGTGGAGTCTCTTTGTTTGGTTCTTCATGAATCGAAAGATGCCATCGTTTTTCTTGAGATTGCCCCGTCAAAATTGTGGAACCAATCCCTATCCTAACACATAACATCTCTCTTATTACTGTGTGTACAAATAAATCTTACAATTACTTGCTGTTATTAAGCTTCATACACCTGACTACTTTCATACCAAATCGAGATCACTTCGTACAGCTAACCATAAATAATTAGTCTAAGTAAACAATTTACTTCTTTCTGGCCATAGAGTAAACAATCTCCTTGGCCTAATGATATTCTTCGATTTTGTTCGGATCATGAATTTTGGAATCTAGGATAGTCTTAGAGAGAGATGTGTAGAGTTCATTCGATTTATTTAAAGATTTGACTCTTAATTCATAATTTGTTGGTAGTTCTTGAATGGAGCCTTCTTATGGTTATAGACACAATCATTTGTGTGAAAAATACTATGGTATCACCTGAAATTTCCTATGCTTAAAAAGTACTGGGTATTTGCTTTAGTCGGCCAATTCTAAGTCAACCGATGCTCAATGGCAAAATGAATCTAAGAATGTTGCATAAAAAAGTTGAACATTGGAGTTTTTTAGATGCAACTTGGGCATATAAAAACATTACTTCATTTGAACCATCCTCTTGTCTTGGTATTACAAAATATTTTATTAATCAATTATTTGATGATTTCTCTATTGTTCTTTATGTCTTCATCTATCTTTTTGGCACTATATTTAGCTATCCCCATCATTGACTTCTTGGCACAAAAAGGAAACAGAATCAAACTAAGAGAAGATATGGGTTGAAAGCTAGATAAGCTAACACAAGTGGTCAATAATGCGACCATCATCAGAAAAGTTTCGAACTATGTGATCTTATCATTATATCCAGCACGCATGAATCATGTGTATGTTCTTAATATGTTCTGTGTGACTTGAGTTTGCTGGGATCATGTTCATGCCTGTTGTCCATATTTATTTGTTAGTCAAACAACAATCAAGGCTTGTCTATCTTTAGGAAAAGAGAACAAAGAGAGACCAACATGTGTGGACAATATATGAAGCAAATGCGCTTCTACATGGCCTTGAAGAACAAAAGATTCGGAGAACTTGGATTTCAAGGTGCGGACAGGAAGATATTTGTGGAACAGTTTCTCCAAGAGATGATAGATGGGAAAGACTGATGATTTACTTTCTGAATGTGTTATTTATTGTGAAATTGGAGTTTGGCTTATTGTTTTTGTGGTATTGAGGTTCGAGCAAGGAGTCACAATACGTTTGTGCGGGTTTAAAAGGGCAACTTGTCCCTAATTTTTTCTATAAGTAATTGGTTTGTTGTTTTTGTTGTTTTATGAAAATAAACAACATTGAGCAATGTCACCCATCATCTGGTAGCCGAGTTGGTTTGCACTCAGTTCATTTTATGAGAGATCCTAAGTTTAAAACTTCTCGGTATTAGGTGACTTAACCGGGGGCCCGTGGTTGTGAAATCTGCAGGTCCTCCCGAGAACTAGTCGTGCTTCATCGTTGGTTTGAGCGTAAGAAATCTGCAGGTCCTCCCGAGAACTAGTCGTGCTTCATCGTTGGTTTGAGCGTAAGCTCGCTGGCCGCGCGGATACCTCGATCATAAAAAAAAAACATTGAACAATGTTCTTTTTTGCTGCTTCTTGGAATTTTATATTTTTTGAATGTTTTATTTCTTGTAAAGTTTAGAGCATTGTTCATAGTTGATGTGGTATATGAATAAATTAAGTAGGGTTGCTATTTTTTGGAATGATAAGATAAATAATTCTTCATGGGCACTACGTAGGGGCATATATGTCATTTATATTTATATCCAACTTTTACTAAACAATGGATATGATAGGATATAAAAATATCCAACTTTAAATCCGCAGTTCACCAAACAATTGATAGAATATAACAATATCATAGGATTTCTTTTCCTATATTATCCAGTCCTATCTCGACTAGAAATCTAAATGACCAAACGTAGCCTTAATGTATCAAGTTCATGTTATGATTTACCAATTCAAGTTTCTAATTTTTGGCAATTAAAATTACACTTTCAATGTAATTAAGCAGAGAAGAGAATTGAAGAATTTCTATATATCTTGATATATAGAAAAAAAAGTACATAGAAGGACAATTTATAGACTTTACAGGATGATGTATACGATAACTAAATATTACAAAAAAAAAAATCCATTACAATCAATCAAAGTGATATCCAAAATATTATGGATATTTAGGTTATGATATCTAGAAAATTATATATACTCAAAATATCATAATATATCTAATATAATATAAACATATCTAATATCCCCTCAAACTCAAGGTGACATAGAAGAAGTCATCTGGAGTTTAGAAAAAGATCTTGAGAGCGCTCGAGTGGATATGCCTTTGTGTAGATATCAATAATCTGATCTGTATATGATGTGGAAATAAGTCAGATAGTGCCATGAATCAAACGATATCATATGAAATGATAATCAATTTCAATGTGCTTGGTGCGCTCATAGAAAATATCATTATAGGCTATTTTAATAGCATTCGAGTTGTCATAATTATGATGAACTCTCATGTCTTCCAATAACTATCGTAAACAGAGTAATTTTGAAGTCGTATCAACAAGAGCACGATAATCTGCTTCAACGCTAGATCGAGCAATAACTATTTATTTCTTGCTAAGCCATGATATGAGTGAGGTACTAAGAAAGAGGCAGTAGCTTGTAGAGTGACGATGTCACTAGCCAAATTAGTATCTAAATAAGCTTTCAACTTTACAGTAGAGGTGGCAAAAATATGTAGACCATGAAATAAGGTACACTTGACATATTGAAGAATAAGAAGGACATTGGCAAAGTGAGTGGTACGCGGTGCGGTCATGAATGGTGACATTTTTGAAAATACTATCCGAGAAGTCATTTTTCAAGAAAATGACTATTTTTCAGTGTTTGGTTAAGACCTTAAAATGAATTGAAAAATAATTTTTGTTGTTTCATATGAAAAATTTAATTTGATTTTTTGCGTCTTCGTTTGGCCAAAAATTACTAGTGTGAATTTCGACTGTCTTGTGTAGTATGGCCGACAGTAACATGACCAATTTTTGTAAATTTTTTAAAAAATCAAGAATTGTTATAAGTTTTTCTTTTCTTTTTCCTTCTTCCTTCACAGCAATTGGTTAATGATAGCCATAGGCGAGCCTTGAGCTCACCGCCTGCTTCTATGGAAAAGGAGAAGAAAGATCAGAAAAAGAAAAAAAAATAAGAATTAAAAAATTAGATACTATTTTAAATTTTAGCGTCAATGGATCCGTGCATGGGCGTTGAGGACCTTGGGCGCAACCTCGATATTACTGGGCATGGCCTACTAAGCACGTGCACCAATGTCCCGGGCCTAGCCTTGATAGATCCCAGCATGGCCCAGATGGACTCGGGCCCAAGCACTAGAGTCCTAGGCCGGGCCTCAATGGACAAGAGAGCGGGCGCGAGAGATTTGACCCTGCTACCAAGCATTCGAGAATGAGCGTTGGCGTTTTCCATGCTCGACGCAGAGTTTCTAACTTCGGTCTGAAAACTGATTTTCGATTTCTTAAAGAGGAAATCGTTTTCCTAAATATAAGTTTTGATAACAGGACATTTTACGTTGACTCATTTTTTTTTAAAGCGATTAAATTCCAAAAAAATGAAAAAAAAAATGTTTTTCGAGAAAATGTTCTCTGCGAAGCACATGAAGCCTAGTTCATCCGCGATCGCGACCGCATCAGGGATTCGATTGGAGTGCCCCGACATCAAACGCGGGGGGTCCGGCCCGTGTGACCCGTCCCGGCGCAGCGATCGATCGATCGAATCAAATGGCTCCATTTCAAAATAAGTGCAACGAATTCTCCTTCTTAATATTCCTTCAGGTGCGCGCACGACGCGCCGTGAACTCAAAAAAACAGAAACCGAAATAAATAAAAATGGAAACAAAAATAGCCGTTATTCCGTAACTCATTTCCCTCTCTCTCCTCCTCTCCCAAACTCTCTCTCTCTCTCTCTCTCTCATTCGCGCAACGGACTCAGTCCCATTCGCGAACTACATACGCTCTGTGGGAAACACTCTCTTCGTCCGATCTCCGATCGTGTTTTCGTCGTGATTTGAAGAGCCGATTCGGCGGCCGGAACTATTACCGGTGAGTGATCGGTCGTCATTTGCGTTTTTCCGTCGTGAATCTGTCGGGCCGTTGCCTTGCGTTTCCATTCCCGTCGCGTCTTGTTTCAGGTGGTTTTTGTTGTTGCATGCTGATGATGATTCTAGAATGTTGACGCTGACCGCAGTGAACGATCGTTTCTCATTTTCTGTTTTCCGTTTTTTTTTTTTTACCTTTTCGATTGGTTGAGATAAACGGAGTAGACAGCTGCTTTGTTACTGTTTGTCTTCGATTCCTCTGGATTCGCAGTTTTGGTTTCAGGCGAATCTGCTGAAAAACTTGAGGAATATGAGGGAGACTCTCTGTTTCTTCTAACGTGTCGATGGATTTAGTCCTAGAATCGCTACCGAGAGTTGTGACGAGGTCTGTGGTTTTTTGGTACTAGGTAGGCATCCTGTATGGTAACCGGAGAAGTGGTTTTAGTGCTAACAACATGCTTGGTATAGTAAAAATGTAATTTCAACTATTCCCTGGACTGAATAGAACGAAGAGCCTACGATGTGAATGTCAGTTACTGTAAAATCATTGTTATTTGCTATCCGGTAGAAGAAACAAATACTGGAAGAGAACCTTGATTAATATAACACGGTCTTTTCAGAGTCTGACCTCACTTACTACACTCCATGACCGCCCTTTTAGAACATAGAATTTGCTGTAAAAACGACACTTATGGTGAACCACTGGTGATTCTTATTTCCTGTTATACAAATTCCTTTGTTGCAATAGAGTTTGAGCCATCCATTAGCCTAACCGATTTTCAGTTTTTCAGTGTGGATTGCAGTGGGCGATATGATTGACAGGTTACCAGCTACACCATCCTCTAAGATGCGAAGAACCCCTTCATCTACACCTGGGGTCCCACGTCGAGAGGAGAAGATATTTGTCACCGTGCGTCTAAGGCCTTTAAGTCGGAGAGAACAAGCATTGTATGACCTGATTGCATGGGAATGCACTGATGACAACACTATCGTTTACAAGAATCCCAATCAAGAACGTGGTGCAGCTTCCTACATATTTGGTACTATTGAAGTGTCTATTTACGTTTGTGGATTATATCCTTGCCAAAAATTTATTTATTAAGACCTTTCTTGTTAAGGAATTACCACAATTGCAAAAGAGGGTTATATTTCGGGGTAGAATTGTTGATAGATATACCAATGTGATATGAGACAATCTGGGAATTCTCTGATTTCTGACCCGGATGCTGGTTTATGATGCAGATAAGGTATTTGGTCCCACAAGTTCAACTTACATGGTGTATGAAGAAGGAGCCAAAGATGTTGCCCTCTCAGCTCTCAAAGGAATTAATTGTAAGGAACTAGTTAGTGGTTAATACATTGACATGAAAATCTCATGCAAATTGTTTTGTTTCAAGAATTAGACATTTCCCCATTGTTGCAGCGACTATTTTTGCTTACGGGCAAACCAGTAGTGGGAAAACATACACCATGAGAGGAATCACTGAGAATGCTATCAAGGACATCTATGAGCACATCAAGGAGGTACTCCTCATTGTAACAACAGAAATTTTTCTAGTGATTTTCCTCTAGAAGAAATGTTTTCCTGCCTAGCAGGAGGCCAACTTACTCTAAAATCAAAATTTCAGAACCCGGAGAGAGACTTTGTTCTGAAGGTTTCAGCATTGGAGATATACAATGAAACTGTTGCTGACCTTCTGAATCATGATTCTGGTCCTCTTCGGCTCCTCGATGATCCTGAGGTACTCAAATATTTCTCTCATGTCAGCGATTAACCTTCTCAAAACAATATATTGCATTAGTGCCTATGTCTCAGTAATAATTTGTTTCTCTGTCCTCTTTGTTTTGCAATACAGAAAGGGACCATTGTGGAAAAATTAGTTGAAGTAGTTGTTAAGGACAGTCAACACTTGCAGCACTTAATCAGTCTTTGTGAAGGTAATTGAAGCTTCTTGATACAGGGGTTTAGCTCTGTGTTGAATCATCTCTCTGTCAAGCAGCTTTTCTAAAGACAAGGCCACGTTGAATTCATGGAGGAGAGAAAAGTGTCGAACCCTTATACCCCTATCATTTCGATAAAGATCTATCAAGCAAATTATTCATCGATTCGTACTTTTTCATCCCCACATGTAATCTATTATTTTGAGCCTACATATGCACTGCATGATACTGTGCATTGGACAATGTTGTTGATTCTCTTTTTTAATTGGCTCAATGTATTGATGTATTATTTTCCTCAGCCCAAAGGCAAATTGGAGAAACTGCTCTAAATGATAAAAGCTCGAGATCTCATCAGATAATTAGGCTGGTAAGAGGTTCATACATTTGTGATTTCATCTTAATTTATCTGCTGTTTGAGATCATATTTCCCGAAAGACTTTTACTGCTATAGATTTCCACTTCTTGAATAGACTTCTTTCTCTCACTAGTAATAATCATGGGTTCTGCCTTTTACAGACACTCGCAAATTCATTCCTTTTGAACTGCTGGAGAAATCTTAGCCTGAACTGAACTTGTCACATAGTACTCACTTTCTTCTTGTCGTGGTTTTTTTAATTGGATTCAGATGGTTGAGAGCAGTCTCAGAGAGAACTCGGAGTGTGTGAAGTCATTCATTGCAAGTTTGGTATGTGTTATCCATCATCAGTGATTATGTTTTTCTAATATGACAGAAAATTAGTTGAACAGACAAGAGCTTTTTTACTTTCAGAATCTTGTGGACCTTGCTGGAAGTGAGCGTGCATGTCAAACAAATGCAGGTGGCACAAGACTTAAGGAAGGCAGTCATATCAACCGCAGTTTGCTTACATTGACTAACGTCATTAGAAAGCTAAGGTAGATGATAAAAGCTTGATATCTTACATCATCATTCATCAAAGCAGTCCAAAGTTACAGTTTGGCATTTTATTCCTAGAGTTATTGTTTTCTTATTTTCAGTAACTGTCAGTGGTGAAACCTAAAAGCAATGGCCGTCTTAGGGAACTTGTTACTTTGAAGTACCAGAAACCATGATAGTAACTCTATTTCATCCCCCCTTTTTTCATCAAAGAGGTAACTCTAGTTCACTTGTCGATACTTAATTAAGCTAAAAAATTTGGAAAAGCCCACTTATACCCTCATGAGCACTAGGCACATGTTACATGACCAAACTAATGGTTAGAATGCCACTTAAATGGCTATTCCAGAATCCAGCTATTAAAAGCATCATGTTGAATTTGTAATTTGAGGATGAGTATTAACTTGCTAACCTCCCTAGAAATGATGCACAGTATTAGACAGAGAAAGTAATAATGCATGTGGTTCCGACTAAGTCCTATCTTCTAAGAGGTGCAAAGGGTGGTTTCCCTCTGCTTATGAAGATGGAAGTGGGAAATTGTACCAGCTGTCTATTTTCTTGGGAAAACACAATCCTGGAATAAAATTATACTAGATCATAATCTAGATAAATGTGGTGATGTGATGTTCTCATATTCAAATCATTTTTGCGGTCCACCATTGTGCCAATTTAACTCTGATTGGACCTCATCTCACACTAGTATATCCATGCAGTGTTGGAAGAAGGAGTGGCCACATACCATACAGAGATTCTAAGCTTACAAGAATACTGCAGCCCTCCCTTGGAGGAAATGCTCGAACAGCAATAATTTGTACCATGAGTCCAGCTCTGAGTCACGTAGAGCAGTCAAAAAACACGCTTTCTTTTGCAACAAGTGCTAAGGAAGTCACCAACACTGCCCAAGTAAACATGGTAAGACAAATAACATGGAAGATCATTCAAGATCTATCAGTTTCTTCTAAGATTTTTCCTTTGCTGGACTTTCTGTTCCAGTGTAGAGTTAAGAACGCAGTACTCATCATCAGTGCTCCTTCGAAAGAATGTCACTCTTTTGGTAGAAATAGTCATTTTGCAGGTAGTAAGGTTATGCAAGCTTTTTACACTCTTTAACTTGATGGACCGATGGAAAACCTGCAACTTCAGGATTTCTTGGTAACCCAAGAGATAACAGATTTTACACTTTGAGATATGTCCATCAACCTGTTCAGACAATTTTTTCCTGAAAACTTCACAAAGCTCAACTGACCCTCTCATCACACAACACTTACTCATTCTGTAGGAGTTCAATGAAGCTTGCCAAGGAGAGTAAAAACATTTTGCGTGACATGTATCGTCAGATTGCTTGCGTGATTGTGGGTTAGGTCCTTTCTCTGCTGCTAATAGGCAATTTTTTTAATTCAGTTTATATCTGAGAAAAAGTTGGTGAAGCGTCTTCAGAAGGAAGTGGCCAGACTTGAAGCAGAGCTGAGGAGTCCAGATCTTTCGTCCTCTTCTTATTTAACAAACCTACTAAGGGAGAAGGAGATGAAAATCCAGGAGGTAGGTGCTTTCATATAAGTATGGTGCAAAACTTCTCATGCTAACGATGCAGCTGTGTGGTGAGCACAATGCGAACCTCACTTTCAAACAATGTGCATGACTTTCTTCCTAGTAGGTGGTCTTATGCTTAAATCACCAAAGCTGGAGCAGAAATTGAGTTTACCTGAACAAATTTTTAATATGCAGATGGAGAGGGAAATGAACGAGCTCAAGCGCCAGAGAGATCTAGCACAGTCCCAGCTTGAAGTAGAAAGAACACGGCATAAGGAGCGCAAGGTACTCCGCTGACTATAAATGTACAGAATCTTGATCTGCAATCAGGAATCGTTAAAAAGTGAACCATTATCAGACGGCGAGAATTAGTGGGGGAACATCATTACAGAGGTGTAAGTGGGGAAATGCCAACTCTGGGTAAAACTTTAGTCTCAATATTAATTCTTCTATGTCTTAAGAGGATAAATTGGACTTACTTATACCACCATACAACTGTGACTTAGTCTATATTAAGCAAAGCTCTTCTTTCCATCCCTTGCTGAACTTCAGGGCCTCAATCGAGATGGACCTTCAAGTCAGGTAGTAAGGTGTCTTTCTTTTCCGGTGGAGATGGAAGCGAGGCCTGTAAGTTCTACTCCTGTAACTAGACCACAAAATGCGTTTGCGGGGCATTCAACACTGAGGCAGTCGGTTACCTCAGCTGACCCTTCCATGCTCGTGCATGAAATTCGGAAAATAGAAGAGCGCCAAAGGCAGCTTGGGGAGGAGGCTAACCGAGCAATTGAGATACTCCACAAAGAGATCGCGTCCCACAGATTGGGAAGTCAAGAGGCAGCAGAAAACATAGCAAAGCTACTTTCTGAAATCAAAGACATGAAAGTAGTAAACTCTGTTCCTGAAGGTATCAAGATCGGAGAGATGGCCAATCTTCAGGAAGAGATCCTTCGATTAAACTCTCAGGAGAACAGCATCACATTGCTGGAAAGGAAGCTGGAATGTGTTCAGGAATCAATAGACAAGCTTGTTTCATCTTTTCAGGCTGGTGCTGAGTCTCCAGAGGACAAGACCCAATTGAAGAAGAAAAGGTCTCATCCTTTCTCCTTGAGCAACAGTCCAAACATCCAACAAATTATAAGGTCGCCATGTTCACCAATGTCCTCCTCTCGGAAGGTGATGGATTGTGAGACTGAGAACAAGGCTCCTGATGGAAATGTTTATATTCCTAGTAGCGAAAAAAGTGATGGAAGTAAGAAATATGTCTTGTCAAGGGAGGGAACTCCAACCCCAGGAAAATCAGGATCAGTTAATGTGAAGAAAATGCAGAAAATGTTCAAAAATGCAGCTGAGGAGAACATCCAGAGCATCAAAGCTTATGTCACTGAATTAAAAGAGCGGGTGGCCAAGCTTCAGTATCAGAAGCAGCTTCTAGTTTGCCAGGTGAGCTACATTTACGATGTTTCCCGTAGTTCACATTGAGCATAAGGAACTTTGAGAAGGTATGTCTGACAGCAAACAGTTAGTCTCAGACAGAGTTATGGTATCTGAATATCTGTTTCATTAGATTTTCAATGAACAGTTGTAGAGTGAATTGCATTTTTGTCCTTCTATCTTGGTGTATATGTTCTGTTTGTACCTGCGTCTTTGCGAACTGCATTGTGATTTGGGCAATGCTAATTGAGGTAGGAAAATGAATGACAATGACACAAAAAGGCATGAGGAGGTGTGTCAGCAAGACTAGCTTTTCTACTGTGATGTCTTTTTTGTTTCTTTTCTTTTACTCTCTTTTTGGAAGGCAATTAATACAGATTTTAGCAAGCGGATTATTCGTGTAGCTTCTCTTTACGGCATATGAACAATTTTTTTTTTTTAATGGAAGGTGTTGGAATTGGAAACAAATGGGACAACTATGGATGGGGCGGATATGGTGGAGCAGTCTCCCCAGCCATGGCCCTTGATCTTCGAGGAGCAGAGAAAGCAGATCATCATGTTATGGCATTTGTGCCATGTTTCGATCGTGCACCGCACACAATTCTATTTGCTCTTTAGAGGCGACCCATCAGATCAGATATACTTGGAGGTTGAGCTCAGAAGGTTGACATGGTTGGAGCAACATTTAGCAGAGCTTGGCAATGCGAGCCCGGCCTTGTTGGGTGATGAGCCAGCCAGTTCTGTTTCGTCAAGGTACATTCTCAAGCATCTGAGTCAGTCCTCCTAAATGCATATGATACAGCATTAACTTCTTTTTACCGAAGAAGAAAGTATTGCATACCAAAGAAAGTGACTTGTATTAGCAAATCTATTGCACAAATGCGAATAGTCACAACATGTTATGGCATGATATGTCTAGTCACTGAACACGTATCTCGGGTTATATTCTTGTTACACAGCATAAAGGCTCTTAAGCAGGAGAGGGAGTACTTGGCAAAGAGGGTCAGTTCGAAGCTGAGTGCGGAGGAGAGAGACATGCTGTATGTGAAATGGGAAATCCCGCCAGTGGGAAAGCAGAGGAGGCTGCAGCTGGTGAACCGGTTGTGGACGGACCCTTACAATCTGCAGCACGTGCGGGAGAGCGCAGAGATTGTCGCGAAGCTCGTCGGGTTCTGCGAGTCAGGCGAGCACGTCAGCAAGGAGATGTTCCAGCTGAACTTCGTCTCCCCGAACGACAAGAAGTCATGGTTGGGCTGGAACTTGATATCAAACCTCTTGCATCTATAAGCCAACCTTTCATGTGGATGATGATGCAGGAGACCGTTGAGGTTTGTTCCAAAGAGGCGAAGATCAAGTGCGTGTTTACAGAAGCCCAAAAGTTTGCCGACGCAAGAATTTGTAAATTTCTGATGCTGCTCCTAGTTGGTTAACTGATCTTTTGATTACTGATGTTAGGCTTAACGAGATTACCTAACATTGTAAAACTGATGTTTTGATAACTGATGTGGAGCGGGGCATTTGCGTCCTGTTAATGATGATGTCATGATATAGGGAGCTATTCTTTCGATTTTCCAATCAAGTTCTTTTTGTATCGAAAAATTAAGAGGCTGATTCAACACAGTGAAATAATTTTGGTTAGATGGTAGAATGACTTAGCATCATGTTGGTTGTGAAATAGATATATAAATAAGGAAAAATTCCACGTAAGAGTTTGAAATGTTTTCATTTTCTCAAATAAAAGCTTGAAATTGATTTTATTTCAAATAAAAACATGAAGTGCTCAAATGTTTGAAAGAATGACCTGACCAAATGGCATTTTGATCTTTTACTTGTTTTTGCATTTTTTTCTGTTTTTCTCTTTACCTTTTCGTTTCTTTTCCCCTCCCCCTCTGGCCATCACCGGCCTCAGGCTTGGGCGGCACCTGGTCAGGTGAGGGCCACCCTCGCCCGATGTTTGGCCTAGCATTCCTCGCCGGTATCGGTTGAGGGCTCTTGCCTGGGCGATAGGTAGATGGAGGGTTGGTTGGTGTTTTTATCGGGTTGTTGATATCGGGCCCCGTTTTTCCTGTTGTTGAAACGGAGTCCATGTCGCTTTTGCTCTGCTTTGTTTTACAAGTGTAGAATAGAACTTTTGTTCTGAAGAATGCGTGTGTTTTGGTTTCACCAGCTACTGTCTTTACCTTTGTCATTATCGGTCTCTGGGGAAGGAAGTGAGCTTTTGTTGAGAAGTAAATTGCTGGGATTTCGGGGGTCATTCGTCAAAAAATCGGCTTGGGACTGGTGAGGGTTGCCCTCGCCCGACGCAGGTCAAGGCAAGAGCTACCCGACCTAAGCTAGCAACTAGGGGTGTGCAAACTGGACCGGACCGGTCCAGGACTGACTCAGACCGGCCTGGTTGGTTTGGTCCTTGAGGGAAGCGTTCCGATCCTTGGTTCCAATAAATGGGACCGGTGACCGGGCGGTTCGGTCCGCAGTTCCATCTCCGGGGATCGAGGATCGGACCGCCCGGACCAGACCATCAGAATATATAATTAAAAGAAAGAATTAGAAATATTAGCACAACTCTATTCTTGATGATATTGCTAAAGAAATTGAACAATTGGTCTGGGCTCTCTTTGCCTCATACATTTATTATTCAGTTATGTTTATATTTTTTTTTCAGCACTTTCACTCTTTTTTCTTCATTTCGTCCTCATTTTTTCCACCTAATGTGGCACTATGGACCTTAGTTATGTTTATATGAACACTTATATGCAAAAGTATTGCCAAATTTGACGAAAATTAATGATCGATTGAGGTTTTTTCTTATCTATGTTCTATAAGAAGCTAGTATTAGTGGTCCCATTGGGACCGGACCGGACCATCGGTCCCGGTCCGGTCCTTGGTCCTGAAAATTTGGGGACCGGGGCTACGGTCCGGTCATCGGTTCTATGCCGGGACCGGACCGGCCCGGACCATGCACACCCCTACTGGCAACTGCCGGAGGGGGAGGGAAAAGACCTACCAGCGGAGGAGAGGAAAAGAAGAAGGGAAAAAAAAAAGTAAAGGGAAAAACAGAAGAAAAAAATGCAAAAAATTAAAAGGCCAAAACACCTTAAGTCAAGTCATGATTTGAAACGATTTGAGCGCTTCGGACCTTCATTTAAAATAAAGTCCGCTTCAAAAAAAATAAAGGTATTTGAGACCTTTTATTTAAAATTTTTCCTATAAATTATATTGTTCTAGAAAGAGATTTACTTTTACTGAGATTAGAATGGGGAAAAGAATAACAAAGATGTCTTTACAGTCTTTAATTTACTAAAGATATAAATGATTAAACTTAAGTTAGTGGTGATCGAAAATTTCATTTGAGAATAAATTGGAACAAAGAATGACCAGGCTGGTTTACAATCCTTAATTTAACTAAAGAAAAATAATTAATTCAAAACAAAACTAATTTACATTTATTTTGTTCATCATGCTCAAGGTTTTCCTAAAATTTTCAGGCAAGAAAATATTGAAAAGAGAAGAGCGGGGACAAACACGTCAAATCACCCCACGTAAACTGGAGCAGACCCTAAACCCTTTGCTCATTTCTCTGCGTTCAATCCCTCTGGTCTGGTGAGCGACGACGGAAGACGACGAGCAACTGAATCCAATTCGAAGGCTCCTTCAAGTAACAGTTCGGTCAGATTGAAGAGTTCGCAATCGACGCTGATTCGTAGTCGGCGCGTTGGTGAGGGGATATGGGGAAGGAACAGGTCTCTTACACGGTGGAGCAGCTCGTCGCTCTCAATCCCTACAACCCGGACATCCTACCGGATCTCGAGAATCACGTCAACGAGCAGGTATGCGGTCGATGATCGTCTTGCGGCTTCGCTGGTGGGTTTTGTGCGGCAGTGGTCGAGTGGGTTGAATTTCTTTGTGAAGAAAAGGCGTGAGAGTTCGTAAAGGCTTGGGCTTTATGGAGATTAGATGGAATTGGAACGAGGGTGTTACGCAAATCGATCGGATTCTACGTAGTGTTGGAAATTGTGCTGCGGGAAGCTGTTGTTTTGAGTTGCAGAGAACACTAGTGAATCCTAATTGGTTTTGCATTTGGCAGGTTTCTTTGCAAACCTACAGCTTGGATGCAAATCTCTGCCTCCTTCGCCTGTATCAGGTAATGCCAAGGTTACTACCATGATAATTGCTGATTCTTTTTGCCATGGTAAATTCATGCTCATGGTGCTGTGATTTTAGCTTTGAACTTTTAGGCCGATGATTTGATTACCTATCTTGTCCTGATTTGCTTCTTGTAGTCTTATATCGTTACTGGACTGCTGATGTTGCCCTATCTTTGCAGTTTGAACCTGAGAAGATGAGCTCCCAAATCGTTGCTCGCATTTTATTAAAGGTTCAACTTGCTAAGACATTGATATATTCTTGTATTATGCTTTGCAATTCCATTCGTGTCCAATGATTTCTCTGTTTGTTTGTTTGCATGTATGAATCAGGCGCTCATGGCAATGCCAGCTCCAGATTTCAGCCTTTGTCTCTTTTTGATTCCAGAGCGAGTGGTATTGGTTTTCTTTTCCTTTTCCTCATGGTGTATTGACCTTTGGGACACTGTTGATTGATTGTAGAAGTGTAGACATCTCTATAAGCAGGGACTGTATGTGCAGGGTCAGTTGCTTTGCAGTGATAAATTTGTCTATTTAAAAGCTTGTTTATCTTTATGTTGGAAGGGTTTCACTTTTCCTGAATCTTCTCTTTGCAAAGTTTCATTCTGTTCTTACTCTGGGTTACCTTACCATATCCTAGGGTGGTATGTTGAATTATTCCTCTTCTTATGGCTTGTTGATTTTTCAGCAAATGGAAGAACCATTCAAGACATTGATTGTCCTCTCACATTATTTGGAGGTAAGTCTATAATTAGTTTGTCTTGTCATGAATTCCATGAGAGTTCAACATTTACTCAATGCTTATCTCCTTATTTGCAGACAGGAAGATTCCGTCAGTTCTGGGAGGAGGCGGCTAAGAGTCGTCATCTGGTTGAAGTTGTGCCAGGTAATTGACTTGAGGTGCTGCATTTGAGTGTTGTGTTCTGTATATAGTGGTCAACTTCCTTTGTTTACATTGGATTTCTAGTTATGAAAATACTATCACCATTACTATTACTATCATTGTCTGTAGTTCTTGTTCAGGCATTGTAATTGATGATCGATAGAATTAAAGAACCTAAATGGGCACGAGTTGTAGTGCATATTCGGTGATTCTGCTATGCATGCTGAAATCATGGAACAGAAATGAATTATACCATCTACAGTATTCGTTTGCTGCAATTTGGCTATGCAGGAATATTTTTTGCACAAAGAGATGTCTCCTATATTAATAGAAGAAATGCATCTAATGCATAACTTAGACAAGTTGTTGCTTACATATCAGAATTTTCCTTTACAGTTGGCTTAGCCATCTATCTCTGGTGTGACTGTGCATAACTTTGGTATTGGCTTTATATGAAGGTTTGTTTATGCTCTGAACTATTTCATGTGGCCAATGCTCCCAGTGATCCGAGAGTATCTCTTGTCTAGAATTTAATTATGGAATTTGGCTTTTCATAGACTTCTGTCTAGAAATTCAGATCACATCCGCAGTCAGAAACTAAAGTGATGCCAGATTTGGAGCTTTTCTCGGTTAGAAGACATTGCTTTTTACTTTCTTTTTTTTTTTGGCTTTTCTTTTAGCTTTGTTATTGATTCTTGGCTATTAGAAGCTCCTAGTTTTTGCTTCTGTGGGCTTTGTTGCCAGTGGACTTTCTGCTCTACTATGCCGTGAGAACTTGTATTTTGTTTGCTGGTTTTGATCGATTACTTTCTTTGTTTCCTATCAATTTCACAATGCACAAACAGATTACAAATCTTTAATGCAGGTTTTGAACAAGCAATCCAAGCCTATGCTGTTCATGTATTGTCATTGACTTACCAAAAGGTTCCTAGAACAGTGCTTGCAGAGGTACTTGTCTGCTGTGTACCTTTTTTGTTTATTCGTAGTCCATTTTTCTTATTATTTAAAGCAGAATTTGGACCTATAGTGTGCTAAAGAAGTTAAAATCATTATGTTACTGGGTCATATCTTTCATCTCGATAGCGAACCTTTGTAGTTTGCAAGTAAGGGAATTGGTGATCTCTGCACTGAGTTATGTGCAAGTACTTATTCCTAGCAATTTTCTCTTCCCTTACTACCCTTCTAAAGCAGAATTTGGACCCATAGTGCTAAAAAAATTAAGTCGTGGGAAGTCATTCGAGTCACACTTAATAGCATACATTTAGTAAAGCTCATGACTTGACGCATTACATCACAGGCTATCAACATAGAAGGTCTATCGCTGGACAAGTTCCTCGAACACCATGTTGCCAACTCTGGCTGGGCCTTGGAGAAGGGACAGGGCAAAGGCCAACTGATCCTCATGCCCCAGAACGAGTTCAATCATCCTGAACTGAAGAAAAACGCCACAGAGGGCATTCCATTAGAGCATATCACCCGCATCTTCCCCATCCTCAGTTGATTCATCCGATTGAAATCAGGCATTTTTTGTGCTTGCAGAAGGTTTGACGTGAATCAGTGCCCAGGCTTCATGCATTCATTACTGCTTTGAAATATTAAATTTTGGAGATGTGCAACGTATTTTTGTTTCCTGGCTATGCTTAGGGTGTGTGTGTGTTTGTGTTTTTTTTTTTTTGGGGGGGGGAGGAGATAACTTTTTCAGAGAAGTGACAGAAGCAAGATACATTCTTGTGCTTTGTGAGAATTTTCAGGTTTGTGGCCTAATCTCTTAAGACTAGAAGGCCACTCCGTATCTCGGCGGGTTAACCCATTGGGGCCCGGCGAGGCCCGGCCCTGCTTTTACTGAAATGGATTTGGTTGGGCGGGCTGGGAAAATGGCCCTCGTAAAGATCTGACGTCTGAGCCAATCCGACTCTGTTCGCCCAAAGCATATTCAAGGAAGGGCCAGTGTTCTTCATGTGTTCAACGATAGTTTCTCTCTTTAGCTGGACGCACTTGAGCTGGGTGCCTTGAATCCCGGCTTGATCCAAGTATCTTGGACGTCGGGTTTTCCAGGAGTCCTACGAGCCCACTCTAGCTAGTCTTTAGCAAGCGGCACTGGACCTGATCATGGATCTAAAGCCCTGGCCGTGCGTATGTGAAACCCGACACCGTTTAGTGTCTGCTGATTTGGGAGAGGCTCAAAATGGCCAGGGTAAACGCAAACACTTGCTCGTGAAAGCAGGGCCCAAACTTGGCCCAGGACTGATAATTAACTCTCTCTCTCTTTTTTTTTTGGGTCGAGGGGGAAAAAATAAAGGCAGCAATTATTTTGTGGATGGACGGATAACCAATCAAAGTGCTTTGGCCGGTTTGCCTTTGTTCCGAAAGCACCAATTTGCGACCCAGCCGTTGTGGGGTGTCACGGGTTCCCACTCACCATCTAGAAAACGGTACATCAAAAGCAGCCCTGCTTTCACGGGGCGAGCTGTAAAAGTGGATTTTGGTCATAAGGATTGCAGGATACCCGTGAGACTAAATTGACGTCCTCTGCAAGGTCCACGATTGCCGTCCCCTCGGTGACGTTGGGTTTGTTTTGAATCCATTTGAACAGTCGTCCCTGACTCCCCACTTTTGTTGTGGTGATTATAGAAACAAGGCTTTCTCTGCTCCGATTCCAACAGGTTCATCCGCCAATGGCGACGAGAATTGAGTTACGAAACAAAGGTAACGCCTTCTTATACCCCCAGTACGAACAAAAGCATATATCCGTAACTCATGCCATTCGTCACGTTGATGCATATGTTGGCTTCAACAGAGCGCTTCCTGTGTAAGAGCGAGGATTCGCTAATGCAGATGACCATCAGCATTCCAGATCAAGACATTATGCCTCGTATTCGTTTTGTAGCCAGCTTCACGGTAGACTGGCTTTTTTTTTTCTCTTCTCCCCCCCCCCTTCTCCTCCCTTGAACCCCGAGATCTTTGAGCCGGACTTGAACACATCCACATGATTACTGAGGGATTGACTAGTCCACTGGTAAAACGCAATTGAAGTTTCTCGGTGATTGTGTGATCGATCGATCTGGACGATGACTATAATAATAATAGGACGTGAATGAAGAGGGACTGCAATTCACATGCACATGCCTCGAACCAGAGGAGTTCTTACAACTGCAGAGGCTGTCTAGTGCCTCTTGACGGATAACATTTTGCAATGTAAGGCACGCGTAGCTGAAAGTAGGATCATCAAGGAATAAAGAATCAAATTATCTGCAGCTTAAAAGAAGCGGAGCTCACAAAGTGAAAGCAGATAGATATTTACAAGTTCGACCTGCCGAGTCCCTGGATGAAATTTGTTAAAATAGACGAAAATGAAGAGCTCCAGAAAGAATCCTAGCTGTTGCTATTTACTCTTGTACTAATCGATCAGGTCACTCAACCAGGACTAACGAAAATAGTGAAGCCGATCCGTTTCTCTCCTTTTTTCTCCCCAATTCCTCGTGTTCGGGATACAGTCCTATATCATCCATTTGATGCATTAACTCTGTATTAGATCCGAACAAGTTCACAAAAACGGGAACACAAGAAGAACCTTGAGGGAATCAGCTGGGCTTCAGTGGCCGAGTGCCTCGCCTTTGGTTACCCATTGTACAAAGCCATCTGGAAATTCCTCCAGCACACCAGAAGTATGGGAGTTACCATTTGATAGCTCAGTCGCAGCATGCTCCCTTCCCTGGAGAGAGAAGTAATACCTATTCTTACTCAGAACAAAACCGAATAGTTCCTCGTTATGGAATGGCACGATGATTTTTTAAGAGCAATGGTCACTGGTTCAGAAAGGGTTCTCTTCCCAGACAATAGGATTAAAATAAAATAAATCCCTTGTCTGAAAGGACAAGCAGACTTAAAAGCAAATCGTCCCTTACCCTTTTCAGCCAGACATTACTGATAACTCCCGTCACACATTGCATGGTAAACAGGTTCCAAGGACCATCACAGTTGCATGGCAAGAATGAATAAGTCAAGTACTTGACAAAACACCCACCAACCATTATCACCTACTGTTAGGATTGGCTCGATAGAATCAGCATTGGAACAATTTTAAGGTCAAAGAGTCCAAGCAAGCACTGGCATTTCCAAAGAATATAGAACTTCTGTTTACCAAATGATCATATGTTTAACAGGAACAGGGTGTGCTCCAAGCGCATCCATGCCCGTACATGCTGTCCACTGATCAGACCATTTCATGACATTTCATTTATTAGATTTACTGTCAAGCTCCGTTAGCGTGATTGAGGTTGCTCCAAATAAAACATCACAATTAACTCTAGATGGCTCATGGGCTGGTAGTTTCAACTCTCAAGGGAATTGAAATAATTAGGTCAACCGGAGCATACTACTAGCCATTAATTGAGCCATTACACTAGACAAGAAGATACCAATTTATTATGTGAATAATTCAATACAATCTATAAAATAAAAAAGCATTAACTGAACCCCATAAATTTATCTAAAATGATATCGACTTCTTGTTCCAGAAGGTTCATAAAAATTTGACACAAATAAGATTTTATTACAAAAAGCCAGTAAACTATTTTACATTGAAGTTGTGAGCTTTAATTTGAGAACTCACAATTTGAACCCTTAATTTTTGTAAGAACTAACCATTCTCATCTGTCTTCAAGGTATAATAAATGAGGCAAAAGAGGCCAATATACAAAAAATATAAGGATCGTAATCTCAGTAGACTTTCAACGGCTGGACAGGTACAGTGTAACAAGAGCCACTCATTGGAGTCTGAGAAATTTTCCATTTCAGATGAATATCACATCCCTGAGCACATATCTATCAATTCTACATTGTTTGAAGTAAAGACCATATCCGGACAAAAGATTAGTTGAACAAATGTCCATTATTCTAAGCTAAGGTACATAGAGCAGGTTTGAGTCCTGCAAGCAGAAGTAATGCTTCAAAATTGAAAATCACATTTAAATGGCGTCTCACCGGTAAGAGTCAACAAGAGCTGATTTCTGAAAAGTTGTTGCTAGAATCTTGAGGAAGGGCACTGACCTTCGTGCTGGAATCACTTGTAGATGGGGTCGCCCCAATTCCACACATGACATTCTCGGATGACAATCCAGCAACTGGAGAGATTGTGAGTATTGATGACCTATATAAATAACTTTGTTAACAGTCAGTTCATCCATACTGAATCTATATATTCAGATCACATCCAACTTAAAAGGTAAACTGACCAAGAGTCGTAGATGGAAATCTGTAGTGACAAGAGAGCACATACATCCTTACATTTGGCGTGTTGGAGTAAATATTTCTGTAGCTATACTGTCTGATGCCAAGAACAATATGTAGCGCAAACGAAATAGAAATTAACTCTTCAAAAGACACCAAAGTTTGCCAAAGAGAGACGTGTAAGAAGTCCTTTCTGTGAAATTTTAACACAACTTGCGACGCTACTTTGGCACAAGCACGTAGGCCAATGTGGCTAATATCATCCAAAATAACCCTTTCTTAGGTGAGGAACTTATCAAGAATCCACTTATCAATTGATCTTTTTCAACTTTTGTTCTAACATTTCAACCTTGAATCTCCAAGTACATGAATTTACCTTTCGTAAGGCTCCTCCTCGCACGAGTTTCCTGATGATGAGAGCCAATCTGGATCAACAAAGTTGGAGCAATTTGATGCACCTCCATATTCAGAGCAGTAGATATGATTGTTTTCTCGCTGTACATCTCCTAATAGCGGTCTCCGAGGCATTGAAGGGGTGTACCTAAACAAAGATGCATTTTAAGTATGGATAAAGGTTTTGCCACTTGTCATTTGGAAACTAGCACACAATCACACGAAGTGCTAGCCAGACCCTTCAAAGCATTGCCCCAGATGCCACGTGTGGAAGAGGGACAGTTAATGTGTGAACACATCAAGATAGTAGGGAGGATCATTATGACGCATAAAGCTTCTAATCCCATCTAGATCATGTAGACACGTGTCTATATAGCATTACAAGGGACTACTTGCATAACCTTTACTTTCTTTGCCTAAAATCCATTATGTCCAATATTAAGTACAACATGATTCTTCCATAGTAGTCCATTTGGTTGGAATGCTCGGCTCTCACCCGAGAGATTTGGGTTTGAGCCCCAATAAAAGGATTTCATTTCATCTATTTTTAAAAAAAAAAAGTCAACTAAGGCTCATTTGTTTCACATAAAATGAATGATTTGAAAAATATTTTTCTAAAAATGATCACTCATATTGCCTACAAAAATGAATGAACTAAATATATTTTCATCATCCATGAAAAAATTTAGATATAAATTATTGTAAAATGAAAAAAATTTCTACTGATCAATTATTTCAAGAGATACAAGCAAAATCATTTCTAGAAAAATGCTTTCCAAATCATTCATTTCCAGTGAAACAAACAAAGTCTAAAGCATACGACCTAAGAAAGGGCCTTCTTTTTCAGTTTTCTTATATTTGTATTTGAAACCAAATGAAAACCTCAAGAAGAGAGATTCACTAAAGTGCCTCCCCGCCTCAACATTTTTAATGTCCCAGCATCAATCCCACAAAAAAACATCACAAATTTAGTGTTCTTCAAAAAGCCCAGGTGAAAAATCCTCAAGGAACAACTACCCTAGGGCACAGATAAAAAGATGGAAACAATCTTCAGATGCCCTAACTTGACACAGCAGATGAAGTCAAACAGATGGCATATGGTAATGCATTATGTAGAACCATAGATTTTGTATAATGCACCAGAGAACACCCCATACTTCGCAACACAGCTCAGTCAATCAGAACGAACTCATTCTAGCATCCACAGCCAGCAGAAGGCAAATTAAAATTGACTTCTCTTTAGCTGTTGTGCATCAGTAGTATCCTAACCAACTGAACAATTTAGATGGAAATGTAAGACGTGCAAGGAAAAGATGAAATAGCCAGACCTCGAAAATGTTATTTCACTCTCTGAGGTTGAAATGTCAGGTGACGACTCACTGAGTGCTCTCCTAGCTTCCTCTGATAGATCAGGTAAAACTGAACCACAAATCCTCTCCGGCTCAATCTTCGTGGTTGACATCAACGGCCTTGTTTCTCGAAGAATATTTCCATCTGACATGCATCTTTTGAAAATTGACCTAGAAGCATTATAGTCCTTAACAATCAAATCAAACCCACCACCACCCCCCCCCCCCAAAAAAAAAAGAGAAAGAAAGAAAGAAAGAGGAGAACTAGAAGCAAAGGGGGGAGAAGGCCCAAATTTTGGCAGTTCAATTCTAAAGAGAGAATATGCAACCAAATCGACCCAATTACAAACTCTAATATAGCAGAAGATAAATCTAGAATAATATAAACAATGCCCTACCCAGATTAAAGTTGCAAATTCTAGAAAAGTAGCAATTATTTTCACCGCTGCCACCAGCGCCACCACTAGTATTACTATAAAAGTATCACTGGTCACTCTACTCCAGCTGTTGAGTCAGTTAATTTAATATTACTGAATTGACAATAGCATGGGACAATCTAGAAAATATGTAGACAACAGATATTTCAATTCTAAATAATTGTTGACAAGAAAGCTCTGAGAATTGCACAATGGTTAACACAATACACATTAACTTAACCCACAGCAGAAGAAAAGCCTTCCAATCATACCATTATCCAAAATAGTAAACCAACTAAATGCATCATTCACATCCTATGTGATCGACTATACAGCGTAATCATCTTATCCCATGCTTCAACTGCCATGATGCAACACCACATTATTTGTCTACTAGTTCTAACGCAATAAAATGCCAAAGTACCACAACATGAGAGTTTGTCGAACTAAGATTCTTCAACTTCTAAGAGGGAATCTGTTAGCAAGAAACACGCCCCACTGGTATTATCTACGCATGCACTACATGGCCGTAAGACATTACATTTTAACATACTTTTGATCTTTCTCCTCGTGATGAGAAATGGTAAGTCATTACCAAAACACTATGGTTAGTGTAATATAGATTCATGAATTCAAGATATGTGGTTATCCAATCTACAATTAAGAGATTCAAAATCCCGATAATACAGGTTACCCTAAAGCTGCCAACTATAAGCTCAGTTGCGTTAGGCCAGCAAAACACAAGTACCTTCCATCTTTGTCGACATCCTCCTCTCCATTCCTCCCAGAATCAGAGGACGGCTCAGAATCCAGCTCCCAGACTGCAGGCTTATCAACATCTGGCTGGAAATTCCCCAAAAATCTGGCAAAAGTGTTCAGATATAAACTTCATAAGATAAGACATCCCACCAAATGAATTTCTTCCAGAGGACCAAAAAATCATTCTGTACATAAATAATGGTAAAAAAGAAAGCTACATTGAGTACAGCCGCGACATATCAGACTTACTATTGAGAATAGTGTTGAAGGAAATTATCATTGAGCCCAAGAACGGCGCCAAGGCATTAATAGAAGGGCCAGCTGCCCCACACCTTCACATTTTTCATAGTTATGATAACTTCTTCCGGACAAATATTGAATGTCTTTGTGAGTTGTTTATGTTTAGCCCCACCAAATTTCAACCCACTAACATTGACCCATAAAAACTCATATCATGCTTTGCATTTGTGTCTAGAATTTGCAGTTTTTCCAAGTTTAGGCGGATTTCTAAAGTGTGATGCATTTTCTAGAGATATATATAGTACATTATCTTAATTAATCTGAAATAAATTTTCATCATCATGTTAATGCACCTGCAGCCAAAATGTTCTAGCTCCATCCCTGCTTGAGGTATGAGGAATGCAAGTTTTAGCAAGGAAAGCACAATTCAATTGGCATACAATACTAACAACGTTCATCCATCTAATGCAGTTAATAGAGCAAAAAGAAAAAGAAACACTCATGTTAAAAGAAGCTTACACATCAATTGCATCCTGTTTCATAGAATCCATGTAAGCGTTGTTGTAATATCGTTGCAAAGTTCTGAAGAACTCTTGCGATTGAGTGGCTGCTTTCCACTGACCCCGTCTCTCAGAGAATATCTGCATAGCCAAAGTTGGACAAGTAAGCTTCACAAACATTTTGCAGATCAAAGCAGCAGCAATTGCCCAGTGCTAAAAGCTAAATCCTTGATAAATTTTAAGTAAAACATTCTGAATAGTTGGAATTTCTGGAATAATTTGTAACCAAAAAATACTAGGATGAAAGTTGTAGAAAAATGAGTAGAGAGCATTTAATACCACAAACATGACTTAATGAAAACCCTGAGCGACCACGATTTACCAAATACATAAAATGGAAATTGTCTCAGTTACCCTTGAATTCAAGAATTTCATGATAAGGCTATCTCAAAAGTTTTAAAATGTTTAAACTTCAGGGTTAGCAATTTTAAAGGGAGCAAAAAAAGATTCTGATGCAGAAAAGGCAAAGACAATTCATATTTGCTCGAGTTCATTGTTAATTTAAGATGTCTATGCATTATTTCTTCCACCCCACTTACACAAGCAAGTGATGGCATAATGCATATAAATTAGTTTCATTGATCTCAGCAGTGAACTAAGTTCCAGAATGAAAAGAATGATAAAGGGTATTTGAAAGGGAAATTCCTCCAAATATCTCAGCAATGCCTGAATACAGTCAAACAGACATTATGCATACAAATCCTTGGATGAACCACCTTATTAAGGTTTGAACCATATGCTAGGGAAGCAACTTTTAGATTATAGTACCTTGTTATGAGCCGCTGAGCCACCGTATTGATGAGCAAGTGTGTCCCCCATCTTCTCATAGAACCCCATCAATTCATCAGCTAAAGGACCACCGAGGTCTACTTTGGGGCAGTTTATACCTCCAAGAGCATGAAGTTGGTGACCTAGAGCAGTCAATCCATATGCATATTGCGCAACATTTGTTCGATCCAGACAATCGATGCAATTGGTCCTTAGTACCCCTCTTTGGAACATAGGAGGCTTTCCAGAATGATTTCCATTTATTAAGTTGTCACCTTCACTAGGTTTTCTGTCTAAAAGATCTCCCAAGTCATTTTCATTCTCACCAAGTTCTGTTGAAGTCAAGCCGCCATTATTAACTTCCCTGCGTCACATTTGCACCAATTACATGCCAAGAGGGAATCAGAAAACACTGTAGAAATACAACAGAGAATGACATTGAAAATGCATCCTCCCCATCCATGGATTATTAGATTTACATGAAACAAGTAATAAGGAATTCACAAATTCAGCACATAAAGTGACGAGCGCCCAAACAGAAAAATCATGCTTGCATATTCATTGTGATACAATAAAGTGGCATGATGAGAAAACTCCACAAGGCATGTCTATGTTTTGGCAAAGGAATAGGTCTTTAGTGGGAGGTTGAAAGTTCCAGAATCAAGCAAAGAAAAGGAGTGCAAAGCAACATCCTTGTTCTCTACACATCTCCCAAGAGAGCCAGAAATATAGAAGATCGCATCTCAAATAATATGGTATTAGATGAGAAGCACTATTTCACGAAAATATTACTAACTAAAAGCTTTGGCATATAAAAAAAAATGATGCTAAAGTTGCACAGTATGACTGTCTTCATGATGGTTTCAGTAAATCATTCACATGTTCAAGCAACTTTGACAGTTCCTTCACGTACTCTGAAGAAGCCTGTTTCAGACAATCATCAGGTCTCCAAGCCGGGGATACTTGACAATAGAAGAAACCTGTTAACGTTAACGCATAAGTGGCCACCTTGCCCAAAACTAACAGTGCGTTTGTAGCTTTGCTGTGACGAAACAGGAGGAGAATAACAGTTTTAGATAAAATAACATTTCACAAGAAAGAACATCAATATAAGAAAATGGCCACGACTCAAGCTCATGAAATCTTCACCTCCGAGAATGCTTGTGGAGATCCCAGTGAAGAAACCTCAGACGATTTTCCTCAGGCAAGCCTTTATTAATAAAATCAATTGCATTGGCAAACTCTGCACGAAGAATGGATTCCCGGGGCTTCTTCTCTTCCGTCTGTCAGCAATGGGAAAATGATTTGAGTAAAAGCACTCCATTTGTTATATAAAAAAAGCAAAAGGCAAGCTACTTGATCATACTTAAGTCCCCCACTTTGCAATATTGATAGCATGTTTAGAAAGAATAAAGGAAAAGAGTGCACACACGTGATGGCACGTCAAAAAAAAGAATGAAACAACAATAACATTAAGAAGTATCATCGACAAAAATTAGATCCTTTATAAACGGAAAGGCGCATACTTACCTTAATCAGGTTTAAAATAATTATAGGATTTCCATATCTGCTGACAAGATTTTCAAAATGAAGTCGGGTGGCTTCATAAGTCTGGTCCTTCTTTGACACTGAATGCAGGAAAAGTCAGCATGAATATACAGTATAGAAGCATCATCACTAAACCAAACTGAGTACTAGAGCCTACCTATTATATCTGGTTTAATGTTCAAACGGGAAGTTTCTTGTGACCAAAAAAGAGGGATTGACCCACGATTCTGGACAACAGAAGTTATTTGCACGGGAAGGCCTTCAGGGACACCCTCATACACTATCTGTTCTGTCTCCACATCATTAGCTACTTTGCCCTTTTCATTAACCCCTCGTTTCAGGTACCTAATGAGTTAAGTAGAACGAGCACTGAGTGAGATATTCTGGCGAAAAGTTATCTTCTATGAGGAGGAAAGGGTGCAAAACTCATCATAAAATATGTTACAGATGGCTGAAGGTATCTCAAAGAATTTGGGACAAAAATCAAAATAGAATCAGTACACAGTCCCAACCTCATGCCAGCATAATGTCGTGAACGTCTTGCAATAAGAGTCAATGTGAAGTCTCTTCCTGCAACAGAAAGTGTAGCCTAGAATCAAAATACCACGAGTTATCAGTATGAGTTGAATAAGAAAGTCAAACAAGAATCTTTTAAAAGCATGGAAAAGGTGGAGGGTGCCAATGATTGCAACAAAGTCTACACAATAATTGTAAAACCAGCATCTTTTAACTCTGTTGGGACAAATGAAAGTCAAAAAAGAAGACCAATAATGGCGGCTTTTCAACAACAAAAAGAAAAAAAAAATTGAATGACAACACTTGGAAAGCTCATCAATTCTTAGAATAAAATATCATGTTAAAAATATTTATTCCTCACCTGTTTAAAAAAACCATACACTAGAGCAACCGTCCACAGCGTGTTTTTGAGGTGATTCCGAATTTCCCGAGTTAAGAATTCGTTCCAGACAAACATGGTCTCATAGAGAATGTGCCCAGCCTCATTATCACAAAAGTTCTTCTGTAGGCTACGCATAACATGGGATGAGTAGCTAAAAAAGAAGTCCTTCGTGAGGTCGATTGCGCATAGGAGCCTCTTGTATCTAATACATGAAAGGAAGAAACACATAAACACAAAATTAGGTGGCCAAAGTTTCTAGAAGAACACACTATAGTAGCAGAGGAGATGGTAGTTTGAACAAAAGCAGCAGCAACTGCTGAGGTGCAATAAAACAGCACATTTCACCCACAGCACTACCTGTCGGGACTCCGACAACCAAAGTCGGGTTACTACTAAAGATAGAATAATGAGCGTGTATCTACTTGTATATATATGTAGCAAACATAGCATAAACATTGCATGCGCTTCTTAATAGAAATTAGAGGAATGTCTCTTTTCAACTTCCTTCAAAAGAACCATGAGATCTACATGTGCACACAGTGTAGAAATTGACCTGTCTTCATCCCTCGAATTAGGTAAATTGGAACGAACAGTGGAATTTGGAAGAGGAATCATCTCACTCTTGGAGATAGCATACACAGTATGACCACAGATGGCACCTATCTCCCTTCGCTTTGTTATAAGCAGCATGTAGTACGGTCCTAAGAATTTAATGAACCCTGTAATGAGATGACAATGAGTTGTCTTGTGATAATAACAGACTAAGGGTAATGCAGCTATAACAAGAAAAATTTCACATACCAACTATCCCGTAGCAAGTAGTCACAAATTTCAATCCTCCAGTAGATATGTTACCCTCATGTATTCTCCTTAACAGGTCTGAACATTCATGCTCAGTATAAGTGGTAGAATCTTCTAGAATGTTTAGCTCGGATGGCTCCAGTCTATTAATCTTAAGGACTCTCCAATATGTCCTACTCTTGTCCCTCCCTATCATGTAGAACATCTGTAGCATTAAAAATTCCAGAAACAGTAAGTTAGCTGCCAACTTCCAGATCAGAATTGCAGGCTAATGAGCATAACAGTTCACAGAAGCTAAGTAGCGCTGGAAACATGTATTTGAACACAGCAATGATGGATTTCGACGGCCAACAAGCTTTCACTGTTTGATACTTAAAAATAGAAAAAACAAAGAGCTATTCCTAGTTAGCAGAAAATTATTCCTACTCAGGGCTAAAACAACAGACTATGCATTCCACGTACAATCATGTAATGCATCTGAATTGGATGCATTCACATGCAAGCATGTACATCAGCATCACAATACTTCAAGAAGCTGCTTATATAATGGAAACTGAATTGCCATTGTCAAGTGCAAAATGCTATCCAAATCGCAATTTTCGTGACAACGGAGGAAAAGGGAGAAGGGAATCAGTGATTTAATTCAGGTTCTTCCTGACCATCTTGTATCTCAACTACCGTGAAGCAATCAGGAAAAGCTAAGAATGAATGTATTTTCCACTTAATGAGCTCAATCATCTTCGCCTGTACCACTCATCTTCCTTGTTAGTGTGTGCCGTTAAACAACTGAAGCCGATATCATCCAATTAACCCATTGCTATATCAACTAAACAACTTTGAAATGAAGTTCATTCGATTTCCTCAGAAATTATTAACTAATCTAACCAACTTAACACCCGCTTCCCTCAACTAAAGGCTGGCCCGATCAATATAACCATTAGCAACTCAAACTAAACTGAGCTGAAACGAGCTGATATGACTAAGAACAAGTGACTGTGAACGACAAGTACCGAGGAAACATCACAAAAGCTAAGAACATAACGTCAAACTGAGATGATCTCGGTTAAAAGCAGATTAGCTGGACCCATACGAGAGAACATAAATTACCGATCGAGTCTCGTAGAGCCTGAATTTCTGCATACAGGCTTCGTGAGAGCGAAAGGAGCTCTCAGTCTCGGCAGACAGAGCCATTCTTCGCAAGCACCTCTCCTGACCTCCGTTCAGGTCCTTCCCCGAGCCACAGGCTCAGGGAAATTATCAGAAAAGCATGCACCAGATGCGGGATCGAGGACCTCGCCCTTCACCGTATAACCAATCCACACAACGAAGAACAACAACGGAAACGACAGTTATCGCTTCTCCCCATGCACAACACCGAGCTCGGCTGCTTCAGGTATAGCATCTTCCAATCAAGCTCCGCCAATCAATCAATCTCCAATTCACCTTCGACCTCGAGCTGCTGCTGCCGCCGCCGCCGCTACTCCTCCGCTTTCATTTCACCGAGGCGCGGAACGAGGGCGAAACGCCGGAAAGCCTCGGGCGAGCCGCAGGCGATCCTCCTGGCTCGAGAGCGCAATGGCCGAGATCGGAGAACGCCCTATTCCTCTTTCCACCGGCAGATTCCGCGTTGGTTAGAGAGAGAGAGGAGGTTCGACAAGATCGAGCCTCGAGATCAATCGGCAGAGAGAGACGGCACGGAAAAGAGAGGACGGAAGGATGGGAGGTTCGAGAAAATAGGCGAGCGTCCGAGAGGAGAGAGAGGGAAGTTATTATGATTGATGATTCTGGTAGCGATGATGGTGATGATGGTGTTGGGTTCTCGCTTTTATACGGCGAGATCTCTCAGATCTCACGGGGAGAGCGAACGAAAGCCACAACTTCGCCACCCCCACCCAGCTCCCACCCTCATGTGATCCGTGTTATGGCGAATTTCAATTATTTTAAATAAAAATGGATATTCGCAATTTTTATTATTTTTTATTTTGTTGGAGGTGGGTCAGCCTTTTGAGGAGTACAATGCATGAATTTGATTTGCTCGGGATCTTGTTTCGTGCACTAAATTGAGCCCAAGGCTTTTCAAGGATGAGGATTAAGGTTTTCTTTTTTTTTTTTATGCTTCATTAGCCTTTCAACGGATGAGGATTGGGGTTTTCCCCGGTGCTTTAGCATGCTCGTGGTAAACCCCGTTATCGCCGGACTTTGATTTTCATCCGTCGTACGGTACCGAGCCTTCGATCTTTTCGATTACTTTACTGTGATCGAAATCTGATTAATAAGATGCTAGCGCGGTGACCACTCGGACTCGACGTGTTTTTATGTCGACCCCGACAGAAGAAGTGAATGCAAGTCTAAGAAACTAACAAAATCGAGTGCAATTAATAGAAAGGGAGACAAAAAAAAAAAGCCAACTCAATATAATCCTAATCCTGGCAATCACGAGCTTATCCAAGCCAATGGGTTCAAAGAGTATTTGTCATTGGATTTAGAGGAGGTTATTTAGTTATATAGAGCCTAGCTCTCTGGTCTTGAGATCACCCGGCAAATTCATATACATTAACCCCAGTCTAGGGTCGCACGGCTTGGTGAATTTGTAAATTTCTAGCCTTTGACCTACGCATATAATCCGTTGCATGCAGTAGTTTGCACTCGGTTGTGGGATTTGATGATGTGGCCTCAATTTGTCCCAAGCTCAAAATGCCCTCTCGACAACCCCCAAAAAAAAAAATTAACTATGCCAACAGTAGAGCCGTTAATATGGGTCAAAGACCCATATTTGACCCATATTTTATATAAAACGGGTCTTATATGGGTTACTAACTTTTAAAGAACTCGCTAAAAATAGGTCCAAAAAATTGAAGTGAAATTAAATGGGTCAAAACTAGGCCGCACATGAAACCCATATTGGACCCATTCTCGACCCATAACTCTCACAAATTACAATTGGGCTTAGGGCCTCAAAATATAAACTTTCTTCTTATTATTTTTTTAATTTTCTATTTTTACAAATGGGTCCATGCCCGCCCGCCACCGTCGCCTTCCGCCGGTCGCCATCGCCGCTTGCTGTGGCAGGAGAAAAATGAAAAAAAAAGTAAAATATAAAATAAAATAAAGTACTTTAAAAAATCTAAAAAATCAGAAAAAAAAATTTTTAAAAGAAGAAAAATTTTCACTAGATTTTTTATTGCGTGAGAGTATTTTAATAATATCATTTTTATTTTATTTAATAATTTTTTATTATTTAATTTTCTTTTTATTTGATGTAAAAATTTTATCCAATAACATATATATGTGAAAAACTTAAAATAGGTTAAATGAATTATATAATTTTTCTTAGAATATCAGTGTGATTTGGCAATATAGGTCAAAATGGGTCAGGTCGGGTATGAGTTGATCGCGAGTTAGATCGGGTATGGGTCATTGAATATGGATCAAAACGAGGTTAGACAGGTCAATATAGGTCGAATTATATTCGACCCGACACAAACCCAACTCGATCCGATCCACCTATTTAATACCTCTAGTCATCAGCCGAAGATTGCTTCAACCTAGAAATTGAAAAATGTTGGCAAATGGACGTCATCTCTCGCGGTCAGATCGCGATAGGATGACTGTTCAGTGAATAAAAACATGTTGCTTGCGCACGATCAGGTCGGGCTAACGGATGCGCATCGTTGAGCTCGCATGACCATGAACGACAACCGTTGGATCGTTTGGACTCCCTGTAGCGCAGAGTACGTTTCATGCCAACACGACTCGTTTGCCTTCGTGAGCTTCCACACGGCATCGCGCGGGTCCCGTTCAACGACACCGCAAGCCATAAACGAACGATGGGGAAACGACTCCGGAGCCCATAATCCCAAAACCCATCTTTGCCCCCATTTCACATCCTCGAAGTTGACTTTGACCCTAAACGAGTAATTCGAAAAAAAGATGCCAATGCGCTTCGACCGCCAAAAGAAATTAATAGATAAAAATAGAAAATCCAATAATAAATGCTAGGAATAATTACGCAATTGATCCATTAATTGAATTATGCGATGACATCTCTGAATTTTTAATCTGTTCAATGCGATCCTAAACTCTGGCACAATGTGATCCCTTAGCTTATATTTTGTTAAATGTGATTCCTAAATTTTCAGTAACCGTTCAATTTAGTCTCTGAATTATTTGAAAATATACAAGTTATCCTTTAATTAATTCAAGTGCAATAACAATATTGAATACTTTAATATATTTAAAAAGCTAAATTGAAAATATATCAAAAGTTCATGGATCATATTACACATTGGACTAAATTTTATGAATCATATTAAATAAATTAAAAATTAAGAAGCGATATTGCACATGAAATCAAAATTTAAAAGTCACTTGTGTCATTCTTTCCGAGTTTGGGATTGGGCTTTGGCATCTAAACGAAAGAGGGGGAAGCCAGCTTCCGCCAAAAATTTTTCTTTTCTTCCTTTTTTTTTTCTTTCGCTACTCTTTTTTTTAAATAAAAAATCCTACTTCACATTTCAATTCCCATTCTTTTCATTGGTCAACAGGAAGCTCAAATTCTTTCTACTTTAGGGCAAGCCGTACCGGAAGAAATCTTTTTCTTTTGCGAAAATTGATGTTATGGAGAGAGTTTTAAATTGCACCCTTAATTGATAAGCCAAGAGGTTTATTGTTCCAAACTTTTTGGTATCCTTATACCATAATTTTGGTGATTGGATGTTTACTTCTTTATGGGATGAGGCTATATTCCATGGTATTTACATGAGATTCCTCTTTTTTATTCTTAAGCAAGCCCTTGAAAATAAAAAATTTCAAGCGAATCGGTAGTGTCAAATCGGATAGGGCACAACCCGAAAAAAAAAAATCCCCTCGTACAACAGGTGATGATGTCGACGATGACGTCATGCGGAGGTGGTGCTTTGGTGCTTTAGCATGCGCGACGTAAATTCCCGTTGTCGCTGGACTTTGATCTTTATCTGTCGTACCATATTGAGCTTTCGATCTTTTCGATTACTTTACTACGATCGAAATCTGATTAATAAAATGCCAACATCATCATGACCATTCAGACTCGACATGATGTTATGTCGACCCCGACGGGAGAAGTGAATGCAAGTCTAAGAAACTAACAAAATCGAGAGCAATTAACAAAAAGGGAAACGAAAAACCTACTCGATATGATCATAGCCTCGGCAATCACGAGCTCATCCAAACCAATATTTGTCGTCAGATTTAGAGGAGGTTGTTTAGTCGTAAAGCCTGCCTCGACTAGTCTTGAGACCTCCTATCGCGAACCGACAGATTCATATACATTAGGCCCAATCTAGGGAGGCACGGCTAGGTGAATTTGTCAATTTCAAGCCTTCGACCTAGGCATATGATCTGTTGCATGCAGTAGTTTGTCCTCGGTTGTGGGATTTGAAGATGTGGCCTCAAATTGTCCGAAGCTCGAAATGCCCTCCATACCCCCCCTAATCAACTATGCCAACTGGCAAAAGATTTAGTTCAACCTAGGAATTGAAAAAGTTGGCAAATCGACGTCATCTCTTGCAGCCAGGTCGCGACAGGACGACTGTTCTGTGAATAAAAACATGTTGGCTAACGGATGCGCATCGCTGTGCTCGGATGACCACGACCAAAAACTGTCGAATCGCCTGGACTTGCCGCAGCGTGGAGCGTGTTTCACGCCAACGCGAGTCGTTTGCCTTCGCGAGCTTCCACACCGCAACGTGCACGTCTCGCTCAATCAATCGCCGCAAGCCATAAATGAACGATGGGGGAAACGACTCCAGAGCCCATACGCCCAAAGCCCCAAAACGGGTAATTCAAGAAGACGTCGGTACACCCCGACCTCCAAAAGAATTAATAGATAAAAATAGAAAATCCAATAATAAACGTTGAGGATGATTACCCAATTGATCCATTGCTTTACTTACGCAATGACATTTCTGAATTTGTAATCTATTCAATGTGGTCTATGAACTTATATTTCGTTTAATGTAATTCCAAAAGTTTTAGTAATTATTTAATTTAGTCCATAAATTGTACGAAAATATCCAAATTATCCCTTAATCAATGCAAATCTAGTGACAACTCAGGAGCTAAGTTGAACACATATCAGAAGTTCATGGATCATATTGCATATTGGATTAAAGTTTATAAATCATATCGAATAAATTAAAAATAAGGAGCGAAATTGCACAGGAAGTGAAAAAGTTTGCGTCATCCTTCCTAAATGCTAATTTCAAGACTTGCCAGCGTGACAACCACGTCGTGCATGGAATTGGACTTTGGTACCTAAGCGAAAAGAGGGGGGAAGATAGCTTGCGCAGAACGGCCTGGACTCACATGTGCGAATCGGTGGCGTCAACTCGGATCGGGCACGACCCCCGAAAAAACCCTCGTACGACATGTGATGATGTCGACGATGACGTCGTGCTTTCGATGGAGTGGTCGAATCAAGACCGGCCCCGATTTGCTTTGCTCTTTCGGTCAGTCGTAGACGAAAGAGATTAGCTGTTGGTTTCAAATAATTAATGTTAGTTTTTGGAGCTATGCCACGTTTCCACATTCGAGAGTCGTATTCATGTGAGCCAAGTCGATTCTTATCTCCTCGCTGTCGTGCGTGCCGGCAATAGAAAGGTGGAAGCTGTGCCGCAATTGAAGCTATTCATTTTGCACCTAATTCTTACGTGCAAAAGAAGAAAAAAAATTAATACAAAGATACCAACAATACAACATAGGATCGATAAAGAATATTTTACACGGCAAAGGTTGCTCTTATGTCTTGACCTTAATTGTCGTGGCTAGCCATTTGGCTTTTTCTGTTGATTATCAGCCCTCTTCGTTGCTATTAATAAATAACACGACGGGTCGTAATCCTAAATCCTGGACTAATTACGAGAAATAGGGGTGGCATCGAGATGATTGTTTAACACTTTTGTAAGTTTACTAAGAAAAAAAACTCGAGAAAAATTGTCCAATACTGTATGTATGTCAATTTCATTTCGTCAATCAAGTCTTAAATTTTCGCGCGAAATCTCAATACAGTCATTCCAATCGATTTTCTTTGAAAATCGCCAACGTGGTGATCCAATCAACATTTTTTGGCTGACCGAAAGGATTAAAAACCTTTTCACTTCACCAATTGAGTGGTAAATATTTGTGCAAAATTTCCGTTGAAAATGGTCGGCATTTCAGTCCAACCAATGATTTTCGATTGACCAGAAGGACTGTGCTGAATTTGACGCAGATAATGAGGATTAAATTGGCTAAATTGAAAGTGAATGGCTAAATTGACACCCACGCAGTAAATTCAAGACCGATTGCGTAGTGTTTTTCCAAAAAAAAAAATTATAAAGTTGCGTCTAAAAGTTCAAGCTTGCCCACAAATTCCCGTGATTTTATCCACAGGATGGCTTGCCATGCAACGAATTTGTTGTTCCCAAGCGTCCTGAACGGTGGGATTTGTGATTTGACTGGTCAATGCGGCCCCATCATACGAAGTGGAATTTTAATTTTGCACCCTAAGTGGGATGCACAAGGGATGTGTCTACCGTATAGTATATACCATATACTCGAATTTTATTCCTTTTTTTTTCCACTTATCGTTGTGATTATTGCTGTTTGCTCATTTAAATAAAGTGGCAACAGTGTTCACGTCACGAGCCTGTGGAAAAATAAGGATCACAGATTATTTTGTCCTCATTTTACAAATGTGCACGTGAAAATCGTTGCTGGTTGGACATGAGCACGAGCTTAGGTTGCCGTACGATGACTTTCTAACTGACGTCGGACAAGTCAAGTCTCCTCCTTCCTGTGCAGACTTTTGTTCTCACACGACATGTTCGGCGCCAGCGACCTGAAATTGTCGTTTCGAAGACCGACCGTCTTCCCCTTTCTTGCGAGATCGAGCGTTTTTCCTATCGAGGCGGCCAAAGGAAAATGGTAGATCCTACTATCGAAGCATGCCGACATTGAAGTTCCGTTCTTTCGCAAGACGAGTGAAGTTTTTCCCCAGATAAGAGCGCGCGACAGATCCTGAAACCTTGAAAAAGTGCAATCAAATTTAAAAACTTGTCTAGAATTAATAGAGCCAAGATGTGCTGACATTTAAAATTTGTCGACTTATTTTTATATTGATCCAAGGTGCGGAAAGGAGATCTTACTGTTAAAATACACCCACATTTAAGATCCGCTCTTTGCAAAAAGGAAAGTGGTTTTTCTTTGGGATAAGTACACAAAAATAGCGTAATTCTCTTAAAAGTGTAATCAGGTCCTAAAAACTTATTGAATTGGTGTAGTCAAGTGCCTCCGTACTGCGTCCAATTTAGATAACGGGAAATTTGCATAAAAAGTTGGATCTTTTATCTTCCTTTCTACCTAAATTTTATACGCGTCGGAAGGTTTTATATGGTTTCTTAGTGATTTGTAAGGGATCGACAATGTAATCTTGTCAAGGCATGAGATCTTGTCGGATTGCGAGTCGGGAACGAATTCGAGCGCTGAGGAAGCTCTGCCTATTTCTCATTTTGATGCCTCTCGAGTTCTAGTCGGCCATATGCCCGTTGTCCCCAGTTCTGCACAAATTTATACGAGGAAAGAACGATCTCTTCATCCGAACATTGAAGGCCCTTGGGCTTGTGTTAGGCCCACGTTTGAGTCGAGGATATCTATTTGTAGCGTAGGTCCGTGCGTTGTTATGTCCAAAATGAAATTTTAGTTAGATTAGACATGGTCCAATGTAAGCCCGGGTCAAGTGGGTGGACTTGGTGGGTCGGATCGGCCCCAATAAAACCATTTACTCTATTTAAATTCTCAAACTAGTCAAACTTGGCGAGAATTCGATACAACGGATATCATAATTCACATGTCGACAACCCTATATGCTCATGTCGATTGATTTCGGTATCAGGGTAGGTTACTAGTTTTGAAATCGGGAACGTGCCTTATTTGTTAGAATTAAGCGCACAAACAAAAGGTAGTAAAATGTAAATGTGAGTTTGTGCAAAAAAAGAAGAAGAAGTAAAAGTGAGAAAGAGAAATCGAAATATAAGGTTTTATCCTAATTTAGCCTTAAATTATGATTATATTTGAAAGAGGATTATTAACAGCTCCCATCTCTCCATTGCAGCTCTTAATTATAAAAGAAAAAGATTATATCAACAATAGTCATTCATCAGCTCAAACCCAAATTACCAATAAAACAAAGCTTAAACTATAAAAATGTAGAGGACATCGTCCCCTTAAGACCTTGTTAGTGCGATCCCCGAACTATACTCGCTCACGATGGAGCAGGACCTCGTGTTTTCTTACTGATAAGGAGTGCGAACTACACTCCAATATTATTGACCATGGAATCAACGAGTGGTTTTTTTTTATTTGTTTTCATTTCACTTTATTGTAGATAACATGTGCATGTATATCTTGATTGAATAAATGTTTCTACTGGAGGAGAACATGTCAAACATATTCAATTTCAACTATTATTTTCTGTTTTAATAATAGAATAAAATGAATGGGGTAAATTAGTTCAAAATTGATTTGATGGCGGGTGCTACCTAAGGAACTTGGAATATGCAAAGTTCTCGATTTCAAGTAGAATCGACCGATTCAAGCTATAGTATTGTTTCGACAAAAAAAAAAGCTATAGTATTGGTAATTGAACCAGTCAAGGCAGTTTCTTGTTCTTAGAACCAAGAACAAGATTGATCGCCTTGTGAACCTGCCGATTCGGGGTGGTTCGGGATATTTCCCATATTGAACCGGCTTGATTACTCACCCTTAATTAGTGTCCGTAGTAATGTGCATAGACTCCAATTCTATATACATTTCTCTACCATTATTTGAAACATAATTCCATGCCTCACCTGTTGACACCTGATTTTTAATCATTTTTTCTATTGCTAAAGTAATAAAAAATCTATAAAAATTCATAAAATTGAAAAATCAACTTTGGGGGCCTTAGCCAAGCCTAGGGAACCAATTTTGACCAAAAAACGATTTTTCATATTTTCAGTATTTTTACGTATTTTTTATTTATTTATTTTCGAAAATTAATAGAAAATCCATAAAAATTCATAAAATAGAAAAATCAACTTTGGGAACCTTAGCCAAGCCTAGGGAATCAATTTTGACCAAAAAATAATTTTTCATATTTTCGATATTTTTCGGTATTTTTATTTTCGAAAATTCATAAAACAAAAAAATAAAGAAAAAATGAGAAAATTGCAAAATCAACTTTGGAAGCCTTGGCCAAGCCTAGGCAACCATTTTTGACCAAAAAATAAATTTTCATATTATATATATATTTATTTTTTTAAAAAAAAATACAAGAATACTCGAAAATTTTGGAAAAATAACATTTGAGGCCAAAAAAACTACACAAAGATAGTTAATATTTTTATTTTAAATCTATTTTCATATTGGCCATCGCAAATTCAGAAAAATCCAATTCGAGTCACGTGTTCCTTCACGAGTATAATCTCGAATCGGGCCTAAAAAAATTTAATTTGAGTCAACTTATTTTTAATTTTCACTTTTTATGAGTTGTGACATTGTCTTCTAATATTTTAAATTTTCATCTTGGCCCAATTATACCCAGAATGACTTAATTTTGCAAAAGGGCTTTAATTAAATTCTGCATTATTTTCAGCGGCAAGAAATGAGCTTAAATTTGACATGTGGTAAATTTTGGTGTGTCAAAAATTGTGAGGAGATTTGGACTTATAGAAATATATTTTTTCAGGGACTGAATTGTAAATACTTAAAATTCAAGGACTAGAGTGCAAATACTTAACTCTTGAAGGATTATTTTACAAATAACAAAAAGAAGAGTTAGTGGATAAATTAGAATAGAGAAGGGAAGATGGAGAAGAGGAGATAAAGAAGAGAAGTTGGAGAAGAATGGATGGAGAAAATAAGATAAGAATAGAGAAGGGAAGATGGAGATGAAGAAGAGTTAGTAGAGAAATTAGAATGGAAGATAAGAATAGAGAAGGGAAGATGGAAATGAAGAAGAGTTAGTGGAGAGATTAGAATGTGAGATAGAGATGGAGAATGGAAGATGAAAATGAAGAAGAGTTAGTGGAGAAATTAGAATGGGAGATAGAGTTAGTGGAAAAATTAGAATGGGAGATAGATAAGTAGATTATAAAAGGAGGAAGAAGTGAGCTTGAGAGAAGAATTTTTTTGGAGAGAAAATTTTGGATGTTTGAGAGAGTTTTGGGAGATTGAAGAAAAATTTGAAAGAAAGAAAATACCAAAAGAGAGAGAATTTTGAATATGATGGGAGTTTAAAGCTAGGGGTTATCATCACAAATTCCTTCATCGATCAATATAAATCAAGAGTTCATCCTCGTCAACGAGCAAGCAAATTCGAGCTAAGTGTTTTTATTTATTCATTTATTTATGGTTTTACTCGCAAATTAGCACAAATTGTATACACTTTCTCCATCTCTTTTTTTTCCATATTTTATGTCAGGAGAAGGATATCTCTACGTCAACAGCAAAAATCTCGTAGAGATGCAAAAATCGGCCCAGACAAGCTCCTAAGCTGTCCACCGATTTCTCAATTGATCTGTGACTAAAAGTCCCTCTTAATTCAAAAGAAACTCTCTATATTGGGAACATAGAGAGCGAAAATCAATTATAGAAATCCCTCCCAAAAAAATGGGAGATAAGTACTCTTTCCACTCTTCTGGTTTTAGGTGCAGATTAGCACATATTTTGTATACTGACACTTCATTCTATTTTATGTCAGGAAGCCGCAGCTCTATATCAATGGTCAACCCTATGGAAGCACAAAATCTGTTTGGAGGAGTCCTCAAGCGCGCACAAATTTTAAATTGTTAAATCAATTCGTTGTATTTCATTTTAAAGAATTCATACCCCAGAATGGAGAGGACAAAGTCCATCCGCAATTTAAATACCTGCACCATAAATCCCAAAGGGAAGAGCCAAGCCAATGCTTAGCCTCCCATTGGAGGTTTTTACTTACAGTAGTTAAATACCTGCAACTTAAATACATGTACCTTAAATCCCAAAGGGAAGAGCCAAGCCAATGCTTAGCCTCCCATTGGAGGTTTTTACTTGCAGTAGTTAAATACCTGCAACTTAAATACCTGTACCTTAAATCCCAAAGGGAAGAGCCAAGCCAATGCTTAGCCTCCCATTGGAGGTTTTTACTTACAGTAGTTAAATACCTGCAACTTAAATACCTGTACCTTAAATCCCAAAGGGAAGAGCCAAGCCAATGCTTAGCCTCCCATTGGAGGTTTTTACTTACAGTAGTTAAATACCTACAACTTGAATACCTGTACCTTAAATCCCAAAGGGAAGAGCCAAGCCAATGCTTAGCCTCCCATTGGAGGTTTTTACTTATAGTAATTTAAATACTTGCAACTTAAATACCTGTACCTTAAATCCCAAAGGGAAGAGCCAAGCCAATGCTAGGCCTCCCATTGGAGGTGTTTACTCACTGTCATGTACTTCCTATAATTTAATTTTTGAATCATCAGACCCAAAAGAGGAGTAGGTCGTAATACTGCACAGAAGTCGTTAACACACTCCCTCTTTCGGCTTCATGGAATCTTTAACACTTAAAAAAATATAACAAATAAAAATATATACCATCCATGCATCCTATTTAAAAAGTGAAAACACAAAAGAGAATACCCTACTAGAGCCTTAGGAATAAACCAAGGCTGAGTTGCCGAATTAGGATATCCATGAAATTAAGGTACCGAAAGGGCATTAGTTTTAATTAACTAGTGTAAGCAAGTCCCCGAGCTCATAATCTTTGGTTCGCAGGAATAAATTAGTTCTCCCGCTAATTTATTTAGGTTTCTAATTGACCTACCAAGAACGATTAGTGGCGACTCTAAATTTCAAAATCATTTAAACAAAAACCAAAGTTGCGATTCGGTAGGGCTTGGGAGGGTCCGCGTTAGGTTAGTCAAATCTAATTAACCTAATAATCCGTTAACCCCTTCCAAATTTAAATTAATTTTTTTGAGGGTCGCGACATTACCCTTCTTTGAATTGAATTTGCACCTATATCCACCCATTGAGGATACATTTCTCCGAGCAATGACGCCCTTCGCAGTTTGCTCTCTTGCAAATTCTTTTGGAAAAACTCAAAACAAGGGCATGAAGTGCATCATTTGATCAAATAATGGTATAAAATGGATTTTATTTCAAATAGGAATTTGAAGTGACTATATCAATCTTAAAATGGGCACAACCTCACCGTTTAGTCAATGGCATTTTTGTTGCATATGTTTTTAATTTTTTTTTCTTTTTGTGTTTTTCTCTTTCCTTTTCGCGGTGGTTGATCCCCGACAATGGCTGTCGATCGACGGTGCTCGAAGAGGACCGAGCAAGGCCTTCCCTTAAAGCCACGAGCGAGGGTCGACCTTGCCTAAGTGACACTTGTCAACAACAAGCAAGGCCGGTCCTTGTTTAGGACTTGATTTTTCGCTAACTCCATCCAAATTTACTAACAAAAAATGTCCGCGTGTTTTTTTTATATTTAATCTCTTCTACGCGATGTCCTATGTGGTGCTAAGGTTAACTAAAGTGCTAAAATGATGTTGTTTTGATTCGAATCCTAGTTTTTAGACAAAATCTTAATTAAGTTAGGTTAAAAAGTAAAAAAAAAAATCCCTACAAAGACAAAAATCAAAAAAGAAAAAAGGCCAAAAATTGAAAAAAGGCATAAAAAGAAAAAAACCTAGGCAAGAGGGCTAGAGTCGCTAGACCCTCCTCCTGGGACCATTGCTCCACCGTCGGTAGAGCCTCGGCCATAGACGAGAGGCAGAATGCAGCTTGTATTTTTTTCTTTTAAAAATTTTAGTATTTTTTTTAAATTTAATTTACTAAAAATTAGATTAAAATTATTTTTGGAAAAAATTAACTTTGATTCGTCGAAATATATAGCCTGCCGACAAGGTCAAACCCTATTCAAAATAGACAAAGCCACTCTCAAATAATAACATTTTGAGCTCTTATTTCAAATTTTCTCAATTCCTTTGGGAGGTCGCTTGTTGCCGAAGTCCCGTGTGAACATATCTCAAGCAAGCGCAACGACGCCGTGTCAGGGTCCGAGGATCTTCCCATGGCTATCGAGGCTTACCTATTAAGAGGGGATTGAAGACCCCATAAGTCAATTTCTTCGATCTTACCCGTGGGGGCACAATCATTGCCATCTCCAGAATTCTGGTCGTGTTTATCAATCTGGCGTCGCGTTCGTCGTCCGAAGGACGTTCCCGAGGTGGCTCGCTAAGAAAGCTAGCGTTTTTTTCCCACCCACGAGAAAACCCTAATCGGTAAGCACAATTATCTGGTCCTTTTTGGTTGTTGTCGTTTGAATCGGGGAGCAGCTCTTGTTTTTTAAGGTTTTTTCATTTGGGCGATTGGCTGGTTCGTTGGATTGATTACATAGTCGTCCCAAATACGGAGAAATCGAAAGTTTTTTTTTTTTGCTGTTTTGGTTAGTGTTTTTGCTAGTTTTGATTTTCATGTGTGGGGGGATGGTTGTTGATGTTTGCGTGACTTTGGTTGGATAGGTATGGTGTAATTTCTGCTGCTTGTTCCATGTGAGGATTTTGATGCCCCTTTCTGTTTTGGCGTTCCTTCTGATGTTTTAGGTCAAGTTGAGACTTATCTCATTGCAAGGCATGGTATTTTGGATTCTGCTCTTCAATATGTTGGTGTACTTGGCTGTCTCGAGCTTCATATTCTCTCTGTAGCAAGTTTGTAAAATTCTGTGTATCTTTTGCAGGACAAGTTACCGTTTTTATAGCTGAGTTCGGGTTTGATACGCATCGCGGTACTTAATTATATGTGGGTTAGTCCATGGCAACTTCTAAAGGGAGAGTTTCGTATTCTTCGTTGTCAAAGATAGACAAAAAGGAGAAGGATCAGTTTACATATGATGATGAATACTCTGATTCTGGATGGATTGTTTCGGAGGGGGGAAATGTCGGTCCAATGGCCTCGAAAGACTCCAAACAGGACGGACTATACCCGTTTATTCCTGGATTGGAAGATGGTTATGAGGAGGAATATGGTTCTGGCGATGAAGTGAGTAACCCGAGGCAGGTTCATGCTCCCCCGGAGGTGAACTTGAAAAATGTGGTGGCCGGTATATTTGCAATTTTGACTGGGTGTAATAAAGGTCGAACTCTACCCGCAGGGCAGCAATTGTCGAGCACCAATGTCTCATTCTTGGGGTCGGGTAAAAATGGAGATACAGACTTGCACTCCTCGGTTTACATCCCAAGTGCCCCACCACTACTTGAATTTGATGGAAAGAGTCACAGTGCATATAAGGATGTGTTGGAAGCGGAACCTCCGGACTGGCTTTCTGATAGTTCTACGACTGTTTGCATGCAGTGCACTGCTCCTTTCACAGCGCTTACTAGAGGACGGCATCATTGTCGGTTCTGTGGTGGGATTTTCTGCCGTTTATGTACCAAGGGAAGGTGCTTGTTGCCCGTCAAGTTCAGGGAGAGGAATCCACAGAGAGTTTGTGATGCGTGCTATGACAGGCTCGACCCATTGCAAGGAATCCTTATTCACTCCATTAGCAATGCGGTGCAAGTAGCTAAGCATGATGTCATGGATTGGACCTGCATGAGAGGATGGCTGAATCTTCCTGTTGGTTTGAAAATGGAGCATGAGATATACAAAGCTTCTAATACATTGAGAAGTTACTGTCAGGTAGATTGTGCTAATAATGGACACTCATCCTGCTATACTTCCATTGAAATCCAGTTTTCTTCCATCTCATTGGCCTCATTCTTATGAATGATAATTTGGCTATTTTCCATGGACAGTGGTGGTTATTATTGTCTGTTACTTTCATGCCCTTGTTAATTATGAAACTAGGCCTAAAGCCTTTTAATCTTTTGCATGATGATATGGGCAGGTTGCTCTTTCTAACCCAGAGAAGTCCATACCCTTGGCTGTTTTACAAGGTGCAAAAGGCTTGGCCATAGTGACTGTAGCTAAAGCTGGTGTTCTGGTTACATATAAAATCGGCACTGGTTTGGTTGTTGCTCGAAGAGCGGATGGAACTTGGTCTGCCCCATCGGCAATACTCTCTGTTGGTTTGGGATGGGGTGCTCAGGTGACCTGGATTTCTCACATTTCCTGTGCTTTTATAAGTTTTGATGTCTATTCTCTCGTTGTGAACAAATAGATACGTGCTCTTCGGCTTTTTATGCTAATCTTGACGAATTTAAGTATGACGTGAATCTTATGATTTTCTGATTTCTCGTGTTGTCCGATCATTCATTATGCACTCCAGATTGGGGGCGAGCTCATGGATTTCATCATTGTACTCCATGATTACAAGGCTGTGAAGACATTTTGCAGTCGCATGCACTTTTCTCTTGGTGCTGGTTGCAGCGCTGCGGCAGGTCCTGTGGGGAGAGTGTTGGAAGCAGATCTTCGAGCTGGCGATAGGGGTTCTGGCATGTGTTACACGTACAGTTGCAGTAAAGGTATATTGTCTGGTTTATGTGTTACATCATCTAAAACTTGCTACGCTGTTAAATCCAGATTGGAATCGTCAGTCATAAAGCTCATTTTCTAAATGATGAATCAAAAGATTCAGTAAAAACTTTTAGAGTAACTTGAAAAGGAGGATATTTTACTTAACACTGGATGTTAGTTGTGAAAATGTAGAAAAATATGAAATAAGACCTATAAACACATTATTTGAATAAGCATCATGCTATCGCGTTGATGAACACAAATGAGATATGTAAGAAATTCAAGAAAATTATGCCTTTATAAAAAAAAATTGTGATATGTAAACATTCACAACAGTAAATGTGTATAAAGTATAATGCCAAAACTTCTGGAGCCCAGCAATTACATATCTAGTGTCTGGAAAAAATTGTAATGAATCGTACCAAATGGTATCGATTCTCCAATGTCAAGATTCGCTTGCGACTTTGATACATCTCTGATTCATAGCTTCGAATCAAATCGTCTTGTGTATGAGTTGAATCAAGTCACACCATTTGGAGCGTGAATGGTACGAATTTAACGACACTGCTTGCTCCTATCTCCTTAATATCCCAATATATCATGACGTTGGCAGAGCTGATCTAATCTAGAGTTATTTGGTTGTTATGGTTGGGGGAATAAGGCTTCAAACGGCTTTAGAAATCCTCGAGCCTTGTAATCGTGGATGCTGTGTGTCTAAAACTCTGTTTAGTGCCGTTTTTTAACCAGTAACCTTGTGCTGATTGCATTTCTGTTTTGCTGCTCGATGTGGTCGGATGATGCGTGGAACTTTATGCCGTATCTTTTATCTCATTTTGAAAGGCGTGAGTGTTGTAGCACATAGGAGGCCTAACTTGTAGATACTATATATGCAACAAAGTTGCTAAGTAATTGAAGAGCCTATATTGAAGTTATCTTACAACGCAAACTTGTTAACAACACCAAACCCCCCCCCCCCCCCCCCCCCCCCAAGGGGCCCAAAACAAAAAAACAGCCCCCAAGTATTCTTGTTGTGTGATTTCCTTACAATTTGATACTTCAAATTGGGATTGCAAGTTCTTAAAACTGCAGTAACATCGACAGCAGAGAAGCTGGACAGGGAATTCTGATGAATATTGACTTTCGATTTTCTATCTCTCTTCGCTATGTGAAAAGCTGACGGCTGATTGTAAATCGATGTAGGTGCATTTGTGGGAGTGTCTCTGGAGGGTAACATGGTTGCCACTAGGATGGATGCTAATCTGCGCTTTTACGGCGATCCATATCTCACCACATCCGATATACTGCTTGGGACGGTGGATAGACCGAAGGCTGCCGGGCCTTTATACGCTGCGCTGGAAGATCTTTTCTCGACAATCCGTGGTCCTACTACTCATAGATCATTGCCCTATCCTACTATGTATGCATGACCGCCGGTTCTGCTCTATCTTTTTCCTCCGCAAATGGTGGCCACTGTAAATACAAAGTTGAAGACCTGTAAATAACAATGATTGGGTACAGTCTAGTATGACGACATGGACGAATGAACGAATGAACTGTGGAGGTCTCTGTGTTAAGGAGGCCTTTTATTCTTTCCCATGTTTAGGATTGTTTTATGCACTGTAGAACTAGCAGCAATTAAGATTGTTTTCCAAGTTTAAGATTGTTTTACGCCTAGTTTCGGCCTCGGAGAAGTGCGGAGTTTCGTGTTTGATCTCGAACCGATTCTTAAAGCTTGTGTCTCCGGTTTTGGCGATTCTTAAATAGTCGGCATGAGATGAGCATAGATGAGTATTGACGATTTTGGCAATCGTGATGGCGGCGGGGTTTGCTCGATGTAAAACTATTTTTACACATTTGTCGTTGAATCGATGGTATGTGTGTTTGGAGTTAGTATTACGATCATGGTAAATGTGTGAACAGTTTCTAACAACGATGGACCTATAAAAATCCTAAACGCTTTGGTTCACCGCCAGTATAAATATGATGACGAGTGAGAAATGTCTCTGTAGATGAAATATTCCAACTCAAAATTAAATAATGAATTTGAATAAAATGTCAAATAACTTAAACTTTAGAGATTAATGTGTTGGAAGTTTTAAAAATTTATCGAGAAGGTACGGTTGAGTCCTGAAACTTTAAGAAAGTGCAATTAAGTCTTAAAACTTTTTCAGAAAATGCATTCGAGTCCTAAAACTTTCAAGAAGTGCAATTAAAATTACATTTTGTGGAAATTTGAGGATCCGATTACACTTTCATGATAAATTTTAGGATTTGATTGTATTTTTTTGAAGGTATTAGCACTCCACTACACCTCTGCGACAAGTTTTAAGACTTTGAACGGATCATTTATTCATAAACTGTTGTACATTTATTCATAAACTTTAATAAAAGGATCATAAGTTGCAATCCAGTCCAAACTTATTCATCTACCTTTGCTTTGTAGTTCTATCTATATAAGTTGTAAGAAATTATTTTCTTTTCTTTGACATGATCTTTTGATGGGTGGATTTTAATTTAGGACCTGTTTGGTTCAATTTTGAAAAAATATTTTTGGAAAACTGCAAATACTTTTTGAGTTAAAATGGTTTGATGAAATGCAAATACTATTTGGTAAAAAACTATAATGAAAAAGTGCATTTGGATGTAACTTTGAAGCAAATGCCATTTGGTGAAAAATGCCATTTGTAAATGATTCGATTTTTTAATTATTTTAAATAATTTTTTTGAAAAATTATTATTTTTAATAACATTCTTTAATTATTTTTATTTATTATTTCAAATTTAAATTATTTTTATTTTATTTTATTTTATTTTATTCAAAAAATATTTTTATTTTTTAATTATTATTTGTAGTATTTTGTTTTTGTTTTTTCAATTTTTTTTGTTTTTAATTAATTTCTTTAAAATAAAACAGAAAACAAAAAATAAAAAAGATTAAAAATAAAAAAATTATAGTTGCATTCCGAAAATACAACTTTTCGAAGTACCTTTAGGTTTCTTTGGGTTAAAGGCCTTTAAGGTCATTTGCAAATGCAATTACATTTTTTTTTAAATTAAGCAGAAAACGAACCAAATGTCATTTGCATTTAAACAAAAAACTTTAAAGCCCTAAAGTCCCTATCTACTTTGAAAATTACAAAAGGAGAGAGATATCTTTGAATGTCCTTCAATCAAGGGGTACATAATCTTAGTTTAATCTAAGATTTGTTATCTTAAGAAATCTATATTTTGGCCATGATGTAGCGCAATAGCTGGAATAAAATCAGTAAGCAAAAGATTTCAATCTTGGTATTGCCAAAACAAGATCTTCAAAAAGCCCTTGCTTTGCTACTAAAACGAACGATTAAATATTCATGCCATTAACGACTTCTGCCACGTTCCTATCCACGTCCTTATATTTTTCTGGATTTTGTATAAGGAAACTATATTAATGGGAGCAAAACATATTAATATTAAGAGTGCAGAGAATCAACCAAAAAGCGTGAAGTACGGAAAATAATAAATATTAGATCACGGATAGCATTAATTCTACGATTAATACTATGAAAAATTCCAAACTGGTACTTGTGACGAATTTACCTTAAATTATTTTTTTGACTACTAAAAACCCTAAACCGGTATATTTTCAACAAATTTACCTTAACTCGATATATCTGTGATAAATTTATCCTCTATTAATTTTTGTTAAATTTTATCGTCAAATTATTGATTTGGATGATACGTGACAATTGTCGATTTTTACCCTCTATTTGTCACAGATGTATCAATTTTGGATTTTTTGTTGTATTGATTCAATTTAACAAAATTTAACGGAGGATAAATTTATCACATGTATATCAATTTGAGGTTTTTGATGGCTAAAATAATTAGTTTATGGTAAATTTATCACAAATATACTAGTTTGAAATTTTTGGTGGCCGAAAAAATAATTTAGGGTAAATTTGTCATAAATTTACCTGTTTGGGATTTTTTGTGGTAAAAAAATAGTTTAGAATAATTTTATCACAAGTGCATCACTTTGTGATTTTTCGTAATATTAACCCTTAATTATATATATGCATATATATTTGAACATGTCCTTATCTTGCAACCATTTAAATTCGTTTCTCGAAATAATTTAAACCCTTAAAATTTGTTTTTAATACATGCTTACCAAATTTTTTTTTACGCAATTTGCAACCTAAATATACCTATATAAAGAAAAAGAAAACCTCAAACACTTAATGGAATATTCTTAAAGAACCTATATTATAAGTAGCACAGATATCGACATACGACACGACACAGTACGACACGCCCATATATCGTTTTTAAAAAAATTAGAAATTTCTAATATGTTGAGACAAGTCATATATTAAATGTGCAAATTATCATGTATATATAAAAATATCAACAATGAGTTTCTTTTTTTCCTAGGAATTCACGATTGGAATTTTTTTTTTGTTAGCTGGGTATATTAATTTTGAGATGATCGGATATATAACTAAAGTATGTACATTTTTTTTTATAAATTCATATTTTAACTCTTAATTTATTGAAAAATATTAAAATTGACCCGTGCGTGCCACTGGCGTATTTGAATCACTGATTACATATCGATCGCACGTCGAAAAGTGTCGAAGTATGTCGAAAATCACAAGGAAGCTCTCCTCCGGGAGTATGTCGATGCTCACTAGCCTGTACCTGTGGCGGAAGGGAAATGACCGTTGCTAGCAAAACGGCAAATTGCAAATGTAACATCGTTCGGAACCATCGCACTCCGTAATTTTGTTGATTCCGAATATAAATTACATTTTCGTCATTTAGAAAATAAATTAAGTGCACTCGCGTGAACCCAAAGCGTTCTCGCCGGGAGCTTCGTGGACTGTGGTCCGTCGTCGCTCGAACGAAGAACCAATGGCGACGGAGGAAGTTGTCGTGGAGATCGTCGACGTTGACCGGTGCGACGTGTCGGCGTCGCGTTTCGCCCAGATCGCCGCCGGGGGGAACACCAAGTTCAGCGCCATCTCCGTCGAGCAGTACTCCGAGGACAAAGACCTCTATGAAGCGATCGTCGCTTCTTTTCTCGAAACCAGGCCCAAAAGACTCAACGAGGACGAGGACGGCGACGATGTGCAAGTCCTGGACTCCTTTCCCACCGGAACTCTGCCATCGTCTTCGCGAAAGCGAAAGAAGCCCTACGGTGGCTTCTCGGTCACCGAACCAGGTGAGACGTCGATTTCCGAGCCCGATCCTTCGTTTGTCTGTGAAATTTGCGCCGAGACGAGGGCGGGTGGCGACCTGTTTCGGATTAAGGGTTGTAGTCACGCATATTGCAACGATTGCGTCACTAGATACGTAGCTTCAAAGCTTGACGACAACGTGACGCGCATAGACTGCCCTGTCTCTGGCTGTGGCGGCGTGCTGGAGCCGGAGTATTGTAGGTCCATACTCCCTCCCGAGGTGTTCGATCGTTGGGGCAACGCGTTGTGCGAGGCTCTTATTTCGCAGGCGGAGAGGTTTTATTGCCCGTTTAGGGATTGCTCAGCGTTGTTGATCCAAGACGAAGGTGCGGTCGTGAGGGAATCGGAGTGTCCATATTGCCGGAGATCATTCTGTGCACAGTGTAGAGTGCCGTGGCATGCAGGGGTGGAGTGTCAGGTGTTTCAGGGGTTGAACGAGGGGGAGAGAGGGAGTGACGACATAATGTTGATGAAGCTGGCGGAGAAGAAGCATTGGAGGAGGTGCCCTAACTGCAGTTTCTACGTTCAGAAGATCTCTGGTTGCCCATTTGTGAGGTGCAGGTTGGTTTGCTTATGGCTCTTCCTTATATTTCCATAACCACAGTTCATTGAAAATCTGGAAAAGAAGTAGTATGAATACCACATGTTAGACCCTTTGACCCGATATATCTTGATTCTTGCTTATACATGCTGCGCATCTCACGTGTGGCTCGCTAAATTGAAGAGTCTGAGATTTTACGTACCCGATGCATCCAACGTCGTCTGGTGAACTCACTGTCTGTGGGCTCTTGATGCATGATTGTTGTTTACTTGTTCTCTGGCTTTTCCTATGTACCTTTTCGTGGTGTATTTACTTGTCCCTTTCATTGGTTTTGGCATACCTGTGCAAATCCATCTTAGTCGTGTTTGATCAACTTGATTTGATTTGCCATGGTCACTAATTGCTCGTATGTTTCTTCTCACCCCTATTGGTTTTCCCATCTGCATCTGTTGAGTGCTGTTTTAACTGTAAAAAGCTTTTGACGAGGAGATGAGGTTCCTCGGAGGATCTTCGCAATGAGGAATTTCACTTTTGACTCTGTTAAGAGATGTGATGGATGACTGCAACTGATGTAAACTTGATACTTGTAATAATCAGCCATGCACAACCTCGAGTAGCTTACACGAACTTTTCTCTCTTTTTTGATAACACTCGAGTGATTGTGGCTAATCAAACCTACCGATCTTATTATTCTTTATCTCCTCTATTCTTGGTTTCTAGTGCTATAGGGTATGCCTGGAGCTTCAATAAGAAGATAATACACCTTACTAGCATTTGTATGAATTCTCAGTTCATGCTACAGCACAGGACTTGTCGGCTTTTCTATGTCTGTCATTTTGAGAGACATTTGTCCTTAGCCACAGCAATTTACACAGGTTAAATGGAAAGACTACAAGGTTAATGGTTGATGGATTGGTGAAATGACAACTAGTCAATCTACCATATGGATATATGCATTGTGCCGTGCCACATCAGGACTTGTCGGCTTTTCTATGTCTGTCATTTTGAGAGACATTTGTCCTTAGCCACAGCAATATACACAGGTTAAATGGAAAGACTACAAGGTTAATGGTTGATGGATTGGTGAAATGACAACTAGTCAATCTACCATATGGATATGCATTGTGCCGTGCCACATCTGCTTCATTAACCATCAATTTCTCTTAAAACGGCAAAGCTATATGCATTGGTGAACTGACAATAAGTCAATCTAACTTATGGATATGCACTGTGCCGTGCTGCGTCTGCTTCATTAACCATCGATTTCTCTTAAAACGGCAAGCTATAATGCATACCACAGATGTCATCAGTCAGTAATAACTTGTTGCATTTGAATTAGCAGTCTTTCCATGAAAGTAAAGTTAATTAACAAGATCCTTCCTTTCAATTTCTTCAAACTTGCATTTGTTACATGGACACACTCAAAGGTTGGTGAATCTAGATGTCGTTCAAGGTCAAGTTGCTTTAGGTGGTGATGGTGAGCCCTAATGGAGTTATTAGCTTATTTTTTTCATGGATGTCTGCCGTCTACTTTTGCAAGCTCTCTCTTCTTTGTTTACTCTTGTTGAATGTGGAAAAATTGCTGATGTTGCTGAAACTACTACTTCCAAATTCTTTTACTATGCTTACACTGTCATATTATAAATTTCTCCTGCTACTGCGTAGGGTAAGTTTACCGAGGTGTTATCTTCTGTTTGTAGTGTCTAACACCTAAGTTCAGGCTTTGTTTTTCCTTGTCATTGATATTCGTGTAGCTCTATTTGCCTGTTGTAATGTGCACATCATTTTGGTTAACTTTTTCAACATCACTCTGTAGTTTTTTCAATTCGGGAGTGCAATGATTTCCAAGTTTTCAAGAGCCTGTTGTCTAGTGATCACCTACCGTTTCTTATTCAAGCCGTATGAAAAATTGAGACTGTCAGTGCATGATGCATTGAAACTGAACTCAGGCAAACTAAATGTCTTAGTTCTGTTGTTGGAATTGTAACAGGTGCGGAGTTGAATTCTGCTACCGATGTGGAGCCCAGGCAGTAACGTCGCATTACTGCACAAAATGTCGGGGTTGAATCCTCTCAGCCCGATGTACATAATCGCTCCTTTAAAGTCGCATTACTGTATGAACTGTCGGGGTTGAATCCTCTTGGCCCAGTGTACATAATCTCTTCTTAAGGCTATTGCAGCACAGCAGTATGTTCATCCTGCGATGGATGTAACATGATACAATGTAGTTTTTTTTTTTTGGAGTGGAAATAATGTAGCGTTTAGCTACTAGATCTTGGTTCCTTTGTTGAGCTGAATCTTGCACTATAACTTATACAGTGTGCTTGGAGATTTTGATCTTTTCCCCAAATGAATATTTCTCTGATGCGAATTAGTTTTAGGGCATGAGGTTGACGAATGGATCCTCTTTTGGGCATCAAGAACATTGCAAGTTGACAACAATGCTAGGCTTACTAAGGTGATTTATTGACTTTTGCATATTCGATGATGCGGCAAGCGGGTCTTTAAACAGTACCAAATGTGTGTTTTTCAAATCATTGATCATCGATTAAAAAGAGAGAAGAAGTCATTGATCCATTCGTCTGATCCTCATATACAGGGAATTACAGAAGGAGATGCAGATAGAGATGGAGATAGATAGAGATCCTTCAAAGATTCTTAAATCATGGAGTATACAATATTTTATGTAAATCTAAGTTTTGCTATCTTAATAAATCTGTTATTTGGTCACGATATAGCGCAATATACGAATAAAATCAGTAAATAAAAAGATTTTCAACATTGATATGACCAACACAAAAAGGAAGAAAAGAAAAGGAAACTTCAACGAGTCCTTTGCTTGCTATTAAAAGGGAGGGTAAGTGTATTCTTGCCATTATATTTCCTTTAGATCTTATAGAAGGAAATTGAATAAGCGCGAAGTATCAACAAAAAAACGTGAGAAATATTTCACATAGAATCAAGAAGAACTTTAATTTCCATCATGGACCGCGTTGTTTCTATATTTATTTACTTGTTTCAGAATTCAAATCTCTTTATCTTCCAACAAACTTAAATTATATTTCTATTGCGATAATTTACATGCTTATAGCATGTATTTATTTTGAAATATATGCTGACTTATTAAGCGATTTTCAACCTCAAATGCCTAATATATTGTGTATTAAAAAAAAAATCTCTTAATGGAAGATTTTGAAAGAAGATAAATAAACCGCTTCGTGGCAACATCCTATCAATCAAATCTTATGATTGGATTACTTCCTAATTTAAGTTAAATTCTCCTCATTTAAAGTAATCTTAAGTTCACTCAGTCCCTTCTGTCGGTAACGAAACGTCGCTCCCGCTTGGCGTTTTGGGCTCCCGCGACTTGACACATCGCGGCGCGGAACGAAAAACCAATGGCGACGGAAGAGGTCGCCGTCGAGGGAGGGGACGTCGGCCGGCGCGACGTCTCGGCGTCGAAGGAAGAAGTCGCCGTCGTGGGCGGCGACGTGTCGGCGTCGCGCCTCACTCCGGCCTCCACCGGGCCCAACGCCATCTCCGTGGAGGTCGTCGACGTCGACAGGTACGACGAGTCGGCGCCGCGCCCCGCTCCGATCGCCTCCGGGGGCAACACCAAGTCCAACGCCATCTCCGTCGAGGACTACATCGATGACAGAGACCTCCACGAAGCGATCGCCGCTTCGCTTCTCCAAACTGGGTCCCAAAGCCTCGACAAGGACGACGACGTGCGAGTCCTGGACTCGTTTCCCACCGGAACTCCATCGTCGTCCTCGCGGAAGCGAAAGAAGCCGTACAGTGGCTCCTCGGTCACCGAACCGGGTGAGGCGTCGAATTCCAAGCCCGATCCTTCATTTATCTGTGAAATTTGCATCGAGCCAAGGACCAACAGCGACTTGTTTCGTATTAGGGGCTGCAGTCATGTGTATTGCAAGGATTGCGTTAGTAGATACGTAGCTTCAAAGCTTCAAGACAACGTGACGCGCATAGGCTGCCCTGTCTCGGGCTGTGGCGGCGTTCTGGAGCCGGGGTATTGCAGTTCGATACTCCCTCCGGAGGTGTTCGATCGTTGGGGCAATGCATTGTGCGAGGCCCTGATTTTGGAGGCGGAGAAATTTTACTGCCCGTTTAAGGATTGCTCGGCGTTGTTGATCAAAGACGGAGGCGCCGTCGTGAGGGAATCGGAGTGTCCGAATTGCCGGAGATTATTCTGTGCGCAGTGTAGAGTGCCGTGGCACTCGGAGGTGGATTGCCGGGAGTTTCAGGGGTTAAAGGAGGGGGAAAGAGATAGGGAAGACATAATGTTGATGAAGCTGGCTCAGAACAAGCGTTGGGTGAGGTGCCCCAAGTGCGGTTTCTATGTTGAGAAGATTTCTGGTTGCCAGTCTGTGAGATGCAGGTCGGTTTGCTCTTACCTCTTCCTCGTATATGCTTAATTGAACATAATTCCCCTAACCAAACAGCTCATGAGAAGGCTGGAAAAGTTTATGAATGTGCCACATGTTCGACCCCTCGAGCCAGTTTATCTCGAGGCTAACTTATACCTGCAGCGCGTCTCCCCGTGGGGCTCGCTAAACCGAAGAGTCCGAGATTTGACATACCCGATGCATTTAACATTGTCTTGACAACTCCCTGTCTGTGGCCACCTGATGAATGATTGTTCTTTACTTGGTTCTTTGGCTTTTCTTTGTTTCTGGTTTGTGTGGTTTGGTGTGCTATACTTGTCCTTCATTGGTTTTGGCATGCCTGTGCAAATCCATCTTACTTATGTTTGATCAACGTGGTTTTGATTTGCCATGGTCACTCTTATTGCCCTCATGTTCTTTTCTCACTCCAATGGCTTTTCCCGTCTGCATCCGTTGATTTCGTAATGAAAAAAGCTAGCTTTTGATGAGGAGACGAGGTTTCCTCGGAGGATCTTTGCGACGAGGAATTTTTGCTTTCGACTCCATTGGGAAATGTGATGGATGACTGCAACTAGAATTAACTTGACATGTCAAATGTATTTGCCTTGCACACGCTCAAGTAGTTAACTGCTTACAGGATTTTTCCTTCTCCTTTTTTGATGAAAACTTGAGTGAGCGCGGCTAATCAGAGATACAGATCCTATGGGTTAGCTCCATGTAAACAGTGGTAATAAGTCAATCTGTTGCTGCATGGATATGCATCAAGGTCTCTAAGCTTATGCATACCCCATATGTCATCAGTAGATGTACACTGATTGCATTTGAATCAGCCATTCTTTCCTTGAAAGTAAAGTTAATTCACAAGATTACCCCTTCTTCTCGATCTCTTCAAACTTGTATTTGTTACATGGATACATTTTAAGAAAGGGCAAAGGGTGCTAAATCTCTAGATGGTCATTCAAGGTCGAATTGATTTAGGTGGCTGTGGCGGCGGCGAGTCCCTGCTGAGTTATTAGCTTATTGTTTTACAGATGCTTGCCGTCTACTTTTGCCAGCTCTCTCATGTTTGTTTACTCTTGTCGATTGTGAGAATTTCCATTGTTGCTGAATCTGCTGCTTCCAGATTCTTTTACTATGCTTACACGTAAACATCTCGGCCTACTGTGATTCTGTGGTTCTTTGTATGGTAAGTATACCCTCGTTTGAATAATCGAAACTGTCATTGTATATGGCTGAAAATGAAACTCTATGCAAACTCAATGTCTTCGTTCTGTTCTTGGAATTTTAACAGGTGCGGAAATCTCTTCATGTATCCCCACGTAAATCAGATATTGAATCCTTTCGGCGGGATGTAGATAATCTCTTCTCTATAGGCTATTGCAGCTCGGCGGTACACAACATGCGATCGACTCAATCTGAAACCATATATCCAGTTTTTAGGTACTAGATTTTGGTTCCTTTGTTGATCTTTATCATTGCACTTTTTAATTTGTAGAATGTGCTTGGATATTCTGACCTTTTTAGCCAAATGACGATTCATCTGATTCAGATCAGTGAGGGCATAAGGTTGACGGATGGATCCTTGAACACGGCAATTATGTTGGGCTAGGCATACTACCGCGATTTATAGAGTTTTACATTATTATATGACGTGGCAAGATCCTATTGGGTATTTAAATAGGTGGGAATTCGTTAAACGCTGAATATATGTTTGTCAAATCATTGATTAAACCGAGAACTTGGTGAATCAGTTTTACCTTAAGTAGGTAACTCGAATCCGAGCTTTTAGAACAGATATTATTCTATCCTGTTTAAAGCTCTGGAAATACATTTATATTGGCATTTCATGTGGGGGGAGAGAGAGAGATCGAGATATATGAAGGTCCTTCAATCAAGGAGCAGCTTATAATCTTTAGCTCAATCTAAGTTTTGTTATCTTATTAAGTCTGTAATTTTATTCATGAGCATAGAGAATCAGTAAATAGAAGACTTCAAACCTTTGCTATTACCAAGAAGAATTCTTTTAAAGCGGTTTGCTTTCTTTTTGAAGGTCGTCCTCAAATCAAGGAGTATATTCGTGTATTCTACGTTTCGTTATTTTGTAAAATCTTTAATTTGGTCATGACGTAGCGCAATTACAAAAAAAATCAGTGAATAAAAGATTTCAACCTTGCTATTACCAGAAAGATTTTTCGAAAAATCCTTTGCTTGCTATTAAAATGGGGGATGAGCGTACGGGTGGCGTTATTTCCACCCCAATTTTTTGGTTAAGTCACTCCTTTTTTTAATCAACATATCGAAATATCCTCTCTTTTTTTTCCCTCTTCTATTTATTCTTTAGTTTTTTTTTGTCAATCTAACAAACATAACTGTATTTATTTCTATTTTCTCTATTAAATTATCAATTTCACAATATAAAGCCAAATTACACCCAATAAAATATCATCTTACGGTGCGTCATGTTATCCCCTTGTTTAGAGAAGGTTGCTTTTTAATTTATGGTCTCTTTTTTTAATTACATAAATTATATAAAATATTAATCTTTGTGTTAAAATGGTTTATGAACACACAATTAGCTGCCTATTTTTTTATGAAATGGTTTGAGGGAAACTATACTTCAAAGTTGCAAATTAAACTTAATCAATTATCTAATAAATTTTGACCTTGTGGGCGATTCTCCAGAATAAATTTATAGGTTTCTCAAGTTAAACATCATTGATTTATGCTTTCTTTTGAGCTTTTCACTTATTAATGTGAACTACAAGATGGGTTTAAAAATTCATTTGCATGTTCAATACTTTCAAACTTGCATAAGATATTTTTAAGGAAAGTTATAAGCATATTATAAATTTTTAATCCACTTGCTATAAGATTAAATTTACAATCGATATTAATTACTTTCTTCACAACAAGAGTTTTTTTTTTGGGGTTAGATATTAGTAGGTGTTGGAAAACAAGAAATTTAATGTTTTTCCTTTATGTGTGTATAATTTGTTAATGTGTAGATATAATTTAAATATAAATATGTTTGGTATTTGATCGTACTTTTAACAAATTAACCTTTTCCATTGTGTGATCAATTTTTCTTTTCCATTTTTTTTTATTTACAAACATCAGCTAATATGTTGGATTTTGATTTTCAACTTTGAAATATGGTTTTGCTCGCGCTATACACAAAAAAAAGGCAATCAATTATGTGTTCATATGTTATCATAAATAGAAATCTCTTATGAAAGAAAATATGATACCATAAATAAAAATTGGGAACATCTGTATTTATTTACTTGTTCGAAATTCAAACCTCCTTATCTTACAATTAAATTATTTTTGTCGAGATAATTTTAAATTAATTTTAAATTTCAACCGTTTCATGACAATGCATATAATTTTAGATTTGAACAACTATCAATCAGATCCCCTAAATTCCATTAATTACTTTAGGTTAACCACTTTCTTTGGGTTCCATCTATTATGCAGGATTAACACCGTTTCTGCTTCATTGATCAGATCCGCTGCCTTCGGTTGGATCCCTCTAAAGACCGCGTCGTTTCTGCTCTTCCATATGCACCAGAGGATCGCTGCCAGCATCTCGAAGGTAAAGTTCTTATTTTGACTCTCTACAAAGTCCTGTAGCCATAGATCCATACGCGATCTAGTCTGTCTCTGGTTTAGCTTAAAGACTCTCGGGTCACGCCATATCTGTTTAGTCCAACTGCACCGAAGGAAGATGTGTTCCGTAGTTTCCACTTCTGCCTTACATATAGAGCATATGGGCTGGTTGATGATATTTCGTTTGACTAAATTTTCCTTCGTGGGTAGGGCATTTTGGCAGGTATTCCATAGGAAAAACTGAATTTTGGGGGGGGGGTATGGGCTTTCCAGATCCTATTCCAAAGACCTCTAGATGGTCTATATGAGGGTGATGCGAGGTTGGCAGAGGGTAGAGTTGCAATGTCTCTGGTGATGTTATAGCAGCTCTTTACAGAAAAGCGGCCATTTAGGGTCCTAGTCCAAATCAGTTTGTCCTTCTGTAGAGGTGCTCTAAGGGAAATCGCCATTATTTCTTCTGCTAAATCCGCGTCAAAGACCTTTCTGATTTCCATTTCCTTCCATCCGGCATTTTGTTCTGATATCAGTTCAGCCACCATTTTCGGTTCATTCCTTGGGGCAGGGCCCCCGAGAATTCCCCTTTTCAGCCAAAGATCTTCTCTGATGCTAACCGATTCACCGTTTCCAATCGACCATCTTACTGACTTTGATATCGTGTCCCTCCCGATGAGGATGCTTTGCCACCCCCAAGATGGTTTATTACCTTTCTTTGCATGGAAGAAGGGGGTATTTGGAAAGTAAATTCCTTTCATCACTCTGCTCCATAAAGCCTTCGAGTTTTCAACAATCCTCCATGCTTGTTTTCCAAGTAGAGCTTCATTGAAATACGATAGGTCTTTGAACCCTAACCCTCCATCATCTTTTCTACTTTTTAGGATTTCCCATTTCCTCCAATGTATTCCAGTACCGGAGTCACTATTCTTCCACCAAAAGCCTGCTGATTTCCTTTCTATTGATTTGCAAACAGAATTGGGGATTTTAAAAATTGACATTGCATACTGTGGAATAGCATGCACCACAGATTTGATCAAAATTTCCTTACCCGCCTTTGAAATGAGGTTTTCTTTCCACCCTTCCAGCTTCGTGTTGACTCTAGCATTTATCCAATTAAACATCTGCTTCTTTGAACCCCCCCAGTCTGATGGAATCCCCAGGTATCTCCCTGAGTTTTCCAGAACAGGAACCCTCAACCAGGCTGCAATATTCTCTTTTAACTGGTGTGGACAGTTTGGCCCCATAAATAAACCCGACTTATTAAGATTAATCTCCTGACCAGAAGCATAGCAATACTGATTCAGAATTTGGGCCAAATTTTGAGCTTCTACAATTCTCCTGTCTAGGAAAAATATGGAGTCATCCGCAAATAATAAATGGGACAGGGTTGGACAGCCTCTTCTAAGTTTAATTCCTCTAATGGTCCCATCATCCACAGCTTTCTGCATCAGCATCGATAGCGTGTTTGCCATAAGAATGAAGAGATAGGGTGAGAGTGGGTCCCCTTGGCGAATTCCTCTTGATGGTTTGAAATATGGAAGAGGTTCACCATTCAATTTAATACTAAAAGATACTGAGGTAACGCATGCCATCACCCTATCAACCCAAAAGGAGCAAAACCCCATTTTTTGTAAGCAGGCTTCTAGGAAATCCCATTCCACCCTATCATATGCTTTCTTCATATCTAATTTGAGGACAGCATGAAAATTTTTCTTCCTTTTCCTAGTTCTCATTTGGTGTAGCACCTCCTGAACCACTAAGATATTATCCTGGATCTGTCTTCCCCCCACAAATGCACTCTGTTCCTCAGCAATGAGATTAGGCAGCCACTGTTTGAGCCTGTTTGCTAATATTTTTGCGATGATCTTGTACACGAAATTACACAAACTGATTGGCCTGAACTGGTCAAGCCTTTCTGGGTTTTTCACTTTGGGTATAAGGGTGATATGAGTTCTGTTCAGATCTGGATGCATGCTGCCCGTCTCGAAAAAACTTCTAATTTCCTCAAATATGCTGGATTTAATGTTGTCCCAGTTCTGATGGAAAAACATACCATTCAGCCCATCAGGGCCTGGAGCTTTAGAGGACCCCAATTCGAATGCAGCCTTGTAGACCTCATTTTCAGACACTGGTGCCGATAATTCATCGTTCATCTCATTTGGAACAATAGCAGTGCATTGATTTAGAACCGGGTGGAAATTCCTAGCGCCTGCGGAGCTGTATAAACTCTTGAAAAAACTCACCGTCATATCTTTCAGTTGTATTGGATCTTTAACCCAGAGATCTTGGTCCATCATTTTCAGCATCGAGATCCTATTCCTTTGTCTTCTTTGAATGGTAGTTGCATGGAAAAACTTTGTGTTCTTATCGCCCCATTTCAGCCAACTTATTCTTGATCTGAGTCCCCAATACATCTCCTCCCTTCTCCATAAAGTCTTGATCTGGTTTAGAATCTCTGCCCTTCTAGACACTTGCTGATTTGAGGGAGATTCATTTGTTAGGACCTCTAGTTTCCTCTTCAAATCTTCTATCAGTCTCCGACAATTTGGGAAACTTCTTTTACTCCAAGACTCCAATCCTCTGGAAACATAATTTATCTTATGGACCAACCCAGCCCCAAAATTATCAGCTCTTTCCCATGCGTCTTTAATCAGACTCCCGCATTCTTCATTCTCCATCCAGAAGGCCTCAAACCTGAAAGGTCTTTTCGTACTTCTTGCTTTTCCTAATAGGGAAAGCAGAATAGGGCTGTGATCCGACCCGATAGCGGGTAAGGCAAAAGCTTCTGCTGAGGGGAAAGTTAGCCTCCAATCTAGGTTACAAACTGCCCTATCGAGTCTTTTTTTAACCAATTGCCCATCTTCTCTGTTGTTTGACCATGTGAAAGCACATCCCTTACTTTCGAGATCCATCATACCACAAGAGTCCAGCAACTCTTTGAAAGCTTGCATACGATAATTGTCAGAATCCCTCCTACCTACCTTCTCCCAGTGATAGAGAGTCTCATTAAAATCACCCATCCAGGCCCAGGGAAGATTACACCTCGGCCTTAACCTTCTAATTTCTTCCCACGTGATGCATCTCTCTCTGAAAGTTGCTGGTGCGTAGACGAAAGTAACCCTGAAAGGTATTTTCGTAGCCGGGTCTGTGATCTTTAGATCAAAAAGGTGCTGCGTAGCTGTATATATCTGAACTCCGGCTTCCTCCTTCCAAAGCATAGCCAAACCACCCCCAATCCCAGTAGGGTTAACCACTGCGTGATGCTGCATCCCAAGCTTCTTTTTCACTCTCAGGATCACCTCCTCTCTATTTTTTGTTTCACATAAAAAGATTAAGCAGGGCCTTTCTTGGGCCATAATGGCTCCAAGTGCTTAAACTGTCAAATGTGTGCCCAACCCTTGACAGTTCCAGGCTAGTAGATTCATTTGTAACCTGGTGACTTTTTAGGGCAAGCCACCATAGCCCTTACTGAAGATTCCTCCGCGGAGATAACAGGGGTATCCATCAAACCAGCTTCGTCTATAAGCATGATCTGTGTACTTGTATCCCCATTATTAATGCTTTTTCTTCCCCTCTTAGTCACTCTGGGTTTTGTTTTCTTCTGGTTCATTTCCAGGGAATCGCTACCATTCTGGAATGAAGGGAGTTCTAGTAAAAGGGGTGAGGCACTGGCGGCTACAGAAGGGATTCCCTGAAAATCAATTTCCGAGGTGATTATTTCTAACTCGCTCATCTTTCTTTTACCCTTCTCTTCCTTTGAGGAGTTCTCTTTCTCCTTTCCTTTTCCTGTTCCCTGCAGCAGTTCAGGTCGGTCTATGTATTCTGGTGTCTCTGGTATCGATTCCTCCTCCACTGCCTCTTCTATCTTGGCTTCATAGAAGGAATTCCAGAAAGGGCTACTTATGTTCACTTCTGCCCTCAACCACGACCCATAAAACAGATTTCCACTGTCTGCAAATGCTTCTTCCACATATGGAATAGTAGGACAGTTCTGGGCATAGTGACCCACTATTCCACATGAGTAACAATACATAGGTAGCCTCTCATACCTGAAATCCAGCCATATCTCCTTGCCTTTGTAACTGTAAATTATTCCAGATTCTAGAGGGGAGTCTAGCTTGAGGTTCACTTTAGCTTTGCAGGTAGATAGCCGAGAAAAACCCTTGGATTCTATCTTGATGTTTTCTACTACACCAATCTTTTCAGCAATTCTAGTTATTACATCCTCTGTTCTTCCTTCCACAGGCAAACCCACTATGTGCATCCAGAAAGCGCATGAATCGAAGGGGATATATTGGGGCAAAGTACTCGGCATCCAAGGTTTCAGAATAAGCAAATGTCTCGAGAAAGACCAAGGTCCCGATTCTAAGACTCTATTTCTCTCCCCTATGTTCTCAAACACAAACGAAAATAAACCCATTTCCAAGTGTGAGCATTCTACCTTTTCTACTTTCCACGCCTTCTTCATGGTAGAAAGAAAAGCTTGAAAGTTAATCGAAGGGCTGTTCAACAGACGACCAAATGCTGTGCGTTCTCCTTCTTCCAAGCTCTCCTTTGTAACAAACTCATCCATGATTGCTAATTTTGTTTTTGGCCAGAGGTGCCCTAGGCGTTTGCACAGAGAGGCCATGCACAGGTCTTGATCACTGTCTCTACTCATCCTGATGCTGATGCTGGTTACCGTCCAGATAGTTGAGTAATGGGTTCCAGTCGCTGGCTGCACAGAGGTGGGGCACTGCAGATTCCAGCTTCAGAAGTCTAATGGCGTCGAGACCAAAGATGGCATAAAGGGAGGAAAGGCGATTGACTTAGGGTTGGCGGGGTTCTGGATGTAAAGGTTTGGGGGTGGGTTCATTTGGTGGTAGATCCATTGATGGGTTTTGGGTGAGATGTAGCGAGGGTGCGATTAGGGTTTTTCTACTCATTGGGGTAGGGGAGAACTCTCATACGAGAGAGAGGAAGCTCTCATACGAGAGATATGAGTCCATATAATTGCCATTATTTGCTATTTCAAGTGAGAACAATGGAGCCGGCCCAATTGAATCAGTCCCTTTATATAATACAAATGGATGTTCTTTTAATTGAAGTTATCTCCTTCAAAGGCTTAGAGTCCAAACACATTCGTCAAAAAAAAAATCGCTCAAATGTAGCATAATTTTGACAATGACAAACGGGGATTTTCTTACACACATGAATTCCTCTATGTGAGGACTTTTGAAATGGGTTGGTGTGTCCTCATAGACCCCATATCTCTCTCTCATGTGTGTTATATATATATATATATATATAGAGAGAGAGAGAGAGAGAGGAGCTTTTACAGAAGAAAGCTTATGACCAAGATGGGTCTTCAGGGGGTATAAGCTCATGACAAGCTTGATGGTGGTCGTGTTGGGCTCGGCGAGCGAGAGTGGAGCCACGACAACACCCATTTATGACTGTGCTTCGCTCAACAAAACCCGCTTCCCACCTGGTTTCCTCTTTGGAACTGCCTTAGCCTCCTCCTTCAATAGCTAGATATTGATTCTATTTTTTTTTTCAATGGATGTTAGTGCTCGGTAAGACCATAATCGAGATCTAAACCGGATCAGCAATTCGATTCTTGACTGAATTTATGGAATGAGCAAGTGATTTATGGTTTGCATGTTGCGAAATTATTTTTAGTGATTCTTGATTCTAAAATAGAAACCACTCATCCTAAAACCGATCACCTTGTCGTCCACTCGACGCAGAGAGGGTAGAAGCCCCAAATTAATACACCTGTCAATTGTCATGTGTCATTCAACTCAGCAATTTGACTGCAAAATTTAACGAAAACTATTATAAGATAAATTTGTCACACATATATCGGTTTAGAGTTTTTAGTGGTTAAAAAATAATTTGAACTGAATTTTTCATGAGTGTACTAATTTGAAATTTTTTTTGAAAAAATAATTTGAAGTAAATTTATAGTAAGTGTACCAGTTTGGAGGTTTTTTGGTCAAAAAATAGTTTAAGGTATATTTGTCACATGTATATCAATTTAGATTTTTCATGGCATTAATCTTAAGCGTATTGATGCCATTATATTTTGGGTTAATACCACGAAAAACCCCAAACTGGTACGCCTGTGACAAATTTACTCCAAACTATTTTTTTGACCACGAAAAACCCCAAACTGGTACACATGTGACAAATTTACTTCAAACTATTTTTTTTTACCATGAAAACCCCAAACTGGTACACTCGTGACAAATTTACCATGAACTATTTTTTTGACCACAAAAAACTCCAAACTGGTACATTTGTGACAAATTACCCCAAACTAATTTTTTTTCACTACGAAAAACCTCAAACTATTATACCTATGACAAATTTACCCTTTATCAAATTGGATCAGTACCATGAAAAATCATAAATTGATAAACTTGTGGTAAACGGATGGTAAAAATCCTAAACCGGTATACTCGTGAAGTGCCATATGCCATCTAACTAAGTAATTTAACGTTAAATTTAACGAAAATTAATGGAGGGTAAATTTGTCGCAAATATATCAGTTTGGGGTAAATTTGTCACAAATGTACCAGTTTGGGGTTTTTTGAGGTTAAAAAAATAATTTTGAGGTAAATTTGTCACATGAGTACCAGTTTGGGGTTTTTCGTAGTCAAAAAAATAATTTGGGGTAAATTTGTCACATGCGTACCAGTTTGGGGTTTTTCGTGGTATTAACCCTTATATTTTGGGAAAGTTTCAAATAAAGGGTTAGCTTTATTTCAAAGAACTAAAGTGCCTTTATTTATTGTTTCAAAAAAGTGCCCGAGCAATGATATTTTTGTCATTTTATTTTATTTTAGTTATTTTCCTTTTTTTCCATTTCTTTTTGTTTTCTTTGTTGTTGTCGGCGAGGGCTCACCTAGGTGAGGGCATCCCTCACAGTCCCCGAGGGTAGCTCTCGCTAGACGAGCGAAGGCTTGCCTAGGTAAGGCTGTCCCTCGAGGTTGTCAAGGTAACCACAAGCTAGTCATGGTCTCGCTTGTGTAATGCGAGGCTATTCATCGCCTGAGATCGGCCACTCGAGAAAAGGAAAGGCAAAAAAAGGGAAAAGAAAGGAAAAAAAAAGTAAATGACGAAAATGCTTTTGGTTAAGTTTTTATTTGAAATATTCCATCATGAATTTTATTCTTTCTATATTTATTTACATGTTCAAAATTCAATCGTCCTTATCTTGCAACAACTTAAATTCTTTTCATCGGAATAATTCAAACCCTTAAAATCATTTTCTTATAAAGCATTTGTCGAACTTTTAATTGCAATTCACAACCTCAAATGCATAAAATATTACTCATAAAAGTAAAAAATTAAGTTTTTTCATCTTCGATCCCATAGCTTCAGAAATTATGAGATAATACATGTGTATAAGTTTGGGGTAAATTTATCTTGTAATTTCAAAATTTTCTAAATTTTCCCTCCTAACGATGAGATCCCATAATTTTCATTAATAACTAATTTAAATTAAATACTCCTCATTTAAAATAATTTAAATTCGTTCACCTCACAAAGCGAAAGGACACCTCGGTTTCATTTTCTGCTTCCTGGACTGACCCCACCGCGGGTTCGAAATGGTGACGGAAAAAGTCGTCGGCGAGGGCGTCGACGTCGACCGGTACGACGTGTCGGCGTCGCGCTTCGCTCCGACCCCCACCGGGGCCAACGCCAAGTCCAACGCTATCGCCGTCGAGCAGTACACCGAGGACAGAGACCTCTATGAAGCGATCGTCGCTTCTCTTCTCGAAACCAGGTCACAACGCCTCAACGAGAACGACGACGGCGCTGTGCGAGTCCCGGAACCGGTTCCCGCGGAAACCCGGTCTTCATCTTCGCGAAAGCATAAGAAGAAGCCCTACAGTGGCTCATCGGTGGCCGAAACAGGTCAGCCCTCGAATTCCAAGCCCAACCCTTCGTTTATCTGTGAAATTTGTGCCGTGGCGAGGAGGAATAAGCACCTGTTTTGTATTACGGGTTGTAGTCACGCATGTTGCAACGATTGCGTAGCTAAATACGTTGCTTTGAAGCTTCACGATACCGTGACGCGCATACACTGCCCTGTCTCCGGCTGTGGTGGCGTTCTGGAGCCGGGGTATTGTAGCTCGATACTCCCTCGTGAGGTGTTCGATCGTTGGTGCAATGCATTGAGCGAGGCTCTGATTTTGGATGCGGAGAGGTTTTATTGCCCGTTCAAGGATTGCTCGGCGTTGTTGATCAACGACGGAGATGCGGTCGTGAGGGATTCGGAGTGTCCGAATTGCTGGAGATTATTCTGTGCACAGTGTAGAGTGCCATGGCATGCTGGGTTAGAGTGTCAGGAGTTTCAGGGGTTGAATGAGGGGGAGAAAGGGAGGGAGGACATAACGATTCAGCTGGCTCCATCATCGTCCTCGCGAAAGCCAAAGCACAAGAAGAAGTCCTACAGTGGGTCATTGGCCACCGAAACAGATCAGCTGTTGAATTCTGAGAAAGGGAGGAAGGACATAATGATTCAGTTGGCTCCATCATCATCCTCGCGAAAGCTAAAGCGCAAGAAGAAGGCCTACAGTGGTTCATTGGCCACCGAAACAGATCAGCCATCGAATTCGAAGCCAGATCCTTCATTTATCTGTGAAATTTGCATTGAGCCAAGGACAAACAGCAACCTGTTTCATATCAAGGGTTGTAGTCACACATATTGCAATGATTGCGTTACTAAGTACATAGCTTCAAAGCTTCACGATAATGTGACGCATATAGACTGCCCTGTCTCGGGCTGTAGCGGTGTTCTGGAGCCGGAGTATTGTAGGTCAATACTCCCTCTGGAGTTATTCAATCGTTGGGGCAATGCATTGTGTGAAGCTCTGATTTTGGAGGGGGAGAGGTTTTACTGCCCGTTTATGGATTGCTCAGCATTGTTGATAAATGACGGAGGCGTGGTCGTGAGGGAATCGGAGTGTCCGAATTGCCGTAGATTATTTTGTGCCGAGTGTAGAGTGCCATGGCATGGGGGGGTGGAGTGTCAGGAGTTTCAGGAAATAAAGGAGGGGGAGAGAGGGAGGGAGGACATAATGTTGATGAAGCTGGCTGAGAAGAAGCATTGGAGGAGGTGCCCTAAGTGCAGGTTCTTTGTTCAGAAGATTTCTGGTTGCGCTTTTGTGAAGTGCAGGTTGGTTTGCTTTTGGCTCTTCCTTATATTTCCGTAATTAAAACATATTCCCCTAACCAAGCAGTTCATGTAAAATCTGGAAAAGTTGTATGAATTTGCCACATGTTAGACCCTTCGACCCGGTTTATCTTGATGCTTACTTATGCCTGTAGGGCGTTTCCCGTGGGGCTCGCTAATCTTAAGAGTCTGAGATTTCACATACCCAATGCAGTTAACAGTGTCTTGTGAACTCACTGTCTCTGGCCAATTGATGAATAATTGTTGTTTACTTGTTCTTCGGCTTTTCCCATGTGCCTTGCTCTCTTTTTTTTTTTTTTTTGTGGCTTGGTATTCATTGGTTTTGGCATGCCTGTGCAAATCCATGTTTGTTATGTTTAATCAACGTGGTTAGATTTGCCATGGTCACTCATTGCTCCAATGTTTTTTTCTCACTCCATTTGGTTTTCCCCTCTGCACCTGTTGATTTCCTACTGAAAAATTATGAGGAGAAGACGTTCCTTGGAGGACCTTTGCGGCGATGAATCACACTTTTGACTCTGTTAGGAAGTGTGATGGATGACTGCCACTAATATAAACTGGATATTTCAAATAAATTAGCCATGCACATCTTCAAGTAATTAACTGCTCACATGAATTTCCTTTTTTCTTTTTGATAAAAACTTTAGTAATTGTGGCCAACAATGGTACAGATTTTATGCGCCTGGAACTTAAATAAGGAGATAGTTACCTTGCTAGTATTTGTGTAAATTCTCAGTTTATGCTACACCATAAGACTCATTGGCTTTTCTATGTTTGTCATTTTGAGAGAGAGAGATAGAGATTCCTCCTTTGCCACAGTTATATACACAGGTTAAATGAAATTCTCTTCCCCCCCACCCCCCCCAAAAAAAGGCTAATAATGTTAATGATGGTTAATGGATTGGTGAAATATACCTGCTCCATGGGAACGACCATAATAAGTTCATCTGATACCATATGGATACGCTTTATGTTATGAGTCTCATTTGCTTCATTCACCATCAAAATTCTTCAAGCTATATGCATACTACATATGTCATCAGTTGATGAACACTGATCGCATTTGAATTACCAGTCTTTCCATGAAAGGTAATAGTCTTTCCAGGAAAGGTAATTCACAAGAATTACCCTCTTTTCGATCTCTCCAAACATGTATTTGTTAAATGAACGCACTTGAAAAAGGGCAAAGGTTGCTAATCTCTAGACGTCATTCTAGGTCGAATTGCTTTAGGTGGTGGTGGCGAGTCCCAATCGAGTTAATAGCTTATTGTTTATAGATGTCTGCTGTCTACTTTGCAATCTCTCTTACGTTTTTGCCCTCTTGTTGATTGGGAAAATTGCTTATGTTGCTAAAACTACTGCTTCCACATTCTTTTATTATGCTTGCTCTTAAATTTCTCTGCTTACTGTGATTCCGCGGTTCTCTGTATGATTTGCAGGGGTGTTATCCTCTGTTTGTAGTGTCTAAGTGCTGGCTTTGAGTTTCCTTGTCCATGATTTTTGTGCAGCTTTATTTGCCCCTTGTAATGTGCATATCATATTGGGTTATCTTTTTTGGCATTTCTCTGTTGTCTATTCAATTGGGGAACGCAATATGTTTCAAGTTTTCAAGAGCCATTGACTTGTGATTGCCTACCAGTTTCCTTTTTCCAAACCCGGTGAATAAGGAAACTGTCAATGTATGAGGCGCTGAAACTGAAACAATGCGAACTCAATGTCTTCCTTCTGGTGTTGGAATTGTAACAGGTGCGGAGTTGACTTCTGCTACCGATGTGGAACCCCGGCAAAAGAATCGCATTATTGTACTAAATGTCGGGGTTGAATCCTCTTGGCATGATGTACATAATCTCTTCTTTATGCTATTGCAGCATGGCGGCATATACAATCTTTTGCGGGAGCAAGCTCAGCTCATGTTTCGTTGATTGATCCAGACCAATCTTTACTCTTGCAAGCAAAGGCCAATTTCGTTGAATCGATGGGTTCATGTCTGAAGATGTTTATTCAGCTTGCAAGACTAGTTTTCGATTTCATGTTTGCCAATCGACTTCCAAGATGTCTGGGCTCCTAATTGACTACCTAGCAACCGGAAGCAGTTCTGATCGGTTTCCATGGTTGTTTGTGGATTTTGTAACGTTTCTATTCATCTTCCAAGGGTAGTGGACGAAGTTGGAGCGTCTAATATTAGATTCATGCATGGTCTTAGTTAAATGCATTTACTCCTAGTTTTTTTGAATATTTTTTCTGAAGTCAGTTTCAAGGGTCTTAATTATGTACAAGATACAAGGCTTGAATTTAAATGTATGTGAGATTTTCCTCATCTGGATGAATTTTTATTTCGGTATTTGTCCAAATATCTTCGGCAGTGAACCAAAAAATCCTTTATTGGGTTTCTATCATGATTTGCTGGCGAACTTCTACTATCACGAACTTCGATTAGCCTTTATCCTTAGGTGTTGAGGTTCATTTATCATTTATCTGTGGCTAATAATGTTTCTTTATATCTTGGTGGTGAACTTCATCTTATCCCTGATTGTTATCATTGGTTGTACGTATCAAAATTCCTGTTGTCGTTCAAAATTCATCCCATCACGCATCACGAATCGATAATAATATAAGAGTGCGGCGAATTAAAAAACTGTGAAAACATCGAGAGTCGTGCAAAATATTTATCTCATCACGAATTGCATTATTTCCATATTTATCTATGAATTCTAAATTTAAATCTTTTTTTTTATCTTGCACCCATTTTGATTGGATTGCATTTCTCTTAATAATTCGAACCCTTACATTTATTTTTTTTTCCATCAAACGGCTTCTCATTCCTTTGCTTATAACAAATTGTTCTCGCATAAAACAAATAAACTAAAGGAAAAATCAAAATAAGAATGATGAATTAGTAGAGAAAAAATTTACCTGTTGATTCAAATCTAATAGATGAAGATGTGCAGGAACCTAAAACGTTACAAAATCAATCTTAGGATAACATGAGTCAAAGCTAAAATAAAGACAAATAATGATTTCCATTGATTTTTGTAGAAATTCTACCTAACATAGCTCCAATGTTTAGTTTGTTGAGAATATTTGCGTGGCCATGAGAACTTGTTCGGCTGTCCCTATATCATTTCACATAGATAAAAAGTCAATTTATAATAACTTTTTTTTTTCAAAACGAAACAATAACAAGTACCAACAGTGATTGAAAACCCTTGATACTTTGTTGATTGCAAATCAAAATTGGAGAATAGCTATGGTGACTCGTCTTATCTGAATTCCTAGTTGAGTGAAAATACATGAAATTCCTTGTGCCATCATCCTCGCATATTGTACTAGTTAATATTAATTGGAAGACGCCAAGACTTACATTTTCAAATAATTCTACACAATTGTTGGAGAATAGTTTGGAAACACCATACTGTGTGATCTAGATTCACTCGAGAGCTAACGCACATCAAGTGATGAGAGGTTGTTTTCTTCTACAAGAAGTTTTTTTTTTTTGGGTAAGGTAAGAATAAAATTAGCAATCAAATACGCGATACAAAAAACCAAACACAGACCTCGTACCCAAGGTTACAGGAATGTCTCCAAGGGTGCAAGGGTGTAAGGCGAGTTCAAGAACAAGAACAGAACAAGGGACCACAGAGGGCACCAGGAAAACAGCGGCCAAAACAGGGGGCCGAAACAAAGGGACTACAACAACAACACCGACAGACAAAACAAAGCCGAGAAACAAATTCAGCAACAAAGCATTCTTCTACAAGAAGTTCAGATGCATTAATTTAATTAACAAACTACTAAAGATACATTGTCATTACTTTTTTCTTTTTTCTTTTTTGGTTGAATATTACTTTGTTGACAATGGACTTTAAAGCTTAAGAAGTTTTTCACTAATATTCTTGTTAAATGTATCTTTAATGAAAAATTGGTAAATCTACCTCTGTAGATTCTTTTCGTTTGAGCTTCACGATTGGATTCTTGAAACGATTTTCTCTAGGACAACCAGATCTCTTTCCTTGCATTGGATCCTTTATCTGGATGCTTTGAGTATCATTCTGATAGAGTTTTTTTTTTTTAATAAAAATTGATGGGGGTGCTCTTTAGTCCAATCGAGATCTGCAATCTGAATCTTTTTATCTGCTTCTTCCAATATTTGTAAAACAAATTTAAAATGACCTTTGGATTTTGAATCTTCTTGTATGATTTTGATAGCATAATAAAATAAATGATCATGACATTCTTTTGGACAGTCAAAATTGACACGGCTTGATGCGAGAGTAGAAAACTGATGTCGAGCAGTTTGAGTTTTTTGAGATAAGCATTGGGAGGCGTGTTGATCATGAGAAGAAGATGGCGAATGAATTTAGAGTCAAAGTTCTAATCTTTAGGTATTTAATCTACTTTCTAGTTCCTAGGTCTTTATTTTTTATTTTTTAGTTCCTATGTCTTTAATATTCTGGTAAGTCCCATAGGTCTTTAGTGTTCGGTGAGTCCCCATGGCCGTCTAATTTCCACATCCTTTATTGTTGTCTATTTCTTATGTCCAACCCCATTATAAATAGAGGCGAATTCTCAAATTATATATATATATAAAGATTTGCCTCTATATGACCGAATTTTTTTGGAGAGTGGATAACTACTATCTGGCATTTGTATTCTTTGGAGATTGGATTACTCCTTAGTGGTGAGATAAAAAAGCATTTGTATCCTATGTTGGTGATATTATGTAGATTTCGATGGTGAGCTTCTCCCATCCCGAAGTCCCATATCCTTGGCTGGTGATATTATGTAGGCCTCGGCGGTAAACTTCGTCAATCCTGATCGTGATCCTTAGCTGGTGATATTCTATAAGTCTTGGTTCTAATAGCAATCTATCTTATATTTTCCATTTGTCCATGGACATCACTCAAAACATATCTCCCCATCCCGCGCACACATCACCGTTTGGATATGGAGTTCAAAGGGCGCAAGCACTTGAAATCCTTTCTCCATGGAAACAATATGTAATTTCTCGGTATCTCATTTACTCCAATGTGATGAAGAACACATAGTGCATATCCACAATGGTAACCCTAAAAGGCAAACATCTCACAGCTGCATTGAACTTTAATTCCCGTCCTACAATTGCAAAACCTCAAATTCTACAATTTTGGAGTGACCATTATCACGGTTACCTCGACACTCTTTTACTTTGAAAGTTGATGCTACTCTATCTGGGTGCAATTGAGCTATGTTAAAGCACCGCAACATCGTCTCAACTTCAGCTTGAAATTTTTTTAAAAAATGCTATGGGTATATTTGGATGAGAGTAGTTGCTTCTCATAATAACACTTGGTTTTTGAATCGTGCACATAATAAAAATCGAAAATTTTCATCTGCATGGTTTAAAAATAATTTTTAAAAAATAATTTAAAAGTGCTTGCCCATCCCCTTTTCGCAATTTCAACCTTTTGCACTTTGTAACACGAAAGAGTTGCAACTTATTGTTTGGATATTTTTGTAAAAAAATCAGGTAAATCATTTAGAATCCTGTCTGACAATTTCCTTAAATTAAATTTTCCTCGTTGAAGATGATTTAAGTTCATTGAACTCTCTTTAGTCTAATGAACACAGAAACCGACACGATGCTCCGTTCTCTTTTAAAGCTAACCGGACTGACACATCGCGGGCGCGCGAGAAAGGAAAATGAACGGCGACGGAAGAAGTAGCCGCCGTCGACGTCGACCGGCAAGACGTGTCGGCGTCGCACTTCGCTCCGACCCCCACCGGGCGCAACGCCAAGTCCCGCGCCATCTCCGTCGAGCAGGATACCGAGGACGGAGACCTCTGTGACGCGGTCGTCGCTTCTCTCCTCCAAACCAGGTCCAAAAGCCTCAACGAGGACGGCGACGTGCCAAAGCGTAAGAAGAAGCCCTACAGTGGTTCGTCGGTGACAGAAACAGGTCAGCCCTCGAATTCCAAGCCCGGTCCTTGTTTTATCTGTAGAATTTGCGCCGTGCCGAGGGCGAAAATGGACCTGTTTCGTGTCACAGGTTGTGGTCGCGCATGTTGCAACGATTGCGTTGCCATATACGTAGCTTCGAAGTCTCACGAGAACGTGATGCGCGTAGACTGCCCTGTCTCGGGCTGCGACGGCGTTCTGGAGCCTGAGCATTGTCGCTCGATACTCCCTCCGGAGGTGTTTGAGCGTTGGGGCAGTGCATTGTGCGAGGCTCTGATTTTAGAGGCGGAGAGGTTTTGTCGCCCATTTCCGGATTGCTCGGCGTTGTTGATCGACGATGGAGGCTCGGTCATGAGGGAATCGGAGTGTCCGAATTGCTGGAGATTATTCTGTGCACAGTGTAGAGTGCCATGGCATGCAGGGTTAGCGTGTCAGGAGTTTCAGGGGTTGAATGAGGGGGAGAGAATGAGGGAGGACATAATGCTGATAAAGCCGGCTCCAAAGTGCAAGAAGGAGCCCTACAGTGGTTCATTGGTCACGGAAACAGATCAGCAGTCGAATTCCAAGCCCGATCCCACATTTGTCTGTGAAATTTGCGTCGAGCCAAGGACGAACAGCAACCTGTTTCGTATTAAGGGCTGTAGTCACGCTTATTGCAACGATTGCGTGACTAAATACGTAGCTTCGAAGCTTCAAGACAACGTGACACGTGTAGGCTGCCCTGTCTTGGGCTGTGGCGGCGTTCTGGAGCCGAGGTATTGTAGATCAATACTCCCTCCGGAGGTGTTCGATCGCTGGGGAAACGCGCTGTGCGACGCTCTGATTATGGAGATGGAGAAGTTTTACTGCCCGTTTAAGGATTGCTTGGCGTTGTTGATCAAAGATGGAGGTGCGACCGTGAGGGAATCGGAGTGTCTGAATTGCCGGAGATTGTTCTGCTTGCAGTGCAGAGTGCCGTGGCATGCGGGGGTGGAGTGCCGGGTGCTTCAGAAGTTGGAGGAGGGGGAGAGAGGAAGGGAGGATATAATGCTCATGAAGCTGGCTGAGAAGCGGCAGTGGAGGAGGTGCCCTGAGTGCAGTTTCTATGTTCAAAAGATTGAAGGCTGCTCGTTTGTGCGGTGCAGGTTGGTTTGCTTTTGGCTCTTCCTTATATTTCATCAGTGCTGTAGTATATGCCTGCAACTTAAATAAGAAGACAGTTACCTTACTAGCATTTGTTTAGATTTTCTAAGCTCTATGTATACCCCAGATGTCATCAGTAGATGACATGGATTGCATTTGTATTAGCAGTCTTTCTGTTGAAAGCAGAGTTCATTCACAAGAATTACCCGTCTTTTCGATCTCTTCAAACTTGTATATGTTGTATGGACACACATGAGGAAAGGGCAAAGGTTGCTAAATCTCTAGGATGTCGTTCGAGGTCGAATTGCTTTAGGTGGTGGTTGTGAGTCCCAAAGGTTGCTCTCTCATGTTTGTTTGCTCTTGTGGGATTGTGAAAAAATTGCCAATGTTGCTGAAACTACTGCTTCCAGACTCTCTTATTGTGCTTACCCTCAAATGTCTTCGTTCTGTTGTTGGAATTTTAACAGGTGCGGAGTTGAGTTCTGCTACTGACGTGGAGGCCGGGCAGTAATGTCGCATTACTGTATAAAGTGTCGGCGTTGAATCCTCTCGGGGCGATGTTCATAACCTCTTTCTCTAGGCTATTGCATGCACGGCAGCATATGCATCGTGCGATCGATTTAACATGATGCTATTTCTGAAGTTAGTTCAGCTACAAGATTGTGGTTCCTCTGTGGAGCTTAATCTTCAACTTTGACTCAGAGAACCTGCTTGGGGATTTTTCATCTTTTTAGCCAAATGAACGCCCATCTGATGCCAGATTAGTTAGGGGAAATGATGTGTACGTGTCAAATGCTTCTTGACCTGCTGTTTAATCCTTGTTCTCTCACTGAACTGTACAAAATAACGTAAGCCTATATGTCTGAAAATCCCGAGAACACGCAAACCGGAAATCGCTGGTTTCTCGGATCTGGTTAGTAATTTTTCAAGAGGCGGAGGCGATTTTCCGGACGCGGCGGCAGACTTTTGTTGCTTCGGAAGTAAAACTCTCGGCAGCATGTCGGTAAACCAGAACCCGAGCGATCGTTGATCCCCTCTCTCTATGAGGGTGAGGCGATTCCGTTGCGTCACAAACTGTGGTTGAATAGTCCGTAAACAACGAGAAGTCCTGCGGCGAGCGAATGATCGAAATTTGGCTCCACGCTCATTGCCAGGACATCGTCCCCGAGTGAAACCCCCGAGCTTGATTTCTTCTCTTTCACCTGTTAAATGGCGAAGTAGGGTTTTGAGTTCATGTTCATGCAGTATCCTAGAGAGAGAGAGAGAGAGAGAGAGAGAGAGAGAGAGAGAGAGAGAGAGAGACCTCTGCCATGAGACCCCCGAGTCTGTTGGTTATGTTGCAGGCAGACTTGGAGGTGCCAAGTCCTTGAATGAAGTAGTAGCTAGGTTGGTTCTTGTCTGTCCAGACCGTGACCTCGTACAGCGACTCTCTCTTCTTAAAACTCAATGGCTTCTTAACTTGAAACAGCATCCTTCTCTCCTCCGAGCTGGTTGATCCATAACCCTTCCACGTCTTGAACAAGCTATATCTCTTCACAGAACAATACAACATTCGACCCGATTAATCGAAAACTGACACGACTTGACCCGTTCTCGCAGTGCGGTGCGGAATTTCGAGAGTAAGGTGCAAACACACGCCGACTCTAGAGAATTTGAGCTGACTTTGCGTGCGTAATCTTCTCTTACCTTCTTAAGAATGGTGAACAGAACCTTTCCTCCGCAGTCCATCAAATAGACCTCGCTGCTTCGCTCGCAGTCATAGTTATCTACCCGATACACGATTCTGCCGCTCGAGTTGAGCACAGTGCATCCCTTGCTGTTCATGATCAAGGACTTCATCCACACGGTGAAGACCTCTGGTTTAGCGGCCGTGGGATCAGCAGAGGCCGTCGGGGACGGGAGATCGAGCGTTGCTTTCTGATGAATCTTCGCCGTATGATCAGCTGAACTGTTACATGCACTGCAAACTCGTTTGAAGAGAGCTTCTTAAAGTGCTTCCCTGTGGCTGTCCTTGTGGTACGTTGGGGAGGCTGATTTCATACGAAGAGGAAATTCACAACGTAACATCTTAGAATCATGTCGGTAAGATGTAGTTTATTTTTTGGCCAAATATAGGAAGGTGGGACATGAGTTATCTTAATTGATGGCCGGCTTTGACATTGGTTAGTTTAATGAAGAAGATAAGAGCATGGTTATAATAAGTGAAAATTCAAAGACGGCATACGAAGTAGAAAAGTTTTGTATAAAAATTTGGTGTTAAGGCAACTGAGACTATGCCTATCAAGATGATTTCTTTGCGCTTGTGGATGAACACAGTATATCACGTATTAAGCATATGATGTGTGGCATAGAATAAACATTTGAAGATAAGGTTTTATGGAAAAATTAAGGGTGTGCATCGGTCCAATCTAGCCTTAAAACCGAATCGAACCGGGCAGCTCGGGGTGGTTCCTAGGGGACTAATCCGGTTTCCGACTCCAAAGATTTGGAATTGAGAGTGGACGTTTTGGTTCCCAATCTCACATATAGAACCAAACCAACCAATATTTCTTAATTTTTTTTTAATTTCGAAGCAAAACCCTAATTAATTTTTCAAATGTTGTGAAACTCCTACCCGCTAGTAATAGAAGAAACAAAAAATAAAATAAAAACCAACAATTCTTGGTTCCGCAATTTGGGAATAGGCCCCGCCCAGTTCGGTTCTATATTTCATAGTATGAACCGACCCATCTGAAACCGATTGCCTCTAACAAATACAAAAAAAAAAAAACACTTTCGAATAATTTTATGTCGTCGCCATTAAGGTCCTAGAGGTCAGACGAGTGTTTCTTCGGGCGTGAACCGCGGTTCCCGACATTGAATGTCTCACCTCTCATCTAACTATTGAATTTAATTCGAAGTGTGAGACCTATGGAAGAGATTATATTAGTTTTGGATTGCGTGGGACTAACGTGCAACGCATGAGTTCAGAAATTCTTCCACGTCTCTGCGTCATCTAAACCTTTGAACAGCATATGAATATGTCAACATGGCTTATTGCTGGCACAAGGATAAGTAATAATCACAAGGATATCCACATTTGATCGCCTAAAGTCCTAATTGAAATGCTGACGACAAGCACATAGATTAATTCCATTATTTTCGTTTATTTTTCGGAGTTAAATCGTGGACGTCGCACGTGATGCTTATCCATGGGGTGTTTTTTTTGGGGGGGGGGGGGGTCAAAGTTCCATGGGTTTTGCTTGGCATGGAAAATAAAATGTTATAATTTTTTTTTTGTGTCAAACGATAAGATACGGCATGTACGACACTTTCTTAATTATTTGACGTCATAACCTAACTTTTCTTGGGAATGAGCTTCACCTAGTTAAAGATAATGCTACTTATAGATGGTCTTGATAATGCATGCAATAAACTAAAAAAATTTCAATTGAAGATAATAATCTTTACGTGTAGAGTAATTCTTTGACTTTGGTAGGCGAAGCCTCTTGACTTTTGGTAGACGTATGCATCCCTCATATCAGGTTTCTTTCTGATTTCTTCGAGGAAAAATAGAAGTAACCAAACTATGCCGAATGCATAAGCCAGCTATTTTCAGACAACACGATATACGATGAACGATTGTCGATCGTCACATGTTTGTGCATCATTCAATCTTATAAACTTTTATGGGATAAAAGCATGGCGGACGTCGTGAAAGATTACTTGTTGGAAACTTGCACGCACTCTATGTGAGTTCAAGTGATCAAATTTTACAACACAAAAAAGAACATACCGGATTTCTATCAGTGTCTTTTTAGATTGATTCTATTATAGATGTTGGATTAGCTTATTAGCTATCTCTACACGCAAATTCAGATGACGATGATAATGAAAGTTATGCAGAAGACCAGGTAAACAAGCGCAGAAAGTAAAAGTGATGGGAAAAATGTTAAAAAAAAGTCTTAAATCTTTTACATTTGTACCAATTGAGTCTATTCAGTCAATTTTGACTATAAATTACGAAAGTTATGCAAAAGATCAGGTAAACAAGCACAGAAAGTAAAAGTGATGGGAAAAGTGTTAAAAAAAAGTCTTAAATCTTTTGCATTTGTACCAATTGAGTCTATTCAGTCAATTTTGACTATAAATTACTGACATTTGTCCCATGTGGCATGGAGGACACTGACCCGAACATTTATTTGATATTTTTTTTACATTTCTTTTATATTTTATAATTTCTTTTTGTTCTTGTTTTCTGTTTTGTACACTTTTTTTGAATTGATGGTTAGCGACCCTCACGAGCTGACCTTGCCAGCCCCAGGCGAGGGTCACTGGTTGACCCCTACAAGGGGTACAGTGGGTAGATCTAGCGGCGACATTGTAGCCCTCACCAACTTGGCTAGTGCCCCCCACCGGCCCTCCATAAAAAAAGAATACAAAAAGAAAGAGAAAAAAAGGAAAAATATTAGGATATATGAAAAATATATAAATTTATTTACGTCAGCGCCGGCCGTGTCACATGGGACAATTAGTGTCAATATCAATTATTTTTTTTTGTCAAAATTGGTTAGATGGATTCAATTATCATGAATGCAAAATATTTAAAACTAAAATAGCACCAATAAAAGATTTAGGACTGAATTGACATAAATACAATATGTTTATGACTTTTTTTTTGTTTACATTTTTCCCTAAAAGCGATTATATGATAGGTTTTGCAAGAGCATGTTCAATTTAAGCTTTACAATAACGGGCATTATCAATCACAAAAATTTGTTTTTAGTTTTAGTCTTTCTTTGCTATCTTTCCTTCAAATCGATGGATTCAAGAGAATAGATTTAGTTGATTCTCAACCTTGGGAAACTATTTCTAAATGTGTATGCACTAAGACTTCCATCAATATCTACATGACCCTATCATTTTCCACGACTTCGCCATCATTTGGATGCTCCTTCTACCAATTCTACAATTAATGATTTAAAAGCAATGAGAAAAAAAAATTAGGCAATCAAACAAAAGTTTGGTCTTAAACTTCGTCATTGCTAGTGTCCAATGTCCATCCATATCATGTGATGTTACCCGAGGCTATGATTGGCAACTGTCATTAGCACGACGAGCCCCAAAGAATTGCTAATTAGATCAGATTAGTCATGTGAAATGAATTGTGATAATCACAATTAAGGGAATATTTTAGCAATTTCGTGGCTTTCAGCCCGGGCCAGGTAGATTTTGTTCATTAACGGGCTTTAAAGACGGGATGAAAATGGATGTATGTGCCAAGAATTTTGACTTTTCAAGATGAGTGGGCACTTTGACTTTTCATTAGCATTGAAGTTGGGGTCTCGACTTCTCCCCTTGTACTCTAGGCACGCCGAAGGCCATTTGGTTTTCATATCCATCTGAAAACTTGATGTTCCTTGACCTCCCAACAAGGCCATAGAAATCAAACTTCTAGGTTCTAGTGTCTTTCGAAGGTTCAATTGTTAATATCACTAGCATTGTAATTAACTTTTTTAGATTTTCATTTCACCAAAATTGCAGAGAAACTTCTAATTCTTTACTTCGTGCCCCTCCCAACCTAGAGACTCTTCATATGAATGTTTCATGGTTTGTTTATTGGCCAATGAACTAATATAGCCATTTGAGCTATAGCTATACAGTTTGCCATCACTTATGCTTAAACCGAGGGGATTGCCAAAAGATTGCTCAAGTCCTAGCTGATTATATATTCAGTTGAACTCATTTTTACTTAAAATTTTAACCTAATGAGTTATGGATCAATTAAGATATATTAATTGATCCACACCAATATGAATTATCTGATATGGGAGTTTTTGTTTTTAATCAACTCACGTGCATCTCCACACTTTTGTAGTTGCTGGGTGAGGGAGTAACAACGTTTGGGCGTGGTAGGGAAGAAGCTGAACATGAGGATCACAAAAGTGCAGGAGGAATGGATAGCGAAGACAGCAAATAGTGGAGGTCAATGCTAAAGAGATGGACGAGAGGATGAGGTGCAAGTATGGGCAGAAGGTGAAGGCTGATTTGCAAGGCTGAGCTTCCGTTGAGAACTGAAATGGAAGTCCCTTACGTTGGGCCACTAGTTGAGTCGCCATCTTGTGTAATATGCACAATTTATGTGGAACTAAGGCCGACCCCTATTGAATCCTGACGGCCATGTCGCGAATCGTTTGAAAAATTAAGTTCACCTTGATACAACCACGAGCAATGAAGTAATTGCGCAGTGTTTGGGGGCAAAATACCAAGTAACACATTGAGACAAGGTGTGCGCTTAATAATACACTTTGAACTTCAGTATGAGTATGGCTGATGTCACGTAAAAAGTCTGAAAGCACGAGCAAACAGCATGATAGTCACATTTCACACAAAATACCAAGTGCAAACAAAGATCAGATCATAGATGTCATTGTCTAATAATAGCAGAGATCATTTCCAAAGCTTCAGGGGACGGTAAAGGCGAGGCCAAAAGGTGGACTCGACCATTTCAACGTACAAGGGAAGCTGTAGGATTGCGAACATCACGATAGGGAAGGCAACTAGCAAAGTAATTGGAATGTAAATCCACTTCAATCGTTCGCTCAAGACTATCGTAAGGGCAGAGCCGAATGCTACCAACATAAAGGCTAAAGAGAGAAAGAGAAAAGTGAGGCCTAGTATCATGTTTCTCGGTAGTACGTGGAGAAAATCTTCAATAGCGTAGCGTGAAGCTAGAACAGTCAAGAACATCAAGGTGGCGGCGATAGAAGAGAAGAGAGCGAGAGAGTCTGCAAGTGCGAACAACATGAATGAGTTCGTTTTTAGAAAGATCGGGATTCCTCTACTGCTATCATTGCCTCCAGGTACCGTATAAGCTGCAGCGAAAGTTACTGTAATGATGAGGGTGGCAACTAGACTACAAGATGATGATGTATCCTTCATCCATTGTCCTGCCTCTTTAAGTAAATCCATGCGGTTATTGACAAAAGTTTTCCTGGATAACTGTTGACCTTTTGAAGAAGGAGCGGTCTTACCTTCAACTACCTTAAAAAAAAAAAAAGTAAAGACAGACTATCAATGTCCATATATATAAAGAGAGAGAGAAGGGAGGGAGGGGGGGGGGGATGGCAAACAAATAAGGTGAACCGACCTCAAACCATTGAAGCTCCCTCTGCAGAAAAAAAGCTGCTCCAGAAACATCTGGAGGTTCACATATTGGTGACCAGTCTATCAAATGCTTTGTGAGGCGTTGTTTTGTCAGAAAACCTTCTCTCAAATGACCCTTTACTAGCCTAAACATCTCAACATGCCGTCCATCCACCACATGTTTTACCAACTCTTTTGCGAAATCTCTATCCCATATCAATTCTGGAAAATTCTTTAGGCATAACTTGACAATTTCCGAGATTCCCAGAGATGCAGCTTGAAGGATAATGTCTGAAGTAAATTGAAGTATTTCTGGAGATTTAACATTAGTCTCCTTCTCGGGAAGAGCTAAACTTGCCAACGTAAGCGAGCATTTGTGCTTCAACTTCAATTCTCCAATTCTTTTGACGCAAGGTGCTACACGCAACATCATATAATAAATATTCCCAAAGATGAAGAATCAAAAGGTTAAAGAGGCTTTCACATTTGTACCGTTTTCTTATGTACAGAATAGTAGTTGGGAGAAAATGAAGACTCTAAGATAATAGTCGAGAAAGCCAACTTCGTATGGCTTGAAAATCAAAATGCTTGCTTTAGAGAACAATGGACCTATTGATGAGCACAGACACTGTTATGAGAATAAAAGAGTTACTTTTTGTTATGTTTTTCCGAAAAGTGGGTATATATCCGGTGGATTTTGGATTCACTATTTTGACAGAATGGATACATATGTTTACTTTGAATTGAATGGAATCGGACTATATCATAATATAAGAATCAAGAGTCAGTCCATATTAATAACTATGATGTCCAAGGGATACATGAAAATATCAATTTACACCTTAAATTTAGGGTACATGGCAGTTTCATGTACCTAATTTTGTGACAATATTCCACAGTGAAATCTTGAACCGCATAAGTGCTGTTTGGACTGGAGAGAAGAATCGGGTCAGGAAATTAGGAATTTATGATGAAAAAAGACACATATCACACTCATGGAATGGAAATTGCAATACGTAGTTAGATTTAATGATTCTTTAATATGTTAGAAGATAACTTACATCAGTCAATCTCTACAACCAGAAATATATTTATGACCAACAATACAAACCTAAAATTCTCAAAAATGCTACTCGGCAATTTGACATTGAGTAACATTTGTCGACTAACTTAAAAAATGTTATATTAGAAATTAGTCTGTGATATATATAATCATTGTTCAGATATAAAATAACTTACACAGACATATGTCCTTGTCTCTCCTTTTTTTTTTTTTTTGTAAATAGGATCTCTGAATGATGTGCCTTTTGTCATGTTAGTGCATCCATTAAGCAGATTCAGAAAAATACCTCGAGAGTCGTCAACTAATGTATCGATCAAGCATATAGGGATACCTAAAAAAGGAAACAGAAAGAGTGAGCACCATGGAGATAGAATTGCGGAAACGGTACACATTTAACAAAAGTAGAGCAAGAAGCACCTACAGTCGTAAATACTTTTTTCCCCAAAATTGAGCCTTGCTCCACTACGGAAGTAAGACTTCATTTTTGCCAAGCGTCTGAACAATTGCAACTTCTCCTCATTTTCGGATGTCACTGTCTCAGGGTATCGCCCAGCCAAATCCACACATATGTCTTTTGGGACACAAGATTTACAAAAAAAGAAAAAAAAGAAAAATCAACTCAAGTAAACAGCGAAGGAAATTAGATAAGATGATTGCGCATAACGTTGGCAAGAATGAAACTCAAAAGAATTGCCGGAGGCAAAAAAGAAAAAAAAGAAAAAAAATAGAAAAAAGGAAATCCTACCCAGATGGCCGGCTTTAACAAGGCGTTTCATGATAAGAGACGATGGGGCCGATGTTGTGCGTCTAGCTAGGTACGAAATAACTTCCTTTTGCATAGGAGCGTGGGAACAAGCCTCCAACAGCATATCCTCAGGCACACGCACAGCTCCAACTTTTTTTTACCAATGCCTTTACCATATTTATTCTTCCTCCCCGCACAGCATAAGTGAGGGCATCCTCGGCATCATATTCAGGAGGCAAGCGCTTGACCAAGTTCTCAACAAATTGACATTGTGTGGCCTCAACCGCAACTTCGAGAATAGTAAAGCTTTTTTCTCGTACGGTCAAAACTTTGGCCGTCATTGCTTCGCGATCTTTGCTGTCGAGGATTTTCTCGGCAGCTTTCCAATCACCTTTCAGCGCGGCCTCAAACAATTGTCGATAATCCCCATCGACCTCCACCTCTAGCTGGACTGCAAAATTGCAAATTAAAAGTAAAATCGGGCTGTCGCCCTGCTGGTTTTTCAGGTCCAAGTGTAGCCATTGTGCCTGCTCTAGGTTCCGGTGAAACCTGGATGCAAGCGAATGGGTGGTCCGTTTACTTAACATACCTTTTGAACCTTCAGTCGACTCGATACTTCGGTATCCTTCATGCAAGATTGATCTGCGATTGTCTTGGGAAGCCTCATCATTTTCCGTGTGTTGACACAAAAGTATTTCTGGAGCCACATCTATATGAACCTCTTCATTACCAAAAGAGAGAAATGAAGATAAATAACTTTAGAGGAATTTACTAGTGTCGGGCTCATTCATTGCATGAAATTTTCTATGTAACCCTAAGATGGTAATTTTAAGAGCAAAAAAGTTTTTCTTTTTAATTTACGGAGATCATGAAGGTTTCTCGAGACAGGCATTGCACTATGTATTCAATTATGGGGACCTTCAAACTTCTTTTAAGTCAGTTTGTCAAAACTATAGAAAAAAAAAGTGTTATTTCTCCTAATATTCTTTCAGTAAGTTTTTTTTTTAAAGAAAAATGTGTAATGATTTAGTTGGACTTTCCAAATTATTGGAAGTGGTAGCAGTTGATTTTACCAAAATTCACTTAACAATGTTCATTAAGGAAACATACTTGAGTCTGCCACATGATTTCAGGCACCCTTGACTTGGGTTAATGGCAAAACTGTGATTGCATGAGTAGTCAACTTAGGTTCCGTTTGATTAATGAAAAATGAAGAAGAAACTATTTTCTTTAAAGTGATCGCTCTTGTCATTTGAAATAATTATTCAATAAAAAAATTCATTGTGAAAAATAGTTTATGTCTAATTTTTATTTTCCCAATTGTTTTACCACCTTATGGGAACGAATTAGAACAACGAAGGAATGAATGGAACGTACCTGCCGTTTGCTTCGAAATCGAACTTCCTTGGGTATCCATGGAAAATGAAAAAACTGCAGCAGAGAAGTATTTTTATCTGGCTGAAGGGGGAAGTTATCTTCTGTCCGCATGAATCTTCTGCTTTTATAGGTCGACTTGTCCAAATCCGCCACTACAGCGATTCCCGAATGACGTCCTCATTTCCAAATTTTATTGCATCAAAATCTTTGTCCAAATTCCTTTTATTTACCAGAATCTCACACGGGAAAAAGTATTGAAAGAAATCTTAAACCTGTTGCATTGGTACTAGTTCGATTTTAAACCTCTTAATTAAATTAATTTAGCTCTAAATATTTTCACATTATCTGGCTAATTTAGGCTGTCAATTAGTGAAGTGGACTCCGTCCATCTTACATGGGACGTTCGACGCTGGAGGAAATAATTTTTATAATTTTTAAATATCTTTCGAATATTTTTTTTTTATCATTCTTTATTGATTGTTCTTTAATGTCTGATCTTGGCCCCTACTTTCTTTACGGGTGATTCTAAATTTTGGATCTCGCGTGAATATTGAAAATTCAATTGGACTCGGGTTTATATGATCCAGAATGATGTCATAATGCCATGCCCGGACGGGATGTAATTTTCTCAGTGATGATGTACCAAATGACGTCATAGGGACTTTTGAGGAGAGTCAATAATGCCTCTGGGGAGGACAAAGCACTAAAAGCGCCTGGGTCCCACGGTGTACGATAATATCTTATCATATAATTCAGCCTGGGTCCCACGGTGCACATTAAAAACGTTCCATCCTTATTTTTTTTTTAAAAACATGAGCTAATTTAATTGATTAACGTCCCATCTGTTTTGGATTCACTATTTTTTTTTTAGAATGTTTACATATATATATGTGTGTGTGTGTGTGTTTAGACTTTCAATTGAATGATATCGAATTGTATCGTAATATAAGAATCGAGAGTCGGTCCATTTTAATAACTATGATGTGCAAGGGATACATGAAAATATCAATTTACACTTTAAATTTAGAGGTACATGGTAGTTTCATGCACCTAATTTTGTGGCAATATTCCACGATGATATTTTGAACCGCACAAGTGCTGTTAGGACAGGAGAGAAGAATCGAGTCAACAAATTAGGAATTTATGATGGAAAAGACACATATCACACTCATGAAACGGAAATTGCAATACGTTAGATTTAATTATGCATAAATATGTTAGAAGACGACTTGGGATCAATCAATCTCTACAACCGGAAATATATGTATGACCAATAATATGAACCTAAAATTCTCAAAAATGCTACTTGGAAATTTGACATTGAGTAACACTTGTCGACTAACTTCAAAAATATTATATTAGAAACTAGTCTATGATATAATCATTGTTCAGATATAAAATAATATACATAGAAAAATGTACTTGTCTCTCTTTTTTTTTTTTTTTTAGATAGGATCTCCAAAGGATATCCCTTTTGTCATGTTAGTCCATCCACTAAGTAGATTCACAAAAATACCTCGGGTTATCAGCTTGTGCTTGGAGTTGTTAACCGATATATTGATCAAAAGATAGAGTGAACACTAGGGGATAGAGTTGTACAAATTAGGGGTAAGCAAAAAAATCATGAACGACCCAACCGGTTGATTTTGGATAGAACTAGTGGGTACCGATCCGATGCTCGATTTTAATTTCTGGAATTGGCGGGTACGGGATTGATTCGCAGTTTTGGATAGGAACCATCCGACTGGCCCAATTGAATTGGTCTCTTTATATAATACAAATATATATTCTTGGTTTTTGAATTGCTTAATATATACATGTAGATAAAATGAGGAAGTTTATCATACTCTTCTAAAATCAACGCTAAAAGGCCTCATAGCTTTTCGTAGGGCTGTCAAAAAGGCCTGCGCCGGCCCGGCCCGAAAATTTAAGCATTTTCGGGCCGGGCCTTGGTACTGTTTCAAAACAGTACTGGCACTGTGCTGAAACAATACCGGTACTGTTCTGAAACAGTACTGGTACTTATTGACGCCGGGTACTGCTGAAGCTCTCAACGCAAAAAGCACGACTCTGTTTCTACCCTTCTTGAACCCCACGATGGAGTGGACCAGCCAACTTGACCGAGTCCGATGAGGTCTTCGCGGTGAAGTTTGCCGAGCTGGGGGCGTCGGCATCCCTCCAGAAAGAGCAGCGAATCCTCTCCTCTTTGGCCTTCCCTCGCATAGTCAAGTACAGAGGCTTCGACGTCACCAGGGAAGGCAACAACAAGCTGATGGACAATCTCTTCATGGAGTTCGTGCCCGGAGGCACACTCGCCAACCTGACTTGGAAACACGGAGGCAGACTCAGCCAGCCGACGATCGCGCGCTACACCCGCCAGATTCTGGAGGGGCTCGAGCACCTGCACTCGCGAGGCATCGCGCATTGCGATGTGAAGGGCAGCAACATCTTGATCGGCGAAGACGGCCCAAAGCTCGTCGACTTCGGCTGCGCGAGGCGGGTGGACGATCCGGCGACGGCGGCGGCACCGTTCGGCGGCACTCCGATGTACATGTCGCCGGAGGTCGCGAGAGGGGAGGAGCAGGGGCATGCCTGCGACGTGTGGGCGCTTGGGTGCACGGTCGTCGAGACGGCCACCGGAGGAGCGTCGTGGAGCGGCGGGGACCCGGCTTCGGTCCTCTACAGGATAGGGTACTCGGGCGAGTCGCCGGAGATTCCGGGGTGGCTGTCGGAGGAAGCGAGGGATTTCCTAGGGAAGTGCTTGAGGAGGGACCCACGAGAGCAGTGGACGCCCCGTCAACTTCCCTTTTGAGTTTTTTTTGGGCCGACCCGACTCGACCCGAACATCTTAGACATATCAGGTATCTGGCCGGCCCGGGCCGAGCCGAACTTTGTGTTGTTTGGTTTCGGGCCGGGCCGGGCCTATGTGAGACCCGGCCCAACCTGGCCCATTGACACCCCTAGCTTTTCGGATGACAGACATGGAAATGGCCTTAACCAACCTACCGAGCTGAAAGTTTGTCGGTTCAGTTAGCATAATCGAATGTTCTCTCTGATTCCCACAAGTGAAGAAAAACGCATTTCCACTAGGTAGACTTGTCCACTGAATAATGAGAAGGAATCAGAGACCTCAACCAACGAGACAGATTCACCATGAATGGTGTGTAAACAAAGTAGCAAGTGATTGCCCATCTCACTAACCCCTGCGATGCAAAGTGTGCAGAAACAACATAGAAATAAAATCAGACACCCTTCAGTCAATGCTGTTATTTATTTGTTCACTTATGTTTTAATTGGTCATATTTGTGGATAGCAGAGGAATGAGGGTATTTACAAGATTACCTGACCAAGGATTTCAACACTTGCTTGTGGGTAATACCAGAGGTTAAAGAACCTGAGAGATTTAGCCAAGAAGAAAAACTAATCAGTGCACAATCATTTCAGAACATCATTCATTTTCTTTCTTAAGGGTATCGAGTAAAGCATGCAAAATAAATTACACAATTCCTACCTAGTATATGAACAGAACTAAAAGACCATTAGTTCATGAGAGGATCTCAGCCAATGGGCAGGCAAGACCAACAACGCAAGCAAAGGCAAAACCAAACCCACTTCTGTCCAGGGACAACCACATCAACTCAGCCACTGCAAACAGGCTGTATGCCTCAACGTTGTCTGCCAGTGCCACTCCACCTTTGTACAGTCCAGCGCTCAATTCAATGAGACCCACCAGTCCTCTGGATTCGTCAAATCGCTCCAGCCATCAATCACCATGTCAGCAACAATAAATTTTTAAGGGACAACCTTTGTACAGTCCAGCGCTCAATTCATTGAAGCCCACCAGTCCTCTGGATTCGCCAAATCGCTCCAGCCATCAATCACCATGTCAGCGACAACAAACTTTTAAGGGAAATTTTGATTTAAGCGCCAAATTACTTTTATTTTTTTAAATAAGAATTCGAAATGAATCACGTTTTAAATAAGGGCCCGAAATGCCTTTTTTGTTTTAAAAGAAGGCTTGACTAAAAGTATTTTTGTCATTTTTTTATTTTTTTATTTTCCTTTTTTTCTTTGTATCGCTGGTTTAGCCTACAAAGCATTGTTCATCGTCTTCAACCCAAGAGCAAGGCACTGTTCATCGTCTTTTCAACCGAGGTCTTGCCCCGCACGAGCCATGGGCTAGCCTCACTCCGGGAGCTTGCACACAGGAAAAAAAAATTTTTCTATTGTCAAAACTTCTCACTCCAAGCTTACTTCCATGCTAGTCTAAGACAAAAGGTTCATACTTCTGATTGTGAACAATTATGCCCATATGTGTCCTCATTTCCTTGGTAATAAATCCAAGGAAAAGAAAACTCCAGTTGCATCATGTTCGTCCCTTGATTCAAATCCCTCTCATTCCAACTGGGATTCGCAAAATTCTAAAATAGCGCACAAGTCAAAAACAGTTTGAGATTCTTGCGGAGAAACTCCGAATTCAAAAAGGAATGGTCCTATTTAAAGATACAAGAATAATTGAGGAAAAGAGTACAATTATCAACGGTCAAGACGTCACAAAAATAATAATTGCACATTTTGACTACGGAGATATGAAGATGAGAGATCATTTAAAGAAGATCAATTAGAATTCCTTATTTTGATCTAGTTGTATTTTAGAAGACTTTTACTCTCTCTAGGCATTCCAAGCAAGCGTGGCCTCCAAGAATATAAGCCATATGTTCTAATCCAATATAATTCCATTCAAGTTTCTGATTATCTCCAAGCTATTGTTTGAGCATTATCTAGTAATTCGAATATTTCAAATTTCTTGAAACTACAAGACATATTAAGTCCCCTTATTTTTAATTCAAAGTCATTTTAGTGATTTAATAAGCCATTGATCATCACCTATTAGACTTTTTTTTGTTGGTCAAGCATCGATGAGACTTTAACCACTGACTAAAACCATTGAGTTTCTGGTGACTACAACCTTACAAATATGTACGTGACATGGCTTTTGGCAACAATAACGAAAGAATACAATGTATAGTCGAATTACTGGAATGTAAGATCATTATCTCTGAAGAAGTGTCCGATTTGTGATGATTGTCAAATTCTCGATTTTGAGAGATGGGTCGGCGGTTTTCATGCTGTGAAAAGGAACTATTCTCCATTGGTTTTTGCAGTGTCGAGAGCCTGGACAGGGAGACGAGTCCAGCCGGCCATGGACCCGCTTCGCAAAACCCCCAAGCTTGATTCCTTTCTCTTTCACCTGTTAAATGGCAAAGTAGAGATTGAGTTCATGTTCGTACCACGATTTTTTTAAAAAAACATTGGACTTGTGCATAGGTGACGTAACACGAAAGTATATATAATATTTTCTCACTTCTGAGAGTGTGGCGTGGACCGCTGACTCTAAAACACCGGAAGAGAGAACTGGACCTGATTTTGTGTGTCGTCTTTCTTTACCTTCTTAAGAATGGTGGATAGAACCTTTCCTCCGTGGTCCATCAAAAAGACCTCGCTGCTTCGCACGCAGTTGTAGTTAGCTACCCACTAAACGATTCTGCCACTGGAGTCGAACACGGTGCATCCCGTGCCGTTCATGAACAAGGACTTTGATCGCGTTTGGAAAGGCTTTCCCCAAAAGCCTTTGAGAAAATACAAATACCTTTGGTCTGAAGGTATTTGGTGAAATGCAAAAGCTGTTTGGTAAATTATAATTAAAAAGTGCCTTCGGAAGGATGTTTGGGAAAATGCTGTTTGGTAAACAAATATTTGGGAAAGTCATTTCATATGGCCATGTATTTTTTTTCTTTTAATTTGTTTAAAATTAGAGAAAGAAAACAAATGAATACCACGTTTATATGTTTGCATTGAGAATAATGTAAGAGAGACATGAACAAATTTTTAAACAAAAATTCATATCAAAGTAGACTTCTTTCACAATAAAAAAGAGAGTACTTTCATTATAGTCACATATACATTGATACAGGATTTATATTGTCATTGAAAATTACAAGCATCCTTAAATATTTACTAAACTCATGGCTATTTGATCGTGTAAACGTTCCATGTCAGAAGATAAATCATCATTTGAAGCATTAGTCCCCTCATTTACATCATTAAGGTTAACCGAATATCCATAATCAAGATCCAAATCAGCTCTTGCAAAATGCGTATCGTTGACGGCGTTTCTCTGTATATAATTGTGCAAAGTCATTGCTACTATAACAATTTTCACTTGTTTTTCAAATGGGTAACTTGGCATTTGCTTTAGAATCTTCCATTTCTTTTTTAACACACCAAATGCTCTCTCAATTTCTAATCGCAACGAGGAATGAGCACGGTTGAATATCTCCCGATAACCTGTAGGTGCGGGACCTTGTTGAAATTCTGGCAAATGATATCTGACTTCTTTGTATGTAAATAATATTACTAGACACATGTATCATATTACTCTACAAAAATCATTAATTCACAAACCTGGAGGAAGATGAGGAAATTGTAAATCATGTCTCCCAATGGCTTCATAGAAGATACGAGTATCATGAGCTTGTCCTTCCCAACCAGCCCAAACATAAATAAATTCCATGTTAAAATTACACACGGCCAATACATTTTGAGTTGGTGTTCCTTTTCGACCAATAAAACGAATCTGATCATGCATACGTACCACAGCTGGAATGTGTGTGCCATCAATGGCCCTAATACATTCCTGACACGAAAATGAAAATACTATTATATAATGGAAATATATGTTTAGATCTACATTTATATTGTATAAGTGAAACGTACCTTAAAATATGGATAAAATCTTTGATTGTTTCTGATTTTCTCTGGAACTTCTATAAATTGCCGATCAAACGGTTGGATCAAATTTTTTTTCCATTGCACATACTTTATATAATACAAGGTTAAAGTACCTACTTATCGTTTCCTCGGAGCGTTGAAAACGCTCTTGTACTAACCTATTACCGACACCATGTCCTAAAATAAGAAGAAATATTCCAAACATTTCTATCACATCAATATTCTTACTTCCTTTCAAACCATAGGTTGTTACTAAGTCATGCATTAAACTATTAAATACAATCCTATCCATTCTAAACATTTGATAGCACCTTATTGGATTAGCATCTTCGCTCATCAACTCTTCTATCCATTCATTTCCTATAAATGGAGATGTCATACAGGGCTCTTTGTAACTGTATATTGCCTAATAAGCTATTGCGGCCTGAGCGACTCCCACAATTTGTCAATATTCTTCTTCCTCTTTGTCATTATTTTCCACTTCAGGAGAATCATCCATAACTAGTTAAAGTGACAAAAATATAGAGTTACAGTCAGAAAATAGATTAATAATCTAAATCATTCATTAATATATATATATATATATATATGCAAACTCCGCCCAATCAAAAGAATATCAACTCAAAACAAATCTCATATTAAAACATAATATGAATAGAGTTCATGCATGATGCAAATTAGAGAAAAACCACACCAACTGAAAATAGGTTTCACAATACAACAATATAACATATAAAAGAGTTCAAATAAGTAGCTAACATCCTACTGACACCTATTATGCTCTTCCAACTTAAACTTGAGCCACTCGACTTTTTCTTTATCTCCATCCAAGTTCATGAAGATTTGTCGGTTGTCTTTCTTTTCAGCAAAGTGTGAAAGCGCAAAAAAGTATAAGTTTTGATCTTGCTTAATCTCAGGTATGGCTTTCAATGTTTGCATAATTTCCTTATAAGGATCAAACTCCCTTGGAAGAGATGATACGCTGCTCCTACTCTCAACAGCTGAACAAAGTCTGTCAATTTGCGAAGCTAACTTAGTAGGTCCAGTTAATTTCTTTCCTTTCTTTCCTCTAGCTTTCTTGTGCGCCGCTCTTTTGTGGCTCTTACTTGAATTTGGTTGAATAATATCTTCACCTGCATTACCCTCTAAATTACCACTAGTAGATCCTGCACCATCACCCATATCAACTTCTCCCTCCTCCATGTTCTCATTATAATTAAACATTGTGCAGGATTCCACGTGACACTTCCAGTCGCAACCGTACCCCTGAACATTTTATCCAATAAAACTTCAAGATTCGGATGGATGCCTTTCATTTGAAAAACCTTCATCTTATGATCCTCCTATTATAATAAAACATTTTTGTGAGTTGTATCATAAAAGTTGAACTTAGAAAAAAGTGACAGAATAAGAGATATGCACCGTAATTTTCCTCTCCCACCATTCATCATCTGCATCAATCGTCCTCTTTCTTGCATCCCATCCTAATCATGTTTCATTTAGAAGCAATTTCCTCCATCTTTTGTATTCTTCCTTAAGATTATCCCATTTACTCTTAATTTGATTTTTATCATATCTTTTGCCCATCAGCTCCTCAAACTTGTTAATTATGACTATCCATCCAATTTTTTTGTTGCTTGCAGGAAGATTATCCATTTCAATTTGTTCAATGCACGACTTGCAAAAAGTTTCTACATCTTCTTAGCCCCAATATGCCTTTTCTTTTGATGAACTAGCCATCTTCCAATAAAATGAAGACACATTTCAGCGATGGTTCAAAATATGCAATTAACTCTTTTCAATTAGAATTAGCTTTGTAAAAATAGAACATATACTTTTTTTTGGGGTAAAAAAAAATTAGAACATATACTGGCAACCTCCTAAATTTTAACTGCTAACACATTTACAACGACTACCTCTTCTAAAGTTCAAATTGCAACAGAAAAGTGTCCTTACCTGAGAATGGACTGCAAAAATGGGAGAAATAGTTCTATCTCATCAATAGTAAATCAAGATGACAATGTATAAACATTGACTAATTATTCACTACATTGATGTAAGCTCTGTGGTTGTCACTTCCATAGTTATGGTTATGAGATGGCATTCTGTTTGCTTAGTTATGAAGGGGTGTTTTAATAATAAGCTGGAGCAACTTATGAAGAAGATACAAATGTCTCGTGTAGTCACTATATTTCTCTTACGCTGAATCTTTAGTATTGCCATCGCATGCTATGTTTTGCAGCTTTCCTGCAAAGAGTGACCAAATCTGTCCTGATGCTTTGGTGCATCAAATGATGTATAATTAAAGTTTTAACATCTCTTGAACCATTATCACATCAAACTCTAATTCTACTGATGAAATGTTTTATTATTCTACAACCCTTGGAATAGGAATCTTACAAAAATGCCTTCATGGATCAGCTGATTATATAATTTTATCTTTTCATTTTTTCCTGCTTCAATAATTCTAGTAAAATTTGAGTATGTGGAGGTGGATGCAAGCAATTTAGGGGTGAACTGTATTGTTCCCTTCGTTAGTCCACAAACATTTAGGAAATAAGAAATTGTCAATCTTTTAGATAAAAAGCCAATTCAAATGGGCTCCCTCCAAAGCAAAGGCTGATAGCTCATCTCAACGTGTTCCCATATTGTAACTATTTCCTTTTCGTTTATGGCACATTGAGAATTATCATTTATTGCATCTTCTTTTTCATCTCGTGTGTCCTTAAGTGTTATATCTTTCTTTTCTGGAGAGTCAAAAAAATTTAAAGCCGCTATCATCCAAATCGGCAGTCTTAGTGGTGATGCTCTAGCCTCAGACTTGTAAGTTGCAGCTATTATGCTAATGACCATGATAGAGTTATAACCAACTTCTTGGATTTCGAATTCTCTACATTCACCCATGTAAAATCATACTTTTGCAGGAGAAGGCCGCATGCATCACACAGTTTTAAGTCAGTGGATCATAGTTGCTAAATCTTCTAGGCTATAGACCTAACAAAATAAATCTAGACATGAGATTGAAACAAAAAAAAAAAATCAAAACATGTAGACAAGGGGAACCAGTCTAACCTGTGATCGGCGCAATATATTAACTTCTTTGTTATTTGACTCCCACTCTTCTCCAAGCAGTGCAACTGCAACCAAAGATTAGAGCAGTGTACAATTACATGATATCTCTCTAGTATATCCTTCCTTGAAATCCAATGGCAAAGAAAATAGAAAGAAAGCAAGTGCAAGCATCAGAATAGATTAACATAGGCTACCACCAACAAGCAGAAGTATTTGGTTCGACAGCTTAAAATGTATCAAAATACTCTATGCTAAATTATAAGAAAGAAGAAGCATAACCAAATTAGTTATGCACAAGACCAATAGCTTAAAATGTATCAAAAAGCTCCCAGTAAAGTAGATATGCATTTGACCTTAGCTTGCTTTATGAACTCCTTGATAACCCTTCTGTAACAATCTTCGCATACCACAGGTGGAACTTCTACACTTAATCTCACTTGTAGAGGACAAAAGGTAAGTAGGTGTTTATGCTTTCCCATGATTCTCACTACTTCAAAGAGAGAGAAAGAGACTCATAACAGACTTTCCCCTCGTAGTCATGGTAATGCGAGACGATTTTTCAAACTTAGAAAGCACACGGAAGAAAATAGATTACTGGCGGTGTTTCCTAAATTTCTGCCACTAGAAACAAACGCATTCTGATGAATATAGTGAATTCAAAGATGCCATCAGTTCTCGTTTCGTGGGTGCGCAATTACCAAACGAATACAAGTTGCACTTTCAAATTCAGCCGTGGACGAATGTCGTCGCAAAACGTCCACGCCTTACAAAACTAACGAAATCACAACTGTCCAGCTTAACCCACCTGTTTGTATAAGCTCGGCGACGGCGGAGGGGCTCGGCTGATGATTTGGTGGGCTCGTTGGACGTCGGTGGTGCCTCGCCAAAGCTTTTTGCCACTCAAACCTCACCTACCCGCTCTCTCTCTCTCTCTCTCTCTCTCTCTCTCTCTCTCTCTCTCTCTCTCTCTCTCTCTCTCTCTCTCTCTCTCTCTCTCTCTCTCTCGGTAGTAGAAGCTCGAAGGAAGAGGAATCGCTCGGTCCGCAGCAAGGGAAAGGGGAAAAGAAAAACGCAGGATGGCTCGGCAACAAGGAAAAGAGGCGCTTAGGGTTTCTAAAATGAAAGGGTTAAAGTTGGAATTATGAAAGTACATGAGGACAATATGGGCAAAAAAATATTTTTTTTAATTCTCCCATCAGCATGCCGAGAATGCTGAAAAGCCCAAGGCACCTTGGGCTTTTGGCCTTGAGAATGTTAACTTTTGGCCAAAGATACTTGAAATTTTTGTGCCAAACACCCAAATTTTGGTCCAAGTATCTTTAGACCCCCAAAGCTATTCCCAAACGCACCCTTCCTCCACAAAGTGAAGACCTCCCGTTTAGTAGCCGTGGGATCGCGAGAGGTCGTTGGGGATGGGAGATTGAGCCATCTTTACTGTCTTCCGCTTTTCTTTCCCTAACGCTCCATCTAAAGATCTCAAGTAGTAGTCGTTTGTAATTCTCGACTCCATTAGAAAAATGAAGTTATTTAAGTTCTTTTTTCCCAAAGAAGTCCCACTCCGACGGTGCAGCTGCACAAGCCCTTCTCGTGTGCCATAAATGACCGATGGTGTTCATTAAGGGCGTGCATGACAACGTTTCTATTTCTCTGTTTCTGTTCCAAACCTATTCTAGAAATAGGTTTGGAACAGAAATTCGTTTGGTAACGCAAATCTGTTTTTCTATTTCTGAAACAAAAATCTATTTCAGAAATAGATTTTGGCCCAAAACCAGAAACAAAATTTTTTTGTTTCTAACAAAAATAGAAAAAACTATTTATTTTCTAGAAATTATTTCTGGAATAGAATGGTTGTCATGCGCGCCCTAACTTTATTATGAAACAATGGCGATTTCTGATATGAATTCGGTGAGTCATATGATGAGAGCCTTTTTCTAAAGGCTAAATAAAAGGCTAGAAAAAACAAGGAATTATGTACACATGTATGTCTTTTGGGACACAAGATGAGGGGGAAAAAGTCAACTCACGTAAATACCGAAGGAAATTAGATAAGATGCTTGCACGTAAAGTTGGCAAGAATGAAACTCAAATTGACGAAAGCAATTAAAAAAAGAAAAGAAAATTCCTACCCAAATGGCAAGCTAAAATGAAGGCGGCTCATGGTAGGACATGATGGGGGCAGATGTTGTACACCTAGCCAGGTACAAAATAACTTCCTTTTGTTAGAGTTGGCGAATATTTCGGGAACCCTTGTTTATCACATTGGGTATGCTTACGTAAGTTTAGGGAAACAGAAGTATGAACCAACGACATATGATCCCTATGCACGGAATGCGGGGGTTTGGGGGCAGCGCCCCCGACACGGAGGTCCCGCTGGCCGGTCAGCGGCGGGGATTCCGCCCCCGAGAAAATTTCGGTTTTAGGCTTTTATTTAATTTGGTCCATTAGTTGTTGGGCCCATTTGGAGCTTATATATATTGTTTTTCGTTTCTTGTAATTGGGCGGCAGAAAACCTAATAATAAAGACTGCAGGACGTAGCCCTTTTTTGAATAAATCTGAGTAAAATCGCGTTGTTCTCTTTTTTTTTTTAATCTCTACAGTCTTCCAATTCGAATAGATAAATCCTCGTCACATTTTGCATAGGAGCATGGGAACAAGCGCGCAACAGGGCATCCTTAGGCGCAGCGCCAACTTCGTTTATTAATATCTTTACCATCCTTACTCTTCCTTTCTACGCAGCATAGGTGAGGGCATTCTCGGCATCATATTTGATAGGCAAGCCTTTGACCATGTTGTCAACAAATTGAACTTGTGGTGCCATACCTGCAACTTTGGCCATCATTGCTTCGCGATCTTCGTCGAGAATGCTCTTGGTAGCTTTCCAATCACCTTTCACCGCGGCCTCAGACGATTGCCGATAATTCCCATTGACCTCCTTCTCTAGCCAGACTGCGAAAATTGCAAATTAAAAGTAAAACTGGATGCAAGCGAGTGGGTGGTTCGTTTACTTCACATAACTTTTGAACCTTCAGTTGGTCTGCAATTGCCCCGGGAAGACTCGATCCCTACGTATTCTTCATAAGAATTTGGTCTGCAACTATCTTGGGAAGCCTCATTACACCAAAGTATTTCTCGACTCACGTCTATATGAACCCCTTCGTTACCAAAAGAGAGAAATGAACATAAATAACTTTAGAAAAATTTATCGCACTTTGTATGGTCTAGATCATCTATAAATGACTAGTCTCGGCCTCATTCGCTACATGAAATTTTCTATGTTACCCTTAGTTGGTAATTTTAAGAACAAAAAAGAATTTAAAATTTTAATTTACGAAGATCATGAGGGTCTTTTCGAGACAGGTATTTTACTATGTATTATTTTATGGGGACCTTCTAACTTTCATTTCAAAATTATAGGGACAAAAAAAGCGTTATTTCCTCTAATATTCTTTCAGTGAGCTATTTTTTAAATATTTCTAACGAATTAGTTAGACTTTGCGAATTTTTTAAAAGTCGTTTTCCGTTTGTTTTACCAAAATATTCTAAACAGTGTTCTTTAAGGAAACATACTTGGGTCTGCCCCCATGATCTTAGGTGACCTTGACTCAGGTTAAGGGAAAAACTGTGATTAAATGAGTGGTGTCACAAAAAATGAATGATTCAGAAAACATTTTCTTTAAAATGATTGCTCATATCTCTTGAAATAATTAGCTGATAAAAAAAATTCATCGTTGACAACGATTTATGTCTAAATTTTTATTTTCCCAACTGTTCAATCGCCTTATGGGAACTAATTAGAACAACAAACGAAAGAACGGAACATACCTGCCAATTGCTTCGAAATCGAACTTCCTTGTGTATCTATGGAAAATAAAAATAAAAACTGTAGCAGAGAAGTAATTCTATGGGGTTGAAGGTAGAGGTGTCAAATGGGTGGGTCGGGTCGGGTTTGGGTCGGGTTGAATATGGTCTGACCCATATTGACCTGTCTAACCCATATTGACCCATATTCAATGACCCATACCCGACCCAACTCGCAACTAACCCATATCCGACCTGACCCATTGTCAAATCACAATAATATTCTAAGAAAATTACGTAACCCGTTTAACCTATTTTATTTTGTTTTTATTTTTTCTTTCATTTTTCTCCGGCCATGGCGGCCGGCGGCGGCGACGGGTGGGTGGAGGTTGCCGGCGGTGGCCGGTGACCGTTGGATGGTGATCAGCGGCCATTGGCCCATTTGTAAAAATAGAAAATTAAAAAAATAATAAGAAGAAAGTTTAGGCTTTAAGGCTCCGTTTGTTTCACGAAAAATAACTTCCTAGAAAATATTTTTCGGATTTTTTGATATTTGGGAGGCGAAAAATAGGCTAATCCTGGAAAACATTTTTCTCTTTTGAAAAAATCTCTTTGAAAAATGTGGAAAACGTTTTCTTTATTTTGAAAAGAGGAAAACATTTTTCTCTGTTATTGCCGATTGCCGGTCGCCACCGATGGATGCTGCCGCCGGACATGATCGTGGGTCAACTGCCGGGGTCGGCCGCCGGCCTCAGGTCGCCTGGGTCGATCTCTGTGGTCGGCCGCCTGGGCCAGTCGCCGCGGCCGGCCGCAGGTCACCCCGGCCGGCCGCCGTGGCCAATCACCAGCCGCTGCCATCGTCGGTCCCCGAAAATCAATTCCATAACAAACGACGAAAATTGTTTTCCAATTCATTTTTAAGTATTAATCAAACATCGAAAAATATTATTATTTTCTTGAAAAATGACTTCCTGAAAAATGATTTCCGAAAGTATCACATTTTTCGTGAAACAAACGGAAAAGCCCTAGGTCCATTTGTAATTTATGAGAATTATGGGTCGAAAATGGGTTTCATGCGTGGCCTAGTTTTGACCCATTTAATTTCACTTCAACCTTTTGGATCCATTTTTAGTGAGTCATTTAAATGTTAATGACCCATATAAGATCTATTTTATACAAAATATGGGTCAAATATGAGTCTTTGACCCATATTGACGGCTCTAGTTAAAGGGGGAAATTATCTTCTGTTCTCATAAATCTTCTCTTTTTGTAGATCGACATGGGGATGGAGCCAAAGATTCCAGTTGTAGATGATGTACAAATCCATCATTAAGGCAATTCCCGAATGACGTCCTCATTTCCAAATTTTATCACGTCAAAAAATTTTGTCCAAGTTCCTTTTATTTACCAAAAAAAATTGATTGTTACCACCTCAATCACGAGCCTCTCAATTCGGATCAACTTAAACCTAACATTTTCACATTATTAGCAATGTAGTCCATTCGATCAATTTAGGTCGAAAATCGGTGACGTAGACTCTGGCCAACTTACGTGGTATGGCCGACGCTGACATGAATAGTTACTATACTTTTTAAATATCTTTCAAAAAAATTTTGTCATATTTATTCTCCTTTTCTTCCTTTTTTTTTCTTTTTTATTTTTCACTGTGGTTGGCAAAGTCGCCGGAGCTCACTAGTCATTGGACAAGGGTTGCGGCCCTCACTTGCCCTCGTCCACATCTGAGAGAGCCCAGCCTTTCCATGGCCTAGCTTGCCGTAAGTGAAAATGACCTTGCCCACCCTTAGCGAGGCCATGGCAGCCTTCGTTGATTTGGATGAGGCCAGCAAGATTGACAAAGGCTAACTCGCTTGTGGCTAGGCCATGGTTGCCTTCGCCCATGGTTGGTGAGGCTAGCCTCGCCCGCGGCTCCCTGGAGAAGGTAGCCATGGCCTTAAAAGTTTGGATTCTGTGATGCCGTAGGTGGTCACTAACGAAGGTTGCCATGGCCTTACCAGCCACCTTCCCTTGCGATTGGTAAGGACATAGTGATGTTGGCCTCACCCACATCTAGGCGAGGCAAGGGAAGGGCCGCGACCCTCGCTAGCCACTATGAAAAAGAAAAAAAAAACAAGGAAAAATGGAAGAAAAGGACAAAAATTAATTTAAAAAATCGAAAAAATATTTAAAATTTTTGTTCACATCAGAGTTAGTTGTGCCACACAGGATAACCTGCGTTTACGTTACCAATTTTCGATATAAATTGGTCGGATGAACTAAATTGATAATAATGTGAAAAGATTTAGGATTAAATGGTCAAATTAAAAGGTTTATGATCGAATTGGTACAAATACAATATGTTTATGATTTTTTTTGTGCTCTTCCTATTTCACATAATAATTTCTCTTTCTAACCCCATCTCAATTCTTTGCAAATAGCATATTCAGTGAACTTTTATTCGGTGCACCAGGGTATAAAAAAAAAAATCTTTACATAAGCAGGTTTTATAAAACGATACGTCTATAACATGTATTTTTTTCGCTTGTCCATTTATCCTTAAATAAATTTTTTGTTTCCATTCTAGACTGTTCGTGTAAAAGATACCTTTATTTTCATCGCCAACTGAAAACACCTTCTGAACATAATTTCCCCCATAAAATGAGATCTTTAACTTTACCTCATAAAATGAGACCATTACATCCTCTATTATTTAAATTATTATATACATTTAGCTTGACGTGGGTATTCTCAAAAGCTCAATAAACCCCCCAAAAAAAAAATCATGAAAAAATAGTTAACTAAATATGGAATTTATTTTAGGGTCCCGCTAGCATAACCGTGTAACAATATCACGGTAGAATGCGATACATATGATGAAAGGTGGGTCCCGCCATGACTTCAATATTATTTTTTTAACATTCATAAAACTTGAGATAAAGATTTTACGGTGATCTTGTTATTGTGACCCCCCATTCTAAATAGTTTTAAATTAAATAAAAATGGATGAAATGGATTAGAAAGTTGATTTGAGCTGGATGGATTAGTATTCGATTCGAATGAAATCGTTAGATCAAATAATAACGTGCATCTCAGATCAAAAGACCATCGAAATTATTAATGGGCCGAAAGAGTAATAACGAGATTGAGAGGCGAGGATTGGGCCAAGTCCATATTAGGTTGGCCCAAACTAATTTTAGCCATGTGAAACAATGGGCCCAGTGAGAGCTTAGCCTTGTTCCAGCAACCTCGTTCAGAAAGAATAAGGCCCAGGCGGACCTCTTAGTGTAGGACTTAGGCCCAATCTTGTAGCGAAGTAAATGGTCCACTGGAGGAAGTAACAATAGAGAAGAATTAATCCCCGTGCACCGCCGGTGAAGAGGAGCCCTGCCCATGAGAAGCTACACCTTGTCTAGATGTAGGACTTAGCAGATTTTCTTTATCAGAAAGTGTGGCCCAACTGGAAGTGCAGCAGACCCCAGACAACCCACTGTTTTTCTTCCTTAATTCTTCTTATCGTGGGTATCGCCGGAGTAATCGAGGAAGGGAGAATATCGGCTCAACCCCTCGCAGCTCACGCAAGTCCCTCGTAGGAATTCTAGGTCAGGAGCAGCGGGAAAAAAAAAATCAGGCAATTCAAGTCTCTAGCTCATTCACTAGTTTATCATTTCAATGTGTGAGAATGGCGTCAGTTGGGTGGATGCAACGTTCTTGCACACTACAAAAAAAAAAAAAAATCAGGTTTTAGCAACGGAATTTGCGACGAAAAATTTGGCAAAATTCGTGCTAAACTTAGTTGCGACAAAAAAAATTTTGTTGCCAATTCGGCGTCGCAAAATTTAGTGACGAAAAATTTGAAATTTCGTCGCTAATTTGCGACGAGAAGCATTCGTCGCAAAATTCGTGGCAAATTAGCGATGAACATTTTTCGTGGCAAAATTTATTGCTAATTAGCGACAAACCAGCAAGAGGATTTGCCACGAAAGTTACGACGAAAATAGCAACGAAAATAATTTCGTGGCCGACTTTGGTCAGAAAATTTAGCAACGACATTTGCCATGAAAATTTTCGTCAGTAATTCGTTACCCACGAAAAAAAATGTAATTTTTGTCTCTAAATTATATATAACGACATTTGCAACGACATATCACGGTGCTTTGTGGCTCCAACTAAAAATGTTCCTGACCTCCCATTTGAATCTCCCCACACTTTCATAGTCATTAAAATATAAACGCAAAGTGACAAGAGTTACTATATACCATGCAAATTCCATTGCCCACAATATCACGAAATGTGGATTCTGTTAAAAAAAGTCACCGCAACATCCACAAAATTACTGCATATCTCAATCTGTCACTATTAAAAATCTATTCAACTATGATGTCTGTCGACACAAGAAAAATCGAAACAATTGAGAAAGGATAGCTACAACATTGAAAATGAAAAACAATCGAATGGTATATCTGCCAATAATCAGATTAAAAATTGCTGAAAAATACCAAACTAAGTTAAACGTCAAGGACCTGAATCACACGCAATATTATCGAACCTTCAGTTCCTGCATCTCATGAAAACCATCTTCAAGTTTGACAATATCAGTTGCTGCACGATACAAAATATACCCGACTAATAAGCCTATCACAAGGAACAAAAATGCAGTAGTAAGAGCAGTCCATGATAGCGGTGCCTTCTGATAATATCTACTCATCACAAAAGAAAAGGAAAGGGCAACATCAGATCCTTTGGAAATTGTCCACTCAGAATGAAGTCTCCATGAATGAGCCCATTAACCTACAAAAGAACCACATTATTTAACTTTATTCAAACACAGAAGAAGACTTGCGGCTTATATTTATCTGGAGGGAAGTCTCCTTAGATTATTATCATACATCAAAAGCAAAACATCATTTAACTTTATTCAAACACAAACCTTTCCCTCCAAAGCGTCAACCACTGCAAGAGCCTTCTTTGAAAAGCTTCTAAGGAATGTCTTTGCCTGCACCAGAAGAAGGATGTAGATAACACTATGAACAAAGGCTATAATAGGAAATATATGAGAAAAAATAACTCATTTATGCAAATATAGCCATGTTATAGGGCAAACAAAACCAAAGAAGCGATTCATCTTTCTCACTTCATCTATTTTTTGTGCAAATCATCAAGCAACTATTTTATTCTCGTTGCATAAGCAAAAAATTCTTACTGTTTAATCAATGAAACGATTGACAAAATCATCATCATCTTCATCACCAAGATAATTGCCATTGTGTTGCTCATCATTATGGCCATAACCTACTTGGTTAGTGGGAGGTACAGGAAGAACCTGATCTTGGTTAAGGTTGAGGTGTCGTAAGATCAATTGCGTTTGAGACTCTAAAGATATGATTTTCATCTTTTTGTGACAATTCTTGTTTGATCATTTTCATTTCTTCATCCTTCTCTACAAGTATATGTTTCAATTGGGTCAATTCTTGGGTCATTTGCTCCTCAATTCGTGTCCTTCTATAAAACAGCGGTATTAGAAGATGAACTTGCAGCAACCTTTGATGAATATATGCTTGACAGAGATTTCATCCCAAATATTTTGCCTCTTTTCATCCCACCTGATGCCTCCACCGATAATGTCATATTGTTAGACCCTTCACTCGATTGCTCAGACCCATCACCACCATCACCACCACTAGCAGTACTCATTAAAAGTTCATCATATTTTTCCTACGTTAACAATATAAATGCATATAAAATAACTTCACACATATATATATAACTACCATCAATATTAAAAACATTTGTTATTTTCATTCTAGTTAACCTTACATACTTAAATAGCTTTTGCTCGATCGCTAGTCCATGTCTTATCGTTTTCTTTGAAATGTGCGTTCAAATGTAGCCGTATATGTCGGTTCCATCCCTAATTCATCTGCCTATAAAATATAAACATAAATGAGTAATTAAATTAAATTAACCTACAACATATTTAATAAACTTACCATTTTTTTTCTATGCTCTCCAATGCTGATAGAGCCCCCACAGCATATGTAGCAGACCCTTCACTAGAACTAGAAGCTCGATTCTTCTTATTTTGTTCACATCTTTGTTTATTTCTTTCAGTTTCCCAAATTTTCTTCATTTCTATCTAACTCTCACCTGTAATGAAATCTGGCTTCACTTGACTTATCTTAGCTCTATTCATCACATTTCGTATGTGATCACCAGTTTTCTTCTTGAAAATTCTTTTAATTTCATCCTCTTCCATTTCATCCCACTTGAATTTCCGCTGCAATAAATAGAAAATTAATCGACTTTACTTATACCGAACTTAGTTTGTGAGAAAATAGAATGGCAAAACTTACGTTAAACTCATTCCATCACAAATCCTTTACTTCTTTTGTAGCGCTACCGTAACGAATCCACTCCCCCCTTCAATAGTTATTGACTATTTTATTAAGTTGTCTCATAAGATACGTAGCATCCGTGAATCTACAAATAGGTTAGAACGATATAAATAATTTAGTTGACATCCATATCTTAAATTGAAATGAAGGGATGACCCTAAGTATTACATATTTCAATAAAATAAAATATTTACGAATCTCCATATGGGTATATCATGAATCGGGTATCTTTTTCACCTATGTTTTCCTCATCATTCGAGTGTTGTATTAAAAGAGATGGAACTGAAGGAATTGAAACTGAAGTAGATTCAGTATGCATGTGTCCAAGTCGTCCCCTAATATGTTCTTGAGGGTCTGAGGAAGGGCCAATGTGTCCAAGTGGTTGAGGGTTAGATGTAAGGAGAGGGGAAGAGGAAAGGGACAGGGAAGAGGTCAAGGAAGCGAAAGAGGCTGGTCTTCTTTGTGAAACTGCACCACGCATGTGACCTCTACGTTTATACTAACAAGTAGGAAGGTTCGACAAATATCTTAAAAAATATAAACATGTATTAGGGACACATAATTACGTACATCATGAAGTTACCATTTTGTTGTTGAGAGTAAGAGACAAACTTGAGAAAATGAAACAAACTTGCTATCGCCTCTAATAAATAACAATCTCTGGTATGGAAGGAACCTATTGAAATTGTCCACATCAGATTCCATGAAAAATAAAGGGGAGCATATTACATAACATGATATACCGCAAATAAAGGATGAAGGACCAAGGAAGAGTTGGACTTTTGGATAGCCCGTGAAGCAGTCAGCATATAAATACCTTCTCACGTTTGAGCCAAATAATCCCTCATGTAACTTTTCTGAAATAATTTACAATAGCTTAAAGAGTACAAAATACTTGCACGTAAATTCCCCCCCCCCTTTTCAGCTAAATTTTGCTCAGATAAACAAAAACCGGCAAACTAGACCTTGTGGTAGGTAAAACAAAAACCCAAAATTTACCACACCAATGTGATTATAAAAGATGTCAAAAGAAGGGCAAAAATGGATGGATTTCCCACTTCAAAACCTAGTGAAGCGTCATCTTAACTAAATCAATCATTCACCAATTGAGAAGTGTGATTCTAACTTGGATAAGGGATGGGACTAACCTGGATAAGGGAAGATAAACGGCTCCCCTCCGGTAGATTTGAAGGCCCAGCAAACTAATCAAAGCCTAGGATGGTTGCTGAGATTATCCACCAGGACACCCATGAATGGAACTCGTAGTTAATAGGGGAGTGCTTTAAGGCGGATTTGGCTTAGGAGATCCTCAAAACTCCCCTCAATCATAACCCCCCTGAAGATAATCTAACATAGACGGGCAATAAGGAAGGAACTTATACGGTGAAAGCAGCCTACAACAAAATCAAGGAAGAAGGTGAGGAGGTATCTAAGGTCATAGCATCATCGTCCTACTGCCCGCCTAGAAACCTGTGGATCAGAATCTGAAAGACCCAATCTAGCCCTAAGGTGCGATTTCTTCTATGGAGTATCTGCAACAACGCTTTACCGATAAAAGAGAATCTATTCAAGAGAAAGACGGTCCCTGACCCCCTGTGTCCTCTTTGCGGCGACTGCCCCGAAACAACGGAGCACCTATTCCTGCTGTGCAATTAGACAAAAGAAATCTAGTCAGACACAAGAATGAACCTAGACACTTCACATACCCGCATAACAAGAATTGAGAAGTGGTTAGCGGATAATCTCCCAGTGGAAGCGAATCTCCCGTTAGATGAAGAAACACCTTTGCCACAATCGTTATTGGCCGAAACTCTTTGGGCTATTTGGACATCACGCAATGAATGGGTATTCTGCAGAAGAGTACCTAAGCCCTGCAACATAATTGAGGAAGCAATTAACTCAGCAAAGCTATACAAGAGATGGAATCCGAGTAGCAGACACCAGCAGAGAAGTCAGAACACCCTTCCTCTTCGGGGGAGCTTACCGAACCAGAGCTGGCTTAAACTGAGCATAGATGCGTTGTGGTGTAGAGAGACCGACGAGGGTTCTGCTGCGGGTATCCTTCGGGACGGATCTGGAACACTAGTCTCTACGTTTGCAAGAAAGCTTCAAAGAGGGATTTTCCTTCGGCAAAAGACAAAGAGGGCTTCTTACTTTTTCTGTTTTTTTCCAAAATTTTTTGGGGCGTTGCTCCCGAACCCCCACAGAGATCTGTTCGCATCCCTATAAATATGTCTTCAATTTTCTGTACTCTATCCGATTCACCACCTAACCCATACATATTATTTATGTGACTAAAAAGTGGAGAAAAATTAAGATTTAGTCTGCGAAACGAAGGGTTGGGCCGATAGGCCTATCGGCCTAACCTCCGCGTCGCGAACTAAATCTTAAATTTTCTCAACTTTTAGGCCACACAAATTATATGTCAGATTGAGTGATGAACCGGATTGAGTACATAAAATTCAAGGCATGTTTAACAATAATAATAATTACACATAATTAGTAAAAAAAAGTCTCAAAAAGCATAATCTTCGTCCTCGTCTTTGTCTTCGTCTTCGTCTTCGTCTTCATGAGCATCATCTTCATCCTCTATCTCAAAATCAGATTCTTCGACGGTTTCTAAATTTGATTCGCGAATTTCAATTGGATCGACATCTATCACTGCTCCACATGGATCTCGTAATATTGAAATGTTATATTCCTCAGTTTCAACCGTGTTACAAAATTCCTCTTGTTGATATGCTGTATCCTTCCAGTGTTCCTCGATTTTTCTTCGTGCTTTAGTTTTACATGCAACCCACCAATTAGCTTTGTCCCGTTTCAAACTAGGATATGATGCATAATATACTTGACTTGCTTGTTGTGCCAAGATAAATGGTTCATATTTCATATACCTTTTTTGTGATTTATTTCAACCAAATTAAACTTCGTATGCACCTTCATTCCTTTAACGAGGTCGAATCAAATGCACTTAAATAATACAACCCGCATGAATGGTCCAGGATACTCTATCTCTATAATCGAACACACACACCACTATTCATTGTGGTTTTTCCCATTCCATATTCTTGAATATGAAAATTATACCCGTTTATGAAATATACTGGCCAACTTCATACTCTTGAATTTGGACCCCATAATAGATGATATACCAATCCATGCTCTTCAACTTGGTCATGATTACTGTGAACCTATTGTTACACACGCGAAGTCAATAATATATATTTTAATAATGATGTATAAAATATAAATAAGGCAACTTACATATGTTTTGAACTATTCTGTAAATTCTTCATCGCACAAACGATCAAACTCATTTGGTGGTAGTCCATACATTGAAGTTTGGAAAATCCTATTATGAAATACCATTTATATATTAGCAAATGTTTAACACACAATATATATATCTACAAATGTACACTTACTCGAAGTATGGCTCCACTTCTGGACAGTTCAGTAAAATATATGTATGGGCTGCTCGCCATTCTTCATCTGTTAAATAACGAAACTTACATGCCCCGCTTGGTTGACCAAGATAATTGAAAATCGAGAATGATTTGCAATTGGGATTAATGGGGCCCTCATCATTTCTTCCTGCTATCCGCCTCTTTACGGCATGTGCGGCTCAAAATAGTATGATACAAATGTTGTCACTTCTTTCACAATATATGCATTACAAATTGAAGCTTCAACACATGCCTTATTCTTCACTTTTTTCTTCAAATGATAGAAGAACCTAGATGCAATAGAAAGAAGTTTATCAGAACATAATATTTAATAAAGTATTTTAATATTTATTTACAAAATATTTTACCTTTCAAATGAATACATCCATCGAAATTGGACGGAATCTACAACTTTGGCTTCATAAGGTAAGTGAACTAAAAGATGCTCCATTGAATCAAAAAACGATGGAGGAAATATCCTTTCTAAGTTGTAAAGAATGATTGGAATATCTCTTTCTAGTTTCTCCATGTGTGATGCTTTTAACACTATTGAGCAAATATCATGAAGGAAATTACTTTCTCTGTAATAGCGCCTTATACAAAGTTTGGTAAAAGTTCCTTGAAAACTATTGGAATTAGTCTTTCCATAAATATGTGACAATCATGACTCTTCAAACCTATCAACTTGCATTCATTCAAATCAACACATCTCCCAAGGTTTGAAGCATATCCATCAGGAAATCGCACAAATTTCAACCATTGATACATAACCCGTCTTTGCTCCTTGTCCAACGTATAAACTGCTTTTGGTTTTGGTCCCCTGCTACTTGCGTCAACATCTAGTGTTGGCCGATCACAAATAACTCTCATATCTTTTCTTGCATTCAAGTTGTCTTTTGTTTTTCCAGTGACATCCATCACAGTATTTATGACATTGTCGAAAACATTCTTTTCTATGTGCATGACGTCAAGATTATGATGAATAAGATGGGTCTTTCAATATGGTAGATCCCAAAATATACTGCGTTTAGTCCACTTATGTGTACTTCCGTGCGCAATAGTTGTGCCATGAGGGGTTTCAATAACAGTTGGAAAGTTACACACTTGCTCCCAAATTTGATCACCGGTCAATCTCAATGGTGGAGGTGTTCTTTTAATTCTATTTTTGATGAACTATTTTTTATTCCTTCTGAATGTATGACTTATCGGCAAAAATTATCTGTGACAGTCAAAATAGCTGGCCTTCTTACCATATTTTAATCTGAATGACTTTGATCTCTCCATACATATCGGACATCCGAAGATACCGGCTATACTCCATCCAGATAACATTCCATAAGCTGGAAAGTCATTTATCGTCCAAAGAAGAGCAGCCTTCATTATAAATGTTTGATCAGTAGAAACATCATAGGTAATAATACCTTTATTCCATAGCTGTTGTAACTCTGCAATCAATGGTTGCATATACACATCTATCAACTTCTTCGGATTTTAAGACCCAGGCACAATTAATGTCAAAAATATATATGGTGTCTTTGTCGCGACCCTCTAAAAATATTTTTATTAATTCTAGGGGTTAACGGATTATTAGGTTAATTAGATTTGACTAACCTAATGCGGACCCTCCCAAGCCCTACCGAATCGCAACTTTGGTTTTTGTTTAAATGATTTTGAAATTTGGAGTCGCCACTAATCGTTCTTGGTAGGTCGATTAGAAACCTAAATAAATTAGCGGGAGAACTAATTTATTCCTGCGAACCAGAGATTATGAGCTCGGGGACTTGGTTACACTAGTTAATTAAAACTAATGCCCTTTCGGTACCTTAATTTCATGGATATCCTAATCCGGCAACTCAGGCTTGGTTTATTCCTATAGCTCTAGTAGGGTATTCTCTTTTGTGTTTTCACTTTTTAAATAGGATGCATGGATGGTATATATTTTTATTTGTTATATTTTTTTAAGTGTTAAAGATTCCCTGAAGCCGAAAGAGGGAGTGTGTTAACGACTTCTGTGCAGTATTACGACCTACTCATCTTTTGGGTCTGATGATTCAAAAATTAAATTATAGGAAGTACATGACAGTGAATAAACACCTCCAATGGGAGGCCTAGCATTAGCTTGGCTCTTCCCTTTGGGATTTAAGGTACAGGTATTTAAGTTGCAAGTATTTAAACTACTGTAAGTAAAAACCTCCAATGGGAGGCTAAGCATTGGCTTGGCTCTTCCCTTTGGGATTTAAGGTACAGGTATTTAAGTTGCAGGTATTTAACTACTGTAAGTAAAAACCTCCAATGGGAGGCTAAGCATTGGCTTGGCTCTTCCCTTTGGGATTTAAGGTACAGGTATTTAAGTTGCAGGTATTTAACTACTGTAAGTAAAAACCTCCAATGGGAGGCTAAGTATTGGCTTGGCTCTTCCCTTTGGGATTTAAGGTGCAGGTATTTAACTACTGTAAGTAAAAACCTCCAATGGGAGGCTAAGCATTGGCTTGGCTCTTCCCTTTGGGATTTAAGGTGCAGGTATTTAAGTTGCAGGTATTTAACTACTATAAGTAAAAACCTCCAATGGGAGGCTAAGCATTGGCTTGGCTCTTCCCTTTGGGATTTATGGTGCAGGTATTTAAATTGCGGATGGACTTTGTCCTCTCCATTTTGGGGTATGAATTTTTTAAAATGAAATACAACGAATTGATTCAACAATTTGAAATTTGTGCGCGCTTGAGGACTCCTCCAAGCCGATTTTGTGCTTCCATAGGATTGACCATTGATATAGAGCTGCGGCTTCCTGACATAAAATAGAGTGAAGTGTTAGTATACAAAATATGTACTAATCTGTACCTAAAACCAGAAGAGTAGAAAGAGTACTTATCTCCCATTTTTTTGGGAGGGATTTCTATAATTGATTTTCGCTCTCTATGTTCCCAATATAGAGAGTTTCTTTTGAATTAAGAGGGACTTTTAGTCACAGATCAGTTGAGAAATCGGTGGATAGCTTAGGAGCTTGTCTGGGCCGATTTTTGCATCTCGACGAGATTTTTGCTGTTGACGTAGAGATATCCTTCTCCTGACATAAAATATGGAAGAAAAAGGAGAGGGAGAAAGTGTATACAATTTGTGCTAATTTGCGAGTAAAACCATAAATAAATGAATAAATAAAAACACTTAGCTTGAATTTGTTTGCTCGTTGACGAGGATGAACTCTTGATTTATATTGATCGATGAAGGAATTTGTGATGATAACCCCTAGCTTTAAACTCCCATCATCTTCAAAATTCTCTCTCTTTTGGTATTTTCTTTCTCTCAAAATTTTCTTCAATCTCCCAAAACTCTCTCAAACATCCAAAATTTTCTCTCAAAAAAATTCTCCCAAACACTTCAAATTTTCTCTCTCAAGAATCCTTTCTCAAGCTCACTTCTTCCTCCTTTTATAACCTACTCATCTATCTCCCATTCTAATTTTTCCACTAACTCTATCTCCCATTCTAATTTCTCCACTAACTCTTCTTCATTTTCATCTTCCATTCTCCATCTCTATCTCACATTCTAATCTCTCCACTAACTCTTCTTCATCTTCATCTTCCCTTCTCCATATTTATCTCTCATTCTAATTTCTCCACTAACTCTTCTTAATCTCCATCTTCCCTTCTCTATTCTTATCTTCCATTCTAATTTCTCTACTAACTCTTCTTCATCTCCATCTTCCCTTCTCTATTCTTATCTTATTTTCTCCATCCATTCTTCTCCAACTTCTCTTCTTCATCTCCTCTTCTTCATCTTCCCTTCTCTATTCTAATTTATCCACTAACTCTTCTTTTTATTATTTGTAAAATAATCCTTCAAGAGTTAGGTATTTGCACTCTAGTCCTTGAATTTTAAGTATTTACAATTCAGTCCCTGAAAAAAATATATTTCTTTAAGTCCAAATCTCCTCACAATTTTTGACACACCAAAATTTACCACATGTCAAATTTAAGCTCATTTCTTGTCGCTGAAAATAATGTATAATTTAATTAAAGCCTTTTTGCAAAATTAAGTCATTCTGGGTATAATTGGGCCAAGATGAAAATTTAAAATATTAGAAGACAATGTCACAACTCATAAAAAGTGAAAGTTAAAATAAGTTGACTCAAATTAAATTTTTTTAGGCCCGATTCAAGATTATACTCGTGAAGGAACACGTGACTCGAATTGGATTTTTCTGAATTTGCGATGGCCAATATGAAAATAGATTTAAAATAAAAATATTAACTATCTTTGTGTATTTTTTGGCCTCAAATGTTATTTTTCCAAAATTTTCAAATATTTTTGTATTTTTTTTAAAAAAATTTAAAATATATATAATATGAAAAATTATTTTTTGGTCAAAATTCGTTCCCTAGGCTTGGCTAAGGTTCCCAAAGTTGATTTTTCAATTTTATGAATTTTTATGGATTTTCTATTAATTTTCGAAAATAAATAAATAAAAAATACGTAAAAATACTGAAAATATGAAAAATCGTTTTTTGGTCAAAATTGGTTCCCTAGGCTTGGCTAAGGTCCCCAAAGTTGATTTTTCAATTTTATGAATTTTTATGGATTTTTTATTACTTTAGCAATAGAAAAAATGATTAAAAATCAGGTGTCAACAGCTGCCCCTCTTTGAAAGGAAGCTCGGTAGAGGTTCATTTCAAAGACGAGATGACACCTGAATTCTTATCGACTCAATACAAGTAAATAAAAAGAGTCGTGACATGATTGTTCCACTGAAAATGAAATGAGAACCTAAGGATTCGTTATATAAAAAAAAACTTTAGGGTGGTTGAACTTGAACCCGTATGGTGGATCAACCCATGGTAGATTCCTAATAAAAGGATTCTACTGATTAAAAATTGAATTAAAATTTGACCCGTATGGTGGGTCATACCATTTGACCCGTATGGTGGGTTGTACCATGGTAGATTCCTAATAAAAGGATTCTACTGATTAAATTTTGATTGAAATTTGACCTGTATGGTAGGTCAACTCATGGTAGATTCCTAATAAAAGGATTCTACTAATTAAATTTTGATTGAGATTTGACCCGTATGGTAGGTCACCCCGTGGAGATACTTGTAAGAAGGACTTGGTGCCTGTAGAAAGGACTTGGTGCCTGTAAAAAGGACTTGTGCCTATAAAAAGGACTTTGTACCTGTAAAAAGGACTTAATGCATGTAAAAAGGACTTGATTTGCCTGTAAGAAGGACTTACTTTGCCTGTAAAAACGACTTTGTGCCTGTAAGAATGACTTGCTTTGCCTGTAAGAAGGACTTGATTTGCCTGTAAGAAGGACTTTGTTTGCCTGTAAGAAGGACTTTGTTTGCTTGTAAGAAGGACTTTGTGCCTGTAAGAAGGACTTGATTTGCCTGTAAGAAGGACTTGCTTTGCCTGTAGGAAGGATTTTGTTTGCCTGTAAGAAGGACTTGGTTTGCCTGTAAGAAGGACTTAGTTTGCCTATAAGAAGGACTTGATTTGCCTGTAAGAAGGACTTTATGCCTGTAAGAAGGACTTGATTTGCCTGTAAGAAGGACTTTGTGCCTGTAAGAAGGACTTGCTTTGCCTGTAGGAAGGACTTTGTTTGCCTGTACGCAGGACTTGATTTGCCTGTAAGAAGGACTTGGTTTGCCTGTAAGAAGGACTTTGTGCTTGTAAAAAGTACTTGGTTTGCCTGTAAAAAGGACTTGGTTTGCCTGTAAGAAGGACTTAGTTTGCCTGTAAGAAGGACTTGATTTGCCTGTAAGAAGGACTTTATGCCTGTAAGAAAGACTTGATTTGCCTGTAAGAAGGACTTTGTGCCTGTAAGAAGGACTTGATTTGCCTGTAAGAAGGACTTGATTTGCCTGTAAGAAGGACTTGCTTTGCCTGTAGGAAGGACTTTATTTGCCTGTAAGCAGGACTTGATTTGCCTGTAAGAAGGACTTTATGCCTGTAAGAAGGACTTGGTTTGCCTGTAAGAAGGACTTTGTGCCTGTAAGAAGGACTTTGTGCCTGTAAGAAGGACTTGGTTTGCCTGTAAGAAGGATTTAGTTTGCCTGTAAGAAGGATTTAGTTTGCCTGTAAGAAGGGCTTGGTGTACCTCAAAGGGTGCCATTCTGAAATCTGGGGAGACCAGGAATCCTGCAGAAGCTCAAACCCAAATTATATTCTCCTGTCGCTTTAGGAATAAACCAAAGAGGCAGAGATCAAAAGGTCTCGAACATTTCTGTCCTTGAGACAAATCATGCTTTATTGAAGAAGGTGGATACCTGTATATACCGCAATGGATTCGAGTACCCCAACAACCGTCAGGATTCATTCTCTTGAAAGGTTCAGGTTGAAGATATACTTACTTGAGAATTTGAAAGAAATGCTTGGTGGCTTCTCGACAACCAGGCTTGTTCATTCAATAATCGCCGAATGAATTTCAAGACTTTGGAAGGTAACTCAAACACCGGGAATGTGTTGCCTGTCAGGCAATGTCAGAGGTAACATGTGCAAGCATTTTCATCAATGCGTTCATTGGTTCATACAAAATTGTTCAGCTAAGTTTGCCATGATTAAAGGCAGTCTATGTAATAACTCATGATGCAATCGATCAACATATGGATCATGTATTGCATTACCACTTCTGTTTAAGGAGGTTCTTATAGTATGAACACCTCGAATGTAATCTGAATGGGGGACTTCATTCCGAAAGGGCTTTCTCTCACTCTGGAGGAAGGCTGTTTATCTGTAGATTAAAATGTTAGACCTGTGTGGAAATGGTTTGCCTTTCCTCATCCTGTTATGCTCCATTTTGCACATTTGATGTCTCCTATGCAGTTTATGCTCTAAGTTGGAGTTGGTAAATTAAACATGCGAAATGGTCATACATAATTCCTAAAATGTGTAAACACAATGCCGATGTGACAATTTTTTAGCATCATGTGTGTTTATATAATGTGTAAACATGGGTGGATTTGAATTGCCCCTGGTGTGTGGGTGGATCGAACAAATTGGGAAGCCCACTCCTTGTGTTGAGGAGCGGTTTGTCTCAAGTTTTGCCCCTGCACGATAAGGCATATGGGTGAGGGAGCATTTTGGTTTGTTTAGTGACAGCGACTGCCATGGTTTAGCGGTTAAATGCCCCTGCAAAAAGCAAAGAAATTATTCGAGATAAGGAAGACATATTTGCTTTTTCGCTTCAGAGCTTGCGATCAACTTGCCCCATTTTTCACCAGAATAGATCTTGTCAGATGATCATCATTTTCTTTTGGATTTGTCTCCTTCAACATGTTACATGTTAGTATAAATATTTCCTGTAAAAAGAAATGGAGACATATCAACCAGTATTAAAAGGGATAAATTGGAAACGATACTGATTTACCCTTCATCTTGAATGCCTTGGACAAGTCTTTTACCAATTTTGCTGGATTGAGTTTTTTTCGACTTTTGTTGGATGCTTCACCATTAAGCCGAGAATGTAGTAAAATATTAACTTCGGTATTACTCGTCGAGTATTCCTTGGGGATCGAACTCGGGATATTTCGGACCTACTGTTATCCCCCATACCATTCGGTCCATTGGACCGTATGTGTCCATGGGGCTTTCTTTTCAAAGGTTAATCCTTGGGGATAACGCGGCCCTGTTGTATCACCTTGGGCCTTGTTACGGTATTTCTCGAGGTAATTTGCAATCCCTGTTAAGAATGGAATAAAACAATTTAGGACTCGAGATGATTATGTGCAAATTAGAACGATACAGAATTACCCATGTCTGAGATTGTTCGGGTCTCTCGTTCGCATTTTCCCTTATATGAAGCTGTCCACTCTATGGTAATATCCATGAGTTGATTTGCCCCCAATTTAGCCCGACTAGGGAATTTTGTTTTTGGATACGACTGTATTCTCGAGTCGCTTTTGCAAATTCCTGAAAATAGAAGGGATCAAATTTAAAACCGGAGCAATTTAAGGGTAAATTGGAACGATACGGATTTACCCTTCAAATTTACGCGGATTTCGTCTCGATATTAATTTTTTCGAGTTTGGAGCGGTTAACGGCTCCGAGCATTTAATAGGGGGGAAAGGGAAATGATTACTTCTAGCTTGTGTATTAATTTTGGACATCGATAAAAGGTGAGAACGTGCGATGAAACTAAGTAGACGTATTCGTCTAGGTTTGATCTTCTTCCCTTTGCAGGCTCTTGAGTGATCAGCTGGCGTTGTTCTGGATCAGGTACGCATCGGCCGTGTTGCAGGTCCCGTGATCACTAGTTTTAAAATACAGGATCCGTATGCACATTAAAGCTCTGGTGCTTCATCAGCATCAAACTGTCTAGAGAGTCAGTTGAGCTCTTTCGTAATGGTTATCAGGGCTCAGTTTGACTTTACTTTTCCTCCCGAGTGAACTGTTGTAATACTTTTTGATAAATGGAATGAAAGAAAGGCTTCACGTGTTTTTTGTTTAATTTTCCTGTCATCTCCTCTTCTGGGGAACGATTTAGGGTGCTGAAGATATTGAGGCTTAATCTTCTTCATGATGCTCTCGCGGGTTGCGGTAGACGTTGATATCAAGAACATTAGAGAGGCATTCAGTGTAGCTTTCCACCAGCCGCCTAGAGATCCGCGTTCAATCATGTAAATTAATAAAGCTGCCACCACTCGATCAGTGTGTCAATAAATTCAGCCATTTGTTGCGTGCCCCACTTCAACCGCGTTTTGTTTCTTTCGGTGCCCACTTGCTCGTGTCGGGCGCCTGTAGCATCGAGAGAAATACTTGTGGGCCACGTTCATTAATAGAACCTCGGTCCTCTAAAAACCCTCCGCGTGTTTCGGATCCGAGGAAATTTTAAGACCAGTCTCTGGTTGATTTAATCAGGTTAAGGTACTTGTTTCATGGGTCCTGATTATATCAACCTTATTGTCTTTCAAAAGACGTGGGATCCTCTGCAATATATTAAATATGCCCCAGTGTTTAATCGGTGTAAATTCACTGTCATATCAAAATATACGGCCCGTACGTGTTCATTAACTGACAAATGAACCAAACTTTACCCCCGCCTGGGATACCTGGGATTTCCTACAAAAGTAAAGGATATAATTAGTACATGACGCAAGAAAGGTCGGCCCATGATTCCTACATTAGTCTAATTTTATTCTTCCATTTTGTTGAGAAATCAAATGAAATTTTCTTAGGAGGTCACATGTGGATTTTTCAAAAATAATTTTCTTGAGATTTTTATAACTTGGAAAGTGTGATAAAATCTCTTGATCAAATTTTCTGAAGGAATTTTCTATCAAAATAAATTTTCAGAGGTATATTTATTAGGAAAATTTTATTTTTATTGGAGCAGGAAAGACATAACAAAAATCCTTTATTAGTCAATAAAATTCCCCCGAGACATTAGCCTAATTTTATTTAGATACAATTTTCTTAGAAAAACATGGGCGAATTTCTCGAAAAGAGTTTTCTTGCAGATTTTTATACTTTGAAAAATGTGGTAAAATCACTTGATGTTTACCAACATTTTTTGAAGGAATTTTCCTTTTTATCAAAATAAATTTTCAGAGGTAAATTTGTCAAGAAAATTTTATTTTTATTGAAGTAGGAAAGACATAACAAAAATCCTTTATTGGTCAACAAAATTCCCTCGAGATATTAGTCTAATTTTATTTAGAGAAAAGTTTCTTAGAAAAACATGAGCGAATTTCTCGAGAAGAATTTTCTTGCAAGTTTTTATAATTTTAAAAATGTAATAAAATCACTTGATGTTTACCAACATTTTTTTTGAAGGAATTTTCCTTTTTATCAAAATAAATTTTCAGAGGTGAATTTGTCAGGAAAATTTTATTTTTATTGAAGTAGGAAAGACATGACAGAAATCCTTTATTGGTGAACAAAATTCCCCCTAGACATTAGTCTAATTTTATTTAGAGAAAATTTTCTTAGAAAAACATGAGCGAATTTCTCGAAAAGACTTTTCTTGCAAGTTTTTATAATTTGAAAAATATGATAAAATCACTTGATGTTTACCAAAGTTTTTTTTGAAGGAATTTTTCTTTTTATTGAAATAAATTTTCAGAGGAAAATTTTTTCAGGAAAATTTCATTTTTATTGAAGCAATAAAAACATGACAAAAATCCCTTATCGGTTAATAAAATTCCCCTGAAGGGATTTTTTTCACATCATTTTTTCAAAAAAAATTTTTAAAAGAAAAGGGGGGAAAATTTAATTTTTATTTTCTTTTAAAAGAATGGTTGTAATATCAAGCTCAAAAACTGACTAACACCTAGCATGGACCGACCGAGAATAAATACAAGATAAAATTAGAGAATTTACTTTTACCTTGGAGAAATGTAAATCACATAGTCATGCGCATGACTCAAGTGAGGAGTGGACTCTAGAAAATAAAAGAAGAAGAGACAAGGTATGGACCCAAAAAGGCCCCCACTATCTGAATTGACAAACTTACCATCCGCGCAATCAAATCACAATGGGAAGAATTGTCAATTCAGATAATGAGCGGGATAAAATATGGTCAACCCGAGCGCAATCGACGCAAGAGCTTTGCATATTCGATCCCTATCTATGGTTTTCTAGGAAGAATTTCGCGACTTGGGTTTAGACGCTTGTGTGTGCAGGTGTCGTGATCCTCAGAGTATGCAAGACATGCACAACAATTGATATCAAAACAGCGCTTCTAAAAATGTGCGAAATTAAACAAATAAACCAAACACCGAGCCTGCAAAACAAAGGGGTTAGCCAAACACTCCACCCCCTATAACTCCCATCCTGCAAAAACATATAACACCTATAGAATGAGTCCCAAACAAGATCGCCAGAAGCGAGATATCCATGAAATTTTCATTGGCCTAAGTCCACTAAGACTTTTAAAATTTCGAAAAAATTTAAGTATTCCAATTGGTATCTTTTTTCGAAAATTTAAAAATCCCGTCCCCAGCGGAGTCGCCAAGCTGTCGCGACCCCCTTTTAAAATTTATAGAGCTGCGGCTTCCTGACATAAAATAGAGTGAAGTGTTAGTATACAAAATATGTACTAATCTGTACCTAAAACCAGAAGAGTAGAAAGAGTACTTATCTCCCATTTTTTTGGGAGGGATTTCTATAATTGATTTTCGCTCTCTATGTTCCCAATATAGAGAGTTTCTTTTGAATTAAGAGGGACTTTTAGTCACAGATCAGTTGAGAAATCGGTGGATAGCTTAGGAGCTTGTCTGGGCCGATTTTTGCATCTCTACGAGATTTTTGCTGTTGACGTAGAGATATCCTTCTCCTGACATAAAATATGGAAGAAAAAGGAGAGGGAGAAAGTGTATACAATTTGTGCTAATTTGCGAGTAAAACCATAAATAAATGAATAAATAAAAACACTTAGCTTGAATTTGTTTGCTCGTTGACGAGGATGAACTCTTGATTTATATTGATCGATGAAGGAATTTGTGATGATAACCCCTAGCTTTAAACTCCCATCATCTTCAAAATTCTCTCTCTTTTGGTATTTTCTTTCTCTCAAAATTTTCTTCAATCTCCCAAAACTCTCTCAAACATCCAAAATTTTCTCTCAAAAAAATTCTCCCAAACACTTCAAATTTTCTCTCTCAAGAATCCTTTCTCAAGCTCACTTCTTCCTCCTTTTATAACCTACTCATCTATCTCCCATTCTAATTTTTCCACTAACTCTATCTCCCATTCTAATTTCTCCACTAACTCTTCTTCATTTTCATCTTCCATTCTCCATCTCTATCTCACATTCTAATCTCTCCACTAACTCTTCTTCATCTTCATCTTCCCTTCTCCATATTTATCTCTCATTCTAATTTCTCCACTAACTCTTCTTAATCTCCATCTTCCCTTCTCTATTCTTATCTTCCATTCTAATTTCTCTACTAACTCTTCTTCATCTCCATCTTCCCTTCTCTATTCTTATCTTATTTTCTCCATCCATTCTTCTCCAACTTCTCTTCTTCATCTCCTCTTCTTCATCTTCCCTTCTCTATTCTAATTTATCCACTAACTCTTCTTTTTATTATTTGTAAAATAATCCTTCAAGAGTTAGGTATTTGCACTCTAGTCCTTGAATTTTAAGTATTTACAATTCAGTCCCTGAAAAAAATATATTTCTTTAAGTCCAAATCTCCTCACAATTTTTGACACACCAAAATTTACCACATGTCAAATTTAAGCTCATTTCTTGTCGCTGAAAATAATGTATAATTTAATTAAAGCCCTTTTGCAAAATTAAGTCATTCTGGGTATAATTGGGCCAAGATGAAAATTTAAAATATTAGAAGACAATGTCACAACTCATAAAAAGTGAAAGTTAAAATAAGTTGACTCAAATTAAATTTTTTTAGGCCCGATTCAAGATTATACTCGTGAAGGAACACGTGACTCGAATTGGATTTTTCTGAATTTGCGATGGCCAATATGAAAATAGATTTAAAATAAAAATATTAACTATCTTTGTGTATTTTTTGGCCTCAAATGTTATTTTTCCAAAATTTTCAAATATTTTTGTATTTTTTTTTAAAAAATTTAAAATATATATAATATGAAAAATTATTTTTTGGTCAAAATTCGTTCCCTAGGCTTGGCTAAGGTTCCCAAAGTTGATTTTTCAATTTTATGAATTTTTATGGATTTTCTATTAATTTTCGAAAATAAATAAATAAAAAATACGTAAAAATACTGAAAATATGAAAAATCGTTTTTTGGTCAAAATTGGTTCCCTAGGCTTGGCTAAGGTCCCCAAAGTTGATTTTTCAATTTTATGAATTTTTATGGATTTTTTATTACTTTAGCAATAGAAAAAATGATTAAAAATCAGGTGTCAACAGTCTTCATGCACATACCGGGTGGAAGATTGTACGGAGTTAAGATAACTGGCCAACATGAATAACTTCTTCCTGATTTCCCAAATGGGGCAAATCTATCAACACTGTCGCGACCCTCTAAAAAAATTTTAAATTTTAAAAGGGGTTAACGGATTATTAGGTTAATTAGATTTGACTAACCTAACGCGGACCCTGCCAAGCCCTACCGAATCGCAACTTTGGTTTTTGTTTAAATGATTTTAAAATTTGGAGTCGCCACTAATCGTTCTTGGTAGGTTGATTAGAAACCTAAATAAATTAGCGGGAGAACTAATTTATTCCTGCGAACCAGAGATTAGGAGCTCGGGGACTTGGTTACACTAGTTAATTAAAACTAATGCTCTTTCGGTACCTTAATTTCATGGATATCCTAATTCGGCAACTCAGGCTTGGTTTATTCCTAAGGCTATAGTAGGGTATTCTCTTTTGTGTTTTCACTTTTTAAATAGGATGCATGGATGGTATATATTTTTATTTGTTATATTTTTTTAAGTGTTAAAGATTCCCTGAAGCCGAAAGAAGGAGTGTGTTAACGACTTCTGTGCAGTATTACAACCTACTTATCTTTTGGGTCTGATGATTCAAAAATTAAATTATAGGAAGTACATGACAGTGAATAAACACCTCCAATGGGAGGCCTAGCATTGGCTTGGCTCTTCCCTTTGGGATTTAAGGTACAGGTATTTAAGTTGCAAGTATTTAAACTATTGTAAGTAAAAACCTCCAATGGGAGGCTAAGCATTGGCTTGGCTCTTCCCTTTGGGATTTAAGGTACATGTATTTAAGTTGCAGGTATTTAACTACTGTAAGTAAAAACCTCCAATGGGAGGCTAAGCATTGGCTTGGCTCTTCCCTTTGGGATTTAAGGTACATGTATTTAAGTTGCAAGTATTTAACTACTGTAAGTAAAAACCTCCAATGGGAGGCTAAGCATTGGCTTGGCTCTTCCCTTTGGGATTTAAGGTATAGGTATTTAAGTTGCAGGTATTTAACTACTGTAAGTAAAAACCTCCAATGGGAGGCTAAGCATTGGCTTGGCTCTTCCCTTTGGGATTTAAGGTACAGGTATTTAAGTTGCAGGTATTTAACTACTGTAAGTAAAAACCTCCAATGGGAGGCTAAGCATTGGCTTGGCTCTTCCCTTTGGGATTTATGGTGCAGGTATTTAAATTGCGGATGGACTTTGTCCTCTCCATTCTGGGGTATGAATTCTTTAAAATAAAATACAACGAATTGATTCAACAATTTGAAATTTGTGCGCGCTTGAGGACTCCTCCAAGCCGATTTTGTGCTTCCATAGGGTTGACCATTGATATAAAGCTGCGGCTTCCTGACATAAAATAGAGTGAAATGTCAGTATACAAAATATGTGCTAATTTGCACCTAAAACCAGAAGAGTGGAAAGAGTACTTATCTCCCATTTTTTTGGGAGGGATTTCTATAATTGATTTTCGCTCTCTATGTTCCCAATATAGAGAGTTTCTTTTGAATTAAGAGGGACTTTTAGTCACAGATCAGTTGAGAAATCGGTGGACAGCTTAGAAGCTTGTCTGGGCCGATTTTTGCATCTCTACGAGATTTTTGCTGTTGACGTAGAGATATCCTTCTCCTGACATAAAATATGAAAAAAAAAGAGGAGATGGAGAAAGTGTATACAATTCGTGCTAATTTGCAAGTAAAACCATAAACAAATGAATAAATAAAAACACTTAGCTCGAATTTGCTTGCTCGTTGACGAAGATGAACTCTTGATTTATATTGATCGATGAAGGAATTTGTGATGATAATCCCTAGCTTTGAACTCCCATCATCTTCAAAATTCTCTCTCTTTTGGTATTTTCTTTCTCTCAAATTTTTCTTCAATCTCCCAAAACTCTCTCAAACATCCAAAATTTTCTCTCCAAAAAAATCCTCCCAAACACTTCAAATTTTCTCTCTCAAGAATCCCCCCCCTCAAGCTCACTTCTTCCTCCTTTTATAATCTACTCATCTATCTCCCATTCTAATTTTTCCACTAACTCTATCTCCCATTCTAATTTCTCCACTAACTCTTCTTCATTTTCATCTTCTATTCTCCATCTCTATCTCACATTCTAATCTCTCCACTAACTCTTCTTCATCTTCATCTTCCCTTCTCCATATTTATCTCCCATTCTAATTTCTCCACTAACTCTTCTTCATCTCCATCTTCCCTTCTCTATTCTTATCTTCCATTCTAATTTCTCTACTAACTCTTCTCCATCTTCCATTCTCTATTCTTATCTTATTTTCTCCATCCATTCTTCTCCAACTTTTCTTCTTCATCTCCTCTTCTCCATCTTCCCTTCTCTATTCTAATTTATCCACTAACTCTTCTTTTTGTTATTTGTAAAATAATCCTTCAAGAGTTAAGTATTTGCACTCTAGTCCTTGAATTTTAAGTATTTACAATTTAGTCCCTGAAAAAATATATTTCTTTAAGTCCAAATCTCCTCACAATTTTTGACACACCAAAATTTACCACATGTCAAATTTAAGCTCATTTCTTGCCGTTGAAAATAATGCAGAATTTAATTAAAGCCCTTTTGCAAAATTAAGTCATTCTGGGTATAATTGGGCCAAGATGAAAATTTAAAATATTAGAAGACAATGTCACAACTCATAAAAAGTGAAAATTAAAAATAAGTTGACTCAAATTAAATTTTTTTAGGCCCGATTCAAGATTATACTCGTGAAGGAACACGTGACTCGAATTGGATTTTTCTGAATTTGCGATGGCCAATATGAAAATAGATTTAAAATAAAAATATTAACTATCTTTGTGTATTTTTTTTTTGGCCTCAAATGTTATTTTTCCAAAATTTTCAAGTATTTTTGTATTTTTTTTAAAAAAAATTAAAAATATATATATAATATGAAATTTTATTTTTTGTTCAAAAATGGTTGCCTAGGCTTGGCCAAGGCTTCCAAAGTTGATTTTTCAATTTTCTCATTTTTTCTTCATTTTTTGTTTTATGAATTTTCGAAAATAAAAATACCGAAAAATACTGAAAATATGAAAAATCGTTTTTTGGTCAAAATTGGTTCCTTAGGCTTGGCTAAGGTCCCCAAAGTTGATTTTTCAATTTTATGAATTTTTATGGATTTTTTATTACTTTAGCAATAGAAAAAAAATGATTAAAAATCAGGTGTCAACAAACACAAAGACCTAACCTGATGTTTCGAGACTCGCTTGCAAACTAAGGATATGTTCTATCAAAATGTTTCCATGCCTCTGCATCTGAAGGATGACACATTAGACCCTCTTCTGTTTCATGATTTGCATGCCAAGTCATTTGTTCAGCAGTAGCTTGAGACGCATGAAGCATTTTCAATCTGGGGATTAAGGGCAAATAAAACATTTGCTTGCATGGTCTACACTTCTGATTATGACCTTGCCTCCTGTTAATCTTGTACCTAGGTTGGCTACAGAATTTGCAAGAATCTGCATTTTCATCATCTCTTCAATATAATATACAACCCCTACTACATACATCAATCCTTACAACTGGAAGACCTAAGTTATCTATTAGCTTCTTCATATCGTAAAAATCACGAGGCATGATATTATCACGAGGCATTGCTTCCCGTATTACTTCAACAAAAGAGTTGAAGCAATTTTCAGATACATTATGTTCTGCTTTGATATTTAACAGTCTCGAAGTCACTGATAATTTAGTGTGGTTGTCACAACCTGCCCATAAAGGTTCATCTGCTGCTTTCAACACTTCCCAGAATTGATTAGATGGAGGAGTTTCATTATGCACATTCTCATTAAAACCGATTAGCCCTACCTCTTCCAATTATGATGCATAACTAATACTCACTTGTTCAAGTGTAGGAGTAAAACTAGTACTTGCATGGTTCGATTCTAAAACAAAATTCTGACCAGCTGCATCAATGACCATCCTCTGGTAGTGGTTCAATTGATTATAATAACTACATTCTTCACTGATTGAAAATTGATCACTTCTTCGATATCCTTCATCAGATATAAATGGTTCACCATAACAAGTCCAATTATAGTAGTTCGGAGTAAACCCAAACCTACAAAGATGTTCTCTAACTTTATCACACATATGAAATTTATCATTACTGTACTTTTTACACGGACACCTTAACTTATTTCCATCCATGAACTCAAATTTACTACTAACAAAGTCCAAAAAATGTCCCAACCCAGTACGAAACTCATCAGTTAATCCTCGACGTCCAAGTAAGTTCTTATTATACATCCAAGCCCTGTCTCTTTGCATTGTATTTGTACATAAATTAAAAAATCTCATAAAATATTTACAATATCATATGTACTGTTTAATTTTCTTAATTAAAACTATAAACGGTTCACCATAGCAAAAAAATTTTAATAGTTCAAGATAAACCCAAATCTATAAAGATGTTCCCTAATTTTATCACACACATAAATTTTACCATTACTGCGCTTTTTATATGAAACTACTATGGTATCAATTCAGTGGATAAAAGTTGTCCTAAATGTCATCGGTAATTTTGTGATAAATCCATTTCGTCGCCAATTAGCGATGACCATCAACATGTCGTCGCCAATTCACGACGAAACTTTGCAAATTATCGACGAAAAGGAGGGGTCGTTGTCAATTAGCGATGATATCTGATTTTCGTCTCAAATTAGCGACGAAAATAAGATGTCATCGCTAATTAGCGACGAAATCATCTCTTTTGTCACTAATTAGCGACGGTAGTACAAAAGTCGTCGCCAATTAGCGATGACAGGTACTAATTCATCACTATTTAGCGACGAAAAGGATCTGTTGTTGCTAATTAGCGACAAACAGTGTATGCCGTTACTAATTAGCGACGAATAAGTGCTCAAGTGAAATACATATGCACTAAAAAAAATTAAAGTGAAAAAAATGCAAAAATTACCAAATCAAGAAGACTTACCCAAGTATTTCGTTGAATTTTTTTGTAGTAGAAAGTGCTCGATTTGATGAGAATTGCGATGTCTCACATCGACACCTACATAACAAAAAAATGAAAATTACTCAATATCGATGAAGCTTATTTCATGCTCACCATAGAACACTGTTGACACCTGATTTTTAATCATTTTTTCTTTTTTAAAATTAATTAAAAAATCCATTAAAATTCATAAAATTAAAAAATCAACTTTGGGGACCTTGGCCAAGCCTAGAGAACCAATTTTGACCAAAAAATAATTTTTCATATTTTCAGTATTTTTCGATATTTTTATTTTCGAAAATTCATAAATAAAATCAAGAAAAAAATGAGAAAATTGCAAAATCAACTTTGAGCAAAAAAATTTTTTCGTATTTTTTTGTATTTTTTAAATATATGTTTAAGAAATTAGGAAAATATTTAATAAATAATAGCATTTGAGACCACAAAAATACATAAAAATAGTCAATATTTTTCTTTTAAATCCCTTTTCATGTTGGCCATTGTAAATTTAAAAAATCGAATTCGGGGTCATGTATTCCTTCACGAGCATAATCTCGAATCGGGCCTAAAAAATTCAATTTGAGTCAATTTATTTTCATTTTTCACTTTTAGGAGTTGTGACATTGTTCTCTAATATTCCAAATTTTCATCTTGGCCCAATTATACCAAGAATGACTCAATTTTACAAAAAGGGCTATAATTAAATTTTACATTATTTTCAATAACAAGAAATGAGCTTAAATTCAACAGGCGGTAGGTGTGTCGAAAATTGTGAGGAGATTTGGACTTAAAGAAATATTTCTCTAGGGACTGAATTGCAAATACTTAAAATCTCATGGACTAGAGTATAAATACCTAACACTTGAGGGATTATTTTGTAAATAACAAAAAAAGAGTTAGTGGAGAAATTAGAATAGAAGATGGAGAAAAAAAGATGGAGAAGAGGAGATTGAAGAAAAATTGGAGAGAAATAAAATACCAAAAAGAGAGAAAATTTTGAAGATGGTGGGAGTTTAAAGTTAAGAGTTATCATCACCAATTCCTTCATTGATCAACATAAATCAAAAGTTCATTCTCGTCAACGAGCAAACAAATTCGAGCTAAGTGTTTTTATTTATTCATTTATTTGTGGTTTTAGTCTCAAATTAGCACAAATTGTATACACTTTCTCCATCTCCCTTTTTCCCATATTTTATGGTAGATAAAAAAAAGGGGGGACAACTCCGTATCAACGATAAATTCCATGGAGGTGCAAAGTGAGCCCAAACAAATTCCAAGGCGCCCATCAAATTTGCAGCCGACCCGTCAACGAATTTTAATTTAAATTATTGAAACAATTTGTTGTATTTTATTTTAAAGAACTAAAACCCCAGAATGGAGAGGCAAAGCGCATCCACTAGAGGTCGTTTATTTCCTGCAATTTAAATTCATACACTATTAAACCCCAAAGGGAAGAGCTGAGCCAAGCCAATGCTAGGCCGCCCATTGTAGGTTTTTACTTACTGCAATTTAAATTCTTGCACCATCAAACCCCAAAGGGAAGAGCCAAGCCAATGCTAGGTCGCCCATTGGAGGTTTTTATTTACCGTTATTTAAATTCCCGCAATTTAATTATTGCACCATTAAACTCCAAAGGAGAGAGCCAAGCCAAGGCTGGCCCATCCATTGGAAGTCTTTATTTACTGTCATTGACTTCCTGCCATTTAATTTTTGAATCACCAGACCCCAAAGTGAGTAGACTGTAACACTGCACAGAAGTCGTTAACACACTCCCTCTTTCGGCTTCAGGAAATTTTTAACACTTTGAAAATAAATAAATAAAATACCACCCATGCATCCTATCTAAAAAGTAAAAATACAAAAAGAGAACACCCCACTAGAATCGTAGGAATAAACCAAGCTTGAGTTGCCAAATTAAGATATTCATGAAATTAATGTACCGAAAGGGCATTAGTTTTAATTAACTAGTGTAACCAAATCCCCGAACTCATAATCTATGGTTTGTAGGAGTAATTTAGTCCTCCCGCTAATTTACTTAGGTATCTAATCAACCTACCAAAAATGATTAGTGGTGACTCCAAATTTTAAAACCATTTGTACAAAAATCAAAGTTACGATTCGGTAGGACTTGGGAGGGTCCGTATTAGGTTAATTCATCCAATAAACTTAATAATCCGTTAACCCGATAGAAAAAAAATTCTTAGGGTCGCGACAAACACAAATAACAAAAGAGAAGACAAAAGACAGAAGAGAGAAGAAAGAAGAGAGCAGCCGAATGGAAAAGAATGGAGAGAAAAAGTGGGAAAATGGCTCTCAAAACGGAGAATTTTACTCGGCCATGAAAGTAGTGCGAAAAAGTGTCGGTGGACTTTAGCAACGAAAATAGTTCGTCGCAAAAACTGTGACAAAACTACATCGTCGCAAATGTCGTCGCTAATTAGCGATGAAAAAATGTATCGTCGCTAGTTAGCAACGAATTTAGCGACAAATGTGGATTTTCGTTGCAAATTAGCGACGAATTATATTTTGTTGCTAAAATCCCTCTCTTATTTTGCGAAGAATTTGGTGACGAATTTTGTGACGAAATATTATTCGTTGCTACTTTCGTCTCAAATTAGCGACGAATCAAATTAGCGACGAATTATACTTCGTCGCTAATTTTTCGTGGCTAAAAGCCATTTGTTATTTTGCCACGAATTTTGCGACAAATTTGTCACAAAAGTTGTTTTCGTCGCTATTTTCGTCGTAAATTAGTGACGAATTATATTTCGTCGCTAATTTTTCGTGGCTAAAAGCCATTTCTTATTTTGCGACGAATTTATGACGAAAGTTTTTTCCTCGCTAATTTTTCGTGGCTAAAAGCCCTTTTTTTTTAAGTGGCAGGTTGTGAGGGATCTTGGTAGAGGGTAGTCGAAAGTTACGATTGGTTTTATACGTGTTTAGTCGTGGGAATGATAACGAGGGGCGAGCTGTGGCGTAGGAATTAGTAATTATGCTCGCGCGTACTGGGGTGGAGGAGCCGGGGAAAACTGTGCCGAGGGAGGCAGTCTTAGATGGCCATGTTTTAGGGCTCGGCATAGACGAAAATTGGAACTGCTCTATTGTGCACCAAACAAAAGAACGAATGAGCACTGGTGAACCACTTCGTCTTCAAAAAGGGGCGGAGTTGACGAACCTACATGATGGTTCAAACTTGGATACGGGTTAGCCGGTTTTTAGTTAAAGAAAGTTTGTTGGATGTCCAGCGGAGGAAATTGTATCAACGGATTTCCCCAAAGCCGAACAGTGCATAAATTGTCAGTGGGATAAAGGAATTTGGGCTGGTTTGAATAACAATATTGTGTCACGGACTATTTGAATGCCTCTGTGCTTAGGATGGAGGCTTAGTGCAGAACAAACAAGCACCTAGGTTGGTAGAACCAGGTTCTGTAGGTGGACATAAGAGCCTGGATGACCTGAGATGATATATTTCCTTTGCTGGACTAATTTGTGGCTTGGCGTTTTCGTTTTTTAGTGGTTCCTTAGTCCTAACTTGGCCTTCGGCTTATAGAGGTGGGTAGTTCACTCATGGCTAGATTGGATAAAATGATGACATTAGTTAGTTAATAGATATGCAGTGTTGTATGTTCGTATCTATTATTCGGGTTGGCAGTGTTTAATGTATACATAAATCATGTGCATGAGCATAGTCTCATATACTTCACATGTGAGTGGATTGCAGTTTGTGAACACAAGCCGCACGTTTGACTTCTTATACCCCATGGAGTTATGGGAAGATCCTGGTGTGTGATTCGGTGGCCCTGCTATGTGACTAGGCTGGTCTCGAAGGTAGGACAAGACATTATTTCAATAGCATGAGTAGTACTTATGGCCCCAAATGTGGTCGATAGTATGTTCACGTGCATGCGATATTGATTACATCGTACGATATGAGAGGCCCAGTATGGTAATTTATAGGATAGGTGAGATCAAACTCAATTGAGGTTGCTAGGAAGAATCGTTCGTTTATTTCACTGTCGCTCTTCATCTCATTGAATAAATTAGTTGGTGGTCTAGCGATTTGACTTGATGAGATTATTTCTCACCTCTTTATTGTTGAATTTTTTTTTAGGTAAGTGATTATGGCGTAACGTTGACCGATATTGTTGGAACCACAAATCAACTAGCCCTGATAACCTGGGAGTTTTTGCGTTTATTTTCTTTTGGACAATGGTGTACATATGCATAGACGAGCATGCGGGGTAGAGGCCATTAATGACTTTTTGTTGCCACCCGACTTATCTTCCAGTTGTACGTAAAATGAACTTGACATTTATCAGCTTTAAATAAATAAAGTGATGTACTTTTTATTTATTTATTTGTTATTTCATAAAAAATTTTAATATCAAGCCAATAGTAGATGTGGTGAGCCTGGGATGTGACGGCTCTGACGTCGATGCGACATCACAATTATACCGTCAGTTTTTCAAATCCGTTTATTTTATCTTTGGAAAAGTAAGGAAAATGGGGAGGATAAATATTTAGATGGAAAGTTAATCAATTGAATTAGCTCATAATTTAAAAACTAAAGATGGAACCTTTTTCATGTGCGCAGCGAGACCCAAGCAAGACTGAAAATGTGAAATTATGTGTTAAAATCATTGAATACCTTATCTTTTTATTGTACACGTGTCACACAAATTCCACTTTTCATGCAAAATCTTTTTGGCCCAACATTCAGTGACATAGGGTTTGTCTAATATTGTTTCTATTCCTCTAATTGCATTCCTCATAAGAAAAAAGAATCAAAAACAAGTTTGGTAACGCATATGATTTTGATTCTACTCCTAGGAACAATTATGGACCAAAAATAAGAACAAGAAAAGTTGGTTCTCCAAAAAAAGAACACTTTTGAGAATCACAAAAAAGAACAAAGTCTCAATTTTTTTAAAAAGATTAAGTCCACATAGGCTTTCATGTGAATTTCTGAACGTTAAAAAAATTAAAATTAGATTTGAAAAGTTGGTATCAACTAATTGTTTAAAAATTTAAATTTAAAAATAACCTTTAAAATTTAAAATATTTAAAATATTTTATAAAGGGGGAATTAAAAATATAAAATTCAAATAAATAAATAAAATAAAATCAAAATGGAGGCAATTAAAAATTGAAAAAAAAATTAAAAGGAATTTTAATAGGTTTAGAAAAAGATGAAGAATTTTTAAAAAGGAATTCTAGCCACCTGGTCTTTTTCGAGAATAGAAAATTTGTCCAATTATTAAACGTGTTTCTGTTCGAGAATAAAATTTTTGTGCAGTTACGAAATGCATTTTAATTCTCTAAAAATCATCCAATGAGTAAAATCAGAAAATATGATTCTAATCAGAGTCATTGTTATGAATCAAAAATATCGTTGCCAAACATGCCCTTTAAGATGTCATTGTGCTCCCCAGAAGCACATGACATTCTTGCATCTTCTCAAAAGTTCCTATGATGCCATTAATGGGAAAATTACATCGTATTCGAACATGGCATTATGACATCATTTTTAGATCATATAAATCCAAGTCCAACCGAATTGCTAACGGCCAAATTTGAAATTTGTACTCACCTGTAAATAAACTAACGGCCAAGATTAGATTGTTGGGTTTTGAACAACAAAAACCCATAAAATATGAAAGAGAGTTGAGGGAGAAAAATAGTCCCACATGGGATAGAAGAAAGAGGAGTATTGGGTTTAAATAGTGGAGCCTTGCCAATGGGTTTGGGCCCCAAGAGGCACCCCACTTTTATGAAGGAGAGAGGTCTTGCACAAAGTCGGACCGGTCCACACGCGCGCGCCGCCGCCGCCGTCCGTCCGGCAGGCTCGGATCGGGCCCAAGTCCGAGTTAAGCCTATCCTTTTATTTTTTAATTGACATATCCGTTGAAATTTTTTTAAAATTAATTTTTCAGATGTTGTCTATTAGTAATTTATCTTCAAGCCATCGGTTCGTGTTCATTAATTATCGAACAAATGCGTTGATTCGGCATTAACCAAAACACCGAACAAAGGTGTTGATTCGGCATTCACTCTCGTCTTAGCGCGATTATTCCACAAGTTGCGTTCGACGTTTTCTCTTGAAGAAGTATCGCTTCAAAGAGAAAACCAATTCGTTCTATCATAGGAGGTAATTGTCCAAGACCCTTGGGTACCAATTGAGGGGACAAATTTTTCTTAAGGACTCGATGTGAATTCGTCGGGCTCGGATCAATCATCCAATCAACCGTTCGTCTACACTTGATTCAGGTTTGTCTAATTCCTTCATCTTGATTTATGCGAACACACATAGGATCGACTACAATCTTAAGACAAATTTGTTTGTCCATCTTGTGTTCGCATTCAAGTAGGTTCATCGAGTAGTGTCTAATGATCATTTGTTATCGTCGTAGTTCTACAACGAATTAAATTTGTCTATTCCTTTCTGTGATCTTTGTTATACGCCCTTTTCAATAACTTATGTTTCTATTTTTAAGAAATTGCTTCATCGAACGTTGCTAGTCCAATAGTCTCTGTTGCTATTTTTCAAAGATTGTAATACTCGTGCTGTCGTATATTCACTCGCCCAATCATTTCCGTTTTCATAACAGAAATGGCTTCGACATCAATGACGCCTGTTGCGTCTGTTCCGACTCATGGAGAAAAGCCAGAAAAGTTCAATGGGTCTGATTTCAAGAGATGGTAACAAAAAATATTGTTCTATCTCACGAATTTGAACTTGGCAAGATTCCTCACCGAGGATACTCCTAAGTTGGATGAGGGAGAAATGGACAAGGAAAAGTTTGCTGCGGTAGATACGTGGAAGCACTCCGATTTTCTGTGTCGCAACTACATCCTCAATGGTCTGGACAATACCCTGTATAATGTTTATAGCCCGTTGAAAACGGCTAAGGAATTATGGGACAGTTTAGACAAGAAATACAAAACCGAAGATGTCGGATTGAAGAAGTTCATAGTCGGCAAATTTTTGAACTTTAAGATGGTCGACTTCAAGACCGTCTTAAGTCAAGTCCAAGAACTTCAAGTGATTATGCAGGACATTCATGCCAAGGGCATGATTTTGAGTGAATCATTTCAAGTGGCTGCCTTCATTGAAAAGTTGCCACAATCTTGGAAAGATTTCAAGAATTATCTTAGACACAAGAGAAAGGAATTATCACTTAACGACCTGATTGTTCGATTGAGGATCGAGGAAGACAATAGACTTTCTGAAAGGAAAGTTGGTAGCAAGCTGGAGGTCTCAAGGGCTAACTTTGTTGAAGGAGGATCGAAACCCAACAAGAAGAGGAAAACGTTTGGAGAGGGATCCACCCAAAACCAGAAAAGTTCATTGGCAAATGCTACAATTGTGGAAAAGCTGGACATCGAGCCAAGGATTGTAGAGTCAAGAAGAGAAAGCATACTCAAGCTAATGTGGTGGAACAAATTTCTGATGGCGTTGAAGATATCAATCTGACTGCTATGATATCCAAGTGCAACTTGGTGAGAAACCCCAAGGAATGGTGGATTGATGCTGGAGCAACTCGTCATATATGCGCCAATAGATGGATGTTCGCATCCTATACGCGTATGGCACATGATGAGAAACTCTATATGGGTAATTCATCGACCTCTAAGGTTGAAGGTATTGGCAAGGTAGCTCTGAAGATGACGTCTGGAAAAACCGTGACACTAGTCGATGTGCTGCATGTGCTAAACATACGCAAGAACTTAGTGTCTGGATCTCTCCTTAGCAAGAATGGTTTTAAGTTGGTATTTGTATCTAACAAGTTTGTACGCTCCAAGAATGAGATGTATGTAGGAAAATGTTATTTGAGTGAGGGTTTGTTTAAGTTGAATGTAATAACTGTTGTACCCAATGATTCTATAAATAAAGTTGTTTCTGCTTATGTGCTTGAGTCTCCTAATTTATGGCATGCTAGATTAGGACATGTTAACTACAAGTCAATAAAGAAGTTGATGAGTATGGGACTATTGCCAAAATCTGATTGTCCAAGTGAAAAATGCCAAGTATGTGTTGAATCAAAGTTCTCCAAGCCTCCTTTTCATTCTATAGATAATAGAATTACTGAACCTTTGGATTTAATACATACTGACATATGCAATTTGAAAACAGTACCGTCAAGGGGTGGTAAGAAATATTTTTTCACTTTTATAGATGAGTGTTCGAGGTACTGTTATGTGTATTTGTTGAGAAGTAAAGATGAAGCTGTGAATGCTTTTAGAACTTATAAATCCGAAGTTGAAACTCAACTAAATAGGAAAATTAAAATAATAAGAAGTGATAGAGGTGGTGAATATGAATTTCCTTTTGAGGAAATTTGTTTTGAATTTGGCATTATTCACCAAATTACACCTCCTTATTTGCCACAGTCAAATGGCGTGGCAGAAAGGAAAAATCGATCGTTAAAGGAAACGATAAATGCATTGCTAAATGGTTTTGGATTACCACAGAATTTGTGGGGGGAAGCTGTTCTGACAGCAAATTTTATTTTAAATATAGTACCCCACAAAAGGACACAACAAACTCCGTATGAGAAATGGAAAGGCATAATGCCGAATTTGAAATACCTCAAAGTGTGGGGGTGTTTGGCTAAGGTTGCGGTTCCTAAACCTAAGAAGATTAAAATAGGACCGAAAACCGTTGATTGTGTCTTTATTGGATATGCTCTTAATAGTAATGCATATCGATTTCTGGTCCACAAGTCTAAAATCCTTGATATACATGTTAATACGATTATTGAATCAAGGGACGCTTCGTTCTTTGATAATATCTTTCCGTATAACATGGTATATGAGCCAATTAATAATGACAAGAGGCCTCGAGATACTACACCTAGAAATGATCCTATGGAGGATGAACCTAGACGTAGTAAAAGACAAAGAATTTCTAATTCTTTTGGACCTGATTTTCTAACATATTTGTTAAAGAATGAGCCTCGAACTTTTAAAGAGGCTGTGATGTCCCCAAAAGCCCCGTTCTGGAAAGAAGTTATCAATAGTGAGGTTGAATCCATCATGTCAAACCATACTTGGGAATTGGTTAACCTTCCTTTTGGCAATAAACCGCTACAATGTAAGTGGATATTCAAGAAGAAAATGAAAGCAGATGGTACTATTGATAAATATAAGGCTAGGCTTGTGGTAAAAGGATACAAGTAACAAGAAGGCCTTGATTATTTTGATACCTATTCACCTGTCACTAGAATTACATCTATAAGGATGCTAGTTGCTATAGCTGCGGTGTATAAGTTCGAAATCCATCAAATGGATGTGAAAACGGCCTTCTTAAATGGGGATTTGGAGGAAGAAATATATTTGGAACAACCTGAAGAGTTCATCGTTCCAGGATAAGAGAAGAAGGTATATCGTCTAATCAAGTCACTCTATGGATTGAAACAAGCACCGAAAAAGTGGCATGCTAAATTCGACCAAGTCATGTTGTCGAATGGTTTTAAGATAAATGAGTGTGATAAATGTGTTTATTTTAAAAATACTCATAATGGCTTTGCCATTCTGTGCTTGTATGTAGATGACATGCTTATAATTGGTAGTGATAGTGAGGTTGTTAAAGCGACCGAACGCATGCTCACAAGTAAGTTTGATATGAAAGATATGATGGTTGCAGATGTTATTTTAGGAATTAAAATCCAAAAGACATCTGGAGGATTAGCTTTATCGCAGTCTCATTACATTGAGAAGATCCTTGAAAAATGCAAGAATCTAGATATTATACCAGCAAAAACCCTGATAGATGTTAATCTACATCTTTCAAAGAATACTGGTGAAAGTAAAGCTCAAAATGATTATACTAGTATACTAGGCAGTTTAATGTATATCATGAACTGTACTAGGCCGGACATAACTTGTGTTGTGAGCAAGCTGAGTCGATTTACAATTAGTCCAAATGACAATCATTGGAAAGCAATGAAACGTGTATTGGGCTATTTGAAGCACACTCAAAATTATGCTTTGTATTACACAATGTATCCAGCAGTACTTGAAGGATATTGTGATGCAAATTGGATAACTGGCACAAAAGACACAAAATCCACAAGTGGATATGTGTTTACACTTGGTGGAGGGGCAGTGTCTTGGAAATCATCCAAACAAACTTGTATTGCAAGGTCTACTATGGAAGCGAATTTATTGCTTTGGATAAGGCTGGTGAAGAAGCAGAATGGCTTCGAAATTTCTTAGAAGACATTCCTAATTGGCCTAAACCAGTGCCAGCTGTATGTATTCATTGTGATAGTCAAGCGGCAATTGAAAGGGCAAGGAATGTTATGTATAATGGAAAGTCCCGACATATACGTCGAAGACACGATACTGTGAGACAGCTACTCTCTAGTGGAATTATCTCGATTGACTATGTGAAGTCAAAAGATAATATTGCGGATCCATTAACAAAAGGCCTAACTAGAGAGGTGATTGGGAAAACATCAAGGCGAATGAGTCTAAGGCCTATAAAATAAGTCGTCATAGCGGAAACCCTACCTACTTGACTGGAGATCCCAAGATCTAGGTTCAAAGGGACAACTAAGTTATGCAGGCTGAGTAGAGTACTGTCAACTCTTACTCATTCCCGTATAAAGACAGTACAGACATGTGAAGGTTAAGTATAAGCTTTTAATGATTCTGATTTAGGTATGTGAAATACCACATTTTCAGAAGTCACCTATGTGAGTGTGAAGTGAGGGCCGCTTCTAAGGTGAATTTGAAAGGCCGAATTCCCGAAAGCACTCATGAAACCACTCATGAAACCAGGCGGTGTTCACGGTCAAAACGAACACGACAGTGAGAACCAAATTTGTTGAGAGAGAGTTGTGTGATTCTTATTATCTTGTCTTACACCAAAAGTCGACAGTCCAAAGACATCAAGTCTACTGATTGATTGAGTAAGTCTGATGGGTCTCACTAGGGGAAGTTCAAAGTTTTAGACTACTTATCCCAATGCAGCGTTCTCTCTTGGAATATTCGCACATTGCATTCATGCATCACAAAGAGTCATGAGATCTGAACTTCTCATTCATGTGGGGGATTGTTGGGTTTTGAACAACAAAAACCCATAAAATATGAATGAGAGTTGTGGGAGAAATAGTCCAACATGAGATAGAAGATAAATAAGTATTGGATTTAAATAGTGGAGTCTTGCCAATGGGTTTGGGCCCCAAGCGGTACCCCACTTTTGTGGAGAAGAGAGGTCTTGCACAAAGTCGGACTGGTCCAAACGCGTACGTGCTGCCGCTGCCGCTGCCCGTCCGTCCGTCCGGCCGGCCGGCCGGCTCGGCTTAGATTGGGCCAAGCTTGGGTCCAGGTTAAGCCCATTCTTTTTATTTTTTAATTGACATATTCGTTGAAATTTTTTTAAAATTAATTTTTCAGATGTTGTCTATTAGTAATCTATCTTCAAGCCATCGGTTCGTGTTCATTAATTACCGAACAAATGCATTGATTCGGCATTAACCGAAACACCGAACAAATGTGTTGATTCGGTAATAACTGAACTCTGAACAATCATAACTTCGTGACTCTTCGTTTGGACTACTTTTAATATATTCATTTTCAAACAAAACACAGATATAGTTTTTCATTCTGTTTTCGAAAACACATTCCTCTCATTCACTCTCATCTTCGTGCGATTATTCCATAAGTTGCGTTCGACGTTTTCTCTTGAAGAAGTACCGCTTCAAAGAAAAAGTCGATCCGTTCTATCCTAGGAGGCAATTGTCCAAGACCCTTGGGTACCGATTGAGGGGACAAATTTGTCTTAAGGACTCGACGTGAATTCGTCGGGCTCGGATCAATCATCCAATCAACCGTTCGTCTACACTTGATTCAGGTTTGTCTAATTCTTTCATCTTGATTTATGCGAACACACATAGGATCGACTACAATCAGATCAGGACATTATGATTAATCCATCGTACTTAATCGATAGAGTATCGACAAACCTGTCAGTCACAAAGGTCACCGATGGAATGCCTAATGAGTTTATTGATCACGGGTCTTCGATGGGCAAAGTTTGAGACTTTAAGTGAAGTACATAAGAGGTGGGGATGACCGATTGACTCGAAGTATGCAAGGAAGTTCCATCGACGAAGGGATAAATGTCCCTAAGGAGTTGAGAGAAATTCAAATTATCCCTAAAGCAGCGCAAAAGTCAAAACAGTTTGAGATTTCTACGGGAGAAACTCCAAACTGAGAAAGGAATGGTCCATTTAAAGATACACAGGAAAAATCGAAGAAAGGAGGACAATCATCAACGATCAAGACATCACGAAAATCATAATCACACATTTTGACTTCGAAGATATGAAGATGAGAGATCATTCGAAGCAGATCAATTTAGATTAGATTTTGTCTAATTATGAATTTGACTTTTGATTAGATTTCTTTGTTCCAGCGGCCATCTTTGTTTATAAAAATTTTCCAGCAGTATATTGTAAGACTTTTACTCTTTCTAGACATTCCAATCATCTCCATTAGTAGTTTATATTCAACTTCAGTGATCAAGCAAGCATGGCCTCCAAGAATGTAAGCCATCTGTTGTAATTCTATAAAATTCCATTCAAATTCCTAATTATCTCCAAGTTATTATTTGAGCAGTGTTTAGTAATTCAAATATTGCAAATTTCTTGAAACTAAAAAAATTAAGGGCGCACATGACAGCGTTTCTATTTCTCTATTTCTGTTCCAAACCTATTTCAGAAATAAGTTTGGAACAGAAACTCGTTTGACAACGCAAATCTGTTTTTCTATTTCTGAAACAAAAATCTGTTCCAAAAATAGATTTTGGCCCAAAATCAGAAACAAAAAAATTTCGTTTATGGTAGAATTAGAAAAATCTATTTCTGTTCTAGAAATTATTTCTGGAACAGAATGGTTATTATGTGCCCCTAAATCTACTTATTTCTAATTCGAAGTCATTTTAGCGATTGATCATCGTGGATGTGACTTTTTTCTTTTCCTTTTTTATGGTCGTGGATGCGACTTTAATCAGTAATAGAAACCACCGAGTTTCTAGCGACCGCAACCTTACAAATATATACGTGACATTCTTTTGGCAACCATAATGGGAGAATACAATGTCTTGTCGAGTTACTAGAATGTAAGATCATCGTCTCTACAGCTGAAAGTGAGCAACAGCAGTTCGATGGGCGCCAAAAGAGTCCTTTCTTTCTCAGTTTCGAAGGTATATTTAGGCTCTTATCACTTGTTTTTTATGCGGATTGCGAGGTTAATTTCACAGATGCGGAAGCAGCTTCGTCCATGTCAACGCACCCGAAGTCTGACCTTGCACAGGCTGTGTTATCTCCGAAGAAGCGTTGGATTAGTGACGATTGTCAAATTCTCAATTTCGAGAGTTGGGTCTTGAGTGAAACGGGTTGGCGATTTTTCATGTTGTTAGAAAGAACTGTTCTCCATTGGTTTTTGTGTTGTCGAGAGCCTCTGGACAAGCAGACAAGTCTAGCCGGCGAAAAAGCCACTTCACCAGACGAACTGTAACATCGATGTGATGCCCTCCAAGTTGTTCATCAAGTTCCGGAAAAAAAAACTCAGGCACTCCAAGTCGGTGTTAATCCAGTGGGGTTCCGATGTTACTAACTCTTGCTTGCACTTGTACCTTCTCTGGCAAGTTATCTGCCTGGATGAATGAAAGAAGGGTTATCTTGTGGCTAATTTTGTTGGGAGAGCCGTGGATAGATGAACCGAATCATCTTTGCCAAAGCCTTGGAAGGAATGAATGAATTGTTTCATTTTCAGTTCTGCTGCATATATATCCGGATCTTGGGCCAGTTTTAAACTTAGTAGGTGGTGGAAAATACAAAAAAAAAAAATCCAAACTCCAATTCAGTCTCAAATTCTTTTTTCCAATTCAATCATAAATCTTTTACATTTGTACCGATTCAGTCCATTTGGCTAGTCGACAGTAATTTTGCAATTTTTTAATAATATTTTAATATTTATCGAAATTTAATAATTTTTATGTCTTTCTTTTTTTCTTTGTCTGTTTTGGTTGGGCTAGCAGGAGGCTGCTAACCACCATCCCCTAGTGAGGGTTGCGGCCCTCACCGGCTATTGGGCAAGGGCTTGCGACCCTCGGCAAGATCTAGGTAAGGGCCATGAGCCCTAGCTAGCAGCCGACGAGGGCTTACAAGCCCTCACCCAGAGGCCGGCGACCTCCGTCGGTGGTAGGCAAGAGGCTTTGGGCTCAAACCAAAATTTTTTTTTAAAGATAAAAAAAATTACTAAGAAATAAATTCAATTAAAAATTTAAAATTATAATATTATTAAAAAAAAATTATGTCAGCGCCTGCCAGCCAAATGTATAGAATCAGCACCATTGCAAAAATTTTTAGGACTAAATTAGAAAGAAAAATTAAAACTGAATTGATATAATTGCAATAAGTTTATAACCTTTTTGGTAATTCTTCCTTCTAATATTGATTTTTGTTCACATGCATGGGTGTTATGTTGACGAGTGGCATTACTTATCACGATTTTGAAATGATCTTTTGTTTCGCCACTCGGCTACATGATCATACAATTTTTGGGTTTCGAATATTTTTCCTGAGTCACTGATTTTTTGCATTTAATTTTTTGTTTACAGATATGTGTCTTTGGCTTTTGAAACGCAAGGGAGAGAGCGAAATGAGTGATTCCCACCCGTTGCATTGCACAAACCGAAGAGAAATTAATAAAGCGGGCCCCTCTCCAACCTGTGTCCGTCCTAGCCGTTGAACTTTTGAACTTCGCCTTTATCTTAACGTTCAAATTCTCTCCTCTCGTTGTATATAGGTTCATCAGTCTCCATTTCATCTGAACATGAAAACCTTCCCAGCTCCATCGAATTCGAAAGAGAAAATGTCCGCCGTAAAGTCGAGAAGTTCTTGTTCGTTCCCGAATCTCCTGCTCTCTTGCTTAAACTTCGTTCTCTTCATCCTCTCCGCAGCATCTTTCGCTCCCGTGATCCTCCTCAGAACGCCCCCGACTTCGCTCGGCCTCGCGTTCCTCGTGATTTCGTCCATGTCGCTCGTCTCCTCTTTCGTGGGCTTCTACTCCCAGCTCACCCGCTTCTGCTTCGTGACCCACGTCTCGATCCTCCTCGCCTCGCTGTCCGGTCAAGCGCTTGGGGTCCTGGTGCTGTTCACCAAAGAAAGGTCGAGCCTTTCGCTGCTGAGGTCGCGGAGAGACCCGAAGGAGGCTAAGTTCCTGGTGAGGCTGGAGTGCGGGGTTCTGATGGCGATGCTGCTGATGGAGTTGGTGGTGTTGGTGCTGACGTGCGCCCTGCACAGTTGCTGGGTGCGGGAGTACGAAGGGCTGGGCGCGGAGAGGGACGCGGTGGAGAAGAAGCGGAGCATGAGGATGGCGAGAGTGCAGGAGGAATCGATGGCGAACGCGGCTAAGATCGCGGAGGTCAAAGCCAAAGAGTTGGATGAGAGGATGAGGTTCAAGTACGGGCAGTGGGCGAAGACCGATTTGGAAGGCTGAGCTTCCGTTTCCGCTTGCTGCATCGGAAGTTCCTTGCGTCGGGCCACTAGTTGGGTGGCCGTCTTGTGTAGTATAGAGGTGCTATTCGATCTAGCCCCCGCCGATCGGGCGAGCGCTTAAACCCTTCATTTAGCCCCGAGTCGAATTCAGTTTTAGGTGCTCTCTTGCCACAATGTCTGCCGCATGAATCTCGATCTTGACTTCCTGTAAAATGATGAAGGAGAGAGGCGTACGATTTCCTTGTACTATGCTCTATATAAGCATTGAAGTACGAGCAATAAAGGAACCAGTAACGAAATTATTTCCATCTTATGTGATAAAGAACAATCAGACATGGGGAAAATGATATGAACTTCGAATAGAAAAAATTCACAGGCGCATCTCCAAGGCCTCTCAAACCTCTACAAATAACGTTAGCGAATTCGTTCGCGAATTCGGAAACACCGTGAACATGGTGATTTTTTAAATTCGCTGGTAATTTTTAAGAGGCGATGGTGATTTTTCGAACATTTTGGTAAAGAAGAACCCGTGGAATCGTCAATCCGTCTCTCTGCGAGCATGGTGCAGTTCTACTGGGCATCACAAACTGCGCTTGAGTAGTCCATAAACAACGAGAAGTCCCCCGGCGAGCGAATGATCATTATCCGTTTCCACCCTCACCGTCAAAGCATCATCCCCCAATGAAACCCCCGAGCTTGATTGATTGCTTTCTCTTTCACCTGTTAAATGGCAAAGTAGTGATTGAGTTCATGTTCATACCACTTTGTGTGTGTGTGTGTGTGTGTGTGTGTGTGTGAGACAATGGCCTATTTGCCACACGTGTTGCACGGTGAGTGGACTTGTGCATAGGTGACGTGATACGATTGTATATGTAATATTTTCTCACTTTCCGAAGGCGTGGACCGCAGACTCTAAAACGCTTGAAGACAGCTTGAGCTGCTTTCGTATGTCATCTTTCTTTACCTTCTTAAGAATGGTGAATAGAGACTTTCCTTCGCGGGTCCATCGGAAAGACCTTGCTGCTTCGCTCGCGGTTGTAGTTATCTTCCCAATAAACGAATTTTGAAGAGATAGATCGCTCGTATTTCTTTACCCCAATTAATGGTTTTTACTTTGTTTCAGCCCTTCATGAGAATATACACCTCTGGATGACCGAAAAACCGAAAGAAAGGAGGACAGAGAGGCTAAGGCTTCCACTTTCCTATCAAATCTCTCTCTATTCTAGCACTAAAATGAAGGGATCGAAAAGACTATGGCAAATCATGTTCACCGAGAAATGACCCGCAATTTGAATTTGGTGTATTTGAGACTGTTCCCTTTAATCGTAACCAAATAAGTTTTTCGTGATTTTTTTTTAACAAGTTTTGATATATCTGGTTCAACAAGACCAGGAGATGAATTCGTACCTTTATTCATAAGCTCCTCTAGGCCCAATAGGCTTTAGCGTGGTTAAGCTGTGAAGAAGAAAGGTAATCGAGTTTAGGGCGTCGTCCTCTCCTATTCGGAAAGATAGCTACCATCAAAGAAAAGCGGTTTGAAAGCTTTCAACTAGTCCCTTCGCTCGAGTCGAACACAGTGCATCCGTGCCGTTCATGATCAAGGACTTCATCCACACGGTGAGGACCTCCCATTTAGTAGCCGCGGTATCACGAGAGGTCGTCGGGGATGGGAGATCGATCTATCTTAACTATCTTCCGCTTTTCTTTCCCTAACGCTCGATCTCAAGTAGTAGTCGTAAACGAAGTTATTTAAGTTCTTCTTCCCAAAGAAGTCCCGCTCCGACAATGCAGTTGCACGAGCCCTTCCCACGTGCTATAAATGAACGATGGTGTTCATTAGCTTATTATGAAACAGTGGCAATTTCTGACGTGAATTCGGCAGGTCGTCTGATGGGAGCCTTTTTTCTAAAGGCTAAAGAAAAGCTAGTTTTTTCTTCTTTATTTATCCCTTTCCCATAGACACAGTCTCTTACAAAATGGAATCTAATCCATGTTGTAATTTGGTGCGGTAACGGCTCAACATTAATGAGACATTATTTCATTCATGTCTCTTCAATTTCTGCAACGGTTACATCTTTTCTTTTCTTCTCTTTTCTTTTGTTTAATGTCATCGTAACCGACATGATTTAATGTCAGCGTACCTGAGGTGGATTAATGTCTATGTAACCGATATTTTTTCAATCTATAAATAGTTGTGTTTCTGTAGTTTAGAACACAATTCGCAACTCAAAGCACATTCTCTCATAGTCGTCATCTAGGTTGCCGATTTCAATACGTGTTCGACGGAACCTGTTCGTATAGTGTTGATATAAACAAGTTTAAGGTGTTGTATTTTAAAAGGCATCGTTGGCGAAGCTGCTTAGCACCGTTGGCATGAACTCATCGCCTTAGAGAGATTCGATTAGTCGTACTCTTGTCCAATTCTTTTTTCAAATTTACAATATTTAGTAAGTTTATTTATTTTGTAATTTTTATTTGTAAAGATTGTACATTGGCTTGATCGATATTAAATATTGTTATCTCCTTCTACATATTGTTATTTTCTGATTCCATGCAAATAGTGTTACATATTTTTCCTGATACGTTAACATGTGCACAATATCTTCCAACATTCCAAACATATATGCCATGGCTTTTTCTTGATTAGGCAACACTCGGATTTGAATTGGGGAAAACATCCGAAGTCATTGATATTGGTCTTTTTCTCCTTTTCACTTGAGCATTGAATGATTCCTATCCTTGGACTGCCAAAAGAAAGATGCAGAAAGGATAATCTTTTGAAAAGGGGCTCTCTATCAGGCAAAATATGATTGGTTTGTGAGGGGGGTGTAATTGTTTTGTTCCAAAGTAAAGATTTTCACGGAATGGTTCGTACTATTCAGATATTCACGACCAAGATTTGATTTTTGAAGGATGAACTAGAAATGGACAGATTCCATAAGATTTCGTTCTTAAACAGAAATAGATTGGGCCTTGGAAGAATACATAGATTCCTTGGATGATTATGTCCAGAAAGAATGGGTGCTAGGATCAAACTTTTCTTTTACTATGATTGGGCCTTGCAATGGTAGAACCAAGTCAACCGGGTGGCTCGTTGGATAAATTCCTGCCTCTCTATCTATCTCTAAGATGTTTGGAATTTTCATAAGTGCACCAAAGTGAAAGTGGAAGGGCCACTATAGAAGCAACCAGCCTATCGTTCTCTAGAGAAGCAATCGCTCGAAATCTTGAAAAGAAAATCAAGATTTGCTTTATCTGATATCAAATGAGAGCTATGAGCAAATAGAACACCTTCCTTTCGATTTAGAAATTGAAAATAGACAAGACTGCAAGTGCTGATAATTGATATTGGAAAATTTCTTTCCTTTTATCTTATCGCTTTCTTGTTTGTAGACAAAGCGGATTCAGAATTGTCTATCAATAGGATACAAATATCTAAATTGGATAAACAAAAAGGCATGAATTGTGCAAGAAGTTAAACTCTATGGGTGGTGTCACTACCGAGATCAATGCAGTCTTTTAAATCTTTATGGTTTACTGTGAAAAAGGATAAGTTGTTTCTTTAATATATAAAGAAATGAAGATTTTCTTACAAATTTCCGAAGGATTCGTTAGGATTCAATCCAACAACTGGATTCTCAAAAATGTGTATCACCATACTGAATCTTCACCATATGATTGGCTGAATTATTTCATGCACTGCAAACTCATTGAAGAGAGAATTACGAAGTCAGAGAAAATACACACCACGAAAGTTTAGACTCAAGTCAATAACGTAGGCTATTGAGAATATATCTCTAGTTTGAGCATCTAGTTTAAGTAGGTTTCTTAAAAATTGTTTCCAAATTTGGATAAGTAATATATGTATGCATTTTACTATGATATTAGATACATCAAAGCAAATAAAAAGAGTATCAAATTTCTCTCTGTAATTTAGGCCTGGGAAGTACTTGGGCATGTGAACAATTGTAAACTTTGGAGTCTCATGATTCATAGTGGATTTCTTGCGACTAGCTCTCCATTAGAGAGAGTACCAAAACTTGGACTGAACATCCTCATTTATTTCTCCATTGATTTTGTGCTCATTTAATTGCAAGATCTTATTAGCTTCCGTGTAATATTAAAACACATACATTGTACTCTCTATTGGAAGTACGCAGCAAAAGTCCGATACCTTCAATCGAAAAGATTGCCGAGAGGAAACCCAAATCTGAGTGTGTCAATGTATCAAGTTAGACTCGCCTTCACTTTAAAATTTAAGCCAATAAGTTATGGGCCAACTTAGATATGTTAACTGCTTCATACCTTATCAATTCTCTGACGTGAGACTTTTTTAACACAATTTACACGTCCATCCTAATGCTATGTAACCTGACAACCAACCTTGACATTGTTTAATAATTTAGTGATCTAGATAAGGGCACGATTATAATAAGTGAAATCCAAAGACGCCATATGCAGTTTGTAAGTATCGTGTAAAAAGTTAGTATACGGCAGCTAAGACAGTACATTTCAAGAGAGCATATGGTATATGCACGTGTAATTAAATAGCCCCTCTGCAGTCTCAGAAAGAATGCTACATGAGATAAGGATGGCATTGGTGCATAATTATTTTATGGCGCTCATTTTAGTGTCAAAACTTTTTCGAATGATTTTGTAAGTATTACACCTCTTAAATATATCAATCACTTGAGTAATTCCAATACCAAAAAAAATCTGACGTGACTCAATCGAATAACTTAAACTAATGCTTTTAAAAAGTTTTGACACTAAATTGAACAAGGTTGGCGAAAGTTTAGGCACAAAACATTTAAAATTATGCTGGTGCGTGATCTATGTATCGAACAACGTCGTTAAATGCATCAAATTTTCACAAGTTGAGAAATTGAGGGTTAATTTGTTTCGACACGCGCCATATTATTGATCTGGTCAAAGAGAAGGGTCCATTTCCATAAGGCTCGAAGCCTTATTGTCTTATCTCAAAACAAAGATTCTTTAAGGTTTAAAATATAGTTTGAAAGAACAAATCAAACTTTACTAAAATTGGCTGATTGATTGATCTCACCTTTGTTAGCTATTAAGGGCGCGCTTGACAGTACTTTTTAAGTACAAATTCGTTTGTTAAAGTAACTTCTAAAGCAAAATTTCATTTAGTTACGTAACTTTATTTTTCTACTTCTAACAAGAAGTCCGATTTCTAGAGCAAAATATTGTCATGTATGCCTTAAGATGCTTTATCAAAAAGGTAAGGTCAAATAAGGATTTCTTTAAGCTTGTATATATATATATATATATATATATAAAAGTACATCGTGTGCCGAATATATCACATGTCACATATCATGATTGGGTTGTTTTAAAGATTCAAAAATAAGTTTCACATTACGTAAGAACGAACGAACGCTAGTGATTGATTTTATCTCGTCGCCAATAAGGTACTTTCTCATCCACCGATGGGAGAGTTGGTCCTGACTCTTCTTTCGGATCAATCAAGATCATCGCCAATGAACATTTCTAATCTCTTCTATCGGTCAACATCAAACTCGTGGGTATTACAAACGTCTAACAACGAAAATGGAAAAACCGCCAACTCATACGACAGTGACATGAACACAAATCGAGTTCGCAGCAACTCTTTGCACGTAGATTCCCTCACAAGAATTGCCTCTTTTGGTTACTTAAAGTGCTAATCGAAATCTCACCACAAGTATAGAAATAGATGCGTGGGCGTCACCCGTGGTGCGCATCCATGATATATATATATATTAGAACATAAAATATGTGCTGAAAGAGTGAAAACCATGTGTGTGTGCGCAATATTTTTTCTTTTTTTTTTAGTTAATCCAACAAAAAAACCCAAATCGATATAGTTGTGACAAATCTACCCCAAACTATCTGTTTACCATAAAAAATCCCAAATCGGTGCATATATGACAAATTTATCTCAAACAATTTTTTTGACTACTAAAACCTCTAAACTGATAACACCTATAACAAATTTATATAAACTGGTACATTTGTGACAAACTTACCCTCCATTAATTTTCGTTAAATTTTTCATCACATTGATGAATTAGATTACACGTGGCAATTAACGAGAATACCCATTTGGGAATTTTACAATTTATTTATTACATGTGCATAAATTTGGGATTTTTCGTGATATTAACTTAATTTATCGAAAATTAACGGAAGGTAAATTTATCACAAGTGTATCGATTTGGGGTAAGTTTATCGTAGGTATATCAATTTAAGATTTTTAGTGGTCAAAAAATGGTTTGAGGTAAGTTTATCACATGTGTATCTATTTGAAATTTTTTATGGTAAAAAATTAATTTGGGGTAAACTTGTCATAAGTATATTAATTTGAGATTTTTAATGGTATTAAATTTTTTTTATATAATTATTTGATGTCGCCACCTAACTTTTCTTGGAAAGGGACTTGAACTAACTAAAGATAATGCTATACGTGGACGGCGTTAACAATGGATGCAATAAATTAAAAATTTCATCGTTTTTGAATGGGCAAGACAAACTATTGCGAATTGACACGTGTTTTGCGCATGATTGAATCTTCTACACTTGCAAAATATTATCGTGTCGCCGACATCGTGAAAGATCGTTGGACGAAAAATTGATCCTACTAATCATCCAAGGGCATGCCCTCGCTTTACCACATTAAAAAACGAAAAAGAAAAATACTTACCCTCTTTTTTTTTTTATTTCCAGAAACCCTTAAAAATTTTCGGTTGTACATTTATTGATGTTGTTTTAGACAGAATATGTTAATATATGTTGGATTAGCTAATTAGCCATCTCTCTATGGAAAATTAAGATCATGATGATAGTAATGAAAGTTATAAATCATATGCTTGAATAGTGAAGCACAGGAAATAAGGGCGTGCATGACAACCATTCTGTTTTAGAAATAATTTCTGGAACAGAAATAGATTTTTCTATTTGTGCCAAAAACGAGACAAAGAAATAGCAACGTTGTCATGCGCGTCCTAAGAGTAATTAAGTAATAAGAAGTTTTTTTTACTTTATTTGAAGCTCTATAATAAAGTGCATGACCAATTAATAATGCATCATCAATTGGGCAAAGATATATTAGTCATTGGTTTAATCTTTCTTTGCTATTTTCCCTTCAGATCTATCGGCAAAAGGATATATTTTATTTAATTCCCAAATCATGTGAAACTAATCCCAATTGTGCTTGTATAAAAACTTCCGTCGATATCTACACAAGCCTAACATTTTCCATGACGTCACCATCACAAGATGAAATTAGGCAACAAAATACCAATTTGGCCTAAAGACTTCGCTGTCGCCAGCGTCCCGTGTCGTGTTAACATCACACGATGCTGCGTTTGGCAACCGTTGTTAGCACCTAAAGAACGGCTAATTAGATCAGATTAGTCATGTGAAATGAATGTCATTGTGACATTAAGGAAACATTTTACTAATTTTCCTTGATTTTTGGTCTTGATCAGGTGAGATTTTTGTTCATTGGACCGTAATGGGCTTCCAAAAGGCAATGAACATTGGACCTACGTCCTAAGAATCTAGACGCCCTGATGAATATTCACACCACCAACAATTTAAGTAACAGTCTCTCTCTCTCTCTCTCTCTCTCTCTCTCTCTCTCTCTCTCTCTCTCTCTCTCTCTCTTAAGAGGGCAGCTTTATCTTATCTTAAAACACTTTTTGACTTTTTACGAACAGCAGCACTTTGACCTTTTATTTTGTATTGAAGTAGGGGTGTTGACTTCCCATCTTGAATTCCAGGCATGTCGAAGGCCATTTGACTTTCAAACTTGATGTCCCTTGACCTCCCAACAAGGCCATCGAAGTCAAACCCTCTAGGCACTAGTGTCTTTACGAGGTTCAATTCTAATGTATTGCACGACAAAAATTGGAAATGTTGATATAATGCACCTCTACGTAGCTTCATTTTTCAAGGTACTTGCTCTAGCAACTGTTTAACATAATATTAATTGTAAATTTGGCTTATTACACACCTATTGGTCCGTCGTGTCCGCTCTTTTATCTGGGATGATCAAGATAATGGTTTTGATCTTATCGGCCTAACCCAAGATGAGCTTGATATGGAATTTTTTTAAGCGGCGATGAGGTTTCGATAAATTTTTTTCTTACAATTGAACAGCCTCCAAACCAAAATTATTAAAATCGAGACTTTAGGTAAACCAGTGGGGGGTTTCGTAAAATCGTATCGTCAAATCGTGAGATTTTAACAACCGATATGAATAATCTCAAAAAATGTCATTTATATTTATTTTACATTATAGCTATATTAAACGATATTGTAATAAGTAGTGAATATTTCCAAAACCTACGGTACAAAGCCAATCCAAGTTTGATAAGTAGGGAAGGATACCAAATGAAGATATGAATTTATCAGTTTATTGTAACCCACAGCCCATCATTTATAACAAAAACACATCAAATCAATGACTAGCGACTTTAGAACAAATCATCGCTTGTTTCTTTTTTTTTTTTAACCACCACATCTTTATGGGCTAGTTTCAGTTGGTTTTCACCAAAGGGGTTTGCCCTCTATAGGATGATTGGAGGGATCAGGCAAAAAGCTAATCTCGAACCAATTTAGTTCCAAAATCAGTGTGCAGATTCAAATAGTGGAATTTATTGATTTCACGATTTCGAGTGCAGATGAAATCATTCAATGAAATTCGAGTCATGCAGTCGTCTGATTCCACGATGTCACTCGCAATCTTAACGATATCGTCGAAGCCTTTTTATTTTTCATAGAAGGAATACATGCCCCTTATGGCTAAACGTCTTTCGTTTCTCACTTCCATAGCGATGCGGCGATGCATCATGTGAAATTTTATGGACCATGTTTCTTTTAACATTTAATTTAATTATCAACAAGTAAGAATCCAATTTGTGATTTGATTAGTGTCGGATTTATTTATCGGTCGTCGCATTTTTTATTTTGCGAGATTTCAATCATTTTTACAGAATTTGTTTTAAAAAAAATTTTGTTCTTTCAAAAGTTAGGGAGAAAAAGGTCCAAAGAGGAAGATGAGCCCTGAGATTTTTCTTTAATCTTTTTTTGTCCTTTTCTTCATCTGTGGACAGTTTTGTATTTTCCTTCCTTTCGAGTTGATGGGGGTCGAAAGATTTTATGTCTAAAGGAGTTTACAAAGTCATTTTCTGTGCGCCACAGGAAAAGGAAACGCAAGGCCATGAAAGCAATCGTCCGAGAACGACGTCAGGGACTGGAGAAAGAAAAGGCATTTCGACGAACACATGGAGGGAGAAAGAGAAGAAGGTAGAATTTTCCGATCACACGTTATCTGTGATTTCTCTCTCTCTCTCTCTTACGCGTGAGTGCGCGTATGCATACACCTGTGCATGCAATTATCACCGTCACGGTAAGTGCCGAATGCGGTCATATCATCAATCACCCAAAAAAAAAAAAAACAAAAAAAAACTCTTTAATTGAAGCAGCTTGGTCGGGTTTGGGGTTAGGTTTTGATTGATGGGATCATGTAGGTTCCCATTTCGGGTTGCGGGGTTGGCTTATTATTGTCATTGTTATTATTATTATTATTTTTTAGGCTTTGGATTGGAACGTTTGCTCGTGCTCGCTTGATTAGTGGAATTTCGGTAGGATTGATAGAGGGGCAAGTTTTGTTGGGTGTTTTGCATTGGGGTGGAGGTTTAGATGGTACTGAAGAGTTAGTTTTTCTCTTCGGGGATGGAGTTGAAGTTGGGCTTTGAGTCCGAATTTGTGTGCTTCTGTTGAACAATGGATCTGAATTTTATGTTTTGATGTCAGTTGTGGCTGCAGAGAGTTGATATTGTAAGAATTCAGATTTGCTTTGGAGAATCGCAGGTAAGTTTGTTCTTTCATTTCCTTTTTGATTTCTTTTTTGGTGAAAATGATTTGCTTTGGGTAATTCTGGCCGAAGCTATTTAAGTTTTAATGGGGTCCGTGGATTTAGTCACCCCATTTACGCACCTCTCTGGAAATTTATATTGCCCATGCATATTTGGTGGGGAATTTTGGTTATTGGGCCGTAGCTGAAGTGTCCGCAGCATTTTCTTTCAGCTCCCTAATAGGCTTATTTTGCTCTGCCGGTAAGATTTTGCGTTTTGCTTTGATGCGCTTTTTGCAGGTTGTTGATTCCTAGGTTTGGTTGTGGTGGATTGTTGGACTTGGCAAATGAGAATATCAGGATGAGGGGTCTTGGGTGGGAAGTTGTCGATGGGCACCCCCGACAACAAACTATCCGAGCTGGTTGACTTAGTGAAGTCCTGGATCCCTCGGAGGGTCGAGCCAGCACCGTTATCAAGGGACTTTTGGATGCCTGACCACAGCTGCAGGGTGTGTTATGAGTGCGATTCCCAGTTCACCGTCTTCAACCGCAGGCATCACTGTCGACTATGTGGACGAGTTTTCTGTGCTAAGTGTACGGCAAATTCCCTTCCTGCCCCATCTGATGAGCAGAAGACTGGAAGGGAAGATTGGGAAAGGATCAGGGTTTGCAACTATTGCTATAAGCAATGGGAGCAGGGGATAGTGGCAGTTGATAATGGAAACGGCACCAGTGCACCCACCCCTGGCCTCAGTCCGTCACCATCTGCAACAAGCTTGGCGAGCTCCAAATCAAGCTGCACCTGTAATAGTGGCAGCAGTACCGTTGGTTCCACTCCTTATTCAACCGGACCTTATCAGCGTGTGCCTCACAATTCCAGTCTTGGCGCTCCTCAATCTTCTCAAATGGATCCGACTGCAATCGAGCAAGATGATGTAGCTTGTGGGACAGGAATATCACCCTACACAGATGCAGGGGATCAATCTTCTAACCAGTACAGCTTCTGCATAAATAGGTATCTCTTTCTCAAACTGTTACGGTTAGCAGTGTGGGTAGTCGTTCCCCTCTGCTTTGATTCTTCATAAATGTCAATGCGTCAGTATGAAGAACATTTGAGATGGGTTATGAGTAATAGAAACTGGCTTACTTCAGTACCCTGCCATAGTAGTTCCTTTCTACAACATGGTTGATTTGTTGCTTAGGAAGACTATCATGTTATGAGGTCTAATAAACTGACTTATTTAAAATTTCTTATGCATACCAGGAGTGATGATGAATATGACTATTACGGTGGGTATCCTTCGGATTCTGAATCCAGGCAATATTGTCCTGTAACTGTAGATGATACTGCCCACATGTATGGACCATATGAAGCCCATCCCGGTGAAGATAACCTTAAAGACGTCAGTTGCTCCCCAGTACTTGAAAATTTTGCCTCCCCACTTGTAGATGGTAGTAAAGAAGTAGGGCAACAAGAAGGGACACCGCAGCATGGTCTCGACAGTGAAGCTCCTATTCTTGACTTAGAAGAAACTGATACAGAACCTGTGGACTTTGAGAACAATGGGTTGCTTTGGGTCCCCCCTGAGCCAGAGGATGAGGAAGATGAAAGGGAAGCTATTCTATCTGACGATGAGGATGGGGAAGGTGTCAGTGGGGAGTGGGGTTATCTACGCTCTTCAGACAGCTTTGGTAGTGCAGAGTATCGTAGCAGAGACAAGTCAAGTGAGGAGCACAGGAAGGCCATGAAAAATGTGGTGGAAGGGCATTTTAGGGCTTTGATAGCCCAACTTTTGCAGGTTGAAAACCTCTCCATGGACAATGAAGATGGGAAAGATAATTGGTTGGATATAATTGCATCCCTTTCTTGGGAGGCTGCCACACTTCTTAAGCCTGATATGAGCAAAGGTGGAGGAATGGACCCTGGTGGATATGTGAAGGTTAAATGCATTGCATGTGGGCGGCGGGGTGAGAGGTACCTCTTGTGGACATGTGACTACTTTATTTAGAGTTATTTATTCTGCTAAAGTTTTTTTTTTTCACTCTTTTCGTATAAATTCTTTCCATTTGTCTGCTTTGGGCGTGTTGCATTGTTTTAAGGGGTTTTCTCCTCTCAAGAACTGCCAGTCGTGCACCTGTCATAACTTTTAGTTTCTTTTTTAACGTGTGTCATCACTTGTAGTTTCTTTTATGTGTGTCATAACTTTTAGTTCATATAGTAGCTGTGCCCAAGGCTTACATGGTTCTGGGCACTTGATTTTCGTGGATAGTACAACATTATATGAGGTTGTTAATCCCTGTCATATGGCTAAGGTATTATTGAACAGTTGGTAGAAACTTGTTAAATTCCTGCTTGCTGCACTTTCAATATTACTAGTTACTTTCCTAATTCATCAGATATTAGTAAACATCTTCTTTTTTTTTTGGGGGGGGGGCGGGGTCAGAAGATAGTAGTAAGCATCATCAGGTTCAATTTAGGTATTTGTAGACAAGTTATGTAAAGTGTCTTGTCCATAATCTATAAAACTGGCAGTGTGAAAGTTGCAGTATAATAAATTGAAAGAGAAGTCAATGCAATGAAATACTTGAACTGGACTCTGATGGTAAATCTCTGCTAAATGTCTAGTTTAACCTGGACTTGATTAAACTTCAGCTGGCCAAGCTCAACTCAACAAGTTACTGAAAGTTGAGTGTGACTTGGTTGTTCCCAATTGCCACATTCGAGTTAGTATTTGGGATAGAGTGTCAACTTCAGGACAAACTTGATAGTTGCAAGAAAGACAAAGCCTACACTGTCATACCATATGAAGCATATATTAAAGACTGAAATGCTAGATTTGATTTATTGAAAGTTTGGGTGAGCTATGAAGATCATTGAGCTTTTCGTGGTTCATGATCTGATTACTCGGACACTGGCATAACTTGATTGGGCTCAGATAGGTGATCAGTATATTGTGATTATTCTCCCTGAGAGTGCAATTGATCTTGCTTTCACATATCTTTTTCTTTGAACTCAACTTCATGGACCTGAAATTCAGTTTTGGTAATGTTGTTATTGAATCTGATGAGATGTGTTAACTTGTTGCGTAAACCTGTAAATTTAGTGTTATTAATCTGCTAACTAGTGTGTTGACTAATCTGGATTCTTCCTTTCATTATGACTAAGCCTCATAACCTTTCTTATTGCATTAGGTCCCTCCTCTCTAGAATGTACGTATGTTGGGTTTATTGTCACTGTTCTTAGCACTTACTACTAGACTGACATGATGATGTCAATTTTGTTTGCTCAGTAAGGTGGTCAGAGGAGTTGTTTGCAAGAAAAATGTGGCTCACAGGCGGATGACTTCCAAAATAGATAAGCCACGTCTTTTGATTCTAGGAGGAGCTTTGGAATACCAGAGGGTTACTAATCATCTATCAAGCTTTGATACCTTGTTGCAGCAGGTTCATATGTTATAGCTTTCTGTTCTCACTATATGACTAAATCACGGTTTTTTATCCAAGTATTTGACGAGGTTTCAGTGTTAAATGTTTTATCTTAACTGATTTAAGTTTTCTGCTTCCTGCAATTTTTAGGAAATGGACCACTTGAAAATGGCAGTTGCGAAGATCGAGGTGCATGATCCTGATGTTCTTTTGGTAGAGAAGTCTGTATCTCGCCATGCACAAGAATATCTTCTTGGTAAAGATATATCTCTTGTTTTGAATATTAAGAGGCCACTGTTGGAGCGTATAGCTCGCTGTACTGGTGCACAGATAGTTCCTTCAATTGATCATCTCACATCACCCAAATTGGGGTATTGTGAGACGTTTCATGTGGAGAAGTTGATGGAAGAGCATGGTAGTGCTGGCCAAGGAGGAAAGAAATCAGCAAAGACGCTGATGTTTTTTGAGGGTTGCCCAAAGCCCTTTGGTTGTACTGTAAGTCTGGCATAAATATGTTACTACATATTGAGTGAACATCTTCCCTGCTCTCTCCCTCTTTCCTGCTTGATCAGATGGAAATGGTGAAAATCAGGGATCTTTGCTTGATCTGATATGGTTGACTAGTCCATTGCTTGATAATTTTCTGAGTGGACATGAGGACTCACTGTTACATCATGGCTTTGCTTTAATATTTAGGAGATCTTCCCACAGTCTATAGCAACAAATGATAGCTCTACTTCTTCAAATGAGGTGGTTTATCAGTCATTATCTTTTGCTTAGGCTGATTTCTATCAGATGTCTATGTTGTGAGTTTTGTGTTGAAATTATGTTTTCAGATGAATTTGTACCTTCTTGGTACAATTTGAATAAAATATTCGCACTATAAAAAAAAGATGAGACTACAAAAGGTGGATTTAGATGAATCCTTTGACTAAACTATGGCTTTTAAAAGTAGGATGTGATGACCCCTTAGAATGACAACACTATTTGGGTTTCTAAAATAGTGGGAAAGACTTGCAAGGATCTCTTTTTTAAGAGGGTGACAATTGCAATGCCATACTGTTGGTAGGTTATCCACGACTGGTTATTATTGGCTTTCAAAGAAATTTCAATTAGCCCACTTCCCATGAATGGCAGCTGAGAGGATTAGATTAGCTTTTTTCTGGCCATTGGATTTAATTGAGGTCATGATGTGCCGCAGTTGTAAAGGTTACTTAAATTAAGTTGATTGTAGTGTTAATTTAAAACTCTCAATAATTATTTTCTTGGAAGAGAAATATTTGGAAAATAACTACGCATTATGCTTTAGGTCAATCCATTAGTTTTTAATGGTACATATAATGGAAATTTGTCAGGGTTGAATGAGAATTTCATTTTTCAATCTATGAATGAACAAACTAAATAAAGAAATGGCTTTTATCGGTAATGTATTGAGTCTGTTGCTTTCCGTATGACCAAGAATGGTTCTTTGCTTCAGATTTTGCTCAAGGGCGCCAACGGGGACGAGTTGAAGAAGGTGAAACATGTTGTTCAGTATGGAATTTTTGCAGCTTATCACTTGGCGCTAGAGACATCATTTCTTGCTGATGAGGGCGCATCACTCCCAGAGCTACCTTTGAGATCCCCGCTGACGGTTGCATTACCTGACAAATCATCAAGTATTGGGAGATCCATTTCCACCATACCTGGTTTCTCTGTCACATATGCTAGTCCTTCAGATGCACGACCAGTTAGTGCAATGAGTTTAGATAAAGGCTTTACATTAGGCGGATCCTTGCTTGCCAACACTTCATCCACTGACAAAATGGAAGGTTCGAGGTTTTTTTTTCTTTTAATGGTTTTATTCTCAACCTTTATAGGACTATCTTAAGGTCTGCTTGTTCAATTGTCCCGTTCACCTTTTCTTTCTTTTCCCAATCATAGGGCTGGAAAAGTTGGATCTTAAGAGCAATGAACTTTTGTCAAACCATTTTGTGGAGAATTTTAAAGTGCGCGGAGGGGAATCTTTCCCAATGACATCTGCCGGCACATGGAAAGATGATTCGGATAGCAGTTTTGTCTCTAATGCTGTCTCCACTTCTGAGAAGGTCGGACAAAGTGACGGATTTAGGCATGCTAACAACATAGCAGATAAGGTTGTGCAATCAGATTTGGCAGCTGCAAAAGATGGGAAGAACCATAATGGGGAAATGGGCTCTTCAAAGGAAGCGTTTCCTCCTTCTCCTTCCGATCATCAGAGCATTTTAGTTTCTTTATCCACAAGGTGTGTGTGGAAAGGAACTGTATGTGAAAGGGCTCACCTTTTACGCATTAAATACTATGGATGCTTTGATAAACCCTTGGGCCGGTTCTTACGGGATCACTTGTTTGACCAAGTATAACCTTTACCCTCTCCTTACTTATTGTTTCTCACAGCTGAGCATAGTTTTTGCAATAGCAGCTCCGGCTCCCTTCCTCATCCTTCTTCTTCAAAAGCATGAGCTACTATTAACGAACTCTGTTTTTGACAGAATTATCATTGCCGTTCATGTGACATGCCACCAGAAGCACATGTTCATTGTTACACTCACCGGCAAGGCAGCCTGACAATTTCCGTCAAAAATCTCCCAGAGTTTCTCTTACCAGGAGAACGTGAAGGAAAAATCTGGATGTGGCACAGGTGTCTGCGGTGTCCTCGAAAGAGTGGCTTTCCTCCAGCAACTAGAAGAGTACTTATGTCTGATGCGGCGTGGGGATTATCTTTTGGTAAATTTTTGGAGCTGAGTTTTTCCAATCATGCTGCTGCAAGTAGGGTTGCTAGCTGCGGTCATTCACTCCACAGAGACTGTCTCCGCTTCTATGGGTATGGTTCTTTCCTCACTAAGATCCTATGCATGCTATTGGCCAAACACAGAAAAAAAGAAAAAAGAAAAAGGAATCTCAGATGTACTGGCACTTAGTAGATGGATAAGAATGCCTTTAGATGTTCTCATGTATGCCCTAGGATGGACAGATTCTTCCAAAGACTATGTACTCAGGTATGCCATGCCGTTCTGATAGAAGACAGGCTGAGAAAGTTCCTTCTGGCATGGATTTTGAATTTATAGGAACACTCTGCTTTGGTGGTTCAATAAATGGGTTGATCAGGGCCCTGGGGTCACTTCATTCAATTTCACTTTTATAGCATCTGAGGACCTATTTGGCAGCTGCTTCTGCTCTCAAAAGGTGTAGCAGTTCTTATTCTAAAAGTAGAAGCCAATAGAAGCACTGAAAAAGCTTTTTCTTTCGAAGAATCCCAAAGGTGTTTTTTGGGCTTTTGTTAGATTGGCTATCCTATTATTAGATTTTTAAAACTATTGGTAATTTTTAAGGGCAATGTATATTCAGGGGAGCTCATTTCCAGTCTGAAAGATATCAATGATGATATAAGCATACATGAAATTTTTGCTAATCATTTTAGCACATTCAAATATCAATTGCCAAGCACCCATGGCATGTCACAAGAAGGCACCAAAGCTACAACACCAAAAGCTATGGCAGTGCCCAATGGACAAAGTACTTATAACTCAGGGCTAAGAGCTTCTTATTGCAATGCTACATATTGTCTAGGGAATGCTGCTCTGACATAATTTTACTTGGTAATTGAGATGCATATATATGTCATCTTGACCTAGCCTCATGATGACCCACTTCATTGTTATCTAACATACTTTCTGACATGTGCAGCTTTGGGAGAATGGTTGCTTGCTTCAGCTATGCTTCTATTGATGTTCATTCTGTTTATCTTCCACCAGCAAAAATTGAGTTTAACTATGATAATCAGGATTGGATTAAAAAAGAAGCAGATGAGGTGCAACTGATGCATATCCTATTTTTTCAAATATTTTTTTTTATGATAGATGATTGGTAATTATTAACACCATTATTTTGTTTAACAGGTTCATAAGAGGGCACTACTCCTATTTGATGACATCAGAAATGCTCTTCAAAGGGTAACAGAGAAATCACCTCCTGCAACGTCACTGGAAGGCAGTGATAAATCATCAGAATCAAGAAATCAAATGGAGGAATTGGAAAAGATGCTAGTTAAACGGAAAGCAGAATTTGAGGTGGGGTTCATTGCAACTAATGTGTATAATTAATAAGAGAAAGGGTCAAAATTAAAAATTCTTTCACATTCTAGTCCGTTCAGTATGCCTGTGAACATATCATACTAATATATAATGGAGGATCTTAGAGTTGCAGTATTTTGACACTAGTCAATTTCATGGAATTTGGCTTGGTAAAGATTTATTTTCCTTAGTTCACTCCTTGCCTTTCCTTCCTTCTCTTGGGGGCCATGGGAATGGGTTTAGGGGTGGTGTAGAGTGGAGTGTTGTGCGGGCGGTAGCATTCTCTTTTCCTTCTGCACAAGAATAGTTGATAATTTTTTAGGTCTGTCTAAAGATGGTTTTATAGTTGTTAGCATTTTGGCACTTGCCAACTTTCTGGGGTTTGGTGGTAAGGGCTATATTTTCTTCTTTGCTTCTTTTTCATAGCTTTTTCTCTTCTTTTTGATTAAAAAGTTTTTTCTAGTCTTTTGATTCTTGTGGGAAAAGGCCCATTTATACTATGTATGACTAGATAAACTTCTTTATTAAGGGCAACATGTCATTGTCCAATATTTATCTTTGGTACTTTTGATTCACATTTATTATTTTAAGCAGGGAACTAAATTTTTAACTACACTTTTGTTTCTACTTGTACTATTGATATCCGTGTAACTTATTATTTCTGGTGTGGCCCATTTTGGGACCCTCACAAGATTATGTTCTAGGGATGACGGATTGGCCCTAGCAACCAAGATGTGTGAACTTGATGAAATTCTTGATCTAATTAGTCACTTGCATTTTTAATGTGATAATGCTTGATCGAAGCTATAGCTCTTATCATTATCAGTTACGTAGTTTATTTTTGAATAATAATTGGGAAGCAATTATTAGGATGAAATATAGTAATGTAAGGACAAAAGTTATCAAAAATATCATGTCTGCTGTAGAACGTGGGGTTTCACTAGTTACAAGCTTGTCATGCTTGTGCATCATTTAGATCGCTAAACCAACTATTGGGTAGTTAGGCTATCGAAGATTTGGCTGCCATGACATATCTGCCTTGTGATAGGTTTATTCATCAAACTATGGTCTTGCAGTCCTTTCTTATTTTTTACATGTAGCAGAATTGTTGTTTACTAGTCATATTACATGGCATGTGATAATTATAAAAAGCTTCTCTTGTGAGAGAAATTTCCTTATTAATTGGTTATAGTTCTTTCAACTTATGTTTTCTTTGCCTTCTGCAGTCTCATTTATAATTCTTCGTGCTGCAGGACCTATTACGAAAAGTGCAGGCTGCAGCTGGAGAGTTAAAAGTTGGCCATCCCATGATTGATATTCTTGAAATCAATAAATTGCGAAGGCAGTTACTCTTCCATTCCTACACTTGGGATCGATGCCTGATTCACGCGTTGAGATCTAATAATAAGAGTCTGCAGGAAGGTTTGAACAGCTCTACTCAAAAACCTAGTCCTGCTAAGGAGAAAATTGTCACTTCTGTGGAGAAGTTTGTTGAGACTGCAGCGCCTTCTAATAGGGCTAAAGGCTTTAGCAGTTGTGATTCCTTTCTTCTGGAGAAAAAACCTCTCGTAGGCTTTAATCAAGTTGAAAATGGCAGTGAAGGTAGTGAGTCTAGTGGAGGTCTTGAAATAAAGAATTCAGAGCAGGATTTAAACCATGAAAAGCAAAATGATACTTCTGATTCTTCTGGTGCAATTATTGGAAATTCTGATCCCCTGGAATCTGGAAAAATTGTGCGGAGGGCCTTATCAGAGGGGGAGTTCCCTATAGTTGCAAACTTATCAGATTCCCTTGATGCAGCGTGGAGTGGTGAAAGTCACCCAGCACCTGAAGTGAACAGTAATGCAGCTGCAACCAGTTCTTTAACTCTCTCAACATCAGCCAAGGCAAGGTCTCAGTCAGACATTCAGGGTAGTGAGCAAAATGGGAAGATGACTGCGAGTTCTCTCATGGAACTTCCATTGAAGGGAGGTGACAACTCGAACAGTCTAAGCAGTGTGGTAATGGGTATCCCAAATATCTATAGCTCTTTTAATACTCACACTGCTAATTATCAGAAGCTTGGTATTGGTGAATACCAGCCAGCATATGTCCTGTCATTTTGGGAGTCAGAAAGGCAAAGTGGTGCCAGGTTTTTTATCCCAGTCGGTTTTAATGATATCATTGTGCCTATTTATGATGATGAACCGACAAGCATTATAGCTTATGCCCTCACCTCACCAAATTATAATGCCCAGCTATCTGACTCTGAGAAATCAAAAGAAGGTCTGGATTCTTCGATTTCATTGCCTCTCTTTGATTCGGTAAATTTACTGTCACTCAGTTCATTGAATGAAGCAACTTGGGATAGCCTTAAAAGTTACGGATCAACTGATGAGAGTATCTCATCCACATCTGGATCTAGGAGCTCCCAAAACACGGACCCACCTTTGTCCACCAAGGATTTGCATGCTAGAGTATCTTTCAATGATGAGAGCCCTCAAGGAAAGGCCAAGTATACCGTGACTTGTTATTATGCAAAGCAGTTTGAGGCTTTAAGGAGGATTTCTTGCCCATCGGAATTGGATTTTATTCGTTCTCTTAGTCGTTGTAAGAAATGGGGCCCCCAAGGTGGCAAGAGCAATGTCTTTTTTGCCAAGACCTTGGATGACCGATTCATCATCAAACAGGTTACAAAGACAGAGTTGGAATCATTCATCAAGTTTGCTCCTGCTTATTTTAAATATTTGTCTGAGTCGATCAGTTCCGGGAGTCCAACTTGCTTGGCTAAGATTGTCGGTATATATCAGGTACAGTGACCGTTCTTTTATGAGAGTTGCTTAAAAAGTAGTCAGCATTGTAACAGCTTACAGACATATCTTTGTTAATTTTAATACTATACAACAATAACAAGCAAAATGACATATACGGTCATTTCCCTGCATCATTGGACATATAATATTAGCTTCCCTTGGATGGGGTTGTTCTTAATAATCTCTTAAAATTTCTTTTGCTTTTTAGAATACCTAAAGTGGAGCCGTATTTCATGTTTGGCCATTACATTGTGCTGATTTATTGATTAGATGAAGTTGACATTGGTTGGAAAAAGGTCTTATTCGAAAACTCTTCTGCATATTTGTTTGCTACTGATACATATGCAGTTTTGGGTCGCTTCCAAAGTCCAAATTTTTTTTTTCCTAATTTCTGTTGATTTTTTTTTTAAACTAGTGGAAAAATGTTGCCTTGTTGGTAGTGTTAAAGTTGGCTCGTCTATTTCTCTTGTTGGATTTAAAGGTTTCTTCCAAGCTCAGTAAAGGGGGGAGGGAAACGAAGATGGATGTTCTGGTGATGGAAAATCTTCTCTTTCGCCGTAACATCACACGCCTTTATGACCTTAAAGGATCTGCAAGAGCACGGTACAATCCTGATACCAGTGGGAGCAACAAAGTACTACTGGATCAGAACTTGATTGAAGCAATGCCAACCTCTCCAATATTTGTTGGAAATAAGGCAAAGCGGTTGCTTGAGAGAGCTGTCTGGAATGACACTGCATTTCTCGCTGTAAGTGTAACTTGCTTGCGTACCAGGGGAAACACCAAAACCCCCTTTTAGGTTGGCCTCCTGTTGAAGATGTGTGACTTTTTATACTGATGTTGGAGTTGTTGCACAACTTTATTTTCGCCGATCAAAATAGAATGTTCTAATCGTACTCTTTGGGAAATGGATAGAAGAATAAGAGCAATCAATTGCAACGCCTTTTCAATTTCAGTTATGTGAGCTGCCTTTTCATTGGGATTTCGTTCTTTTTTTTATGTGTAAGTGGTCTCTTACGTTTTGTTAGTCGCCGTATGTTGTCCTACTAATGTGGATGTCATGGTTTTGCAGTCTATTGACGTGATGGACTACTCATTACTTGTTGGAGTGGATGAGCAAAGGCAGGAGCTGGTTCTTGGGATTATTGATTTTGTGAGGCAATATACATGGGATAAGCACCTCGAGACTTGGGTGAAAACGTCAGCCATTCTTGGCGGGTCAAAGAATGCCTCTCCAACCGTGATCTCCCCTCAAATGTACAAGAAACGATTTAGAAAAGCTATGACTGCATACTTTCTCATGGTGCCAGATCAGTGGACACCTCCAACGATAATCCGCAGTGGCTCCCAATCGGACCTTTGTGAGGACAATTCCCAAGGTGGGAACACCTTAGATTGATAAATGTCATATTTTTTTGTTGTATGTCCAATAATGTTAGTTCAAAATAATCATCAGCTCCCTTTTTTTTTTCCTTTACTACACACCTTCCCCTCTTCTATTCTTTTCCCCTTCCAAGCTCCATGTTTATTGTTCTGATAGATGTACATGTTGAAAATTCCCTCTTAAGGCAGCAGTTAAAGGTTCTAAATGCCGAGTGTTTTTTCAGCGAGGGCACAGAGCGTTGCTTCTGTTCTACTTTGTAAAGTGTCTTATAGCCAAGCCAAAAAGGGAAAAAAGAAGAAGGAATTACAGAATGTCCACTCTTTCTTGGTTGCATATGTCTCTGCTTTATCATCTCTCAATTCCAATTTGCAACAGTTGATTGGTAATTTTCTTTTGCTTTGACAAAAGATGCAGTGAACTATATCTGCCGATTGAAATGCTTGGTATCTTCTTGAAATTGTCAGAAGCAGTACATGTCGCAATTCTGTCGTGTATTTTTCAACTAATTTTTCTATGCTAGGCAACCCCATCTTTGTGTTGTTCATATGAATCAAATTCTCAAAAGATTTAGGACTAAATAACACAATTGAAAGATTTAGGTCTTAATGGGTGCAATACAATAGGTTTTAAGATTTTTTGGATAGTTATCCCAACAATTAAGCATCGTGTGATTCATAAATTTCCTGTCAAAATTATCCCAACAACGTGATTCATAAATTTCCTGCTCAAATTATGATGACATGAATTTAGGGTTGGGCACAAATGTTTTATGTGTGTGATAAATGAGACATCCATTAGTCATCTTTCTCTCTTTCACTTATAAGTCATCTTTGTCTTGTCGCTTTCTTCTTTTGGCCCTTAATGGCTTTTAATTTTATTATGCTTTATGTTAGTGATTGAGCTTCAGCGTCATTCATTGCCTCGCGCACTTCATCATGTAGTGGGGGGGATAGACCCACATGGGTTATCACTATCCCAAGTCGTTAATATAGTGGTCATTGAGCTAGCAAAACCTCCTTTAGAGCTTTATGAAGAATTTTAAGGTTATTTTCAACCCCACTTTTTGATAATAAAGTTACATTTCCTGAAATTTAGAAACCAAAAATGGGCAATAATTTCTAAGAGAAATGAAGATGTCGAAGAATTAGCTTGTTTGAGGTTCCCCCGACTGAAAGAGTCCAATTTTTATGATGGGCGACTTCAAGAATCTTCTTTTAGAGCTTAGACAAGTCAAGTTTGAGATTGGTTATAGGTTTTTTTTTTTTTTTGGGTCAAAATCTGCTCAACCTTTTTTTTTTTTTTTGGTTGAAAACAAGCAAACTTGAATTACTAAGGAATAAAAGCACGTACAAAACGGCCCTACGTCGGGGCATCAAAACAAAGTAGATCCCAAAGCCTTTGGGGAGGCAAAGAGACCCAAAGGGCCGGAAGAGCATTAGCCCGATGCGACTTAGCAGCCCAGTCGGCTACAGCATTCCCATCCCTTCTACAGTAGATGAGAGAAAAGCTTTGGTTATGGGCCAAAATTTGCTGGGCCTCTCTGACGAAGACTTTAGTTTGCCAGCACGAAATATCTAACCCTTTGACTACTCTGATTGAAAAATCTGCTCAACTTTGAAAGGTGTAAATAATTACAAGTTTAATATTTGCATTAACCAGCTGTAAAGTTGCCGACTAAATTTTTTTTTTATAAAAAACCAGTGGTAAAGTTTACAAAAAAAAAAACAAAGAAGCTTCAAAGCAAATGACATTGCTTTTACTTTTTCATTCTACTTTTTGATTTATGAAACCAGTTTTTGCGATTTTCAAAAGTGGGGGACCGAAAGTAATTATACTGTCTGGCCTCTCTTTCTCAGAAGCTAGCCTTCTTCTTCCCTGCCTTGAATGTTCCCTCCTTATGTTCACCTTGAGAAGTCTATTGTCGATCTTCCTTCACTGAACCCTCCCAATAAGCTCCTTTTACAGAAGCGTGGTTCTCTTCTGTAGGTGAATACGGCTGAGATGGACTTAAATGGTTGTCTGACTCTAATCATCATCCTTGCTTTGACCATAGGACTGTAAAGTGCTCTAATTCGACTTCTGTTTGAGCTCTTGTTGACAGATAACACACCAGAAAAAGGAAAAAAAAAGAGAGGAAAAAGAACTCTGCTCGTTTACATGTTTGATTAGTTACGTTTCTGTTTTATGTCTTGATCAGGGTAAAAGTTTGTTATTTTTGGCAGGGTTTTCAGTCAACTCACGACATGGCAGAGAAGGAGGGACTCGGAGTCAACCTTGAGAAAGGAAGATGCATCTGGAGAAGAGAACGGGGCATTACGGAGGGACTCGGAGTCAACCTCGAGGACGGAGGAAGGGTCTGGAGAAGAGAACGAGGAGTTAAGGAGGGACTCGGAGTCAACCTCGAGAACGGATTATGCATCCAGAGAGGCGTATGATGTGTTTTTGAGTTTCAGGGGAAGCGACACGCGCCGAAGCATCACTGATGACCTTTACCGCAGCATGGTCCGTGCAGGAATCCGGGTTTTCCTTGACAGTGAAGAACTCGAAGATGGTAAAAATGTCAGTGAAGTTTTGAAGGCAGTGAATGAGTCTCGGTTTTACATCCCCATCTTCTCTCAGAATTTCGCCTCCAGTGTTTGGTGTCTCCGTGAGGTAGAACGCACGGTAGAATGCCATTCAAAATCTGAAGGGAAGAAGGAGTTCATCCCCATTTTCTATGACGTGAGTACCGATGATGTGAAGCTCAGAACCGAATGAAGGGAAAACTAATTCCCAAAAAATTCTTGCGGAAAAGCATGCCCAGAAATATTGAGACACCGATCGAAGGCTACGTCACAAAACGGAGCGTACCTTAACTTCCACGGACTAAGAGTCAACTTTGCTTCAAGAACGCTTCATTGGAGAGGCGTCGTCAAGAGAGCGTTGGGGAAGAACAGAGAGATTTTGTCGTGAGAAAAACGTCGTCAGTTTTTTCTATTTCTCTCTCTCAATGTATCTCAAATAGTGAGGAGTATCACATAACAACGTGATCTCTTTTACTCTATTCAAATAATAGGATAGCTGTTAGGTAGTTATCCCCTGGTGGTGGGGTGTGTTTGCCTGCATGGGCGCACACCCTAACTATTATACACCAACATCTCCCACTCGCCTATGTAGGGCAAAAGGTTCCCACAAGCCCACTAAGGACTAACAAATTTCACTTGCCCACTGAGGGCTAATTGTGACTCTCTCTTCTTTGCAAAGTTCATACTGACAAATAGTCTGTGTGACTAGCATACTCCGAGAGCTCGTTGCTATACATCTGTTAGGAGTATATAGCAGCTCAAACTAGGCATGACAATTCAGAGCAGATTCAGTATGCAGTGCCCTAGATCGATCATTCACATTTACTCTCTCTTGATCTCTTTAAAATAATATATGTTGTATTCACAATTATGATTAAGTACAAAACAATCATAATTGACCGGTCTGTGAATACCAACTGTAATGTGAGTCAAAGATATATCAATCTTCCTTTTTCCTTAAACCTCTCGATTTCAGTTCAGCTTACTTTTCTAGAAATGTCCCATTAGACCTAATCACTTATGATCATTGGCAACACTCTAAGATAGCAAACACCAAAAATGAATCTTGAGAATAAGTAAGAGTCATAAGGGTACTATTTGAGGAACTCCTATCCTCAAGAGTCTCATACGGCTTAGAAAATTGAGATCAAAATTTTCGCCAACTCTTATTGGTCAAATAATGCACACGTAATATGAAATACGTATTACAATATTTTCTCCTTCCCTATGGAGCGTATGTCTTCAAAAATAATACCGTACAGATGATGGTTTAGACATACCCAATGTTTAATTTGAATTCACAAATCTACTCCAAAAATAAAATTCTTTCAGAACTCATATCTAGCATTTAAGACAGGTAAGGTGAAATATGTGGGTTACTTCACCTGCGGACATAATAAATATTATTACCTCATCTTAACACTCAGTTAAGGCGGCACTAGTACTTTTAGCTTGAGCTCTCAATTATCACTTAGATAATAAGTTTAAAAATTGCCTCATCTCTATTCATCACATAGTAAATAGAGGCGATTACCCGTGTGAGTGGGCTAATCTCTTATCTGTCCGACATACCTTTTCGATATAATGCACCAAGCATTAACATGCATAAATTTCAAATAGACTTATAAACACTTATACTGATAAACAACATCATCAGTTATGAACATTTAGGGAAAATACAAATATTCAATAGATCAACCTCTACACAGTCCTAGAGTTTTTGCATGACTAGTAAAAACATCTCTGGGAATCGGCTTCGTCATAGGATCTGCTAACATTCTATGCGTAGATATATACTGTACGTTCACATCTTTTCGTGCTACCATGTCCTTGACATAGTTATACTTAATGTCTATATGTTTGGTCTTACAATGAAACTTAGGATCCTTAGTGTAAGCTATTGCCGCCTGACTATCACAGTAAATCAACACAGGATTTGCAGCATGTTTAGCAACACCCAAATGATCCAAAAATCTTCTACGCCAAACACCTTCTTGTGCTGCTGTTGATAATGCTACGAACTCGGCTTCCATGGTAGACAAGGCTATACACTGTTGCTTCTTACTACTCCATGATATGGCGCCATTATTAAGTAAGAATACACTTCGAGAAGTGGATTTCCTCTCATCCAAATCTCCTCCCCAGTCAGCATCAGTATAGCCCTCAAGGTCTAGATCACTTCCTTGATATATCAGAGAGTAATCAGCAGTCGCTCTTAGATACCTCAGGATTCTTTTAACGGCAGTCCAATGTGCTGGACCTGGATTGGATTGGTATCTGCTAACCAATCCAACTGCATAACAAATATCAGGTCTAGTACACAACATAGCGTACATCAGACTTCCAACAGCATTGGCATATGGAACATTTTTCATTTGCTCTTGTTCATGTGGATTTTTGGGACACATTCGATGACTCAATCCTTCACCTTTTGCAATAGGAGTATCAATGGGTTTACTATTTTGCATACAAAATCGTTCAAGGACTTTATTTATGTATGTCTCTTGAGAAAGAGATAACAACCTTTTGGAACGGTCTCTAGAGATCTTAACTCCAAGAATGTATGCATTTTCACCCATATCATTCATTTCAAAATTTGAAGACAGCCAACTTTTGACTATCCTGACAAACTCCATATTGCTTCCAGCAATTAGTATATCGTCAACGTATAATGATAGGATCACAAATTGCCCTTTGGATCTTTTGATATACACGCAATTATCTTCATTAATCATCACAAAATCATATGCCACTATGGCATTATGAAAGCGTATATACCATTGTCTTGAAGACTGCTTAAGGCCATATATCGATATCAAAAGTCGACATACTTTGTGTTCTTGGCCTTTAGTAGCAAACCCAACGGGTTGTTCCATATAGATCTCTTCTTCTAATTCTCCATTGAGAAACGCAGTCTTTACATCCATTTGATGCAATTCAAGATTCAAGCTGGCCACTATTGCCAGAATAAGACAAATAGAGGTAAATCTTACCACTAGAGAAAAAGTATCTTCATAGTCAATTCCTTCATGTTGGTTATACCCATTTGCCACAAGACGAGCCTTATATCTCTCAATTGAGCTATCAACATTACGCTTTATTTTGAGAACCCACTTGTTCCCAATGGCTCTACTTCCTTTTGGAAGATCAACCAATTCCCAAACTTGGTTCGATCTCATTGACTCCATTTCTTCTTCCATTGCTTTTATTCACATTTCCTTATCAGGGCAAGATAAAGCCTCATTGACATTCCTTGGCTCATCTTCATCTTGTGGAGCGATCATGAAAACTTCCCTTTCGATCTCAAAGTGTCGACGAGAAATGCTTTTGCGACTTGTTCATCGTGGAGAAGATTGTACCCTAGGTACTTCATTCTCCATTACGCTCCCACTCGGATCAGATAGTGGCATTAACTCATCAAGTGATTGCAATTGAGACTGATTAGTACTTAACTCCCCACTTCTCACTATCGCGACCCTCTAAAAATATTTTTTATTATTTCTAGGGGTTAACGGATTATTAGGTTAATTAGATTTGACTAACCTAACGCGGACCCTCTCAAGCCCTACCGAATCGCAACTTTGGATTTTGTTTAAATGATTTTAAAATTTGGAGTCGCCACTAATCGTTCTTGGTAGGTCGATTAGAAACCTAAATAAATTAGCGGGAGAACTAATTTATTCCTGCGAACCAGAGATTATGAGCTCGGGGACTTGGTTATACTAGTTAATTAAAACTAATGCCCTTTCGGTACCTTAATTTCATGGATATCCTAATTCGGCAACTCAGGCTTGGTTTATTCCTAAGGCTCTAGTAGGGTATTCTCTTTTGTGTTTTCACTTTTTAAATAGGATGCATGGATGGTGTCGCGACCTAAAAAAAATCAGTTTCCCAATTTTTAAAGTTAATGGATTACCAGGTTAATTAAATTGAATTAACTAGCCTAGTTCGAAACCTCCCAAGTTCTACCGAATCGTGACTTAAGTTCAATTTCATCAAAAGAAGGATTTATCTTGGAGACGCCACTAATCATTTTGGGTAGGTTGATTAGATACTTAAATAAAGCATCGGGAGAAATACTTTATTCCTACGAACCAGAGATTAATGAGTTCAGGGACTTGGTTACGCTAATATTTCTACTAGCGTCCTTTCGGTTCCAATTTCATGAAAATGTTCAACTTGGCAATTTTGATGAATTTTCACTTGAGATTCAAATGTGCAAATTTTTTTTTGGGTTTTCTTTTTTAAATGCATGCAATGCAAATGCAATTACATAAATGCAATTAAGACATGAAACTACATAATTTATGTATTCTAAATTACATGACAAGTATGATGAACATGCATGATGGCTTTTAAAAAATTGGGTTTTGATGCAAATAAGTTTGAATCCTATTTTAGATGACATGCAATATGAAATCTAATTTATATGACATGCGAATACGAAGACATATGAATACAACATGCAAATGTAGACATACGAGTGCGACATGAGAACGTAGACGTACAAATACGGCATGCGTACGTAGATATACGAATGACATACGTACGTGGATGAACGAATATGACATACGTACATGGATATATGAATACAACATGCATACGTGACATACGTACGCGACATGCGACATGAATACACGAATACGGCATACGTACGTAACATGCGTATGTAGACATGCATACGCGACATGCGACATGAATATATGAATATGACATACATACGTGACATACGAACATGGACATGCGTACATGAATATGCGTACATGACATGGCAAAATATGCATGAGCTATACTATATGAAATGCACACGAAAGACATTTTTTTGTATTTTTATATTTTCCACATTTTTTGTATTTTTGGATTTTCTACATTTTTTTTAAGATTTTGGATGTATTATAAAAAGATTGCAAAATCACCCAAAGTAAACAAAGATGTGAAGAGAGAGCAGGTAAAATAAAACTACCCTAAGGACAGTGAAAATAAAACCCGCAACTCGTCGGGTGAATAATTACAGACCAATTAAATAAAACCCGAGACATGATCGGGAATACAAAAATGGACCGGAATGGACATCGGTCAAACACCCGTCGCCAAGCCTCGTGGGTCGAGAGTACAACAAAACGGACCGGAATGGACATCGGTCATACTCCAGCCTTCAAAGCATCGGGCCGAAAGCCAAATGAAAATAATGAACTATCCAATCGGACATGCACAATCACCAATGAGTTAAGACAATTCAAACGCTCAAAGAAAGTTTAACATACCATTTTTTACATTTTCCAATGCATTAACACAAAAAATACGAATTAAATCATACTGTCCGTGAACATTCTTAGGGAGAAAGCAGTAACCATAAAATACAAAAGAAATAATGAAATATATGCAAAAATTCTAAGATTTTTTATGTGGATGGGAAAATGTGTCGTTGACAACTTTCATGTTTTACATTCTTATTGAAGAGACACTCATTTTCGTGTAGAAAATGGTCTTCCATGAGAGCTCAGCAACAAACAAACAAATTTCACAAAACAAACATACTTCAGGATTAAGCTCAAATGGACACTCAAATCTCAAAATTAATGCACCAAACTTTACAATCTACTAAACAAGACCCCAATGAACAACTTTTATTTTTTGTGAAGTTTCAAAAGAAGACTTTAAACATGAGATAACTATGAATCAATATGACCACATACAGAAAAAACACTCAGACTCAAGGACGCCGACAAAATTGCATGATTTCATTGAATGCATTAAAAATACGAAACGTGCGTGAATATTTTTGTATTTTTTATATGTTATACATTAAGATCTTATGAACAAATGTCATGAGGAGGTTTTTATGAAACGAAGTCTAGAATAACCCATGGAAAATCATTTAGCACGAAAGGTCAGATCAGAAAAATTCTATCTCAGGTGCTAATCACCATATTTCCAGATTTCTGTTCTCAATTTCGGGGCCTTTTTGACATAGCAAACGACGTCCATTTTCGCGCCATAATATATCAAATCGAAGATCTCGAAGTTTTCTTCGAAAGTCCAGAACACTTATTTTCAAGATCTCGTCATCTAGACATGGAAAATCTAGTTACAAGACCACTGGGTGTGCTGATCCGAAAATAAAAGTCTGTGAACTTGCATCTCAACATCAACCATCATCAATAAACGTACAAGTTCAACACATCTATGGCATATACATTCAACTACAGCAGCAAATGATCACTGGTCACTCTCAAACTCCTCTCATTTAAGCTCAAATAGTCATCCATTCGTAATCCTTGCCATACATGCGACTACTAGGTTTGAGAAAACTACCTATCGTGGTGTGGTGAGTTGCGTTGACGATGAACCCGAGACAATGGCGCGACGAAGGGAGAAATATTCCGGCCTCTTCCTCCCTTGCTCTCTGCGGTCAAGTTTTGCTCGTCTTTTCTTGTGTAATTCCCTCTCCTCTATTCTTAGGACGCCGATGATGGTGATGTTGGGACGACCATCGCGGGGACTCGTCGTTGTTGAATCATTGGCAAGGCCCTGACGATCTAAAAAAAAGGAAAGAAACTCGTGGGCATAGAGAAGAAATCAAAGGCACACGGCTCGATGATAATTCACGAAACAAGGACTTGTAGCACTTAGCGTTTGAGATTAGCCAAGGCTAAAGAGATGCTCAAGATTCCCTTCTGTTAATCCATCCCCTCCCCCCCTTTTCGTGGAGACTAAGTGAGGTTTTCTTTTATTGTGCCTTGTTGAGTTCATGGAGATGGAGGTATCTCCGTTAGTGGGGATGGAGTTTTTTTTTTTGAAAAAGAACCCCCAAGACCTCCTTTTCTCTTCTTGGATTCCCTTTCTTGCGTGAGTGGAGTCTTTTTCCTTTCAATCATCATGGTTGTTCTGTCTCTAACGTGCGGCCCTTCATCATGCTCTTTTTTTTTTTATTATTCCATTTCGGTGGCCACCCGCAACGATAATCCTGAGCTTCTCTTCGCTCAGCCGAAGGTCTCACCAAAAATTCCAAGATGTCGACATATTCTTTGGCTGTCCACACGACGAGTTGTTCGCAATTGCCGACGAAGCAGTTTCGTTCCAAGTGTTGGCCTTTTCGTTTTAAAATTTGTGGTGGAATGCTTTGAATGTGCTTCCAGGATCTTCGCGAGGAATTGGGTCTAATATACAATAGAAATCACGTTCTTGTTGGTCGTGAATGTCAAACATGGGTAGTGCATGGAGAATTATTTTTTGTGAGAATTAATTCTCAATTTTTCTTTTGTGCAATAATAAAAAATAAAATTTAGGTGTCAACAGATGGTATATATTTTTTTTTGTTATATATTTTTTTAAGTGTTAAAAATTCCCTGAAGCCGAAAGAGGGAGTGTGTTAACGACTTCTGTGCAGTATTACGACCTACTCATCTTTTGGGTATGATGATTCAAAAATTAAATTATAGGAAGTACATGACAGTGAATAAACACCTCCAATGGGAGGCCTAACATTGGCTTGGCTCTTCCTTTTGGGATTTAAGGTACAGGTATTTAAGTTGCAAGTATTTAAACTACTATAAGTAAAAACCTCCAATGGGAGGCTAAGCATTGGCTTGGCTCTTCCCTTTGGGATTTAAGGTACAGGTATTTAAGTTGCAGGTATTTAACTACTGTAAGTAAAAACCTCCAATGGGAGGCTAAGTATTGGCTTGGCTCTTCCATTTGGGATTTAAGGTACGGGTATTTAAGTTGCAGGTATTTGTCGCGACCCGAAAAAAATTAATTTATTTTTTTTCAATCGGGTGAACGGATTATCAGGTTAATTGACTAACCTAATTCGGACCCTCCCAAGTCCTACCGAATCGCAACTTAAGTTCTTTTCATGCAAAAGATTTTTTATTTGGAGCCGCCACTAATCATTTTTGGTAGGTCGATTAGAAACCTAAATAAATCAGCGGGAGAACTAATTTATTTCTGCGAATCAGAGAAAATGGATTCGGGGACTTGATTACGCTAGATCATTCTAACGCCCTTTCGGTACCATTTTATTTCATGAAAGCTCATTTGGGATGATTGGAACAAGTTTGGGTCAAACTGACCAGAAGGATAAAACGGTTATTTTTCAAGGATCAGGAGGTGGAAACATCAAAAATAGGATTGGCCAGTCGAAAAATTTTTTTTAGGTGGATACGCGTAAATTAATGACAACACAAATACAAATGCGGTATGTGGATATGGAGACATACGAGTACGACATGACATAATCGAAATTTAAATCAATTCATTTGGGCAAGAAAATTCTCGAAGATTTAATGGTTAGGATTGTTACCTGATTTGACAGATTTGATTGTCGAATTCGGACCTCGTGTCACTTTATGGATCAAGATCGCGGCTCGAACGATGGGGATGAACTCGTGACTTGCGTTGATCGGTAGAGGAATTATGGATGGTAACATCTAGATTTAAACTCCCACCATCTTCAAGACTCTCTTTTGAAAAAAAGGATTCTCTCTCTTTTTTTTGATTTTTTCTTCCTTTCTAATTTTTTTTTAATCTCTCAAAACTCTCTCAAACATCCAAAATTTTCTCTCCCCCTAAAAAATCTCTCTCAAACACTTCAAATTTTTTTTCTCCAAAGAATTCCCACCATCCAAACTCTCTTCTTCCTCCTTTTATAACCCATTCATTTATCTTCCATTCTAATTTTTCCACTAACTCTTCTTCTTCAACATCTTCCATTCTCCATCTCTATCTCACATTCTAATTTCTCCACTAACTCTTCTTCTTCAACATCTTCCATTCTCCATCTCTATCTCACATTCTAATTTCTCCACTAACTCTTCTTCATCTCCATCTTCCCTTCTCCATATCTATCTCCCATTCTACTAACTCTTTTTCATCTCCATCTTCCCTTCTCTATTCTCATCTATTCTTCTCCATCTTCTTTTCTCCATCTTCTCTTCTCCATCTCCTCCTCTCCATCTCCTCTTCTTCATCTCCTCCTCTCCATCTTCCATTCTCTATCTCCTCTTCTCCATCTTTCCTTCTCTATTCTAATTTCTCCACTAACTCTTCTTTTTATTATTTACAAAATAATCCCTCAAATGTTAAGTATTTGCACTCTAGTCCATGAGATTTTAAGTATTTGCAATTCAGTCCACGGAGAAATATTTCTTTAAGTCCAAATCTTCTCAAAATTTTCAACACATCTCCCCTATGCTTATTTCTTGCCGCAAAATTTAATTAAAGCCCTTTTGTAAAATTGAGTCATTCTGGGTATAATTGGGCCAAGATAAAAATTTAAAATATTAGAGAATAATGTCACAACTTCTAAAAGTGAAAAAATGAAAATAAATTGACTCAAATTAAATTTTTTAGGCTCAATTCGAGATTATGCTCGTGAAGAAATACACGACCCCGAATTGGGTTTTTTTTTTTAAATTTGTGATGGCCAACATGAAAAGGAATTTAAAAGAAAAATATTGACCATTTTTACATATTTTTTTGTGACCTCAAACGCCATTATTTATTAAATATTTTCCTAATTTCTAAATATATATATATATAATTCAAAAAATATGAAAAATTATTTTTTTGTTCAAAAATGGTTACCTAGGCTTGGCTTAGGGCTTCCAAAGTTGATTTTATAATTTTCTCAATTTTTATGGATTTTCTATTAATTTTCGAAAATAAAAAATGCTGAAAAATACAAAAAATATGAAAAATTATTTTTTGGTCAAAATTGATTCCCTAAGCTTGGCCAAGGTCCCCAAAATTGATTTTTCAATTTTATAAATTTTTATAGATTTTGTATTAATTTTAAAAGAGAAAACATGATTAAAAATCAGGTGTCAACTGCTGCCCCTCTTTGAAAGGAAGCTCGGTAGAGGTTCATTTCAAAGACGAGACGACACCTGAATCCTAATCGACTCAACACAAGGAGATAAAAAGAGTCGTGACAATTGATCTCCAATACCCCACATTGCAAGTTCTGATCCAGTTCCGGCTTGAGGAGGCTTCTATGAAGTGAGGGAGAGCTAGAGTGGAGAGGTTACCTGGCACTTACCTGCCCATCGTATGGCCGTTGCCTGACACGAATGCACTTTGAATAGACACCCAAATGTTCACTCAGAGGATAATCCGAGGAGGATGAGCTCTGACCTGTATGGTAGGTCAACCCATGATAGAGTTCCTAGTGAAAGGAATCTATTGGCGATCTATCCTATTTAGAGGATTCGCCTGCATTTTGACCCGTATGGTAGGTCAACCCATGATAGATTCCTAACGAAAGGATTCTACTTATTAAACTTTGATTGAAATTTGACCCGTATGGTAGGTCACCCCATGGTAGATTCCTAATGGAAGGATTCTACTGATTGAAATTTGACCCGTATGGTAGGTCACCCCATGGTAGATTCCTAATGGAAGGATTCTACTGATTGAAATTTGACCCGTATGGTAGGCCACCCCATGGAAATGCCTGTAAGAAGGACTTTGGTACCTGTAAGAAGGATTTTTGGTTGCCTGTAAGAAGGACTTTGGTGCCTGTAAGAAGGACTTTTGGTTGCCTGTAAGAAGGACTTTTGGGTGCCTATAAGAAGGACTTGAAATGGACCATTCCGTATCGGGGTTTCCAATGGAGGGGTTCCAGAGATGGCATTTCGCCTAATTGGTGTCTGGTTTTCAGGACTTGAATATGGACCTTGCAGTATTGGGGTTTCCAATGGAAGGTTCCAGAGATGGCATTTCGCCTAATTGGTGCTTGCTTTTCAGGACTTGAAAATGAACCATTTCGTATCGAGGTTTCCGATGGAAGGGTTCTAGAGATGACATTTCGCCTGATTGGTGCCCGCTTTTCAGGACTTTGAAGATGGACCATTTCGTATTGGGGTTTCCAATGGAAGGTCTCCAGAGATGGCATTTCACCTGAAGTTGAGGCCGTATTGCTTTCTTGCGCAGATGAGGTCTTTGAGAAATGAAGATGTACCGCCTTCTGGTGCAGGTAAAGTCTTCGAAGATAGGAGGCCGTGCTGCATTTTTGGTGCGAGCGAGGCATGTTGAGATTAAGATCACGAGAGTTGGTCAATCATGATTTGATAAAGCTTGAGAACACGAGATTATATCAATCGTGAGCTGATGAAGACTTCATGAGTGCATGTTGATCATGAGTCGCAAGGGTTCAGAAGACTTACCTAGATCTTCTGAGTTAATAATCGAGGCATAGACAGACTGATTGTATCATGTCTGCTTGCTCACTGAACGACCTTATGTGCTGCAATGGATTTGAGCACCCAGACAATCATCAGAATTGGAAGGTTCAGGCTGAAGATATACTCACCTGAAAATGCTTGGCGAGTATTTGCCAACAGGGTTTGTTTGTTCAATAGCCCTTGGATGAATTTCGAGACCTCGGAGGGTAACTCGACTATCAGGGATGCACTACCTGTTAGACAGTGTCAGAGGTAACATGTGCAAGCATTTTTATCAATGAGTTCATCGGTTCATGCAAAACCATTCAGTTGAGTTTGCAATGATTAAAACTGTATGTGTATGCTCATAATGTGGATCATGTATGACTATTCTGTCGAGTTTGCATTTCCAATTCTGTCCAGGGAGGTTATCACGTTATGAATACCTCGAATGTAACCTGAATGGGGACTTCAGTCCGAAAGGGCTTTCTCTCACTCTCGAGAAAGGCTGTTTATCCTGATTGCAGGATTTGAAAAGAAATCACTCAACCTTACCATCATCGCATTCAGCGAGGGTCTGAGTAATCTCGCAATTGATAAGATCAAGCCGATCTGGAGGTCTTGATTAGGACCGTAATGTAGGCTGGGTCAAGGCTTACCAAATGGGACTCTTTTGAGTCAAGGCCACTGACAAAAAATGTCTTCATTATCTGCTCCGAGTTTACAAGTCAAGAACCCTGCAAAAATGAGAGAGAAATAGTTTTGCTCGAACTTCTTCGAGCGATGCTTAAAATCATTCAACTCTTACGTTAATTCAAGTGCTCTAATCAGAAGAGACTTTCGTAGGTTGGGAGTTAGGACTTAGAAATGAAAGGCTCATTTTGGCTCAGAAAAATATATGAGAAATGCTTAGTGTTGGTGATCATTGCAGTCTTGTCACCGATCTTTGACCTTCCTGAATTTGTCTTCAATGAATACCACCATTGGCTGAGGGGTGATAATTCTTTTGCTAGAAATTGTAAATTGACTTCTTTGGAGAATTCTCTTTTGAGTGTTCTCAAAATCAGAGGTATATTACAGATGAATGGGCATTGGCCTTGCTTTTGATAGGCACTTTGCTTTTTCTGCCTCAGATTTCTGGAGTAGCCCTTGCTTTTCTTACTCCCGACTCCCTTTTGTTTGGGAGCAGGCCCATTTTTTAGGCTACACTTGTTTTTCTTTTTGACAAGATGATTTTTCAAAAATTGATACTAGACATTACATGAAAAGTCTAGCACATGACATAAGCTCATTTCGAGGGTTCATTGTTGACCCGATTTCTTTGATTCTGCTCTTTGGGGAAAGCACCATCCTTCTTTGGAATGAGCAACGATCACCAACAAGGGCTTGTGAAATGAATTTCTAGGCTCAATTGGGCTATGCAAAGGATGTCTGTGTAGGATAGAGAAACGAATGCTCTTTGTCATCCTAAAACACTTGAATTAAAATTCGAGTTAAATGCAAAGAAACACTCGAAGATTGGTATTAGTCCAAGCAAGATAATTTCTAACCATGATAACTGTTGGAACTACCTCCATTTGGCCCCCGATGTGGGGTGGTTCTTGACAGGGGTTGCAAAATGAAACCGCCGCTCAAATGGGTCGTCAATGGTTACCTGAAGTGTTTGGGACGGAGAATGAATGCCTCATTCACTTTGGCTATCGTATCTTTTGCGAGAAAACTCATTGCCTTGGAGAACGCGTAATCTGTCTACCGCTCAACTCACTGTGGATTAAATACAGGACGTATGTGGAAATGGCTTGCCTTTCATCGTCCTGTCGTGCCCCATTTTGTATATTCGATGCATCGTGTACAGTTTATGCTCCAAGTCAAAATTAACAAATTAAACATGCAGAATAGTCATGTATGAACCATGAATCTGTGTAAACACCATGCAAATGTGGCAATGTGCAAGAATGGAAGAGAATTTCTCAAGAAAGGGGGGATTCGAATTGCCCCTGGATATGCGAACCGAATAAATTGAAGATCTACTCCTCAAGTCGAGGAGTGGCTCGTTTCTGACTTTGCCCCTGCACAATGAAATACATGGGTGAAGGAGCATTTGGGCTTGTTTAATGTTGATAACCGTCATGGTCATTGGTCGAATGCCCCCCTCCAATTCTGGTTGCAGCTCCTTGAATCACCGTCGGTTTCCTGACAGAGAAATGGATTCACCTGAGGAAAGTATCGTATAGGGAATATCATTGGAACGAATACATTTCACCTGTTCCAGTAAATCTACATCAGTGGGACCCTCAATAGTGACTTTGGTGGCTTATTGATTCGGGAGCTTTCCCTAAACCTGGGATCACATGAAACAAATACGTGTATGCATGAATGCATGAAATGCATGTAATAGTCCTAAAGTGACTCAGATTGTCCCAAAGGTAGCAAAATCGGCTCCTGCTTTTATTTCAAGGATGATACTGCTTGACTGCATCCGCATTTACAGGATATCCTAACTCTTTCCCATCCATGTTTACAAGAATCAAGGCTCCCCCAGAAAGGACCTTTTTGACGATATAAGGACCCTCATAATTTGGGGTGAACTTGCCCTCGGGATGAGAAACATTTGGAACTGTCTTTTTCACTACCAGATCTTCTACTTCAAAATTCCTGGGCTTGACTTTTCGATTGAACGCTTTGGCAACTCTTCTCTGGTAGCTTTGACCGTGACATATTGCCTTCAGACGCCTTTCATCTATCAGATTCAACTGCTCATATCTCTGCTGCGTCCACTCCGCTTCGGAGAGTTTGACTTGGGATAAGATTCTCAGAGAGGGGATTTCAACCTCTACTGGTAGAACTGCCTCCATACCGTAAACTAGGGAATATGGGGTTGCTCCAGTCGAGGTCCGTATCGAAGTCCGATATGCCATCAACGCGTACGGCAATCTCTCATGCCAGTCTCTATAATTCTCTGCGGTTTTTGCCAGGATTTTCTTGATGTTCTTGTTTGCCGCCTCCACAGCTCCATTCATTTGTGGGCGATAGGGAGACGAATTAAGATGTCGAATGTTGAATGCTTGTAGCAGATCATCGACTATCTTATTATTCAAATTGGAGCCATTATCTGTGATTATCGCTTGAGGGGCCCCATATCGGGAGATAATATCCCTTCTGATGAACTTGGCCACATTCTTTGCTGTGACATTTGCATATGAGTTTGCTTCAATCCACTTCGTAAAATAGTCGATCGCCACCAGGATGAAGCGGTGCCCATTGGAAGCGCTAGGGTGAATTGGACCGATCATGTCTATCCCCCACATGGCGAATGGCCAAGCCTCCGACATTTGGTGGAGCTCGTTCGGGGGTGCGTTAATTCTGTCACCGTATACCTGGCATTGATGACATGACCTTACATGTTGGTTGCAGTCCGCTTCCATGGTCATCCAATAATAACCAAGCCGCATGATTTTCTTTGCGAGGAGGTGGCCGTTCATATGAGGACCGCATATCCCTTCATGGATTTCCTTCATGAGCATGTTTGCTTCTTTGGCGTCTATACATCTCAATAGGACTGAATCGAAGGACCTTTTATAGAGAGTTTACCCGCTCAGGAAGAATTTGGTAGCCATCTTTGCTATGTACTTCTTATCCCCGACCTGACTCCCTTGAGGGAATTCTCCTTTCGAAAGATAATTCTTAATGTCATGATACCAAGGCTCGCCATCGAATTCGTCTTCCACCACCATGCAGTAGGCTGGCTGATCCATGACATTGATTTTTAAAGGCTTGATGTCGAGCCTGTCCTCCACTTGCAGCAATGAAGATAGAGTGGCTAACGCGTCTGCAAAGTGATTCTGGGTCCTTGGCAGATATTCGAACGAAATTTCGTCGAAATTGTCGGTTAACTCCTCTAGGAACTTATGATAGGGGATGAGCTTAGAATCCCTTGTTTTCCATTCTCCTTGCGTTTGGAGAATAATCAGCATGGAGTCTCCATAAACCTATAACCTTCGCACCTTCATAGTGATGGCTAATTGCAGGCATAGAATACAGGCTTCATATTCTGATATATTATTGGTGCATGGAAATACCAACTTCGCAGAAACCGGATAATGTAGGCCGTCCGGGGATATCAGTACTGCCCCAGTTCCAGATCCGGCCAAATTAACGGCACCATCAAAATACATGGTCCACTTATCATCAGATAATGCGAGGATTCGATTCTCCACCTCCTCCTCATCAGGGATTACAAGTCCTTGTGAATTTTCTGCCAACATGTCGGCTATGGCCCGCCCCTTGACTGACTTCTGAGGTGAACTCCTTATGTCAAATTCTGATAACAGAACTTGCCACTTGGCCAGCTTTCCCAATAAGGCGGGTTTCTCCACCAAGTACTTAATTGGGTCGCATTCTGTTACAAGCTGGATATGGTGATGGAGGGTGTACTTGTCGCGACCTAAAATTCATTTTTAGGTTAATGGATTACCAGATTAATTAATTAAATTAACTAACCTAGTTCGAGCTCTCCCAAGCTCTACCAAATCGCAACTTTGATTTTTTTTCACATGATTTTAGAATTTGGAGTCGCCACTAATCATTTTTGGTAGGTTGATTAGAAACCTAAGTAACCTAGCGGGAGAACTAAATTACTCCTGCAAACCAGAGATTATGAGTTCGGGGACTTGGTTACACTAGTTAATTAAAACTAATGCCCTTTCGGTACCTTAATTCCATGGATATCCTATTTTGGCAACTCTCACTTGATTTATTCTTAAGACCCTGGTAAGGTGTTCTTTTTATGTTTTCACTTTAAAATGAAATGCATAAAGGGTATGAACGCAAACGTTGACATACAAATACGACACACAAATACGGACATACGAATATGATATACGAATACGTAGATATGCGAATACGAATACGTGCGTGACGTGCGAATGACATACGTACATGACATGCGAACGACATACGTACGTGACATGTGTATGAATACGATATGCATACGAGATAGACGAATACATATACGTGCGTTACATGCGAAGGACATACGTACGTGGACATGCGAATGATATGCGTACGTGACATGCGTATGAATACAACATGCATGCGGGGATAGACGAATACGAATACGTATGTGACATGCGTATGAAGACGCACGAATACGATATGTAACATGCATACATACACCATACAAATACGTGACATATGTATGTGACATGCATAGTGATATGTGTATGTAAATACGTACATTTCGATTTTGCCCATAAAGGGCAAAGTCGTCATTTTGAAAAGATGGGATAAAACCCTCATTTTTGAAAAAGAGGGGATAAAACCCTCATTTTGAAATTTTTGATTTTTCTGAATGAATATGCATGAGTTAATAACATATCATAACAGACAAATGTGGATTTGCAAACGTCGCGTACGTGACGTGCATACGAGAACAAACAAATACGATATGTCTATACGAACATACGGATAACATAATAAACATACATGAGACATACTACATGAGATGCACATGAATGGCATTTTTTGTATTTTCAGATTTTCCATTTTTTTTTGGTTTTTTGGATTTTCTACATTTTTTTTTTGTATTTTGGATGTATTATAAAAGAATGCAAAATCACCCAAAGCAAATAAAGATGTGAAGAGAGAGCAGGTAAAGTAAAACTACCCTAAGGACAGTGAAAATAAAACCCACAACTCGTCGGGTGAATAATTACAGACCAATTAAATAAAACCAGAGACATGATCGGGAATACAACAAAAATGGACCGGAATGGACATCGGTCAAACACCCGTCGCCAAGCCTCGTGGGTCGAGAGTACAACAAAACGGACCGGAATGGACATCGGTCATCCTCCAGTCTTCAAAGCATCGGGCCGAAAGCCAAATGAAAATAATGAACTTATCCAATCGGACATGCACAATCACCAATGAGTTAAGACAATTCAAAAACTCAAAGAGAGTTTAACACGTGCTGATTAAACTTCATTGAGACCATTTTTTACATTTTCCAATGCATTAACACAAAAAATACGAATTAAATCATACTGTCCATGAACATTCTTAGGGAGAAAACAGTAACCATAAAATACAAAAGAAATAATGAAATGTATGTAAAAATTCTGAGATTTTTTATGTGGATGGGAAAATGTGTCTTTGACAACTTTCATGTTTTACATTCTTATTGAAGAGACACTCATTTTCGTGTAGAAAATGGTCTTTCATGAGAGCTCAGCAGCAAACAAACAAATTTCACAGAACAGACATATTTCAGGATTAAGCTTAAATGGACACTCAAATCTCAAAATTAATGCACCAAACTTTCCAGTCTACTAAACAAGACCCCAATGAACAACTTTCATTTTTTGTAAAGTTTTAAAAGAAGACTCTAAACATAAGATAACTACAAATCAATATGACCACGCACAGAAAAACACTCAGACTCAAGGACGCCAACAGAATTGCATGATTTCATTAAATACATTAAAAATACGAAACGTGCATGAATATTTTTGTATTTTTTATATGTTATGCATTAAGATCTTATGAACAAATGTCATGAAGAGGTCTTTATGAAACAAATTCTAGAATAACCCATGGAAAATCATTTAGCGTGAAAGGTCAGATCAGAAAAATTCCATCTCAGGTTCTGATCACCATATTTCCAGATTTCTGCTTTCAATTTCGGGACCCTTTTGACATAGCAAACGACGTCAATTTTCGTGCCATAATATATCAAATCGAAGATCTCGAAGTCATCTACGAATGTTCAGTACATTTATTTTCGAGATTTCGTCATCTAAACACGAAAAATTGAGTTACCAGATAATTGCACATGCTGATGCGCCTAGAGCTCGTTGGAGATGAATCCGTCGCGTCGCCAAGGCTTGTTCCACGGCGGCGAATTTTTCTCTCTCAAAATTTTTTTCTCTTGAAATCTCTCCAAAAGAATTTTTTTTCTCCAGTTTTTCTTCAATCTCCCAAAACTCTCTCAAACATCCAAAATTTTTTCTCTAAAAATAATCCCTCCCTTTCAAGCTCTCTTCTTCCTCCTTTTATAACCCACTCATTTACCTCCCATTCTAATTTCTATATTAACTCCATCTCCCATTCTAATTTTTCCACTAACTTTTCTTCATCTTCATCTTCCCTTCTTCATCTCTATCTCCCATTCTAATTTCTCCACCTATTCTTCTTCAACTCCATCTTCCCTTCTCCATATATATCTCCTATTCTAATTTCTTCACTAACTCTTCTTTTTCTCCATCTTCCCTTCTCTTATCTTATTTTCTCCATTCATTCTTCTCCATCACCTCTTCTCCATCTTCCCTTCTCTTATCTTATTTTCTCCATCTATTCTTCTTCATCTCCTATTCTCCATCTTCTCTTCTCCATCTCCTCTTCTCCATCTTCCCTTCTCTATTCTAATTTCTCAACTAACTCTTTTTTTTTGTTATTTGCAAAATAATCCCTTAAGAGTTAGGTATTTACACTCTAGTCCTTGAGATTTTGAGTATTTACAATTTAGTCCATGAAAAAAATATTTCTTTAAGTCCAAATCTCCTCAAAATTTTCAACACACCTCTCCTATGCTTAGTCGAAATTCATCGCATATCAAATTTAAACTCATTTCTTGCCGCAAAATTTAATTAAAGCCCTTTTGCAAAATTAAGTCATTATAAGTATAATTGGGCCAAGATGAAAATTTAGAATATTAGAGAATAATGTCACAACTCCTAAAAATGAAAATAAATTGACTCAAATTGAATTGTTTTTAGGCCCGATTCGAGATTATACTCGTGAAGAAATACACGACCCCGAATTGGATTTTTTTTTTTAAATTTGTGATGGTCAACATGAAAAGGGATTTAAGAGAAAAATATTGACTATTTTTACATATTTTTGTGGCCTCAAATGCTATTATTTATTAAATATTTTCCTAATTTTTTAAAATATATACATAAAAAATACAAAAAAATGAAAAATTATTTTTTTGTTCACAAATGGTTGCCTAGGCTTGGCTAGGGCTTCCAAAGTTGATTTTATAATTTTCTCAATTTTTATGGATTTTCTATTAATTTTCGAAAATAAAAAATGCTGAAAAATACCAAAAATATGAAAAATTATTTTTTGGTCAAAATTGATTCCCTAAGCTTGGCCAAGGTCCCCAAAATTGATTTTTCAATTTTACAAATTTATATAGATTTTGTATTAATTTTAAAAGAGAAAACATGATTAAAAATCAGGTGTCAACAGTACTGTCTCAACCTGTGGAGTATCCAGATCAGTGCGACGCATGTCCTTTCAACCATCGGGTAATTAGCCTCTGACTGCGTAAACTTCTTGCTCAGGTAATAAATTGCTCGCTCTTTCCCGTCCTCTGGTTTCGTCTGGGCGAGTAGAGCTCCTAATGATTCCTGATAGATCGTCAAGTACAGAGTCAAGGGGACTCCCGGGGTTGGTGGTACCAATACCGGAGGTAGGATCAGATACTTCTTGATCTTCTCAAATGCCTGATGGCATTCTGAATCCCAAATGACTTTGGCGCCCTTCTTGAGGAGCTTAAAGAATGGTTTTGCCACATCAGAAAGTTAGGATATAAATCTAGCAATATAGTTTAACCGCCCCAGCAGGCTTCTTACTTCCCTTACTGAGGTTGGGGTATTAATGTCCCGTATAGCTTTAATCTTGGAAGGGTCGACCTCGATGCCATGACTGCTAACCATAAATCCCAAAAGCTTTCCGGATCTCGCCCCGAATATGCACTTGTTGGGATTCAGCCTCAGCTTATATTTTCGTAGGCGTTCGAACAACTTTTTTAGCACCAGAACATGGTCCTCTCCTGGTCTGGACTTGGCAATCATATCATCTACGTACACCTTGATTTCCTTATGCATCATGTCATGGAATAGAGTGACCATGGCTCTTTGGTATGTCGCCCCAGCATTCTTCAACCCGAAAGGCATAACAGAAGGTGCCCCATGGTGTTATGAATGAGGTCTTCGCCTTGTCTTCCTCCTTCATTAAGATCTGATTATAGCTAGAAAATCCATCCATAAAGGAAAACCGTTCGAACCCGGCTGTACTATCGACCAACACGTCTATGTGTGGCAACGGAAAATCATCCTTTGGACTGGCTTTATTCAGGTCTCGGTAATCGACGCAGATTCGGACTGTGCCGTCTTTCTTCATTACTGGTACGATGTTAGCGATCCAATCGGCATAGGGGATCGCTTCTATGAATCCCACCTTGAGGAGCTTCATCACTTCCTCCTCAATTTTCTTGGAAAGTTCGGGCCTCGTTCGCCTAAGCCTTTGTTTTTTTGGCAGGATGCTAGGGTCAATGGGCAGTACGTGTTCCACAATGTTAGGGTCGAGGCCGGGCATGTCTGCATACGACCAAGCAAAGACATCTTGGTATTCCCTGAGAAGTTCAGTCATTCGGGTAGCTTCAGAGGGTGACAAGGACTCCCCAATCTTCACTTCTCTGACATTCTGTGAGTCGCCCAAGTTCACGACCACTGCCTCTTCTGCCGTTAAGGGTTTAAACTCTTCGTATCGACTCCAATCTCTCTGAATATTTATGAAATCCTCATCTTCTTCCCTGATGCCACAAGAGTAATCTCCTTGGTGATCCGAGTCACACAACAGCCTATTACGCATGCTTGGAATGATATACCTGAAATGTCATGAAGATGATTAGTCCCTTTCAGCAAGTAGTTTTCATGCATGATTTTCAAAAACCATTTGAAAAACATAATAAGAGAGCCAATCCTCATATCCTCGGACATCTTTGCTTCTCTTAATTTGCTTGATAAACTAGGAAGCGTGCGGGAATCCAGGCCTCAAATCTTCGAGAATCGAAGATAGGCATCATCATTGGGCTGGTTTGGAATGTTCCCGCACGCCCTTAATAAAACGTGCACACGCATTTTATTTTACTGATAAGGCCGCGTTACAAGGCAACCATTTGGACCAACGGCTCGAGATCCAAAGGTATTTTCTTGGAATTGAAAAGAGAGAAACCAAACGAAATGCAACAACTGAATTAAAATTGCGTTAAAGAAATGCTATAAGAAGCAGAAGAAGAGCCTCTTTACTCAGGCGAGATAAAGTCCTCGTCAAGCCTCTCGATGATGACGTTAACGGTGTCTTCTAGAAACGAGTTGGACATATCAAGCTCTGCTGCGCCTTGAATAGCTTCATCTGCTAACATCTTGGGGCGCTCGGAGAAATACTGACCCAGTGAACTTCCAATCGCGTTAATTTTTCCTTTCCAAGCTCTGGAGCCAATGAAAGAATTAACTCTGCCTCCTCGACCTCTATGGGCCCTATAATGGCCTCGGCCTCGGCGTCCATGACAGCTTCTGGAAATAAGGCCCTTACTGGATTCACCAGTATATCCTAGGCCTGTTCGGTGCTTGTTGGCGTCCAATTGCAGCGGCAAGCGGATCCCTTGACCATTCTTTCCTAGAGTATACTTGGAGGGCGCAGGAGCCCTCATTTTGGTTCCTGGAGGTGCATGCGTGACTGCCACCAACTCGAGAGAATGATAGCTAGCCTCTTCTTTGTGCTCCGGCTCCACATATGGAATCGCGCTCTTCTGGTATGCGGTGAAGTCCATTTCCCCATGCACGGTTATCACTTTCCCATCAACCACAAATCGAACCTTCTGGTGCAGGCTCGACGGTACTGCGCCTGCAGTGTGGATCCATGGTCTGCCCAATAGAAATCCGAAAGCACTCGGGAGGTCCATGACTTGAAATCCAATAGAGAACTCTACTGGCCCAATTAGGACATCTAGTTCGATTTCACCAACCACATTCTTCCTCATTCCGTCGAAAGCTCTAATTGTAGCATTGGAGGCACGGATGAGCTCTTCATTCACACCCAGGTTCCTGAGTGTGGCCAATGGACATATGTTGAATGCTGACCCATTATCAATTAGCACGTGGGAGACCTGCTTGCCGTGGCTCCTCGCCGATATGTACAGAGCCTTATTATGGGCCCATCCATCCACAGGAATGTCCTCATCCGAGAAGGATATTTGATCCTTTAATAGGATAGCGCTAACAAAACTCTCTAGCTGTATTTCGTTAATCGTCTCAGGTACGTGTACCTCATTCAGGACCCTCATCAGCGCATTCTTATGTTTTTCTGAGTTTACGAACAGATCCAGTAGTGAGATTTGGGCCGGCATTTTCCGTAATTGCTCTATCACTTCAAATTCGCTCGTTTTGATGATGGTTAACAGTTTTTCGGCATCTTCTTTAGTTACGTCTCTCTTCTCGGTCTCTCTCTCTTTGGGTGCATAACACCTCCCCGACCTCATCACTACATCTATTTCGCCCATCCCGTAGTCCCAATGAACCGCTTTAGGATCGTACTCTTCCACTGGAGGGATCTTTATCACAACCGGTCTGACACCCTCAGCCTCTCCTTCAGGGCCATCATTCGCCTCTTCATTAGAGATGCTGATTGTAAGTGGCTTGACTAAGTAATCATCCTCTTTTTCCCAATTGTCAACCTTGTCTAGGTTAATTACAAAAGCTTCTATAGTCTCAATCATCCCAATGAGGTCATCCAAGTCTTCAGAATTGTACCCGCATCTGGGTTCAGCATGAGCTGTCTTGTCGGGTCTATCAGAGGGTGGCGCATTGGTCCTCCTAGCATCCTTACTCTTCAGCCTTCCGTTGGCGAGTCCCCATTCAACTCCCTCGCCTACCCGCAACAGGTGGGAGAACGAGGCGTAGGTGGTCCCGGCCATATGTTGGAAGAGCTCATACGGGAGGGTTCTCAGAAAGTACCCGATCAGCTCCTCCCTAGTTAACGGAGGATTTATTTGTGAGGCACGCAACCTCCATCTATGCGCGTAAGTCTGGAATTGCTCATCGCTTCGCTTGACCACTTGAAGGAGGTCAGCTCGGGTGGGGGCTCCTCCAATGCCGGATCCGCACTCGTCCATTCGTTCCTTCAACCTATCAACCACAGTTGCCAATTCCCCCAGTCGCTTCTCTATTGCAGTCAGCATACGACCTTGATTTTCGATCCTTGTGTGCAGCTCCAGTTCAAGTGCATCGCTCATGACCCGCGCTTGACTCATTTCTCTCGATCGCTGGAGCAAATCTAACAACTTTTCGGAGGTGAAGTTCAGCTTTCTCTCGATGTTACTGAAGCGTTCTGCAACGCTTAATCCGCTTAATGAGTCGGTTTCTTTCTCATTTGTCGTAATAGGGATGATTTCATCAATTGTCTCAAAGGAGTCTTTCTCGGAAGTTTCCTTCTCTATGTCGTCCATGCCTCTCCACCGGTTGGGCACTATTTCTTCCGCCTTTTCGAAAAAACGTGGTGGGATTGAATATAGAACCCTATAGTTGTAGCCTCCGCTATCCTGCCCCAGGGTATCCACAATTTCTCCCCTCCTACTAGCTTCACGGACAAATCTCTTGTCTGCATGGCGTGCCTTTGTTAGTCTAAACTCCTCTTCGGATATCATACCCACTACCTGGTGGTCCGGGAGTGGGTTTTGTTGTACATTTGGCTCCGTTTTATCGAACTGAAGGATGTGATTGTCAATAAGGGCCTGAACCTTGAACTTCAGGGTGACGCAATTCTCTCCCATGTGGTAGACACATGATTGGCTCGGATCATAACCCGAAAATCTCGAAGGATTTAATCTCGGTGGCTCCTTGGCGACTAGCCTCCCTTCCAACAGCATTGGGAGCAGCTTGGATAGTGGCCTAGGGAGCGGAGTGAACTGATTGGGAAGCGGCTTCCTTTTTTGAGGTTGAAGCGGCTTCGGTGTCGACCATGACGAGCTTCCTTGTGTCATGGTAGAGTTAGAGAATTGCTTTGGTTGCGATAGATTAGGCACGAAAGCCACGTCGACGTTGGGCTCTCTTTCCTTCCTAGGTGGATACTAGCGTCTTGTTGCAGTCTCAGGAGCCTTTCTCTCTCTCATAGCCCATTCAAGTCTTTCGGCAACCTTTATGAGATGTACGAAGGTCTGGCACCTAGAAGTGTTCAGTCTGTCGAAGTACTCATACGGTAGTGCCTTCAGAAACAGGTCGACAAGCTCGTCTTCAGGGATTGATGGCTTAACTTGCGTAGCTAAAGCCCGCCACCTTTGAGCATAGTTACGAATGGCTTCATTTTTTCCTTTTAGCATCCTCAGCAATTCTTCCCTAGTAGGAGCCGTCGCGGTGTTAAATTTATACTGGTGCAATAAGTTCTCAGCTAAATCTTCCCAACCATCATAATCTTCTAGATCCAACTCAATGAACCATGCTAGAGCAGCACCTGCCAGACTCTCCTGAAACGTGTTCATCAATAACGGAACATAATCGGAATAATGCGCCATCTTGCGCAAGTAGTACTTCAGATGAGCTCGGGGGCAGCCTGTCCCATTGTACTTTCTGACGAACTCGGGCTCTTTGTAATCGGGCGGGACTTCCACTTTAGTGAAGGGAGATATCTTGTCGAAACGGGCCAGTTCATATCCCTGGCTACTGAGGCACTCCTCAATCTTTGCGAGCCTCCTTGCACCCTCCTCTGCTTTGCTCACAGGCTTTTCTTTCTTTTCAGTATCGAGGTCGATTACCACTGGCGGGGACTCGGGTGACGGCTCGACATCCGGCACCTTTCTTGGAATGTGCGCCTCCCCTGGAGCTTGAGTCACGCTCGAAGGGTGGGATGATGACGGGTGAGTAGTTTGGGCCGAATCAACTGGCGGGGTAGTTTTCGCCTGGGCTTCTATCATCATAGCTTTCATTTCTGCCAGCATCGTAGCCATGGTTGTCATTTGCGTCTCAAGGTTAACTACCCTGGGGCTCAATTCCTCATGTTCCATCCTTGCCCTAAGACGGGTTCTGATACGGCTGCGTGGCACTTCCGTGATCAATGGGTACCTGAAAAAAGAATTTATACAAATGAGTATGATGGATGAAAATGACAAGTCGGTCCATGACAACCCTCTAGACCCAAGAAACAAAGCCAACATGATCAAAAGATTAATTTGAACAAATTTCAATTTCGTCAGATTTTACGAGAAAATTCATATCAATTCCCACATAATTCGAAAAAGTACCAAACTTTGGGAGTTGATAATTAAGACAATAATGTACAACTTTCATTTTTTGAGATTGGGAAGATTCCTCATGGATTAGTACAGTTTAATACTTCTTTCTAAAAATTTTCTTCAGAAAACTGATTTGTCCGGTTTTTACTTTGAGGATAAATGGGTCATCAAAAATTCGAATTGTTGCCCAAAAATTTCCAGTCCACTAATTAACATCCCAATCTACAACTTTCATGTTTTGATTTTTCTCAAAAGAGCATGTTTTCTAGTGATAAATGGAGAAACAAAAGTGAAGTCGAGAAAATTCCAAAATCCAGGCAGTTTTTCTTTCACCTTAAATTCGGTAATAAATGGAAAATACATTGAATTGATTCAAAATTTTTTTGAGTGATGAATTAGGGTCTTGTGAATGTTTTCTGTGAAGACTCTATGGATCAATTAAAACTATAAAGTTCAATAAAAATGATGTAATACCAGAAAGTCATATCTAAACAGTAACCTTTATTACAAGAAAAGCTCATAAAGTCATGAAAATGCAATTAAACATGGAACAACAATCCTAAAGATGGCAAATCAAGCTGTTTTTCTTTTCTTTGTAGCGACGCAATCTATAGACGAATGGGCTTCCAACTCTATCCGAAGTCGTGCATTTTCCTTAGCCAAAGTCTTCATTTGTTTTTTCGCCTTTTGCGCCTTCTTCGCATAGGTCTCGATCTCGGCTTGACGAGTGGGCTTCACAATCACCAACGGAAACTTTGGAAGCATGTGAGTTGGTATCAAATGGTGCTTAATATACCGGGCCTTCGCATGATAACATCTTTCCTTTCCCTCGAGCTCTTCCTTGGGTAGTAATAGTGAGCGAGTCTTGGACTTGAGCCAAATTTGGTCAAGATACTTGATCTCGGTTCTATAATTCTCGCCTGCAACGAATTCAACTTGAAAAGTGTTTGGCCTCAAAGGTGGTGGGATATCCTGTAGAACTCCATATTGCCGTACCACACGGAGAGAATGATACTGTGTCATGCCGGTAATACCCAAAAGAAGTATAGGCTCTCGCTCACCATGGTACAAACGAGCCTTAGAGACTTGAAACCATATAGCTTGCCATAGAAAAACCTTGGGACTCGGATCTTTAAATAAATCAATCCACTCGGAATAAGACGATCTAGCAATATTTTTTTGCAACTCTTGAAATTTTGCAATTGGGTTTTCCTCTTGACTTACCCGTGGAATCGTCATTTTTGAGCCGAACTTAGCATAATGAGAGAAAAACCACATTTGCAAAAGTCCCACCGGAGCATGAAATGTTCTGTCCTTGTTTTGCTTAAAACGAGTCAGAGATATAAAAGTCTCGGCCAGGATAGCATTAGTAAAGTTCATTCCACTGCAAACTTGCCTAGCTATCCAAGCCATGGATGGACTAATAAAATCCTTTTGGAGTGGAAAGATCACAAGTCCGAAGAAAGCTAGAATAAAGATCCTGCTTTGCAAGTGTGAATTGCTCTCATAAAAAAGTTCAATGAGGAATGAGAAAGGGCACATGACAATTTCCTTTTAAAATTTTCCTCATTTTATTTTCGCTAATTTTCAAAAACTCAGCAAAAATGAAAATTGGATCCATTCCCACACAAGGGCGAATTAAATCAATGCTCAAAGGTTTTCCAATGGCAAGGCTATATTCTTCCAAAGTCGGAGTGAGCTCGTGCTTACCTAAAATGAAAGTAGCGGTATATGGGCACCAGAAATGTGCAAGTGCCTGCATGACCCCAGTCTGTAATTCGATATCCAAAAGTGGCAATACGTGACCCATACGACTAAGGGCATAGGTCTGTGCATCAATGCTCAAGCGCCTCCACATCTGCTTCAACTCGGCCTTTGGAATGTACACGAAACGGATATCGATGTGTCCCATTGTCTATAAATCACGCGCCACAATCCTAAGTGTCATGGACCGACCCAAACAATAACATAAGACAAGATGAAGTTCAGAAGCATACTTTACCGTGGGATAGGAAAATAAACAATCACATGGACATGCACATGACTCGTGGGTTAACCTTATTCTAACTATCCTAAAGGCTCATAAATTGAAGCGAAAGACTTACGGCAAGGCGACAATCTCGCGCACATAATCAACATTAGCCGCTATCCCGCGACGTAACCAAGATTAGCCGGGCCTTTCCACTTCGGCTGCTCGAGTCAAAAATTAAAACCGCCGCTTTGATAATCTTACCAAGCTTGAGGCATAACTTTTAAAACTCATTTTTGAAAAGAAGTTCGGGATTGAATCTGGACTAACTTTCGACGTGATCTCACGGCGAACGCTAGAACCAAATCACAATACCATCTTAAAACTAGTGGCTCAGGTCCGGCCACGGGATGTGTGTGATGTAGTGCTAAAGCGATTAATCACACACAACAATTAAATGCAGACACCGCTTCAATAATTTCAAAATTAAATCACAAGTTTCACACACTAAACCTGCAAAACAAAGGGTTAGCCAAATACTCCACCCCTTATAACTCCAATTTTGCAAAATCATTAAACACCTAAAAATTAGAATCTAACCAATTCTCAAACCAAATGGATTTTTGCGAAATTTTTCTGGCCTAAGTCCACTAAGGCTTTTAAAATTTCGAAAAAAAATTCAAGTACTCTAATTAGTGCTTTATTCTTTCGAAAATTCCAAAAAATCAGTCCCCAGCGGAGTCGTCAAGCTGTCGCGACCTAAAAAAAATTTAATTTTTTTCAATCGGGTGAACGGATCCTCAGATTAATTGACTAACCTAATTCGGACCCTCCAAAGTTCCACCGAATCGCAACTTAAGTTCTTTTCATGCAAATATTTTTTATTTGGAGCCGCCACTAATCATTTTTGGTAGGTCGATTAGAAACCTAAATAAATCAGCGGGAGAACTAATTTATTTCTGCGAACCAGAGAAAATGGATTCGGGGACTTGATTACGCTAGATCATTCTAACGCCCTTTCGGTACCATTTTATTTCATGAAAGCTCATTTGGGATGATTGGAACAAGTTTGGGTCAAACTGACCAGAAGGATAAAACGGTTATTTTTCAAGGATCGGGAGGTAGAAACATCAAAAATAGGATTGACCGGTCGAAAAAATTTTAGTTGGATACACGTAAATTAATGATAACACAAATACAAATGCGGCATATGGATATGGAGACATACGAGTACGACAAGACATAATTGAAATTTAAATCAATTCATTTGGGCAAGAAAATTCTCGAAGATTTAATGGTTAAGATTGTTACCTGATTTGACAGATTTGATTGTCGAATTCGGACCTCGTGTCACTTTATGGATCAAGATCGCGGCTCGAACGATGGGGATGAACTCGTGACTTGCGTTGATCGGTAGAGGAATTATGGATGGTAACATCTAGATTTAAACTCCCACCATCTTCAAGACTCTCTTTTGAAAAAAAGGATTCTCTCTCTTTTTTTTGATTTTTTCTTCCTTTCTAATTTTTTTTTTGAATCTCTCAAAACTCTCTCAAACATCCAAAATTTTCTCTCCCCCTAAAAAAGCTCTCTCAAACACTTCAAATTTTTTTTCTCCAAAGAATTCCCACCATCCAAACTCTCTTCTTCCTCCTTTTATAACCCATTCATTTATCTTCCATTCTAATTTTTCCACTAACTCTTCTTCTTCAACATCTTCCATTCTCCATCTCTATCTCACATTCTAATTTCTCCACTAACTCTTCTTCTTCAACATCTTCCATTCTCCATCTCTATCTCACATTCTAATTTCTCCACTAACTCTTCTTCATCTCCATTTTCCCTTCTCCATATCTATCTCCCATTCTACTAACTCTTCTTCATCTCCATCTTCCCTTCTCTATTCTCATCTATTCTTCTCCATCTTCTCTTCTCCATCTCCTCCTCTCCATCTCCTCTTCTTCATCTCCTCCTCTCCATCTTCCATTCTCTATCTCCTCTTCTCCATCTTTCCTTCTCTATTCTAATTTCTCCACTAACTCTTCTTTTTATTATTTACAAAATAATCCCTCAAATGTTAAGTATTTGCACTCTAGTCCATGAGATTTTAAGTATTTGCAATTCAGTCCACGGAGAAATATTTCTTTAAGTCCAAATCTTCTCAAAATTTTCAACACATCTCCCCTATGCTTATTTCTTGCCGCAAAATTTAATTAAAGCCCTTTTGTAAAATTGAGTCATTCTGGGTATAATTGGGCCAAGATAAAAATTTAAAATATTAGAGAATAATGTCACAACTTCTAAAAGTGAAAAAATGAAAATAAATTGACTCAAATTAAATTTTTTAGGCTCAATTCGAGATTATGCTCGTGAAGAAATACACGACCCCGAATTGGGTTTTTTTTTTTAAATTTGTGATGGCCAACATGAAAAGGAATTTAAAAGAAAAATATTGACCATTTTTACATATTTTTTTGTGACCTCAAACGCCATTATTTATTAAATATTTTCCTAATTTCTAAAAATATATATATAATTCAAAAAATATGAAAAAAAAAATTTTATTCAAAAATGGTTGCCTAGGCTTGGCTAGGGCTTCCAAAGTTGATTTTATAATTTTCTCAATTTTTATGGATTTTCTATTAATTTTCGAAAATAAAAAATGCTGAAAAATACCAAAAATATGAAAAATTATTTTTTGGTCAAAATTGATTCCCTAAGCTTGGCCAAGGTCCCCAAAATTGATTTTTCAATTTTACAAATTTTTATAGATTTTGTATTAATTTTAAAAGAGAAAACATGATTAAAAATCAGGTGTCAACAGTATTTAACTACTGTAAGTAAAAACCTTTAATGGGAGGCTAAGCATTGGCTTGGCTCTTCCATTTGGGATTTAAGGTACGGGTATTTAAGTTGCAGGTATTTAACTACTGTAAGTAAAAACCTCCAATGGGAGGCTAAGCATTGGCTTGGCTCTTCCCTTTGGGATTTAAGGTACGGGTATTTAAGTTGCAAGTATTTAACTACTGTAAGTAAAAACCTCCAATGGGAGGCTAAGCATTGGCTTGGCTCTTCCCTTTGGAATTTATGGTGCAGATATTTAAATTGCGGATGGACTTTGTCCTCTCCATTCTGGGGTATGAATTCTTTAAAATGAAATACAACGAATTGATTCAACAATTTGAAATTTGTGCGCGCTTGAGGACTCCTCCAAGCCGATTTTGTGCTTCAATAGGGTTGACCATTGATATAGAGCTGCGGCTTCCTGACATAAAATAGAGTGAAGTGTCAGTATACAAAATATGTGCTAATCTGCACCTAAAACCAGAAGAGTGGAAAGAGTACTTATCTCCCGTTTTTTTTGGAGGGATTTCTATAATTGATTTTCGCTCTCTATGTTCCCAATATAGAGAGTTTCTTTTGAATTAAGAGGGAATTTTAGTCACAGATCAGTTGAGAAATTGGTGAACAGCTTAGGAGCTTGTCTGGGCCGATTTTTGCATCTCTATGAGATTTTTGCTGTTGACATAGAGATATTCTTCTCCTGACATAAAATATGGGAAAAAATGGGAGATAGAGAAAGTGTATACAATTTGTGCTAATTTGCGAGTAAAACCATAAATAAATGAATAAATAAAAACACTTAACTCGAATTTGCTTGCTCGTTGACGAGGATGAACTCTTGATTTATATTGATCGATGAAGGAATTTGTGATGATAACCCCCAGTTTTAAACTCCCATCATCTTTAAAATTCTCTCTCTTTTGGTATTTTTTTTCTCTCAAATTTTTCTTCAATCTCCCAAAACTCTCTTAAACATCTAAAATTTTCTCTCCCAAAAAATTCATCTCTCAAGCTCACTTCTTCCTCCTTTTATAATCTACTTATCTATCTCCCATTCTAATTTTTCCACTAACTCTATCTCCCATTCTAATTTCTCCACTAACTCTTCTTCATTTTCATCTTCCATTCTCCATCTCTATCTCACATTCTAATCTCTCCAGTAACTCTTCTTCATCTTCATCTTCCCTTCTCCATATTTATCTCCCATTCTAATTTCTCCACTAACTCTTCTTCATCTCCATCTTCCCTTCTCTATTCTTATCTTCCATTCTAATTTCTCTACTAACTCTTCTTCATCTTCATCTTCATCTTCATCTTCATCTTCCCTTCTATATTCTTATCTTATTTTTTCCATCTATTCTTCTCTAATTTCTCTTCTTCATCTCCTCTTCTCTATCTTCCATTCTCTATTCTAATTTATCCACTAACTCTTCTTTTTGTTATTTGTAAAATAATCCTTCAAGAGTTAGGTATTTGCACTCTAGTCCTTGAATTTTAAGTATTTACAATTCAGTCCATGAAAAAATATATTTCTTTAAGTCCAAATCTCCTCACAATTTTTGATACACCAAAATTTACCACATGTCAAATTTAAGTTCATTTCTTACCGCTGAAAATAATGCAGAATTTAATTAAAGCCCTTTTGCAAAATTGAGTCATTCTGGGTATAATTGAGCCAAGATGAAAATTTAAAATATTAGAAGACAATGTCACAACTCATAAAAAGTGAAAATTAAAAATAAGTTGACTCAAATTAAAATTTTTTAGGCCCGATTCGAGATTATACTCGTGAAGGAACACGTGACTCGAATTGGATTTTTCTGAATTTGCGATGGCCAATATGAAAATAGATTTAAAATAAAAATATTAACTATCTCTGTGTATTTTTTTGGCCTCAAATGTTATTTTTCCAAAATTTTCAAGTATTTTTGTATTTTTTTAAAAATTAATATATATATAATATGAAAATTTATTTTTTGTTCAAAAATGGTTGCCTAGGCGTGGCCAAGGCTTCCAAAGTTGATTTTGCAATTTTATCATTTTTTATTTATTTTTCATGAATTTTCGAAAATAAAAATACTAAAAAATACTGAAAATATAAAAAATCATTTTTTAGTCAAAATTAGTTCTCTAGGCTTAGCTAAGGTCCCCAAAGTTGATTTTTCAATTTTGTGAATTTTTATGGATTTTTTATTACTTTAGCAATAGAAAAAATGATTAAAAATCAAGTGTCAACACTCACATTGCTCCCACTTGGATCGTTACATCCAACTATCATATTATCTTGATCCAATGTCTCAAAGAGGGAATAGTCTTCACCTATTTCGCCCTTTCTCGGAAAATCATTCTCTAAGAACGTGACATCTCGAGATTCAAATTCAATTATACTTCCACTTTCTTGTTCGCCTATGAATACATATCCTTTTGAGTGTTCAGAGTATCTTATAAAAATACTCTTTTTGCCTCTTGGACCTAATTTTTCATATTTATGAGAGGTCTCATGAGTGAAGGCGGCACAACCCCAAGATTTAAGAAAACTCAAATCAGGTTTTCGACCTATCCATAACTCATATGGAGTGGAAGTCATCGATTTAGTAGGCACACGATTAAGTACATAGGCAGCAGTCAAAAAAGCATCACCCCAAAAGGCGATTGGCAAATTTGCTTGCGCCATCATGGACCTAACCATTTCAAGTAAGATTCTGTTTCTTCTCTCAACTACTCCATTCTGTTGAGGAGTATAGGGAATAGATAACTGTCTATCTAATCCCATTTTCATGACACAAATGTCTGAACTCATCGGATAGATATTCACGATCTCGATCGGATCTTAATGCTTTTATTTTCTTGTCTAACTGATTTTCCACTAAGGTCATAAATTTCTTGAAACAACTCAATACTTCTGATTTATGAGAAATCAAATAGACATATCCAAATCGAGTATAATCGTCAATGAATGTAATGAAATAAATAGCACCATGCCTAGCTCTCACATTCATCGGCTCACAGATGTCAGTGTGAATTAACTGCAATGGAAACTCAGCCTTTATCCCTTTTCCAAATGGCTTTCGAGTTGTTTTTCCCACTAGGCAATACTTACAAGTAGGCAATTCAACTTTCTCAATATTGCCCAATAAGCATTCTTTGGCTAATCTATTCATACGTTGTTGACTAATATGGCCAAGTCTAGCATGCCACACATTCACATCATTATCACTTGAATGAGTAGATGTAAACAGGGAATAACAAACATTCACATTAGTGTTTTCAACATCTAACACAATAAAGCCATCCACAAAATAACCAGATCCGTAGAAAGTTGTACCTAACAACAAATCCACATCATTGTCATGGAAATTCATACAGAAATCAAGTTTGACTAAAACTAATACAGAAACAAGATTTCGACGAATCTCTGAAGCGTATAAGACATCATACAGGAATAAGGTGCGACCACCGCGCATCATCAGTTGGCAGGTGCTAATTCCTTTAACTTTTACTCCGGAGTTATTCCCCACATAAATCCATTTCGCTCCGCATGGAATTCGTCGAAATTCCACAAAGGTATTTCTGTCTCTGGCTACATGGTCTGTGGCTCCTGAGTCTTCTTCGGCTCACCACAGTCGCGAGCGAAGTGACCCTTTTTACCACAGTTGTAACACTTCATCCTTGAAATGTTTTTTTTAAAGGGACATTTCCCTTTTCCATGCTTGTTAAACTTTGGTTTCTTTCCAAATGATTCCGCTCCTTTACCTTTCCCTTTCTTGAACCAGCCAGGATGTTTGCGCTTAGAGCCCGAAGCTCCATGTGAGCCAGATCCAATAAAATACACATTTGATTGTGTCTTGACCGCCAGAAGGCGGTCCTCCTCCAGCTTAAAATGGCGCATAGCATCCTTGAAGGTCTTGACATTCTCATTATGGGTCAGGTTAACTTTCATGTGCTCCCAGCTGTGGGGCAAAGAGCGGATCACTGCCTGTACTTGCTGCTCGTCAGATAATATATGACCTGCATCCTTCAGCTCACTAATCATATTCGACATGCGCCTCAAATGCTGCTTCATATTATGCCCATGTGGCATCTTATATGTGTCGAATCTGATAGTTAGCTGCCTAAGCTTGGTGACCGAAGTCTGTCCAAACCTTATCTTTAATGCATCCCACATGTCCTTTGCATTCTCATACTGTCTGAATTCTCGCATGATATCATTATCCATAATGCTCAACAACGTAATGCGAGCAGTGGAATTCTTCTTTTTTCAAGTAGCAAAGGCTTCCTTATCTCTTCTATGCTGTGCAGTGGTTCCATCCTCTGGTTCAGCCATGACCAGGTTAAGAGCTTCCAGAGCCTCTTGCTCTTCCAGTACATACTGGATTTTCATGTTCCAAATCTCATAATTTTTGCCATTCAACTTCTCACCTTTATTCAGCTCTGCCACAATGTTCTTAGATGCAGAAGCCATTGTATCTGAACATTTTAGACATTTAAGCACGATTTATTAAAGCCCATTTGTATGCAACAAATGCATCATATTTATGCATTTAAATTGTATTTATTTTTAATACAATGATTCAAATGTATTCTTCTTAAAGTTACTAAAAACTTATGAACACTCCCACTCAAAACATATAACAAATATATGTATAAAGTAGCATTAACAACAGAAAAGCTATCATAATTCAAAAATTAGAACATTAAAAAAATATAAGCAATGGCGATTCGAAACAAATTCAACAATCCCAAAGTGAACTATCAAAGAAAAAAGTCAAAGGTAATAATGCGTTATCCTCTTTTCGTCAGTCTCATTATGAACCCACTCAGTTTCCATCGTACAAGGGAGGGAGTCCTTTAAATCCTTATGGGGGTTGCTAATTAAAGCAGGAACCCATAATTGTACGCTAGGAAAACCCTTCTTAATACCCGTGTTATGACGCCAACGCGTATTCTGTCTGCGCCAAGATCTATTCATACCAAGCGATGACATCTTCGTCGCACCAACCCTGATGTACTTGTCTAAGAAAAGCAGCACTAAGGCTCTGTAGGTGTTGGTATCAAGCCACACTCGAGTAATCATTCCGTGCCACTCCTCTAGTATGGAGTTCCTCATGGCATAAAAACCCATTTTAGCATCCATTCGATATCCATCCCAAATGAGTTCTTGGATCATCTTGTTGATCGTTATCACATGGGATATGATATCACTCTCATTATCCCATCGATAATTATTTAGTGCATCCACCTTCACATTAATGGCTCAAACTTGCGCACTTATCAATCTTATGTGAGGCGTTTTTGTTTCTTTCATACTCCATAAATTTCTAGGCATCGGCCTCAACATTGGTCCTGCAACGAATGCAGAACAAAGTGAATTACAAAAATCCATCAATTACATAAAAAATTATGAACATATCGTAATATGCAATAATAGGCACAGAAGTAAAACAAAACTTGAGCAAGCCCCTAATTATAATCACATTGAAGAAAATTTTGATACGAACGCATCGGTACCAAAATCATCCCAATCGGATATTATATGCCCCTGTAGGAGACCCAATAAAGATTTTAATTTTAATTTTTTTAGTCAACGGTCAAAGTCAACGGTCAACGGTTAACTGGGTCATTGGACAAATGGATCGGGCTGGGCCCATCGCGCGCGGGCTCAAGGCCCACGTATTATTCAAATAAAAAGGCTTACGAAGATTAAACACAAAACAAAAAGGTAGCCCAGTGGTTTGGGCCTTCAAAGCCCATGGGGAGGTCGTGGGTTCAAAACCCAGCAACTACATTCTGCCCCCAAATTTTTTTTTTGTTTGAAAAACGCCGCCGGAGATTAGCAGCTTCCGGCGACCACCACGGCCACATCCGATCTCCGTTTTTGACCCATAATATATCAAAACGCTTGAATCGATGAGTACTTTCTATATACCCAATCAAAACCCATTTTCATAGAACCAAATTTCCAGAAAATGCATGAACAGTAACTTCCGAAAATATGTATCCTAGCCCGTTTTCTTAATTCAATTCCAAAAATCAACACAAAGTAGATCAAGCAATCGGGAATCAATAACGCTATGCTCTGATACCAATGAAGGGAAAACTAATTCCCAAAAAATTCTTGCGGAAAAGCATGCCCAGAAATATTGAGACACCGATCGAAGGCTACGTCACAAAACGGAGCGTACCTTAACTTCCACGGACTAAGAGTCAACTTTGCTTCAGGAACGCTTCGTCGGAGAGGCGTCGTCAAGAGAGCGTTGGGGAAGAACAGAGAGATTTTGTCGTGAGAAAAACGTCGTTAGTTTTTTCTATTTCTCTCTCAGTGTATTTCAGATAGTGGGGAGTATCACATAACAACGTGATCTCTTTTACTCTATTCAAATAATAGGATAACTGTCAGGTAGTTATCCCCTGGTGGTGGGGTGTGTTTGCCTGCATGGGCGCACACCCTAACTATTATACACCAACACCGAATTATACAAGATGGACATACTCAAGCACAAGAAGACGTAGAGGTTTGCCCCCAAAGAAGTACATCAGTGGGAAACTGCCCTTAAAACGGCTGGAGCGAAAATTGGACGGGAACTTCAAGGCAAACGATAAATTGCTCCCTAACTTTATATGGGTATCCCAACCTTTTTCTTGGTCATATATTTTACGTAATCAATCTTTCTATTTACTCATATTTGATGGAAATCATGTGTTTTTTATTTTTGTATGTTTCCCCTCCCACGGTAATTACAAAATTTTGTACGCTAACAATCTCGTGTTAAGTTGTTGAATCAATAGGAGTATTGCAATTTTAAAATTAGACATTATCAGAATTTTGTTTTCTAAAAAAAGTGCATAATTAACATTAGAAAAGTGCAACTGCGATGTATGTATCTGAAAAATGGATGCTTAAAAGTTTTTGCAAAATTTCCCTATTATGATGTGTTGTAACTATAGTTTTAATGGAATCAAAATTATAATACCAAAACATTGAACCCATATATGTGGAAAGCTGTTGATACCATAATATTGTCGTTCAAATCGGTATCTTGGGAGTGGCATGTGTGAAAAGGTGCCATTAATAGATCCCGAACTACGGCTAGAGGAAAACGTTATCCCGAATAACGAGTCACTGTTTTGCTATTCGGGATATGCGTGTCATTCGAGAAGTTTAACATAAAGTGTACCGAACGAAGGAAATGGTGTACTTGAATTCGGTATATCTTTACTATGCGATGTGAAGGTTACATCCCGAAATTCGGGAAGTACAGAATAAAACTCATGGGCGCGAACAGGTTTTCGAAGTTAAGAGGTATTATTCAAAAAGATTAATTAATCATGCGGTTATGAGCTGTGGAGGACATGGGTCCCGATTTGCACAGGTCAGTTCTGAAGATCGTGGGCTGAAAAGAGGCGAGCAGTTGCGCTAAAATTCAAAGATTTGAAATCAAAAAATAATTGCTCAAGCGGTTACGAGCGCAAGAAGAATAAGTATCCAGAATAAAGGAAAGAGGGGGACGACATAATCATCCAAAAGAAAAAACACTCTGTTTCTTTGAAGTTCTAAACTTTCATTGCCGTTCGTAGTGTAGCCTTAATTTTCTTGCACTTTTCATTCCTTGTACTTTCAGATTCCAGTAACTTATTTTCCGATTACAGCAAGTAGGAGTATTCTAGTAGTAGATTGTCCAACTTTCAGCACCCTTCCATTAACCATCGCTTAATCTATACCGTTCATCCAATTTTTCCATTAGAACAGAGCCATAGAACTCTTCTTAATAAAAACAGAAATACGAATTTCGATGAAATATATTCCCGATCCAAAATCACGCGAACATCTTTTTGTCATGCTCGGTGGGACTCTCGTGGTAAGTTTTGGAAAGATGGTTAGAACAAGTAATCAATTGGATGGCCAGAATGACAACGCCAACAATCAAGGTGATGGTAATCAATCCGAGCATTCTGCAGCGAATGTGGTTGTCGGAGTCACTGCTGATATTCCACGGCAGTTGACAGATGATCAAGCTCCGCTAGCACCAGATGCTACGCTGGTAGCTACGATGAAAAGGATGTTAGAAGAGCAACAAAATGAATTGACGAACCACATGATTCAACACGTTACTGATGTAATCAAACCGATGGTGGTCAACGCAATAAACGAGGTGATATCTCGACCAAGTTCATCATCTCAAGGACCGTCTTTTCAAGTCAATATTTCTAGGGGCATTCCCTATCCTCCAATGTATAGTCCTCCAATCGTTAGTCAAAGTGGTGGAGGAATACCTCCTCAACCTCCTCCAGTAAGGATCATACCAAGGCCAGAGAATCCAATCCAAGTGAACTTGGTGAACGCAGTAAGTGGGTATATCTTCCCTCAAGGCAGTCTAGTTGAAGTTAACACGGTTAACCTGAATGTCCAGAATATACATACGGTACCGAACGTACCCAATCTAGAGCCAATGAGACCTCCTGGAGTTCCAGCACACCCACAGGGCATTGGAAATCAACCATGTAGACCAGTGCCACCTGGTAATTCAACATGAAAAATCAAGAAATTGACAGACCCCCACCAATCGATCCTAGGGGGCAAGAAGCGTGGGCCGGTCAGCAGAATATGAGGCCATGGAACCTAGCTCGGGTAGCCGAGATAGTACTCCAGTAGTTAGGAGTAGACAGGGGTGCTCCAAGACCAATGTACAGGAAGCCACACCCAGACTGGGTGGATAATATTCCATACCCGAGAGGATTTAAAACACAAGACTTTGCTGTCTTTACTGGTGAAGAAGACCAGTCAACTGTGGAGCACATAGGACGATTTTTGGCACAATGCGGAGAAGCGGGGACAAATGAATATTTAAGGCTCAAGTTGTTTCCCCCATCACTGTCCAAGACAGCGTTTACTTGGTACACTAATTTGCCAGCAAACTCGATCCAAACGTGGCTGAGATGGAAAGACATTTTCATTCTCAATTTTATCGGTCAGTGCCCGAAGTATCAGTGGTTGATCTAGCAAGAATGCACCAGTATGGTGGTGAAACTGCGGATCAATTTATCGCTCGATTTAAGAAATCACGAAACCGATGCTTGACGTCCCTTACTGAAAAGGAATTTACTGACCTTGCGTTCAACGGGTTAAAGTTTAACCTTTGGGAGCGTTTTGAAGGACAAACATTTGATGACCTATTTCAATTAACGACTAGAGTCTCGAAGTATGATCACCTTTTGAAAGAAAAGGATAGAAAGCCAATGAAAGAGAATCGACAGGCTTTGGTTGGAGCAAGTAATCCCGAAATAGAGAACCCGATTGAAGAGGGAGAAGAAAAGGAGATAGCAATGGCTACAATGGTATTGGACAAACCATATGTATGCCCAACTCTTAAGCCGGCAAGGGTAAAGAAGTTTGCAAAAGTAAAGGCAAAAGAGTCAAACGGCTATTCATTTGACATATACAAGTTGGATGAAATATTTGACTTGTTGCTGAAAGATGGGATGATAAAGTTAGCTGAAGGACATAATATCCCGTCTAAGGAAGAATTGACAGCCAAGAGATATTGTAAGTGGCATCATTCGACAAGCCATAACACCGCGAACTATATTGTCTTTAGAAAGACAATACAAGAAGCGATTTGGCAGGGCAAGATCAAAGTTGCTGAGGACAAAGGGAAGACACCAATGGAGGTTGATGCAGACCCTTTTCTTAAGATGAACGGAATGGTGAATATTCATGCTCTGTCGGACCATCAAACTGGTGATGTATGCTCTCGCTACCACTATGACCTGAATCATCAAGACCAGCATCAGTCGGAGTACCAGTTTGTTTGAGGAGCAAGAAGAAGATACCAATCAGGCTCTTTCATTCGAGGAAGCTTCAAACCTCAAAGGGGTTATGGGACTGGGCCTACAAGCCATTCAATCCGCGGAATTAGAGAGAGATATTGAGCGAGCTCTAGTGCTCTAAGGGGTTTTAGGCCACGAACGAGTCACGGGGCTGAGTTTTCGAGTTATTTCAATTGAGGAACTAGGGGAGGATACCAAGATAGATCTTATTCCCAAAGGGAAGACGAGGCACGAAGAAAACTTGGAACGACAGCGTCGAAAGATCCTATTCGAACATGAGAGTCCATTCGAGAACATGAAAAGGAAACACGATTGAGCCAAATCAAATCTGAGATTGTGGGTCCTATCCGTCCTTCCCGAGAGCATGAAAAAGACAAACCATGTGAGCAATTGAAATTGGAAGATTGGCGTGAGTTGGCACGCTGGAGAGTCAGAAGGAGTAATATAGTCAACAAGTTCGGAAATTAGAGGACGGTTAAGCAAGTTCCTGAATCAATGAATATAGTAGAACTGCAAATAAACCAGCAAAGAAGAAGAGTCCATGGCAACGTTACAAAGAAGAGGATTCAGAAGTAGGTCTTCTTGGAGAGCCTAGTAGAAAGTTTGATTATGTTGTATATTATGGAAAGCCAGATTACTTCAAACAACCACAGTTGCTAATTGAACCATCTGGTTAGGGAGAAGAGTTTAATGATCCGCCACCTAAGCCTTTCCCACAAAAAGTTGAGGAGAACAGAATTTCTAAAGCCCAGCATGACTTTCTCAAAGAGAGAGGTGATGATCCATCGTCGCAGCCAACTCCACTAAAGATTGAAAGGAAGAGGACTTATAAGATCCCGCATGATCTTCCCGAAGGAAGATGGAGGAAAGCAAAGCCACCTAGCCAAGTATCATACCGAACCATCAAAAAGCGGGATCAAAAGCAAAAAAGTAAGCAGAGATATTTTGAGCAGACTTGGGATGGTAGGATGATCCCGAAATACGAAAAAAGGAACTGGGTTTGGAGACGTAGCAATGCCGAAATAGAGAAAAATGAGAAAGAAGAAGTTCATATTTTAAGTCAGTAAGGAGAAAGTTCAAGGCAAGGGCTAATGAAAGCAAAGAAAGTTCAAAAAGAACAACCAACAATAGACTTTGGACAGTTTATAGTGGTACTTACCCGAAGACATGAGCATGGCTTCAGCCAAGACCAAGGGAAGCTTGAAAATAGTGAAGCTAATCGAGTTTGGAAAGGAAAATCCAGGATGCCAAAGGAACGTGACCATACAATGAAAATCGGGATGGTGAATGCGAGACTCCCGTCTGAATTCGGGGTGTTGTTAACAGTGGAAGAATATTCGGGACACGTTTCCGAAAGAGAAGTAGCCATAGTTTAGTTCCATTTATCAAAGAATGAAGTTATGGAGTTTGAGAATGTCCCGATTGAGAGGGCCAAACACTTAAAGTCCTTACTTATATCTGGTAAGATAGATGGACGACCCGTTGGTAAGATATTTATAGATGCTGGAGCTACCCTGAATTTGATGTCATATGGATACTTCAGAAAGTTGGATAAAAGAGATGATGAGATTACGCCGTCTAATGTACAGTCATCCGATTTTCTTGGAGAAGTAACGGGTGTTAAAGGAGCGATTGTGGTAAATTTGACTATCGGGTCCAAGACCTCAAAAACTACTTTCTTCGTGATTGAGTCAGATGTGGCATACAATTTGTTGTTGGGAAGAGATTAGATTCATGTCAATCAATATGTGCCATCTACATTACACCAGATGTTGACATTCTGGAATGGAGAAAAGTAGAATATATCAGGGCAAATGGGAAGGTTGGACCGAGATTCATCCAGAAAATGAAGATTACATAGGTGAAAACCAAGTTCTGGAGATTCCTGAGACTGATTCACGGTCTTATGCATTTTGCCGCTTCGGTAAGGGGAGGAATGAATGGATCCCCAAGTCAAGCTTGGCAACCCAAGAGCTGAAAGACCTTTATGGAAGTCAGTACATCATTACAAGAAACTAAGGAAATGTATTTTGCGTACTTGGCCGAAGTAGCTCAACAAGATCAGAAAGCATTGGACTGTATCGAAGAATGGGAAGACTCATCGATCAAAAAGGAAGTCAAGTCCATAGAGACAGAAGACCCCCTGGTTGAGATAAATATTAGGGAAGGTGAGCATTATTGGCTCATATTTATAAGTGCACTTTTGCAAGGGGGCATGAAAGACGATTTGGTGAAACTGGTCAATAAGTACCGAGACTATTTTGCTTGGGATTATCATGAAATGCCAGTATTGTCGAGAGAGATTGTTGAGTATAGGTTACCAATTAAGAAAAGATTCCGTCCACACAAACAGCAAGCAAAAAGGTTTGCCCCAACTGTGGTGGATAAAATTAAGGAATAGATTGAAAGATTACTGAGGGCGAGATTCATCGAGACGACCATATATGTGGAATGGAGCTTTAACATAATCCTGGTAAAGAAAAAGAATGAAAAATTACGGATATATATTGACTTTTGAAATCTCAATACTGCCACACCGAAAGATAAGTATCACATGCCTGTTGCAGACATGCTGATTGATTTAGCATCGAGAAATGAGATGTTATCCCCAATGGATGGGCATTCGGGATATAACCAAATATCCATTGCTCGGGAAGATATCCCGAAAACAGCATTTAGGTGTCTAGGGGCCATTGGAACCTTCCAATGGGTCGTCATGCTATTCAGTTTGAAAAATGCGGGAGCTATGTATCAACGAGCGATGAACTTTATTTTCCACGATGTGATTGGAAAATTTATGAAGGTTTATATCAATGATATTGTCGTGCAATCAACTTAGGATGATCATCTGGATTACTTGGAGCGGGCCTTTATCCGAATGAGAAAATATAAGTTGAAGATGAATCTACTCAAGTGTGCCTTCGGCGTGCGAGCTGGGAACTTCTTAGGATTCCTTGTCAATCAAAGAGGTATTGAGATGGATAGGCACAAAGTAAAGGTGATCATGGAATTAACTCCTCCCGAATCGAAGAAGCAGCTCCAGATGATATTGGGAAAGATCATTTTCTTGCGGCGGTTCATTGTTAACTTATCTGGGAAGATCGAACCAATGTCACAGCTTTTGAGACTCAAAGACAAGGACTCTTTTTATTGGAGTGAGAAACAACAAGCAACTTTTGACACAATTAAGACTTACTTGGTGAATCCTCCGGTCCTCGTGTCACCAAAAGCTGGTAAGCTGATAAAGTTATATATATAAGCTGCCGATAATACCATCAGAAGTATGTTGGCACAAGAAAATGATGAAGGAAAAGAATAAGCGGTATATTATTTGATAAGAACATTAACTGATGTTGAAAAACGTTATACCGCGTTAAAAAAATTATGTTTGTCTTTATACTTTGCATCTGTGAAGTTGAGACATTATTTGTTACCAACTACCGTACATGTGCTTGCAAAGACGGACATGATAAAATACATGTTGTCACGACCCATCATAAAAGGTTGTGTAGCCAAATGGGTGCTCATTTTGTCCAAATTTGATTTGGTATACGTACCATTAAAAGCGATGAAAGGACAAGCTGTAGCTGATTTCTTTACCGAATATCCATGTTTGCAAATGGAGGAGAGCGAACAGAATAAACAAAGTCTTATCCGAGTTGTGCTATGGACTATGTACTTCGATGGATCGAGTGCTAACAGCACTTCGAGAGTTGGTTTAGTCATAATATCTCCTGATGGGAAATATACCAGGTGCGTTTGCAAGTTAGACTTTGAGTGTTCAAATAATCAAGTTGAATACGAAACACTGGTAATCGGATTGGGAATATTAATTGATCTGAATGTTCGGTTTGTTAAAATAATTAGCGATTCTCAACTAGTGATCAAATAGCTGAGTGGAGATTATCAATGCTTGAATGAAAATTTGATTGGCTATTATTATTTGGCCGAGAAACAGTTGAGCCAGTTAAAAGATTATGACGTAATTCACGTCAAAAGGAAAATGAATCAAGAAGCCAATGAGTTAGCATAGATGGCTTCGGGGTATAAAACATCAAAAGAACTGGCAAACATGATTTCAAGCATCGTGTTATCGGTACCTTCCATTGAACAAAAAAATGATACCGATAGATATGAATGAAGAGGTCCCAAAAGAAGACTGGAGAAAGCCCATAGCGGAGTACCTCAAGTAACCTAGTTCGAGAAATCAAAAGTTGAGAAGGCAAGCTCAGAAATATGTAATAATAGAACAATTGTACTACAGATCTTCAGATGGCTTATTGCTTCGTTGTTTGAATGAAGATGATGCCAAACCGGTCATGGCAGAAGTACATGAAGGAATATGTGGAGCGCATCAAGCTGGCATAAAAATGAGATGGTTATTAAAGAGACATGGATATCATTGGCCCTCAATGATGCAGGACTGCATCAGTTATGCTAAGGCTTGCAATTCTTGTCAAAGGCACGGACCATTGCAACACACACTAGTTGTAGAGCTCAACCCGATCGTAAAGCCATGGCCATTCAAAGGATGGGCAATGGACATAATTGGTAAGATTTACCCACCATCCTCCAATAAGCATAGTTTTATATTGCTTGCTACAGATTATTTCATGAAATGGGTAGAGGCGATTCCATACAAAAGCATAAGTCAGGGTACTGTGATCAAGTTTATTGAAGAAAACATTATTCATCGGTTTAGCTTGCCTGAGTCTATCACAGCGGATCAAGGCACGATGTTCACTAGACGAGAAGTGATGAATTTCACCCAGTCAAGAGGAATTAAGATGTTGCATTCGACACCATATTATCCGCAGGCTAATGGACAAGCCGAAACTACAAATAAAATAGTTGTGGGGTTGATCAAGAAACATTTAGAAGAGAACCCAAGAAAATGGGACTCATTGTTGTCAACGGTGTTACGGGCTTACCAAACTTCAAGAAAGTCAAGTACATGTGTTAGTCCATATATGCTTACTTATGGACAGGAAGCTGTGCTACCTATGGAAATAACAATAGAGTCCTTAAGGGTTCAACTTCAACGTGAGATACTTCCCGAAGATTATCGAAATTGGATGCATCTTAATCTTGATGACTTAGATGAACTTAGAGCAATGGCCTTGGACAGGTTATTAACGCAAAAGAAAAGAGTAGCCCGAGCTTATAATAAAAGAGTGAAGGAAAAGCGATTCACCATTGGTGATTTGGTGAGGAAAACTATTCTGCAGTTAATCAACAAGATCCAGAATTCGGCAAATGGGCACTGAACTGGGAATGACCATATTTAGTTACCAAGGTGATGAGTGGGAATGCATACAGATTGATGGATATTGAAGGAAAAGATCTCCTTCGTTTAATCAATGGAAAATATCTAAAGAAATATTATCCTTCGATGTGGGAAGTGTAGCAACAACATGAGCACGGTCACATAAAATGAAAGTATGCTCAGATCTTAGCCACTAAGATTTTCAGATCAATTTCTAAAGTACAAAGGTCGGCTAAGAGATGAGTATGGTAACATAGGTCGTGTTGCAGCCTATCACGTTACATTTCTAAATCAGCCAGTCGGTGTGTTTTAGTCTGGATTATTTCTGCAAGATCATCTGTCTCCTGAATCATATCCTCGTACAAGCCAAAGGAATGATCAGCCAAACGTTCAGCCTGCGCCAAGTTATTCCTTAACATTAGGGAATCTCCATGTTCAGGTATGAGCTCTGAAAAAAGTCGCGAATGTTGGCAGTAGCATCTATATCTGAATGAAGTTGAGAGATGATGCGATTAGCCCTATCATGCTTCTTTTTCAAGGTGGATAACTGTGTTGACTCATCAAGGATACGAATCTCGAGGATGCTGGCCTCTTGAGAAATGGGATCCAAGTCATGAATTTTTTCGATGGTCTGACGAGAAGTGTGTAGGCTGGAAGGGAAAAGAGATAATAGTTCTCATGTTAAATCGAGGAAGTAAGCGTCGGCAGATAAGAATAGTTTAGCCCGAAGCATGCTTGACAGGTTATCCACTTCATTTTTGTTGACATTTAAATTTTGATTTTTCTACTTTTCATATATTGCCAAAAAAAATGAGAATTAGTTCCCCCAAAATATATATATATATATATTTCCTCATGCATTCCATTTTTATTTGCATTGCATTTTTGCATTGATAAGCCGAAAGTTGGCATATGAACATGGATGGACGACGCATCGCTCTTGGCCTCGGGAAATCATCGACGACGAATGGCGTTTATAGTGGACTAGACACAAGTCGAATTGACTCAGAACTTGACAAAGTTTCAGTCAACAGGCGGTCTAAAAAGTGTTACCATGAAGACTCGTACTTGCCAAGAAGCTCCTATTAGGTTTCCATATTCACGCAAGCTGATTTTTTATGCACCAAGAAGAGCTGAGTCGCTGCCTGTGTTGCCCACGAGTACCCCACCTCAGAAACCTACCCTATTCCCAGCAGCCGGTATACAGACCACTCAACCATCTTCAATGCACGGCATATGGAACAAGGATAGAAAATGAAGAAGACAGAAGGGAGTAGAGGTCTTCATCATAGAGGTCGGCCACAAAAGACCAAAAGCTTAGAGATAGTGGGCGGCGGCAAAAGAAAAGCAAAGGAGTGCACATGGTGGGAGAGCATCCAACGGAGCAGCAAATCCAACTTTACCTCATAAAAATCTGCATGACATGTTCAATGTAACCGTGGAAAAGTTGTCTACTTCTAGGCCATCATTGGAGGGGGCCAAGGAGGACTAGTGGAAGATTTTCTAACGTGTGCTTTCGGTGTAAAGTGGAGGAGAATGAAGTTGCTCTGGACACGGCCATTATGAAAAGTGAAGGCAATGATTGCAAAAAAAAAGGGGCTGACCAGCTTGTTCCACTGACGATTCTGCTCCACAAAAGGATGGACTCAGTGTCGCGACCTAAAATTCATTTTTTAGGTTAATGGATTACCGGATTAATTGATTAAATTAACTAACCTGGTTCGAGCTCTCTCAAGCTCTACCAAATCGCGACTTTGGTTTTTTTGTTCAAATGGTTTTAAAATTTGGAGTCGCCACTAATCATTTTTGGTAGCTTGATTAGAAACCTAAGTAAATTAGCGGGAGAACTAAATTACTTCTACGAACCAGATATTATGAGTTCGGGGACTTGGTTACACTAGTTAATTAAAACTAATGCCCTTTCGGTACCTTAATTTCATGGATATCCTAATTTGGCAACTCAGGCTTGGTTTATTCCTAAGGCTCTAGTGGAGCGTTCTCTTTTTGTATTTTCACTTTTTTAAATGGAATATATGTCAATGACATTTTTTTTGGCATTTTCAAAATATTAAGTATTTCCCTGAAGCCGAAAGAGGGAGTGAGTTAACGACTTCTGTGCAGTGCTGCGAGCTACTCATTTTGGGGTTTAGTGATTCAAAAATTAAATTACAGGAAGTAAATAACAATAAATAAAGACCACCAATGGATAGCTCAGCCTTGGCTTAGCCCTCTCCTTTGGGGTTTAAGGTGCAGGAATTTAAATTGCAGAAATTTAAAATGACCTCCAATGAGTGGGCTCTGCCCTTCACATTCTGGGGTTTAAATTCTTTAAAATAAAACGAATTGATTTGTCAATTCGGGCCGAAATCTATCGACGGATCAATTGAAAATTTAATGGGCACTCAAGAGCTCGTCAGCGCCAATTTTACACCTCCATGGGATTTACCGTTGACTTGGAGTTGTCCTTTGCCTGACATAAAAATATGGAGAAATGGAGTAATGGAGCAAATATGATTTAATTCACATTAAAAATTAGAACAATGAAAGAGGCAGTTAGCTTCAATGGCATTATGAGAAGTGCTTGATGGATATAATTGGTTCATGCCTGAAATCAAATATGGGGAAATGGGAGAAGAGTAGAAAATTTGAGCTAGTTTATACTAAAAAATAAAGAGAGTAGAGGGACACTTAGCTTCAAATCTGGGATGAATTCTTGATTTATATTGATCGATGAAGAAATTGATGACGATAACCCTCTAGCTTTAAACTCCCTTCATCTTCAAAATTCTCTCTCTTTTTGGTATTTTCTTTCTCTCAAATTTTTTCTTCAATCTCCCAAAACTCTCTCAAACATCGAAAATTTTTTCTCCAAAAAATTCCCTTCTCAAGCTCACTTCTTCATCCTTTTATAACCCACTCATCTATTTCCCATTTTAATTTTTCCACTAACTCCATCTCCCATTCTAATTTCTCCACTAACTCTTCTTCATTTTCATCTTCCCTTCTCCATCTATCTTACATTCTAATTTCTCCACTAACTCTTCTTCATATTCATCTTCCCTTCTCCATATCTATCTCCCATTCTTCTTCATCTCCATCTTACCTTCTCTATTCTCATCTTATTTTCTTTATCTTCTCTTCTCCATCTTCCCATCTTTATCTTCTCTTCTCCATCTTCCCTTCTTTATTCTAATTTCTTCACTAACTCTTCTTTTTGTTATTTACAAAATAATCCTTCAAGTGTTAGGTATTTGTACTCTAATCCATGAGATTTTAAGTATTTGCAATTCAGTCCCTGGAGAAATATTTCTTTAAGTCCAAATCTCCTCACAATTTTCGACACACCTATTGCATGTTGAATTTAAGCTCATTTCTTGCTATTGAAAATAATGCAAAATTTAATTAAAGCCTATTTGTAAAATTGAGTCATTATGGGTATAATTGGGCGAAGATGAAAATTTGGAATATTAAAGAACAATGTCACAACTCCTAAAAGTGAACAAATGAAAATAAATTGACTCAAACTGAATTTTTTTAGGCCCGATTCGAGATTATGCTCGTTAAGGAATACATGACCTCGAATTAGATTTTTTAAATTTGCAATGGCCAACATGAAAAGGGATTTAAAGGAAAAATATTGACTATTTTTATGTATTTTTGTGATCTCAAATGCTATTATTTATTAAATATTTCCTAATTTATAAAAAATATATTAAAAAAATACAAAAATATGACAAATTATGTTTTACTAAAAAATGGTTGCCTAAGCTTGGCCAAGGCTTCCAAAGTTGATTTTGCAATTTTCTCAATTTTCTTGATCTTTTTATGAATTTTCGAAAATAAAAATATCAAAAAATACTGAAAATATGAAAAATTATTTTTTGGTCAAAATTGATTCTCTAGGCTTGACCAAGATCCCCAAAGTTGATTTTTTAATTTTATGGATTTTTATGGATTTTCAATTAATTTAAAAAAAAAGATTAAAAATCAGGTGTCAACAGCTGCCCCTCTTTGAAAGGAAGTTCGGCATTAGTTTATTTCAAAGATGAGATGACACTTGAATCCTAATCGACTCAATACAATAAAATAAAAAGAAGTAGTAACATTTGATCTCCAATACCTTTCTGTCTAAGTTCTGATTCAGGTCGGGTTTGAGGAGGCTTTTCATTCGAAGAGGGAGAGACAAAGAAGAGAGTTTACAAGGCACTTACCTGCCCGTTGTGTGGTGGTTGCTTGATACACATGTCCTACGGAAAATGGAATGAGAGCCTAAGGATTCGTTATAAGAAACCTTAGGGTGGTTGAACTTGGACCCGTATGGTAGGTCACCCCATGAAAATGCCTGTAAGAAGGACTTTGTGCCTGTAGAAAAGACTTGGTGCCTGTAAGAAGGACTTTGGTGCCTGTAAGAAGGATTTTGGTTGCCTGTAGAAAGGACTTTGGTTGCTTGTAGGAAGGACTTTGGTTGCCTATAAGAAGGACTTTTGGGATACCTGTAAGAAGGACTTTGAATGCCTGTAGAAAGGACTTTGGTTGCCTGTAGGAAGGACTTTGGTTGCCTATAAGAATGACTTTTGGGATGCCTGTAAGAAGGACTTTGGATGCCTGTAGGAAGGACTTTAGAGTGCCTGTAGGAAGGACTTTAGATGCCTGTAGAAAGGACTTTTGTGTTGCCTGTAAGAAGGACTTTGAGTTGCCTGTAGAAAGAAGTTTGGTGCATGTAGGAAGGACTTTGGTTGCCTATAAGAAAGACTTTAATTTCCTGTAGAAAGGACTTGGTGCCTGTAAAAAGGACTTCGGGTTGCCCGTAAGAAGGACTTTGATTGCTTGTAAGAAGGACTTTCGTGTGCCTGTAAGAAAGACTTTAGGTTTCTTGTAGAAAGGACTTTCGTTGCCTGTAGAAAGGACTTTTGTTTGCCTGTAGAAAGGACTTTCGTTGCCTGTAGAAAGGACTTTCGTTTCCTATAAAAAGGACTTTTGTTTGCCTGTAGAAAGGACTTTGGTTCGCCTGTAAAAAGGACTTTGGTTTGCCTGTAGAAAGGACTTTAGGTGCCTGTAAAAAGGACTTTGGTTTGCCTGTAGAAAGGACTTTGGGTGCCTGTAAGAAGGACTTTGGGTTGCCTGTAGCAAGGACTTTAGGTGCCTATAGAAAGGACTTTTGTGTCGCCTGTAAGAAGGACTTTAGGTTGCCTATAAGAAGGACTTTGGTGCTTGTAAGAAGGACTTTTGATAATGGACCATTCCGTGTTGGGGTCTCCAATGGAAGGGCTCCAGAGACAGTATACCCTAAATGTCACCTTTTGGGTAGACTGAAGAGGTATTGATTGAGCAAATGATTTTCGGGTGCCAATCTGGGATCTGGGGAGACCAGGAATCCTGCAGACGCTCAAACCCAATTTCACTTATCATGAAGGGTGCCGTTCTGGGATCTGGGGAAACTAGGAATCCTGCAGAAGCTCAAACCTAATTTTTATTGTCCCATCATTTTAGGAATAAACCGATGAGACAAAGATCAGAACACGAGAGTTGGTTAATCATGATTTGATAAAGCTTGAGAACACGAGATTATATCAATCGTGAGCTGATGAAGACTTCATGAGAGCATGTTGATCATGAGTCTTAAGGGTTCAGAAAACTTACCTGGATCTTCTGAGTTAATGATCGAGGCACAGACAGACTGATTGTATCATGTCTGCTTGCTCACTGAATGACCTTATGTGCTGAAAATGCTTGGCGAGCATTAGCCAACAAGGCTTGTTTGTTCAATAGCCTCTGGATGAATTTCGAGACCTCGGAGGGTAACTCGACTATCAGGAATGCACTACCTGTCAGACAGTGTCAGAGGTAACATGTGCAATAGCCTTTAGATGAATTTCGAGACCTCGGAGGGTAACTCGACTATCAGGAATGCACTACCTGTCAGACAGTGTCAGAGGTAACATGTGCAAGCATTTTTATCAATGAGTTCATCAGTTCATGCAAAACCATTCAGTTGAGTTTGCAATGATTATAACCGTATGTGTACGCTCATAATGTGGATCATGCATGACTATTCTGTCGAGTTTGCATTTCCAATTCTGTCCAGGGAGGTTATCATGTCATGAATACCTCGAATGTAACCTGAATGGGGACTTCAGTCCGAAAGGGCTTTCTCTCACTCTCGAGAAATGCTTGTTTATCCTGATTGCAGGATTTGAAAAGAAATCACTCAACCTTACCATCATCGCATTCAGCGAGGGTCTGAGTAATCTCGCAATTGATACGATCAAGCCGATCTGGAGGTCTTGATTAGGACCGTAATGTGGGCTGGGTCAAAGGCTTATCAAAGGGGACTCATTTCGAGTCAAGGCCATTGACAAAAAGGTCTTCATTATCTGCTCCGGGTTTACAAGTCAAGAACCCTGCAAAATGAGAGAGAAATAATCTTGCCCGAACTTCTTCGAGCGATGCTTAAAGTCATTCAACTCTTACATTAATTCAAGTGCTCTAATCAAAAGAGACTTTCAAGGGTCGTAGCGTAGGTCGGGATTTGGGTCCGAGAAACGAAGGGCTCGTTTTGGCTCAGAAAAATATGAGAAGGGCTTGGTGTTGGTGATCATTGCAGTCTTGTCACTAATCTATGAGCTTCCTGAATTTGTCTTCAATGAATACCACCATTGGCTGAGGAGTGGTAGTTCTTTTACACTTTGCAAACTGATTTCTTTGGGGATCCTTTTCGGGAATTCTCAAAATGTATGTTCAAAGTCAGAAGTTCGTTATAGATATATGGGCATTGGCCTTGCTTTTGATAGGCACTTTGCTCTTTCTGCTCGAGATTCTTTGGAGTAGCCCTTGCTTTTCTTACTCCTGACTCCCTTTTGTTTGGAAGTAGGCCCATTTTCTTTAGGCTACACTTGTTTTTCTTTTTCTTTTGTTTAACAATCTTGTGATTTTGAATTTTAGCAACAAGATGATTTTCAACAAATGATACTAGACATTACATGAAAGTCTAGCATATGAAATGGGCTAATTCGAGAATTCTCTGTTAGCCCAATTCCTTCAATTCTGTTCCTTGGGGGGGAAGGTGTCGTCGTTACCTTGAAATGAGCAAGGATCACCAACATGGGCTTGAGAAATGAATTTGCAGGCTCAATTGGGTTATGCAAAGGATGAGTATGTAGGATAGAAAAAATAAATGCTCTTCGTCATCCTAAAGCACTTGAATTAAAATTTGAGTATCATGCAAAGAAACACTCGAAGATTGATGTTAGTCCAAGCAAGAGAATTTCTAACCATTTATCTCCTGATATTGTTGGAATTACCTCTGTTTTGCCCCAGTGTGGGGTGGTTCTTGACAAGGTTATGAAATGAAATCACCGTTCAAATGGGTTGTCAATGGTTGCCTAAAGTGTTTGGAATGGAGAATGAATGCCTCCTTCACTTCGACTATCGTACATTTTGCGAGAAAACCCATTATCTTGGAGAATGCGGAATCTGTCTACCGCTCAACTCACTGTGGATTAAATACAGGACGTATGTGGAAATGGCTTGCCTTTCATCGTCCGTCATGTCCCATTTTTGTATATTCGATGCATAGTGTACAGTTTATACCCCCGGTCAAAATCGACAAATTGAACATGCAGAACAGTCATGCATAAATCATGGAATGTGTAAACATCATGCAAATATGGCAATACAATGTACAAGTATGAAAATTGCCCCTGGCTATGTGGGCGGATCAAACACGTTGGGGGCCTATTCCCCGAGTCGAGGAGTAGCTTGTTTCTAGCTTTGCCTCTTTTCGATCCAAGGTTCGCCATTGATTTCCTCTATTTCATCAGACAGATCGCATCAGGCGATCATAAATTGCCCCCTTGGGGCTGTTTTCTTTGGCGTATCAGATGTTACTTTAACACTTCTTGTAAAAACGAAGGAGACATGTTAGCCAGTATCAGAAATGATGAACTCGACACGATACTGAGTTACCCTTGAGTGCTTCGCGCAACTCCTTTACCAGTTTTACCACTCGGGATTTTCTCCGTGGGTATGTCAAGTTAGACATTTCCTGTCAAACAATGGAGGAGAAGACGTGTTAGTCAATGTTAGAAATGATGAATTGGATACGATACTGGTTTACCCTTCATCTTGAATGTTTTGCGTGACCCCTTTATCGAGTTCACTGGATTGAGTTTCCCTTGGCTTTGGCTGGACACTTCAACATTAGGCTAAGCTCGTGACAAAATACTGACCTTGGTATTGCTCGTCGGGTATTCCCGTTTCTTCCTGCAAAAAGTTGTTTTATTTATTTACAATACTTACAACATTCCCCACCATTGGGGATAGAACTTGGGATGTTTCGGACCACTGTCATTCCCCATGCCATCCGGCCCATTGGACCGTAGGCGTCCATGGAGGCTTTCTTTTAAGAGTTAACCGTTGAGATGGCGTGGTCTTGCTACTTTGCATTGGGCAATTCCAGATCACGGTTCTTTTCAAGGCAATCTATAGTCCTTGTTAAGACAAAATAAATCAATTCAAAACTCAAGATGTTTATGGGTAAATTGGAACGATACAGAATTACCCTTCTTTGAGATCGTTTGGGTCTTTCATTCACATATTCCTCGTTTGAAGCCATCTATTCTGTGGCGATGTCCATGAATTTATTTGCCCCAAGTTTTGTTTAATCGGGGAATTTCGTTTTTGGGTATGACTTGTATTTTCGGGTCAATTTGCAAATTCCTGTAAACAGAATGGATCTAATTTAGAATCGGGACAATTTGAGGGTAAATTAAAATGATACTGCTTTACCCTTCTAGTTCACGCGACTTTTTACTTGCAATAAATTCACTACGAGTTTGGTGTGGTAGGAGACTCGAGCATTTAATAGGAGAACAGGAAATTGCTACTTCTTGCTTTTGCGTTCATTCTGAACATCAATAAAAGTAGAAAACATCCAATGCAAGGAAATGAAGCGTCTGCATTCGTTCAAGATCGATTTTTCTCCTTCAGCAGGCTCTCCCATGATCAGCTGGCTTCATTCTAGACCAGGTATGCATCGGCTATGTTGAAGGACCCGTGATCTCAGCTTCGAAATACAGACTCCCTGTGCATATTGCAGTCCCAGTGCTTCATCAACATTAAACTGGTTGATCATGGCGGTGAGTTCATCGTCAATGCCGCTTGCCTGGTGGTGATACATCTCCCCTTCCCCGGGAGGTATTGATACTGATCTAGTAGCATTGGTCTTTTTGTACCCTGCTCCAACAGAACTCGATCCTGTTATAAACTGGTCTAACGCATTTTCGATCCTCAGATCATGCATTTCATCGAGGGTGAGGAGGAGGCCATTGCAGTTGGGGCAAGTGGCAGAGTCAAAAGCTTCTTTATACATATTGTTTTCCGCTCGGAGGTTTTCATTTTCAACTCTTAGAAACTCGGCTTCGTTGTGCTCATGACGAGTCTTCATTCGAGTTCACCTATTTTGAAACCAGAACTTGATTTGCGAAGGTTCAAGTCTTAGCTCTTGACTCAGTTCCATTTTCTGTTTGCCGTCTGGCATAGAGCATGTTCTGAAGAAATCCTCAAGCCTTTGTACTTGCTCCTTAGTATGGCGATAGTAACGCTTCTTTTGACCCTTACCGTTGTTGTCCTTATCTTTACTGAGATCTTGGACGACGTTGGCGGAAGGGCCATGCTCTATGGGCTCGATCCCAAACATGGCTTCGAACTCTTCATTTCCCATATTCAGAAAGTAATGATAGCTCTCGAGAGTATTGGGTTGAGACATCTTCGATTTGGCGAATGGTTCCTCAAGATTTGCTATATCTTTCTGTATTTTCACTCTCTCTAAAACGTGTATGCTTTAAAACTCTCTTCAAAGTATGGATGAAGATTATCAGGAGGATGTCTCTTTTAAAATTTGGCGTGGGCTTAGCATCTGTATTGTCTCTCCCGAGAGTTCTGTCTTTCTCAATCTTTCCTGCGTGTCTCTTGTTTTGCTCGTCTTTTCTCATCTTTTCATAGTGGTAGGGCTCCCGTCGTCGTCTCCACCGTCGATTTGCGAGCGAGTTCTCCGATAAGGACGAGTCGTATCTCCCTTTCTGCCGAAAATTTCCTTGTCTCCTACTCAGCTCGTTTTTTTTATTCTTTCTTTTCCAAAGTGGTGGCGTCTCATCCAGCTTTTCCGCAAAAACGTCGGATTTTGCTTGGCTCGAGGTCGCTGCCTAACTGAAATTCGAGCTAACGAGGGTGGTGCCAATAGAGAATGGTAGATAAGAGAAATCTTGACTGGTTGATATCGTGACTATGAAATCAATATTTACTTCAAAGCAGATTACCATCTTCGCATTCTGCTCATCACCCACACATTTCTCCCTCTTGTATTCTGCTTTCAAAAATGGCCAATTCTCCTAACCATACCTTCTCCGCCGAAGTCCTGGCTGAATGGGAGAGACTCTACAATATTCTTGGTAGAGGTTATGCTCATATAGCCCAAAACTCTACCATTGAGGCTGAAATCCTCGATTTATTTAGGACCATGGACGCTGCTTCTGTTGAGGGTACCCAACTGGGGAAGGAGTATCGGAACTTCTCGACCCTCTTCATCAATTTTCTGGCTGCCTATAACTGCGCTTATGAGACGGTCCTTGTGACTGCCGTCGTGAAAGCTCGTTACCAAGACCGGCACGAGCGTCTGGAAACAACCACATTTGTGGCTGATAATCACAAGAAGGCCCTCAAGTTTGCTAATGATCAACTTTCGTGGCTGGTTCGTGAGAGGGGAAAGTTGGTGGACCGTCTGGCCTTGGTCCGAACTTACGCCAAACAGGAGCCAGGTAATATTGTAATGAGGTGCAAATGCGGTTGGCTGCAAGAGAGACTTGATGACATTACGGCAGACCTTGCTTTCGAGAAGGCGGCGATTCTGGACCTGGAGTTTGCCGTCGAGCATTATGAGGCCAGTATGGCTCAGGCTAAGAGAAGTGTGATCGCCTCTTCTTTAGGCTCACGGAGCTTAATCCCGAGAGCGCCCGGTGTACCCAGAGCATCAACTGTTTGGAGAGTCAGTTAAGCTCTTTCGTAATGGTTATCAGGGCCCAGTTTGGCTTTACCTTTCCTCCTCAGTGAGCTATTGTAAAACCTGTTGATGTATGGAATAAAATGAATGTTTCGCATGTCTATACTTTTGTTTTCCTGTCATCTCTTCTCTCGAATATCACCATAGATCGATTCAAGGTATAGGAAATACCGAGGCTTAACATCCTTTCTGATGTTCTTGTTTGCCGTTGTAGACGATGATATCAAAAATCGGCGGCGGCCCCCACCAGCCATATTGAGACTCGCAATCAATCAGATGAATCAAGACAGCTCGACTACTCGATCAGTGCGCCAATAAATAACCCAGGCCACTTGTTGCTTGCCCCACTTCAATCGTGCTTAGCCTCTTTCGGCGTCCACTTATTGGTGTCAGTCGACTGTAATATTGGGAAGAACGCCTGTGGGTCATGCTTATTAATAAAACATCGATCTTCTAACATCCTCCACGTGGTTTGAATCCAAGAGAGTTAAAAAAGCAAGCCTTTAGTGGATTTAATCAAGAAGGCGTTGCAAGGTCGGATTAATATACATACTTCATGGATTCTGATAATCTGTGTCTTTTCAACAAGAATACATGAATCCCTCCAATACAATAAAATTGCCCCAATGTCTAACCCGAACACATTCACTGCCACATCAAAATACACAGCCTATACGTGCTCGATAATAGACATGTTTCCGTCTCAGGAGAATTGGCCTCTTCATATGCCCCTAGGATTAACAATTTGCTTGCCCCCTGATTGTTATCACCAACGAGCCCGATTTTTCTCCACCCCGGGGTACCTATAATTCCCTGCAAAAGTAAAGAAAATAATCAGTATGTGATCCAATAGGGGTCGGCCCATGATTCCTACATTAGTCCAATTTTATTTTTCAATTTTAGAGAAACTTTTCTTAGAAAAAACATGGGTGAATTTCTCAAAAAGAATTTTCTTGCGAATTTTTACAACTTGAAAAATGTGATAAAATCCTTTGATATTTAACAAATTTCCCCGGAGGGAATTTTCTCCTTTATCAGAATGAATTTTTAGGGGTAAAATTTGTCAAGGTCTGACTTGAAATAGGAAAGATGTGACAAAAATTCTTTATTAGTCAATAAAATTCCCCAAAGGGATTTTTCACATTCATGTTTTTTTTTTCAAAAATAGGACACTAATTATCTTTTTATCTTCTTTTGAAAAACGACCATGACATTAAATTCAAAATTTGACTGACACACCTAATATGGACCAACCAGAAATAAATATAAGATGAATTTAGAAAACTTACTTTTACCGTGAAAAATACCATGTAAGTCGCATAGACATGCACATGAATCATGAGTTTAAATCTTAGCCTATCTACTCTAAAGGCTGACAAATTGAAGCGAAAGACTTACGGCAAGGCGACAATCTCGCGCACATAATCAAGATTAGCCGTGACCCCTACGACGTAATCAGGATTAGCCGGGTCTCCCCACTTCGGCTGTTCGAGCTAAAAATTAAAACCACTGCTTTGGTAATCTTACCAAGCCTGAGGCCTAACTTTTAAACTCATTTTTGAAAAGAGGTTCGGGATTGAAACTGGACTAACTTTCGATGTGATCTCACGCCGAACGCTAAAACCAAATCACAATACCATCCTAAAACTAGTGGCCCAGGTCCGGCCACAGGACGTGTGTGATGTAGTGCTAAAACAATTAATCATGCACAACAATTAATATACAAACACCGCTTCATAAATGTGCGAAATTAAATGAACAATTCCAACACCAAGCCTACAAAACAAAGGGTTAGTCAAACACTCCACCCCTTATAACACCCACCTGCAAGACCATTTAACACATAAAGGTTAGAATCCAACCAATGCCAAATCCATTGAATTTTTCATGAAATTTTCTGGCCTAAGTCCTCTAAGTTCTTAAATTTTCAAAAATTGAGAACAAGTCCCCAGTGGAGTCGCCAAGCTGTCGCGACCTAAAATTCATTTTTTAGGTTAATGGATTACCAGATTAATTGATTAAATTAACTAACCTAGTTCGAGCTCTCCCAAGCTCTACCAAATCGTGACTTTGGTTTTTTTGTTCAAATGGTTTTAAAATTTGGAGTCGCCACTAATCATTTTTGGTAAGTTGATTAGAAATCTAAGTAAATTAGCGGGAGAACTAAATTACTTCTACGAACTAGAGATTATGAGTTCGGGGACTTGGTTACACTAGTTAATTAAAACTAATGCCCTTTCGGTACCTTAATTTCATGGATATCCTAATTTGGCAACTCAGGCTTGGTTTATTCCTAAGGCTCTAGTGGAGTGTTCTCTTTTTGTATTTTCACTTTTTTAAATGGAATATATGTCAGTGACATTTTTTTTTTGCATTTTTAAAATATTAAGTATTTCCCTGAAGCCGAAAGAGGGAGTGAGTTAACGACTTCTGTGCAGTGCTGCGAGCTACTCATTTTGGGGTTTAGTGATTCAAAAATTAAATTACATGAAGTAAATAACAATAAATAAAGACCACCAATGGATAGCTCAGCCTTGGCTTAGCCCTCTCCTTTGGGGTTTAAGGTGCAGGAATTTAAATTGCAGAAATTTAAAATGACCTCCAATGAGCGGGCTCTGCCCTTCACATTCTAGGGTTTAAATTCTTTAAAATAAAACGAATTGATTTGACAATTCGGGCCGAAATCCATCGAAGGATCAATTGAAAATTTAATGGGCACTCAAGAGCTCGTCAGCGCCAATTTTACACCTTCATGGGATTTACCGTTGACTTGGAGTTGTCCTTTGCCTGACATAAAAATATGGAGAAATGGAGTAATGGAGCAAATATGATTTAATTCACATTAAAAATTAGAACAATGAAAGAGGCAGTTAGCTTCAATGGCATTATGAGAAGTGCTTGATGGATATAATTGGTTCCTGCCTGAAATCAAATATTGGGAAATGGGAGAAGAGTAGAAAATTTGAGCTAGTTTATACTAAAAAATAAAGAAAGTAGAGGGACACTTAGCTTCAAATCTGGGATGAATTCTTGATTTATGTTGATCGATGAAGAAATTTATGATGATAACCCTCTAGCTTTAAACTCCCTTCATCTTCAAAATTCTCTCTCTTTTTGGTATTTTCTTTCTCTCAAATTTTTCTTTAATCTCCCAAAACCCTCTCAAACATCGAAAATTTTTTCTCCAAAAAATTCCCTTCTCAAGCTCACTTCTTCATCCTTTTATAACCCACTCATCTATCTCCCATTCTAATTTTTCCACTAACTCCATCTCCCATTCTAATTTCTCCACTAACTCTTCTTCATATTCATCTTCCTTTCTCCATATCTATCTCTCATTCTTCTTCATCTCCATCTTCCCTTCTCTATTCTCATCTTATTTTCTTTATCTTCTCTTCTCCATCTCCTCTTCCCCATCTTTCCATCTTCATCTCCTCTTCTCCATCTTCTCTTCTCCATCTTCCCTTCTCTATTCTAATTTCTCCACTAACTCTTCTTTTTGTTATTTACAAAATAATCCCTCAAGTGTTATGTATTTGTACTCTAATCCATGAGATTTTAAGTATTTGGAATTCAGTCCCTGGAGAAATATTTCTTTAAGTCCAAATCTCCTCACAATTTTCGACACACCTATTGCATGTTGAATTTAAGCTCATTTCTTGCTATTGAAAATAATGCAAAATTTAATTAAAGCCCTGTTTGTAAAATTGAGTCATTCTGGGTATAATTGGGCGAAGATGAAAATTTGGAATATTAAAGAACAATGTCACAACTCCTAAAAGTGAACAAATGAAAATAAATTGACTCAAATTGAATTTTTTTAGGCCTGATTTGAGATTATGCTCGTTAAAGAATACATGACCTCGAATTGGATTTTTTAAATTTGTAATGGCCAACATGAAAGGGGATTTAAAGGAAAAATATTGACTATTTTTATATATTTTTGTGACCTCAAATGCTATTATTTATTAAATATTTCCTAATTTATAAAAAATATATTAAAAAAATACAAAAATATGACAAATTATGTTTTACTCAAAAATGGTTGCCTAAGCTTGGCCAAGGCTTCCAAAGTTGATTTTGCAATTTTCTCATTTTTCTTGATTTTTTATGAATTTTCGAAAATAAAAATATCAAAAAATACTGAAAATATGAAAAATTATTTTTTGGTCAAAATTGGTTCTCTAGGCTTGTCCAAGATCCCCAAAGTTGATTTTTCAATTTTATGAATTTTTATGGATTTTTTATTAATTAAAAAAAAAGATTAAAAATCAGGTGTCAACACTCAAGAGGGATAAGGGTCTTCGAGGGAGACACTAGAGGGATGGATCCATCGAGAGGGAGAACTATTGAAGAGGCAGACCACTCAAAAAAATAATTTCACTTCTTCTCTCTATCTGCAACACACTCATCCACTTTGATTTGCAAAAAATGAAAGTCCAAGTCTAGCTGCGATTTACAATTCTGATTACTTATTTATGCCTTGGAGTTTTCTCGATTTTTGCAGATCAAGTAAAGTCCTTCGCCGATTGTTGCCATGCTGAGGAGGCGCGAAGTTGGTCATGCGAAGGTTCCTTGCAAATTGGTTTCGAAGTCTAGGCCTTATTCGCAAGTAAGGTGACGTAGTGGACTCAGACGGTCAATCGCTTCTATGGATTATATTTCCTCAGGTAATGAGCTTTACTCTGGGAAATTAGCCGAGAATGTTGGTACAGTCAATTGCGAATATGCACTGAGGGTTGCTCATGTATTCCCGAAACATGGACTAATCATGTAAGCTAATACACTGGAACGTAAATCATATCTACTATGTATTCCTTTTCTAATGATAAGTTTTTAGACTCTGTCTTTTCTTTGAGGGAATATGAATACATATCCGGTGGATAGAAAGATGCAAGTTCACATACTTTTATTTTCGGATCAGCACACCTAGTGGTGTTGTAACTAGATTTTCCATGTCTAGATGACGAAATCTCGAAAACAAATATACTGAACATTCGTAGATGACTTCGAGATCTTCGATTTGATATATTATGGCGCGAAAATGGACGTCATTTACTATGTCAAAAAGGTCCCGAAATTGAGAGCAGAAATTTGGAAATATGGTGATCAGAACCTGAGATGGAAGTTTTCTGATCTGACCTTTCACACTAAATGATTTTTCATGGGTTATTCTAGACTCCGTTTCACCAAGACCTCTTCATGACATTTGTTCATAAGATCTTAATGCATAACATATAAAAAAATACAAAAATATTCATGCACGTTTCGCATTTTTAATGCATTTAATGAAATTATGCAATTCTGTTGGCGTCCTTGAGTCTGAGTTTTTTTCTGTGCGTGGTCATATTGATTCGTAGTTATCTCATGTTTAAAGTCTTCTTTTGAAACTTCACAAAAAATGAAAGTTGTTCATTGGCGTCTTGTTTAGTAGACTGGAAAGTTTGGTGCATTAATTTTGAGATTTGAGTGTCCATTTGAGCTTAATCCTGAAGTATGTCTGTTTTGTGAAATTTGTTTGCTTGCTGCTGAGCTCTTATGAAAGACCATTTTCTACATGCAAATGAGTGTCTCTTCAATAAGAATGATGAAAGTTGTCAACAACACATTTTTCCATCCACATAAAAAATCTCAGAATTTTTGCATACATTTCATTATTGTTTTTGTACTTTATGGTTACTGCTTTCTCCTTAAGAATGTTCATGGACAGTATGGTTTAATTCGTATTTTTTGTGTTAATACATTGGAAAATGTAAAAATGGTCTCAATGAAGTTTAATCAGCACGTGTTAAACTTTCTTTGAGCGTTTGAATTGTCTTAACTCATTGGTGATTGTGCATGTCCGATTGGATAGTTCATTATTTTCATTTGGCTTTGGCCCAATGCTTTGAAGACTGGAGGATGACCGATGTCCATTTTGGTCCGTTTTGTTGTACTCCCGACCCACGAAGTTTGGCGATGGGTGTTTGACCGATGTCTATTCCGGTCCATTTTTGTTGTATTCCTGATCATGTCTCGGGTTTTATTTAATTGGTCTGTAATTATTCGCCCGACGAGTTGCGGGTTTTATTTTCACCGTCCTTAGGGTAGTTTTACTTTACCTGCTCTCTCTTCACATCTTTGTTTACTTTGGGTGATTTTCCATTTTTTTTATAATACATCCAAAATCTAAAAAAATTCATAAAAAGAAAACCCAAAAAAATTGCACCTTTGAACCTTAAGTGAAAATTCATTAAAATTGCCAAGTTGAACATTTTCATGAAATTGGTACCGAAAGGGCGTTAATTGAAAAATTAGCATAATCAAGTCCCCGAACTCATTAATCTCTGGTTCGTAGGAATAAAGTATTTCTCCCGATGCTTTATTTATGTGTCTAATCAATCTAATCAAAATGATTAGTGGCGACTCCAAGATAAATCCTTCTTTTGATGAAATTGAACCTAAATCACGATTTGGTAGAACTCGGGAGAGTTCGAGCTATGCTAGTTAATTCAATTTAATTAATATGGTAATCCATTAACTTTAAAAATTGGGAAACCGATTTTTTTTGTCGCGACAGTTTTCCAATTCATGAGTTCTCAACAGGGCATGGTAATCCAGAGTGAGGAGTTCATGAATGCGTCCCTAGAAAACACGATCATCATTAGGAGTATGGCTCACGGAAGACGAACCTGAAAACCAAACTGGGATTAATGGGATTTATGAACATGAATTATTTAAAGGTTATGTCTTATTGGGGATGTAACTTGAATGAAACAGAGACGTAGAAAGATGGTAATTGAACATTACCTCTACTAACATAATGACGGTTACTGGAAGACATGATGGAATAAGGATTCGAATTGATGAGCAGATCAAGATGTCTTTAAAAAGAAGATAGTCAAGTGGATAAGATGGCATAACGGTTACAAGGACGTGGGGAGTGTCCTTAGGAGTGATTTAGACAGCAAAAGAACATGTGATTGTGTAAAGGGTGTTCAGTCAGCAACATGATGACTTCTCGAATATAAGCTATCCACGACTTAAGCAAATTTCGGAAAGGAAGTTCAGTTCAGTTTTGGATATGTACAGGATCATCCTACCGAAATCAATTCATCAAGCCTTTAAGATGGAACGGTTTCGGGAAAGAAGCAAGCCCTTAAAACGGTCATCATCCCGAACATTAGTTGAAGCAAGTTTGAATCAAAGCGAATTCAGTAAAGGGTTTCAATTGTTAATGCCAAATTGCCTTCCCGAATTCAAGTCACGAAAGGGTTCAAGTTGAAAACCATTCGAGAAAAGAGGTTCTTTACATTATTATCTTACCGAATTCAAGTTGGCAAAGATACAAGACAAAGGAATTTCGGGGAAATATTCTGATTCATAACATTATTATATTCCCGATTTTGAACGTTGCAGAGGAATTGGGTCGAAAACTCTTCGAGAAGAAGATTCTGGTCCTTGATGATACTATTATCCCGAATTCAATTGTTACCGAGCAAGTTGAAAAATTTTAGAAGGAAATTGTAGTTTTTGACACCATTGTGCTTCCCAAATTTCGGGTTATTAATAGTTAGTCGAAGACTTTTTCGGGAACCAGTGTTAGTTCTTCCCAAAGTCAAGTATTCAAGAAGTTATAGTACATAAACTTAATGAAATATAAGAGATCATATACTTGGAGTAGAACACACAAGGCTGAGAACGTCACAAAATCAACTTGGGAAGGCAGAATTTAATATTAGGATTGGTATTTAGCTTTGGCCAGCAATTGCTTAGCCTTCTTTACAAAATTTTGAAGTTGAGACTTGAGGCTATAATTCTGCTCCACCATTTCTTTCCTCCGCTTCTCTACAACCTGATTCTTGCGCTTACTAGTGTCATATTCCTTTGCCAGTTCTAAATAATTGGCGAACTCTTGTTGGCAAGAAATGCAGAACTTATCCCGCTTGACTTTCTGAAGACGATGCTCGTTTTCAACAACTTTAAGTGCTGCTTTGAGATCTTCGTTCTTCTTCTGGAATTCCTCAACCTCCCGTTCCAGAGCAATATAGGTGTTGAAAAACAAAAGTGCATTATCTCACTGCTCGCGCAGTTCATCCTCAATAGCTAATTGTGGTTGTTCCATGGAAAAGAAGTAAGGCAGAATATGCATATTAACTCTCAACGTATCTACTGCTTTGACAAAACTAAGCTAAAATTCATCGCAAATATCTTGAAGTTCAGTCGAAGGCATGTAGGAGGGATTTCCCGAGAAGATTTCCTGGGAAAGGACCCTAGCTCGGAGTTCCTTTCGAGAATCCACAATTAACTTCCCATATCCAGGTTCCAGAAGATCCAAGAATTCTTGCCATTTAGTTTTGACAACCTAAGAAGGGACTGGAGAGGATGCCAACGAAAGATCTTGCAACTGATCTGAATCAGTTTCTCCTATTTTGAGTTGTTGAATTCTCTTAAAAGCAGCTCTTTCTAATTCAAACAATTGGGGAATCTCTTTCGTCGATGAAGCAGCAATTACTGAAGATGATGGTATGTCGGAGGCTTTGGGGGAGGATACAGTTTGCATCAGCAAAGGAGCAGTACTCGAAGGGCTTGTAGGAATTGCAACCTCAGGAGTTGAAGTTGGTACTTCTGATGAGTGAAGTCCTGCAATTCAAAAAGGCTAGTTAGTTCGCGACTAAAGCACATTTAGAAGAAATGGAGCAAGAAATTCACATACCGAGAGTACGGGCTGAGGTGCCTTTTTCAAGAGCAGGTGAGGTCAAACAAGCAATCTGAGGTGTGTCTGAATCGGCTTCAATTTGAGGAGAAGGAAGAGAAATCACTAAAGTAAAAAATTCTAACAGCAGTTAGAGTTGAAATAATTCAATAGCAAAATGAGTCAGTTAATTACCAAAAGAAGTACATACTGAGTGGAAGAGATTCTTCAGGCAAAGTAGGTTCCTCAAGAGAAGCAAACTCTTCAGGAGTATAACCTGGGAGTGTAATTGCAAGCCTCTCTGGTGTTGTTGTCGTCGTTGGTGGGGAATCAGGATGAGTAACTTTAGGCTCCATAGGATCAAGCTCGATTAAGGGCAAATGAGCGGAAGTCTTGGATGTAAAGACTAGAATTTCAACAGCGGGTTCAGAAGGAGTAGCTATTTTCTTCGTAGAACCTGAGAGTTAAAGGGCTAAAGTTAGAAATGATAATCCTAGCAGCCATAGCATAAATACATAAGAAAATACAAATACCTACCTTTGCTTGATCACGGCCTCTTCAATAATCGAAGCGGCACATCGGGATATGAACTTTTAGATGAAGCTCTTGAGGAGATGGGCTCTGATATACGGATACTTGCCCCCTGTGGTGATTGTTTCTGAGTTAGTTTTTTGGGAGCAGGGGACTTCAGTGAAGCTGTTCTTTTTCTTTTGCCATCTGCAAGCATAATTGGAGTTAAGCAAAAAGGTGAAAAGTAAGCTTACATTACTTATACAGAAAGAAAAAAAGGTTATTTAACCTTTCTTAGGTTGTCCCAAGGGTGAGGGTGCTGGGAGCGCTTTCGATATCGCGTCTGCCATAGGAGCTGAATCCGTCACTTGCAGTTCTCGATCCAAGAACGATTCCAGATCTTCACTTTCGGAAAAAATACGAGAATGGTAATCGTTCCACCAGTACACGAAGTCAAGGATGGCATAGGCAAGTTTCGGCTCATACTCCAATATAGGGAGCTTCTGGTATATCCTCCGAATAATGACGTTCAACTCAGTAAAGGCCGAGGTGTCGGCGAATTTGCAAGTGACCTTGTCAGGTAGTTGAGGAAAGGAGAAAGTACAAAGAGCCGGGACAGGAAGCCCTTGAGTAAGCCTAAATTGCCAAGCGCAATATTGGGGAGAGTAAATCTCGAAACTAGAAATTTGCCCGCCCTTGAACGAAATCTTGAGAGAAAGGTCGATGGAAGTCAGCACGGCCTATAATTATTCACTACGGTTGTTCGGGAAACCAAAAAGATACCGACGGAATGTGGGAGAGAAAAAAGGAGAAAAATTGAGAGTCCCTACATTAACAGAGTAGAGTTGAGTGATGGAATACCGAAAGTAAGAAGAGAATTCGGTATCAAGGGGAATAAGTTCCCGACTTAAGGCTTGACAAGAAGGAGTGTTTGGTATAGGGATAGAAGGGGGTTGACCGAATCGGGAATTTGAGAATCAGGAAGGAAAATAGAAAGTAGCCCAGACTTGCAAAATCTAGAGAGGGCCACCAAAAACCCCAAAGGGTGCCCACAAAGGTAACCGAAGCAGCATGGGACAGTCCCCTATACATAAGAGCAAGAGCGATTTTGCCAAGAGTTAACTTAGTTCCTGTAGCTAGAGCATTGGCTATGTACAAGAAATCATTAGATACCTTGATAACATGGTGATAGAAAAGGAATTTACATAGCCAATAGAGTAAGAAGGTAGTGTGTTCTTCCTTGGTGACCTCTCCGTCCTTTTTGAAAAATTTACTTAAAAAAGTCCCATAAGACGGGTTGGAATCTGTGAGTTAACGGAACTCTTGGGAAATATTTATAGGAAGGGTAGCAACATCTTCCCCTAGTGGGCTAAGACCAGTAATGCAGACTAGGTCTAGAAGATTTACGGTCATTGAGGCGAAAGGGAAAAAGAAGCAATTAGTAGAAGAGGCCAAAAGCTAGACAGGGCGTCGATTAGTCCAAAATTCAAACGGTAATCAAAGCAGGAAAAGCGAAGGGTGTCATGAATTTGAAGTTCATCCCAGAGCGTGGTCTTAGAGGCGTGAAGTCGGGAGTATCACTAGTAGAACGACTGATCGAACGGGAAAAAAGCCCTAAGTCGAGAAGGCTGAGAAGTCCAGTAAAAAAACTGAACAGGTTGATGATGGATAGGAAGAACTTCGGTTGGGTGTTCAGGGAAAACTTCATAAAAAAACCTTTGAGACCAAAAAATGATTGTAAAGAGCAGGGCCCAACACGAAGGAATCATTACTGTCGTCATTCAGCAGAGAGAAGTAGTGATGATCATCCAAATCGTTCGACTCCACAAACTCGAAGAAGCGTTAAAGGGCCGTGGCAGAAGAAAAGGTGGAAGCTTAAGACACCATTAATGGAAGGAACGAAGATTGATGCTAGGGTTTTGAGAGAATGCTTTGAAGGAGAAGAAGATCAAACGAAAGCGCGAAGACGAAGGTAATGAGAAAAGGACAAAAATTTGATTGTGTTGGGATAAATAACTTTATAGCTGACTTGGAAAGGGCCGAAAAAGTAAGTTTTGGAAACGGCACGAGAGGTGTCGTTTGATATAAAAAGGGGCTAAGCAGATGTATCTTGGGAGCAATGCGAAACGTGTTGTTTGGAAAAAGAAGTCGAAAAGACAGGTATTTAAAACGACAAGAAAGACGCCGTCAAAAGAAGAGAAAAGGACACCGTTTGGGAAAGAAGAATGTGTTGTGGTGACGAAGTTTAAAAGAATCAAACCTTTTAATTCTTTTAAAATGGGGCATATGTTGATACCATAATATTGTCGTTCAAATCGATATCTTGGGAGCGGCATGTGTGAAAAGGTGCCATTAATAGATCTCGAACTACAGCTAGAGGAAAGCATTATCCCGAATAACAAGTCACTGTTTTGCCATTCAGGATATGTGTGTCATTCGGAAAGTTTAACAGAAAGTGTACCAAACGAAGGAAATGGTGTACTTGAATTCAGTATATCTTGACTATGCGATGTGAAGGTTACATCCTAAAATTCGGGAAGTACAAAGTAAAACTCGTGGGTGCGAACAGGTTTTCGAAGTAAAGAGGTATTATTCAAAAAGATCAGTTAATCATGCGGTTATGAGCAGTGGAGGACATGGGTCCCGATTTGTGCGGGTCAGTTCTGAAGATTGTGAGCTGAAAAGAGGCGAGCAGTAGCGCTAAAATTCAAAGATTTGAAATCAAAGAATAACTGCTCAAGCAGTTATGAGCGCAAGAAGAACAAGTATCCAGAAGAAAGGAAAGAGGGGGACGACACAATCATCCAAAAGAAAATCACTCTATTTCTTTAAAGTTCTAAACTTTCGTTGCCGTTCGTAGTGTAGCCTTAACTTTTTTGCTCTTTTCATTCCCTGTACTTTTAGATTCGAGTAACATATTTCCCGATTACAGCAAGTAGGAGTATTGTAGCAATAGATTATCCAACTTTCAGCACACTTCCATTAACCATCGCTTAATCTATACCGTTCATCCAACTTTTTCATCAGAACAGAGTCACATAATCCTTCTTAATAAAAATCGAAGTACGAATTCGGTGAAAGATAAGCCCGATCCAAAATTGCGTGAACAAAAGCCAACAAAATTTATGTTTTGTACGGAAAGGTAATGTTAAGCTCAAGGCCAATTTGTACGGAAAAGAGATTATCTGCGGACAAGAAGAGTGTATAAAAAGGGGTGGGATCTTATTCGCAAAGGGGAATTTTCGTGACTCTTTTTTTCTTGTTCAATTGTTGCGAACCACATCTACAGAATTTTCAGTTCAACTATAATAGCCGAATGATGTATCTACATGTTTCCTGGAGTCCTATAGTCTATCATGTCTTTCACTAAAACTGCATTTTCATGCTTTACTGCAGCCAAGGAGAAGAAGTAATTGACCCAATTGTTGAAGTGGTTTCCCGTAAGCTTAATACAGGACATGTGACAGAGCCTGAAAATTTGGTTCAAGATTTTGATCAGGTGCACGAAATAATGAAATTGTTGGATGTTGGCTCTGATGGTGTGCGTTACATTGGCATTCATAGCATGGGTGGCATTGGTAAAACTACTCTTGCCACAACTGTGTACAGCCAATTACGTCTTCACTTTGAAGGCTATTGTTTCCTTAAAGACGTTCGAGTATCAATGCAACTTCATGATGGTTTTTTAAACTTACAAAAAAAGCTCTTATCAGGTTTCGTCAGTTCGAAGACTATTGATCAAATTAAAGATGATAGCAGTGTGATCGAGATGATCGAAAGAGTGCTAAGTGCGAAAAGAGTACTCGTTGTTCTTGATGATATAGACAAGAAAGAGTAACTCAAAAAGCTAGTCGGAAATTATGATTGGTTTGGTTCAGGCAGTAGGATCATCTTCATCGCTAGAAACATAGCAGTCTTGCCCACTCAAGTGGAACTAACAAGTGAAGAGGCGCTAAATCAACCCAAAAGAATTTTGGAGTATCCAGTTAAAGTAATGGCACTTGATCGAGCATTTGAGCTGTTCTGTAAGGACGCGTTCGAAAGAGTCCCTTCCGTAGAAGGATATAAAACTTTTGCAAAGAAAATTGTCCTTAAAGTGGGTAGGCTTCCTCTGTCCGTCAAGGTGATAGGTTCTTATATTTCTGCGCTGAGCTTTGCCCTAGAGCTGCCTGAAACCCAAATAAAGCTATTGAAAGAAACATTGCAGAAATTAGATGCAGGTCCTTTTGGCGAGGTCCTGGATGTATTAATGATCAGTTATGTAGGATTGTCAGACAAGGAGAAAGAAGTATTTCTGGATATTGCCTGCTTTTTCATCAACGAGGACCAAACATATCCGGTAATCATGAGGGATGACTGTGGGTACTATCCTCACAGTTCAATTCGTGTCCTCCAGCGACGGTCCTTGATTACAATTATGGGTAAAAAGCTTTGGATGCATGACCAAATTTGAGATCTGGGGTGACATATTGTCCGTAAAGAACAAACTCACAAATTTAGTACGGTGTGGAAACGTGATGATGTTGTAGAACTACTGAAGAACAAACAGGTAAAATGGAAGATTATGTTACATAATTTTATTTTTGGAAGGAAGAAACTTGATGATTTTTTTTTCATTTAATGGTTAGCTTTGTTTAACTTACCATTTATCCTGTGAGTGTGACAGCTCTCTCTCAAAATATATGGGTCAAAAGTTATATTGTATATTGATGAAGCGAGACCAAATAGATTGCTTGGTAATTAGCTTTGTTTTTTTTTTCTAGGTTCTACAGAATGGAAAATAGTTTTCTGACAATTATGAAAGAATGAAGCACCCTTTCACGTGATATCCAGTTGGAATTTTTAAATTACTTTCAAAGACAATTACAATGAAAACAAAAAACTAGGAATATTGGAATTGATATAATAATTATATTTATTGAAAGATAGAAAACCGGAAATGGAGAAATGATTTAGAAGATATCTGCAAATCGAAGTTGAAAAGTTTTGTCAACGGTATGAACGAAAACATGGAATTCCAGGAATTCTACTTGCCGGGAAAAGGTGTGCGCCATTGCGGGTTTCCCATCGGAGAAATTGTCTACTAGTGTTCACATGCTTCCTTTCTTTATAGCTATGTTAGAGGATTACGTGTTGTGAGCTCAATTAATCTCTAGTCTATGTTGGCAGATAAATGAAGATGTAAAAGCTATCAGCTTGACTCGCCACAACTTGGTCGATGAAGAATTAGCTACTCTACCAAAACTGAGGTTCTTTCAAGCACACTTGGCGGATTTTTCCGGCGACTTCAAGAATCATCTTTCGGAGCTAAGATGGCTTTCTTGGTGGGCATGGCCAGCCGCTTTCCAAGCAACAAACTTTCACTTTAGTAGATTGCTTGTGCTTGACCTTTCGGATAGCTATATTGAAGATGGTTGGAATGCGTGGAAACAAATGAAAGTATGAAATGCTTTACCCTATATCTCTCTATATATATATATTGTCATTACCTCATTCCCGATGATGGAAGGTGGATATGTATTTCACTTCTTTGTATCATTGCCTCCTACGGTTGATGTAATGGTTGCATGCACTCCCCTACTCATATGAACGTAGAACATATTTTGCATGAGTAACATTCATTATCTTTCTATATATCAAAGTGAAATGCAATTATGTCCCCCATAAAAGTTGCTTAGGATTTGGATTTGGTGTATTCCGGTAGAAGCAAGTGCCATTTTGCTTCAATATGCATCAGATATGATTCGAATGATTGTAAAGTTTGAGTCAAGTTCGATACTAAAAAAGTTAATTGGCATTAAATTTGAGATTAGTAACACTCAGCTCGAATGACGTAAAGGATCAAAAGTTTATTTGACATAGCTAAGTTTACGATTTGATTCAAGTTGAGCCTGACCTTCATAGTAACTTGATTCAAGGGGCTCACTAGCCTAATTTAATAGTTAAGTATTTCTTTGTAAATGCATTGCTGAACTCCAAATTGAATGAATATGACATTAATTTTACTTTTTTAATTAACTAGAGTTAATGAGCAAAGCCTCGAGCTCTACATTGAATCTAGTTCTTAAATGCCTTATGAAACCAAATCTTATACAAATTTATAGTTCAGTTCGGGGTAAATAACAAATGCAATGGAGTGTCTTTTCTTTCGTGCGTGAGCTTTTCCCTTTTGAAGGGCTGAACGTCAACTTTCCTTTTTTTTGTTATGCTAGCTAAGCCTAAAAAATAACTCGATGCTACTTTTGACGAAGTCAAAAAGATAAAAAACGCAATATCACAATTGTGGTCAAAGGTGGTGTGTTGTTGGCCAATGGCCGAGGGCGGTGAAAAACTAGGGGTGTTGGTATTTGGGACCTTGTGGGTGATCTGGGAATTAGAGACCTTTGTGTTTTCCTAGCGAGGATATGGAGTTTTTTTCGTAAGACGCAAACCGCGGGTTTTGGAAAATAAAGGGATGTGCAGGTGGGATGGTTCTTTGTACTTTCTTAAATATTCGCTTATGGACAATAAGCTTCTTAATAATAGTACCATATATGCTGATGTTCCTTATTAATTTTTTTGCTTCCACTTTTTTCTGCAGATGGATATGTTGAAAGTTCTAGATTTGACAAATTGCATTTGGTTAAATATGACACCTGACTTTTCTAACTTCACGTCTTTGGAGAAGTTAATCCATGCTCGGTGTGTCAAGTTAACCAGAATTCACAGCTCCATTGGTAAGCTACATTGCCTAGAAAATTTGAATATCGAGAGGTGTAGTTCTCTGGGGGAGTTGCCCGGAGAAATCGGCTCTCTACAATCTTTGAAAGAGATTGTCATGCCTCAAAACTTCCGTGACTTTAGGCTTCCGAACACATTCGGCAGACTTCGCTCTTTGTCGAGTTTGATATTAGATGAGCACCCCGGAATAAGTCAACTTCTAGACTCTATTGGAGGGTTGGTGAAAGTTAAAAGTTTATCTTTACGTCACTGCATGGGGATAAAAAAAGCTTCAATGCTCTACTGGAGGAATGAAAATGTTAGAAGAGTTGGATTTATCACATTCTGGAATAGTTGAACTGCCCGATTCCATTGGATGTCTAAAAGAACTAAAAGTGATCAGGGTAAATTATTCAGTGATTGTCGCGGCTGTCTGGGCCGCGATCCTCGCGTCAGAGCCGTGACGTCCCAGGTTCGTCACAAATGCTATCGGCTTGACGATTTAATTTGAACAAGATAACAAGTAGGCAAATGAAAGCAAGGCACTTCATTTATTTACAACCAACAAACATCGGGTTCTTTTTACACACAACTGGGAAATACGTCGAGTGACATCGAAAATCGCCAAGGGCTCTACCCGCTATTCAAAAATCGAGGACTGTAATTCTAACCAAAAGGCTCCCACGGTTAACTCGACCACTAACTCCACCATTCATCTGGTTGTACCAAGCTACTTACCTATAAGAAAATTTTCAACGAAGAGAAGTGAGATAAACTTAGCAAGTTTCACTTCTAAAACGCCGACTAATTTTTCCTTTTTCTCTTACCTTTTTTTTTTCTCTTTTTCCTTTTTATTTTTGCCTTAACTCCTCACCGGTGACCGTTCTCGACAGCCGACCACCGGCGAAAGCGACAATGGCCTCGCTAACCCTCGACTTGCTTAAGCAAGGCTCTTGCCAACCTCGCCTCGGCAAGCAAAGACGAGTTTGAGCTATGATTCAATTTCCCTTAGGTAAGTTCGACTTCGAGAGGCCGCTTGGTTGAGTTGAGGGTGGCCCTTACCGACTTGCCTAGGTGAGGCGAGAGCAGCCCTCACAGATGTAGTTGGGGAGGATGAGGGTCGCCCTTGGCTCGTTTGAACAAGGCTGCTGCCCTCGCCGGCGGCCTAGCCTAGCCCTCGACAGTGGGTGGCCATCGAGATTGATCACTGGTGAGGAGTTAGGGCAAAAACAAAAAAGGAAAAGAAAAAAAAAAGAAAGGGAAAGTGAAAAAAGTTTTTAAAAAATAAAATGGCTAAAATGCCTTTGATGAAGCCTTTATTTTAAATAAATAGGGCACTTTAGATCTTTATTTAAAATAAGTTTCATTTCAAGCTCTTATTTAAAAAAATAAAAGTATTTCAGGTCCTTATTTGAATTTAAAAAAAAATATGAGCTAATTTTCATTCATTAACTTTCCATCTAAATTTGATTCTTCCCATTTAATTGTTTATCATAGAATTACATGAAGATATACATCAACATCATCAACATCAACATCACTTTTATCCCAAATCAGTTGGGGTCGGTGATCAATGAACCCGAAAATAAAAGGTTAAAATATACTAAAATAAAAGCAAAAATATGGGTACCCCAAAAATAAATAAATATAAATAAATAAATAAATAGAAAGGACTAAACATGACACTCTGGAACATAGGAAATCCCCCCTCTACAATACGGATAGCTTTCCTCCACTCCGTCCTAAGACAGACCGTACGTCAATCTATTTCCCACTCTATTAAATCTTGTTTTACTACCTTCCCCCAAGTAAGTTTCGGCCGACCTCGTCCTTTTTTCATATCGTGTTCTCCATAACACACTTATGTTCTTATCGGAGCATCTAGGGGTTTACGAAAAATATGTCCAAACCATCTCAATCTATGTTCTCTTATCTTCTCTATCACCGGTATTATTCCAACTTTTCGTCGAATATCGTCATTTCTTATCTTATCCATCCTTGTATGACCACACATCCACCTTAACATTCTCATTTCCGCTACTCCAATTTTATGTTCATGTTGCTTTTGTACTGACCAACATTCAGCTCCATATAGTATTACAGATCTTATTGTTGTTCTATAAACTTTTCCCTTTAACCTAAGAGGGATTTACAATCATACAAAAATTCCGATGCACTGCGCCATTTCATCCAACCTGCTTTGATTTTATGGCTAACATCCTCATCAATCTCTCCCATCTTTTGCAAAATTGATCCCAAATATCTAAAAGCATCTTTCTTAGGTACCTCCTGTCCAAGCATATCCATAGATTCTTGATCATCTCCTCTTGTCGTGGCGAACTCACACTTCATGTATTCCATCTTACTCCGACTTAACGTAAATCCTTTATACTTGTTGACACCTGATTTTTAATCATCCATAGAAAATCCATAAAAATTCATAAAATTGAAAAATCAACTTTGGGGACCTCGGCCATGCCCAGGAAACCAATTTTGGTCAAAAAATGATTTTTCATATTTTCAGTATTTTTCGATATTTTTTATTTATTTATTTATTAATAGAAAAATCATAAAAATTCATAAAATTTAAAAATCAACTTTGGGGACCTCGACCAAGCTTAGGGAACCAATTTTGACCAAAAAATAATTTTCCATATTTTATGTATTTTTCGGTATTTTTATTTATTTATTTTCGAAAATTAATAAAAAAATTCATAAAAATTCATAAGATTAAAAAATCAAATTTGAGGACCTTAGCCAAGCCTAGGGAACCAATTTTGATCAAAAAATGATTTTCCATATATTTTTATATTTTTTAATAGTTTTTTGAAAATTAGGAGGATATTTGTAAATAAAATTGCATTTGAAGCCTCTAAAATATGAATAAATAGTCAATATTTTAATTTTAATTTTCTCTTCATTTTGGCCGAAGAAAATAAAAAAAACTAGTTCGAAATTGTGGTTTACTACTAGATCACAGTTTTGAGGTAATTACCAAAACATTCTAGAAAATTCATTTTAGCTTTGTAATTTTTAATTTTTAGATTTCTGGAGTCGTGATATTATCCTCTAATAGTTCAAATTGTTTAATGCCCTGATAATGCATTTTCCGTTGTTGCGTTCGGTTGTCCGAAATTCATTTTTATCAATTTAAACCTTTCTCTATACTACTTTGTTGCATTCGTGGGACTTGCCGGTTGAATATGCAGAATCGATTTCTCAAGATGTTCTTAAGGATTGACATATTTTGAGAGTGAAAAGAAAAAGAAGAAGAAAAAGAAGAAGAAAAAAATAATAATAAGAGAGAAGATCAAAAAGGAAAAAGACAAAAGAAAGGATGGTCTTCTTATTTCTTTATTGTTTTGGGTTCCCATGCAAATAACCCATCCACGTTATGTGCAGTTCTCAAGTCCTCAAAAAGCAAACAACCCAAGATAATAAATTGACGAATCCAGTGGTGCTTAAAACGGCGTAGACATCTCCCTCTTCACTTGACCAAGCATCATGAGCACACCATGAACACAAGAGGGAGACATCATGATTAATGAACAAATGAAAAGCGGACAGGATCGAAAGAAGGCTAGCATGATACTTTGAACAGAGAAGAAGGGGCAGCATCATCAAATCAATGGACTTTCGGTGATGGCTCAAGGAAAGCAAAGGCAAATGTCAAAGTTGAATTCATAGTTGGACCAATTCCAACGGATGAGGGGATTGGAAAAGAAGTTGTCACCCAGATTTCAACCCCCATGAAGACATTCTAAGATCCGAATGGACGTTGATCTCATTGAGAAGATTCTGACTGGAAGTGAGCCAACCAGCTGCTGTCCAAAGGAAAAAAAAAACAACAGCTGCTGTCCGAAGATCCTGAAGAAGGGTAGCTGAATCCAACGTTCAAGTTGAAGGAGCTGCTGTCCAAGTTAGCTGCTGGTCCAAACTTTAGTTACGGTCCAACTCAAAGTCAGCTGAGAAGTCAAGGAGAGTTGCTGTCCATTGAAGGGAAGTTGCTGCTATCCAACAGCAATGAGGAGCTGCTAGCTGCCGGTCCAAACGGGAGGTTGCTGTCCAAATGAGTGGCTGCTGGTCAAAGATGAAGAGTTAGCTGCTGTCCAACAGAAAAAGAAGAGCTGTTATCCAAAGGTTGAACGGCTGCGGTCCAAAGGTTAAGGAGCTGCTGAAGATGAAGGGCGGTTGTCCAAGCTAAAAAAAAAAAAGAAAAAGGGAGGCTTCAGCTAAAAAAAAGTCTCAGGGAGAATATGCAAAGGGAGGGGGGGACAAAAACAGAGAAGGAGAATAGAGGGAGGACACTACACAGAAAGGAGCGGAACAGAACGAAAAAAAAGAAAAGAAAATGAGAAGAAATGAGAGTTGAAGATTGGGACAATCCCTCTCAGCCGGGGAAGGACGATTAACAAGGCGCTCGAATCGGTGCTCAAATTCGCTGCGGTGGAACAAGCCTTGGCGACGCGACGAATTCATCTCCAATGAGCTCTAGGCGCATCAGCATGTGCAATCATCTGGTAACTCAATTTTTCATGTTTAGATGACGAGATCTTGAAAATAAGTGTTCTGGACTTTCGAAGATGACTTCGAGATCTTCAATTTGATATACTATAGCATGAAAATGGACATTGTTTACCATGTCAAAAGGGGCCCGTGATTCAGGACTAGAATCTGTGAATGTGCTGATTTAAAATCTGAGATGGAGTTTTCTAATCTGACCTTCGATGCTTAGCGATTTTCCATGGGTTATTCTAGACTTTGTTTCGTAAAAACGTCTTCATCAAACTTATTCATAACATCCTGATGCATAACATATAAAAAAATACAAAAAATATTCATGCATGTTTCATATTTTTAATGCATTTAATGAAATCATGCAATTCTGTTGGTGTCCTTGAGTCTGAGTGTTTTTCTGTACGTGGTCATATTGATTCATAGTTATCTCATGTTTAGAGTCTTCTTTTGAAACTTCACAAAAAATGAAAGTTGTTCATTGGGGTCTTATTTAGTAGACTAGAAAGTTTGGTGCATTAATTTTGAGATTTGATTGTCCATTTGAGCTTAATCCTGAAGTATGTCTGTTCTGTGAAATTTGTTTGTTTACTGCTGAGCTCTCATGAAAAACCATTTTCTACACAAAAATGAGTGTCTCTTCAATAAGAATGTAAAACATGAAAGTTGTCAACGACACATTTTCCCATCCACATAAAAAATCTCAGAAATTTTGCATATATTTCATTATTTCTTTTGTATTTTGTGATTACTGCTTTCTCCCTAAGCATGTTCATAGACAGTATGGTTTAATTCGTATTTTTTGTGTTAATGCATTGGAAAATGTAAAAAAAAATGGTCTCAATGAAGTTTAATCAGCACGTGTTAAACTTTCTTGGAGCGTTTGAATTGTCTTAACTCATTGGTGATTGTGCATGTCCGATTGGATAGTTCATTATTTTCATTTGGCTTTTGGCCCGATGCTTTGAAGACTAGAGGATGACCGATGTCCATTCCGGTCCGTTTTGTTATACTCCCGACCCACGAGGCTGGGTGACGGGTGTTTGACCGGTGTTCATTCCGGTCCATTTTTGTTGTATTCCTGATCATGTCTCGGGTTTTATTTAATTGGTCTGTAATTATTCACCCGACGAGTTGCGGGTTTTATTTTCACTGTCCTTAGGGTAGTTTTACTTTACATGCTCTCTCTTCACATCTTTGTTTGCTTTGGGTGATTTTGCATTCTTTTATAATACATCCAAAATCTAAAAAACAAATCATAAAAAAATACCCCAAAAAAATGTCATTCATGTGCATCTCATGTAGTATGTCTCGTGTATGTTTGCCATGTTATCCGTATGTTCGTATAGATATATCGTATTTGTTTGTCCTCGTATGCACGTCATGTATGCGACGTTTGCAAATCCACATTTGTCTGTTATGATATGTTATTAATCCATGCATATTCATTCAGAAAAAATCAAAAATTTCAAAATGAGGGTTTCATCCCCTCTTTTCAAAATGACGACTTTGCCCTTTATGGGCAAAATCGAAATGTACATATTTACATACACATATCACTATGCATGTCACATATATATGTCACGTATTTGTATGGTGTATGTACGCATGTTACATATCGTATTCGACGTCTTCGTACCCGCCTGTCATGTACATATTCATATTCATCTATCTCCGTATGCATATCGTATGCATACCACGTCATATTCATATGCATGTCATGTATGTTTATGCGTGTCACGTACGTATGTCATTCGCATGTCATGTACGTATTCGTATTCGTCTATCCCCACATGCATGTTATATTCGTATGCATGTTACCTGCGCATTTGCATACGCATGTCCACGTACATATGTCATTCGCATGTCACCTACGTATTTGTATTCGTCTATCCCGTATGTATGTTGTATTCATTCGCATGTCATGTACATATTCGTATTCGCATATTTATGTATTCGTATATCATATTCGTATGTCTGTATTTGTGTATTGTATTCATATGTAACGTTTGCGTTCATACCCTTTATGCATTCCATTTTAAAAAAAGTGAAAACATAAAAAGAACACCTTACCAGGGCCTTAGGAATAAACCAAGCGAGAGTTGCCAAAATAGGATATCCATGGAATTAAGGTACTGAAAGGGCATTAGTTTTAATTAACTAATATAACCAAGTCCCCGAACCCACAATCTCTGGTTCGCATGAGTAATTTAGTTCTCCCGCTAGGTTACTTAGGTTTCTAATCAACCTACCAAAAATGATTAGTGGCGACTCCAAATCTTAAAATCATTTAAATTAAAAACTCAAAGTCGCGATTCGGTAGGACTTGGAAGGGTCCGCTGTTGACACCTGATTTTTAGTGATCTTTTCTCTTTTAAAGTTAATATAAAGTCCATCAAAATTTATAAAATTAAAAAATCAATTTTGGGGACCTTGACCAAGCTTAGGGAACCAATTTTGACCAAAAAATTATTTTCCATATTTTCAGTATTTTTCGGTATTTTTATTTTTGAAAATTAATAGAAAATCCATAAAAATTCATAAAATTGAAAAATTAACTTTGGGGACCTTGGCCAAGCCTAGGGAACCAATTTTGACCAAAAAATAATTTTTAATATTTTTTGCATTTTTAAATATTTTTAGTAAATTCGGAAAATATTTAATAAATAAAATGGCATTTGAAGCCACAAAAATATGAATAAATAGTCAACATTTTTCTTTTAATTTTCTTTTCATTTTGGCCAAAGAAAATCTGTAAAAAAAATTAAATTATTTTTGAATCGGGTGTTACCTTGTTAGTCACATTTTTAGATTAATTGTAAAAATTGTAGAAAATCCGTAATTTTCGATTTTGGTATTTCTGGAGTCGTGACATTATTCTCTAATATTTTAAATTTTCATCTTGGCACAATTATACCCAGAATGACTCAATTTTACAAAAAGGACTTTAATTAAATTTTACATTATTTTCAGTAACAAGAAATGAGCTTAAATTTGATATGCGGTGAATTGTGTCAAAAATTGTGAGGAGATTTGGATTTAAAGAAATATTTTTTCAGGGACTAAATTGTAAATAATTAAAATTCAGGGACTAGAGTGCAAATACCTAACTCTTGAAGGATTATTTTGCAAATAACAAAAAGAAGAGTTAGTGGAGAAATTAGAATAGAGAAGGGAAGATGGAGAAGAGGAGATGGAGAAGAGAAGATGGAGAAGAATGGATGGAGAAAATAAGATAAGAATAGAGAATGGAAGATGGAGAAGAGAAGATGAAGAAGAATGGATGGAGAAAATAAGATAAGAATAGAGAAGGGAAGATGGAGATGAAGAAGAGTTAGTGGAGAAATTAGAATAGGAGATAAATATGGAGAAGGAAAGATGAAGATGAAGAAGAGTTAGTGGAGAGATTAGAATGTGAGATAGAGATAGAGAAGGGAAGATGAAAATGAAGAGGTGTTAGTGAAGAAATTAGAATGGGAGATAGAGTTAGTGGAAAAATTAGAATAGGAGATAGATGAGTGGATTATAAAAGGAGGAAGAAGTGAGCTTGAGATGGGGAATTTTTTGGAGAGAAAATTTTGGATGTTTGAGAGGGTTTTGGGAGATTGAAGAAAAATTTGAGAGAAAGAAAATACCAAAAAGAGAGAGAATTTTGAAGATGATGGGAGTTTAAAGCTAGATGATTATCATCATCAATTTCTTCATCGATCAACATAAATCAAGAATTCATCCCAGATTTGAAGCTAAGTGTCCCTTTACTCTCTTTGATTTTTTAGTATAAACTAGCTCAAATTTTCTACTCTTCTCTCATTTCCCCATATTTGATTTCAGGCAGGAACCAATTATATCCATCAAGCACTTCTCATAATGCCATTGAAGCTAACTGCCTCTTTCATTGTTCTAATTTTTAATGTGAATTAAATCATATTTGCTCTATTACTCCATTTTTCCATATTTTTATGTCAGGCAAAGGACAACCCCAAGTCAACGGTAAATCCCATGGAGGTGTAAAATTGGCGCTGACGAGCTCTTGAGTGCCCATTAAATTTTCAATTGATCCGTCAATGGACTTCGGCCCGAATTGTCAAATCAATTTGTTTTATTTTAAAGAATTTAAACCCCAGAATGTGAAGGGCAGAGCTCGCTCACTGGAGGTTATTTTAAATTTCTGCAATTTAAATTCCTGCATCTTAAACTCCAAAGGAGAGGGCCAAGCCAAGGCTGAGCTATCCATTGGTGGTCTTTATTTATTGTCATTTACTTCCTGTAATTTAATTTTTGAATCACTAAACCCCAAAATGAGTAGATCGTAGCACTGCACAGAAGTCGTTAACTCACTCCCTCTTTCGGCTTCAGGGAAATACTTAATATTTTGAAAATGCCAAAAAAAATGTCATTCACGTATATTCCATTTAAAAAAAAGTGAAAATACAAAAAGAGAACACTCCATTAGAGCCTTAGGAATAAACCAAGCCTGAGTTGCCAAATTAGGATATCCATGAAATTAAGATACCAAAAGGGCATTAGTTTTAATTAACTAGTATAACCAAGTCCCCGAACTCATAATCTCTGGTTCGTAGAAGTAATTTAGTTCTCCCGCTAATTTACTTAGGTTTCTAATCAACCTACCAAAAATGATTAGTGGCAACTCCAAATTTTAAAACCATTTGAACAAAAAACCAAAGTCGCGATTTGGTAGAGCTTGGGAGAGCTCGAACTAAGTTAGTTATTTTAATCAATTAATCTGGTAATCCATTAACCTAAAAAATGAATTTTAGGTCGCGACATCCGCGTTAGATTAGTTAATTTAACATAATTAACATGATAATTCGTTCACCCGATTTAATAAAATTATTTTTCGGGTCGCGATAATACTCTAACGTGTTTTTCCATAATTCTAATTTAGCACTGACCTCAGCCCTGGTTTCATCAATAAGCACAATATCATCTGCGAATGGCATACACCACGGCACCTCATCTTGAATATCTTTTGTTAGTTCATCCATAATTAGTGCAAAAAGATAAGGACTCAGAGTCGCACCTTGATGTAAACCAACTGTGATTAGAAAATAACTTGATGTGCTATTACAGGCTTTTACACATGTAGTAACACCATCATACATATCCTTGATTACCTCTACATACTTTAAGGGTACTTTTTTTCTTCTCAAGAATCCACCACAAAACTTTTCTTAGGACACTATCATATGCCTTCTCAAGGTCAATAAACACCATATGTAAATCCTTCTTCTTTTCTCGATATCTCTCTATCAACTGTCGTATTAAGAAGATAGCCTCCATGGTAGATCTTCTTGGCATAAATCCAAATTGATTTACAGAGACTTTGGTTTCTACTCTCAAACGATGCTCAATGACTCTTTCCCACAATTTCATTGTATGGCTCATAAGCTTAATGTCTCTATAGTTGCAACAGTTCTGAATATCTCCCTTGTTCTTGTAGATAGGCATAATCATATTCTTCCTCCATTCATCAAGCATCTTATGAATAAGAAAAATAAAGATGTGTTTCAAATTTCAGAATTTAGGTTTCAGGTTTCATCTCATCAAACCTACATGTCGAAATTGCCTTTTTTTTTCTTTTAAAATCTGAAACCTCCATGTGCACTCTGAATTATGAAATCTGCTATGTTTCAACTGATCCCATTTTTGGATTTAACTCTGAAATCATAATCCTTACTTGTCTTGTCTCATCCATGCAACTGCTTTTTCTCTATCTCTTTCATGTCTTTCCATGTTGAGACACCTAGCAAGTGTCACGATCCATGTCAAGACACGACTAAACTTCCCGAAAAATGATGTAAGCAATGACGTTACAGAACTTTGGAGAAGACTGGGCAAGGATGTCACATCCTTGACTTCAGTGACATCTTTAAGTCGCTTAACATTGGGCCAAAAAGGGTTGTACAAAAGACATCCCAACAATCGATAGGTCGTATCGCTCTTTCATTGATAAATCATCTTTGTCTTGTCACTTTCTTCTTTTGACCCTTTTGGCTTTAATTTTATTATGCTTTACGCTAGTGATTGAGCTTAGGGGTCGCTCGCTGCCTCGTGTACTTCATCGGGTGATGTATCATCATTAAAAGTAGGTTATTAATCTATCATACGTATGTTTAAGAAAAAGTATTTTCCAGAAATTCGTTTTTTTGAACTTTCATATCTCCGATTTGCCAAAAATAACACGTCGATTCAAAAATATTTTTCGATCCAAAAAAATATTCATGCATAAAATAAGAAAAATGAATTTCTCAATCTAAAAAGATAAAAACACTTTTTTAGAATTGCTCACGTCTAATATATTAATAAATTTTTATATGTTTATATTTTTTCTTTTTTTCTTTTCATTTTCTTTTCCCTTTTTTATATTTCTTTTTTTCCCTTGGCTGGTCGCTGGGCCTAAGAGATAGCTAGTGACCAACAATAGGCACGAGCCGATGAGGATTAACCTCATAATGAGCTTGCCCAAGGTAGGCAAGCTTGAGCCTCGCCGGCCTGTGCCTGTAGAGAGGGGGGCTCGAGCCTCGCCAGTCTTGAGCAAGGCCAAGCCTCGATGGATTTGGTGAGCTCAAACTTGCCCAGTGAGATTGAGACTCGCTATGTCTCGGTGATTGACGATGTAGAAGAAATAGAGAAAAAGAAATACAAAATACAAAATACGAAATTTTCTTTTGGGATAAGATAATGGGATGAAATTGAAATTATTGTTCAAATAAGAACCAAACACTACAAAATAATTCCGATCACATATTACCAAACAAAGGAAAATACACCGTTTCCTAAAAATGATTTATGTGAATCATTTTCGTTCTTCATGGAATTTTTCGCAAAAAAAAAATACACTCTTAATGGTCATTGAGTTAGCAAAACCTCCTTTTATAGCTTTATGAAGAATTTTAATGTTATTTTCAACCCCACTTTTTGAGGATAAAGATAAAGTTATATTTCTTGAAAATTAGAAACCAAAATGGGGCAACAAATTTCTAAGAGAAATGAAGATGTTGAAGCGCTAAGCCTGATGTTCGATGGCTACAAACCCCAACAAGAAGAATTAGCTTATTCGATGTTCGTTTGATCGAAAGAGTCCAATATTTGTGATGGACGACTTCAAGAATCTTCTTTTGGAGCTTAGATGAGTCAAGTTTGAGATTGGTTATTTGCTCAACTTTGAAAGGGGTAAATAAGCACAAGTATAGTATTGCATTAACTAGCCGTAAAGCAAATGAAATGACATTGCTTTTACTTTTTCATTCTACTTTTGATTTATGAAACCATCTTTTGGGGTTTTCAAAAGAGAAGGGGGAGGATTTTCTTTAAAGCAAAAAGGAATTATACTGTCGGTCCTCTCCTTCTCAGAAACTAGCCTTCTTCTTCCTTGCCTTGACTTTTCCCTCCTTATCTTCACCTTGAGAAGTTAGACTTGATTTTCCTTGGCTGAACCCTTCCATTTAGCTCCTTTTACAGAACGCTTAGTCAAAAGATTAGTTGTGAAAAATACTAAGGGGTAAGGGAAAATTGGGTCCAATTGAATTGTCAATAAAGCCCAAATGGCAGCTGCCCGACTTGTAAAGAGAAACTAAAAAACTGATCTAACACAAGAATGGACTATAAGAGGATAGGGGCATTGTCGGTTTAAAAGTCATTTTTTAGGCAAACATTCTCAAAATTAAAACATTAACCTGTTTGAATAAATCTACATGCTAAAAGGAAAATTATATATGTCCTTTTTTTTTTTATTCAGCCTGTTTATTTAAAGAAATCTTTGCACCATCCATACACGGGATGCAAATCCATTAAAATATGTTGTTTGCAAAAGAAGGGGATGGTGGAAGAAAACAAAAAGGATAATATTATGAAATTACGCTTGTATCTATTTTAGTAAATTTTCTGTTAAATTTTTCGGCGACGCTATTTTCACTCCCTATATGGCTAAATCCACTCAATTTTGTTAGAAAAATATAGAACAAAACAATTCATTCATTCCTTCCAAGTCTTTGGTAAAAATGGTTTGGTTCATCTTTCCACGGCTCTCTCAACAAAATTTAGCCACTAGATCATCCTTTTTCATTCATTCAGTCCTATCACACTCGGCAAAGAACGAACTTCTTATATGTGGCAACGCAAAGGCAAGCAAAATCTCTTTACGAAACTTGAGGGACAATTCGGAGGGCATCAAATCAATGTAGCACAGTTCTTCAACTTCGACTTGCTCGGGGTGGGTGGGATCCACGTTATATATTAAATCAAAGTTCACTACTTACGTTGGGATCATGTGCAACGCGGACACCACCCTCGCGTAGATGAATTCTAATGCATCGGACACGTACGCGTTTGTTCGACGAAAGAAAGTATTGGCCGTGAATTTTGGGGGATAGTGGTGGGACACGACACGCGAGAGAGATGCTGATGTGGTTGACTAGGATTGGACAATGGGAGGGGGCTGGAGAATCTTTGCGTTCTCAGTGTCCTAAGTTTTTTTTTTCCCCTAACTCCTCACCGGTGATCGATCTCGATAGCCGATGACCGGCAAAAGTGACAACGGCCTCACTCGGGCGAGGCCGTTGAGGCCAGCCTTCAACTCACCTAGGTGAGGCCCTTGTCGGCCTTGCTTGGCCAAGCAAAGACGAATTTGAGCTCTGATTCAACTTCTCTCAAGGTGGCCTCTCCCGGATGAGTTGAGGACAACCCTCGCGCGGCCTACCTAGGTGAGGTGAGAGCGGTCCTCATTAGACATGATCGACGAGGGCAACGGCCACCCTTAGCTTGTCCGAACAAGGTCGTTGCCCTCATCAGTGGCCTAGCCTAGCCCTTGACAATGGGCGACCATCGAGACTGATCACCGGTGAGGAGTTAGGGCAAAAACAAAAATGAGAAAAGGAAAAAAAAAAGTTTTGAAAAAAGAAATGATTAAAATGTCCTTGATCAAGATCTTATTTTAAAAAAATAGTGCACTTTAAACTTTTATTTGAAATAAGTCTCACTTCAAGTTTTTATTTGAAAAAATAATGGCACTTCGAGCCTTTATTAAGAAAATTTTCTTTTTTAATGTATGAGCTAATTTTCATTGATTAACTTTCCATCTAAATTTGATTCTTCCCATTTAATTATTTATCAAAGAATTGCATTAAGATATAGAATAAGAAAAATAAAGAGGTGTATCAAATTTCAGAATTCAGGTTTCAGGTTTCGTCTCATGAAACCTACATGTCGAAACTTAAAAAAAAAAAAAATTGAAACCTCCATGTGCACTCTGAATTTTGAAATATGCTACGTTTGGACCGATTCAATTTTTGGATTTTACTCTGAAGTCATAGACTATTTGTCTTGTATGCAAATGCATTTTTCTCTATCTCTTCCATGCCTTTTCATGTCAGGACACCTAGCAAGTGTCACCATCCATGTCAGGACGTGACTCAACTTTCTCCTGATGATGTAAGCAATGACGTCATGCGAACTTTGGAGAAGACTAGGCAAGGGGTTTGCATCCTTGACCTATGTAGCACCGACACTTCTATTAGGTGTGCGTATCGTGTCCGACACCGCGTCCGACACCGACACTCGTCGACACCTGTCCGACACTCGTTGACCGCGTGTCGGGATTTTGACACTCGGTCAATGCGTGTCGGACGCGTGTTCCTCGTGTGTCTAGCGTGTCGGACACGATATTAAAAAAAAAAGAAAAACTTTTGGAACCTTGCCGGTTTTGAAGTGATTACGGAAATGTGTGCAATGAAGGAGAAGTTCATTATATAGAGCTCGAAATCCATAAAAAAAAAAGGAAAAATAAGGAGATCTCATAGACTTCTTGGTTTCCATTGCGCTCGGGAGCTCTGAAAATTAACGTTCGATAGAGCATTCATGGAGGGAGAAGCTAATGGCGCGGTGACATGGGTATGCAGAGACTCCTTTAGGCTATTGGTTGAAGGAGCAGCGAGGTCTGTGAATGTTCGATTTTCCCTTCATGCCGAAACCCTAGCTCTGTTGGATGCTTTGAAGTGCTTGAACTCACATGGGTTTGCAGACAGAGTGCTTGAAGAGATAGATTTGGAGTCGGATAGTATCTATTTGGTCAAAATGCTCCAAGACATAGATATAGTCTCATGGGAAATACAAGTATTGATCAAGGAGTGTTCAGACTTGTTTTCAAAAGTGAAAAGCTACAGCTAACCCATTGTGCACGAACCCAAAACATGATTACGGATTGGGTTGTTAAAGCGCAATTTCATAATACTCTCCCACATGACTAGGTTTTTAACCCATCTCAAGCCCTTTGAAATTTGTTATACTTAGAAGCACATATGATATTCTTTTTGACTTTATAATACGAATCAAATAACCTTTTCGACAAAAAAAAAGCTCATGAGTTTATCAAACTTCACATAAATAGAAGCTTGCCCTCTTCGGTTCAAATTAATGTATATGACACATGTTTTGGCTTTATTTATTATTTTTATATTTAAAAATATATTTAATAAAACGTGTCATCGACGTGTCGGAATTTTCTATTTTTGAGAAATGCCGTGTCGCCGTGTCGTGTCGTGTCGCGTGTCGGTGTCGGTGTCGGTGTCCGTGCTACATAGTCCTTGACGACTTCAACGACATCGCCTAATGTTGGGGGCAAAGAGGGATGTACAAAAGACGTCCCTGCATGACACGCGTACAATTAGAGAAGATAAGGTGCACAGTTTCAAACATGTCTATATTCAACGGATGCACGTGAAAAAGGTCCATCTTTTTTTTTTAAAGAGCAAAAGGCTTAAAATGTCACATAAAAATTCCAGGTCGAAGGTCTCAAAGTTTGTAAAGATAGAGAGAGAGAGAGCCAAAAGAGATTTGACTGATAGTTGGCTTAATTTTCTGGGTTGTAATATATTTAAAATAATAATAATAATAATAAACAGCTTTTTGATGTCGAGCTCCATCCTTCCCTTTAAGAGGCAATCAAGACGCAAACATGCTCCACGATAATCAATTTAATGATAAATTTTTTAATTATATTGATTTAATCCTAAAATTTTTAGATGATTTTTTAATTTGATCCTAAAGCTTCCGACTATGACAATCTAATCATAAATCTTTTAAAGATTTATCATTTAACAAGTAAATCTTTTATCAGTTTGACAATGTAGTTCTTTCGACTAATTATCCAAATAATAAGTTTAGGAATGAAGTGTTAAACTTAAAAAAAAAATAGAGATTAAATTGATAAGTTGAAGATTTTATGATTAAATTAGCAAATTATTAAAATATTTCATAATTTTTTGGATAGTTATCCCAACAATTAAGCATAATGTGATTCGTACATTTTCCGCTCAAAATTATCCCAGCAAGGTGATTGATAAATTTCCTGCTCAAATTATGATGACACGAATTCGTGGTTGGGGCTCAGATGTTTTGCGTGTTTGATAAATGAAACATCCATAAGTCATCTCTCTCTTTCACTGATAAGTCTTCTTTGTCTTGTCACTTTCTTCTTTTGCGTGTTTGATAAATTATGATGAGACGTATCTAGCTGCTGCAAACCAAATGAAATGACATTGCTTCTACTTTTTATTTAGGGTTAATATCACGAAAAATCCTAAACTGATACACTCATGATAAATTTACCCAAAACTATTTTTTTGATCACAAAAAATTTTAAACTGGTATACTTGTGACAAATTTATCCCAAACTATTTTTTTGACCATGAAAAACCCCAAACTACTACACCTGTGACAAATTTACCCAAAACTATTTTTTTGACCATAAAAAACCACAAAATGGTACATTTGTGACAAATTTACCATAAAATAATTTTTTTACCACAAAAAACCCCAAACTATTACACTTATGACAAATTTACCCTTTATTAAATTGGTTTAATATTATGAAAAATTCTAAATTGATAAACATATGGTAAACAAAGGGTAAAAATCATAAACCAGTATACTTATGAAGTGCCACATGCCATCCAACTAAGCAATTTAACGTTAAATTTAATGAAAATTAACGGATGGTAAATTTGTCGTAAATATATCAGTTTGTGATAAATTTGTCATAAATGTACTAGTTTGGGGTTTTTTGAGGTCAAAAAAATAGTTTGGGATAAATTTGTCGCATGTGTACCAGTTTGGGGTTTTTCGTGATAAAAAAATAATTTAAGATGAATTTATCATAAGCGTATTAATTTAAAGTTTTTCGTGGTGTTAACCCTTTTATTTATGAAATCATTTTTGGGGTTTTCAAAAGAGGAGGAGGACGGAAAGTGGCGGATTTTCTTTAAAGCAAAAAGGAATTATATCGTCGGTCCTCTCTTTCGCAGAAGCTAGCCTTCGCCCTCCCTGCCTTGACTTTTCCCTCCTTCTCTTCACCTTGAGAAGTTATAGTCGATCTTCATTCACTGAACCCTCCCAATTAGCACCTTCTACAGAACGCTTCTCTTCTGTGGGTGAGTACAGCTGAGAGGATCGGCCCAAAGATGGAATTCAACGGAACTCAGGCTCTAATCGCCATCCTCGCTTTGATTGTAGGAGGACTGTAAGTGCTCTGATTCAACTTCTGTTCGAGCTCTTGTCGACAGATAACGCGCAAACAAAGAAACTTTGCTCCTGTACATGTTTGATGCAATTCAGCCTGTTCGTTCGATTTGTATTCTTATTTTGAAGTCTCAATCTGGTTAGAAGTTCTAATTTTTGGCAGGGCTCTGAGACATCTCATGAAATCGAAGAGGAGGAGGGACTCGGAGTCGACATCGAGAGCGGACGATGCATCTAGAGAAGAGAATGAGGCCTTACAGAGGGGCACGGAGTCTACGTCGAGAATGGATGATGCTTCCGGAGAAGAGTACGATGTGTTTCTGAGTTTCAGGGGAAGCGACACGCGCCAAAACATCACTAATATCCTCTACCGCAGAATGGTAGATGCAGGAATCCGCGTTTTCCTTGACAACGAAGAAATCGAAGATGGTGGAAAAATCAATGAAGTTTTGAAGGCAGTAAAGAATTCTCGGATCTCCATACCCATCTTCTCTCAACACTTCGCTGACAGCGTATGGTGTCTCCGTGAGGTAGAATGCATGGTAGAATGCCATTCAAAACCAAATGGGAACAAAGAAATCATCCCCATTTTTTATGACGTGACGCCTGACGATGTGAAGCTCAAGACCAATCGGTACAAGAAAGCCTTACGCAAGCACAAGGATAATTTTTTTCTTTCTTCGTTTGGTCTGAAGCGCAGGGGCAAGTATGACTCCTCTCGAGTGCAGCAATGGGAAAAAGCACTTCAAGAGATTGGCAGCAGACATGGACGGGAACTTCAAGGCAAAGAGTAAATTTCTTTTCAAACTTTTTATGGATAATTGGAGGAAAGGTGTTCCCAACTTTTTGCTTGATCGTATATTTTACGTAATCAATTTTTCTAGTTGCTCATGTTACCACAATAAGTATGGCGGAAATCGCAAGTTTTTATGTATGTTTCCCCTCCCACGGTAATCACAAAATTTTGTACGCTAACAATCTCGTGTTAAGTTGTCGAATCAATAGGAATCTTGCAATTTTAAAATTAGAAAAAGACATGATCAGAAAATTTTTTTTTTCTAAAAAAGGTGCATAATTAACATCAAAAACGTGCAACCACGATGCATGTATCCAAAAAATGGACGCTTAAAAGATTTTGCAGAATTTCCCTGTTATGATGTATTGGAACTACAATTTTAGTGAAATGAAATTATAATACGAAAAAATTGAACTCATATATGTGGAAAGCCAACAATATTTATGTTTTGAACGGAAAGGTCATGTTAAGCTCAAGACCAATTTGTACGGAAAAGCGATTACCTACGGACAAGAAGAATGTTGGCCCTGATGAGTTGAAGAGGTGGAAGAAGGCTCCTGTAGAGGTTGCATGTATAAAAAGGAATGGGATCCTATCGGCAAAGGGGAATTTTCCTGAGACTTTTTCTCTTGGTCAATTGTTGCAAACCACATCTGCAAAAATTTCCAGTCAACTGATCATAACGCTTAGTTTCCATTGGTTTAAGTTGTCGAAATAGCTGAATTATGTATCTACTTGTTTCCTGGAGTCCTGTAGTCTTATCATGTCTTTGACTGAAACGGCATTTTCGTGCTTTGCTGCAGCCAAGGAAAAGAAATTGACTCAATTGTTGAAGTGGTTTCCCGTAAGCTTAATACAGGACACATGGAGGAGCCTGAAAATTTGGTTGAAGATACTGCTCAGGTGCAAGCTATAATGAAATTGTTGGATGTTGGCTCTGATGGCGTACGTTACATCGGCATCAATGGCATGGGTGGCATTGGAAAAACAACTCTTGTCACAAGTGTGTACAACAGATTACGATTCCACTTTGATGGCTTTAGTTTCCTTCATGACGTTCGAGCACAATGGCAACATCCTGGTCCTTCAAATTTGCAGAAAAGGCTCTTATCAGATTGTGTCAGTTCTGGTGTTACTGACCAAATTAAAGATGGTGGTGGGATCGAGATGATCAAAAAAGTGTTGAGCAAAAAAAATGTACTCATTGTTCTTGATGATCTAGACCAGAAAAAGCAACTCCAAACGCTAGCCGGAAAATATGATTGGTTTGGTTCGCGCAGTAGGATCATCTTCACCACTAGAAACAGAGAAGTCTTGACGACTCAAGTGGAATTTTCCAATGAAGAACCCAAAAGAATTTTTGATTATGAAGTTCAAAGAATGGAATTTAGTCAAGCATTGGAGCTGTTCTGTAGGCATGCATTCAGAAGAGTCTCTCCCGAAGAAGTATATGCTCTTTTGGTAGAGAACATTGTCCGCAGAGTGGGTATGCTTCCTTTGTCCGTCCAAGTGATAGGTTCTCATATTTCTGGGCTGGACTTTGCCCTGGAGTCACCTGCTATTCAAAAACGGTTATTGAAAGATACATTGCAGATATTAGATCAATGTGGTTTTGATGATGTCCGAGAAGTATTAATGATTAGTTATAATGGATTGAAGCGGAAGGAGGACAAAGAAGTATTTCTGGACATTGCTTGCTTTTTCACCAACGAGTACCAAACATATCCAATTATTATGTGGGAGGACTGTAAGTACTGTCCTCACACTGCAATTCGTGTCCTCCAGCAACGGTCCTTGATTAAAATTATGGGTGAAAAGCTTTGGATGCATGACCAAGTTCGAGATTTGGGGAGGCATATTGTCCTGGAAGAACATACTCCCAAATTGAGTAGGGTGTGGAAACATGATGACGTTGTAGAACTGCTGAAGAGAAAACAGGTAAAATGGAAGATTATGTCACATAATTTTTATTTTTACTTTTTTGGATTGGAGAAACTTGTTGAATTTTTTCTTTTAGTTTATAGTTAGCTTTGTTAAACTTTCCGTTTGTCCTGTGAGTGTGACAGCTCTCTCTCAAAACATTTGGGTCAAAAGAATGGAAAATAGTTTTCTAACAATTCTGCAACAATAACTCACCCTTTCACGTGCTACCCGGTTGGAATTTTTAAATTAGTTTCAAACACAATTACAGCGGAAACAGAAGCTGAAGAGTTTTGTTAATGTTGTGAACGAAAACATAGAATTCTACTTGCTGGGAAAAGGCGTGTGCCATTGCGGGTTCCCTGTTGGAGAAATCGGCTACTAGTTTTCGTATGCTTCCTTTCTTTATAGTTATGTAAGACGGTTACGTGTTGTGAGCTCAATTAATCTCTAGTCTATGTTGGCAGAGAAATGAAGATGTAAAAGCCATCAGCTTGACTCCCAGTGGCAATAGCCACAACTTGGTAGATGAAGAATTAGCTGCTCTACCAAAACTGAGGTTCCTTCAAGCAAAAGGCTCGGATTTTTCTGGCAACTTCAAGAATCATCTTTCGGAACTAAGATGGCTTTCTTGGCAGACATGGCGAACCACTTTCCAAGCAACAAACTTTCACTTTAGTAGATTGCTTGTGCTCGACCTTTCGGATAGCGAGATTACAAATGGTTGGGATGCGTGGAAACAAATGAAGGTATGAAATGCCTTACTCAATGTACTCTTTTTTTTTTTTTTGGTCATTACCTCATTCGCAATGATCCAAGGTGGATATATTTTTCACTTGATTTGTATCATTGCCTCCTACGGCTGTTATAATGGTTGCATGCACTCCCCTACTCATCTGAGTGTTGAACATATTTTGCATGAGTAACATTCATTATCTTTCTCTACATCAAAGCGAAACGCAATTATGTCCCCCATAAAAGTTGCTTAGGCTTTGGATTTGGCGTATTCCAGTAAAAGTATGTGCCATTTTGCTTCAATATGCATCAAATCAGCTTTGAATGATTGTAAAGTTTGAGTCAAGTTCGATACTAAAAAAGTTAATTGGCATTAAGTTTGAGATTAGTAACACTCAGCTTGAATGACGTAACGGATCAAAAGCTTATTTGACATAGCTAAGTTGACGATTTGATTCAAGGTGATCTTGACCTTCACAGTAACTTGATTCAAGGGGCTCACTAGCCTAATTTAATAGTTAAGTATTTCTTTGTAATTTCATTACTGAACTGCAAATTGAATGAATATGACATTACTTTTGCTTTTTTAATTAACTCGAGTTAATGAGCAAAGCCTCGAGCTCTACATTGAATCTTGTTCTTAACAGCCTTATGAAATCAAATCTCAAACAAATTTGTAGTCCAGTTAGCGGTAAATAACAAATGTAACGGAGTTTCTTTTCTTTCTTTTCTCTCCTTCTCCTTTCTTTCGTGCGTGAGCTTTTCCCTTTCAAAGGGCTGAACGTCAACTTTTCTCTTTTCTTGTCGATCAAAAAAGAGAATTGAATACTGTTATGGTAGCAAAGTCAAAAATATAATTCGATGCTACTTTTGACAAAGTCAAAATGATGAAAAACGCAATATCACAATTGTGGTCAAAGGTGGTGTGCTGTTGGCCAATGGCCGAGGGCGGTGAAAAACTAGGGGTGTTGGTATTTGGGACCTCGTGGGTGATATGGGAATTAGAGACCTTTATGTTTTTATAGCGAAGTCATGGAGTTTTTTTTCGTAAGACGCAATCCGCGGGTTTTGGAAAATAAAGGGATGTGCAGCGATATAAAAGGTGGGATGGTTCTTTGTACTTTCTTAAATATTCGCTTATGGACAGTAAGCTTCTTAATAATAGTACCATATATATGCTGATGTTCGTTATTAATTTTTTTTACTTCCACTTTTTTCTGCAGATGGATATGTTGAAAGTTCTAGATTTGACGGGTTGCATACGGTTAAATACGACACCTGACTTCTCTAACTTCATGTCTTTGGAGAAGTTAATCCTTGCTCGGTGCTGCAGGTTAACCAGAATTCACAGCTCCATTGGTAAGCTACATCGCCTAAAAAATTTGAATATCGAGGGGTGTAGTTCCCTTGGGGAGTTGCCCAGAGAAATCGGTTCTTTGCAATCTTTGACAGAGATTGTCATGCCCCAAAACAATTGCCCCTTTAAGCTTCCGAACACATTCGGCAGACTTCGCTCTTTGTCGAGTTTGATATTAGATGAGCACCCCGGAATCAGTCAACTTCCAGACTCTATTGGAGGGTTGGTGGAAGTTAAGCGTTTATCTTTACGTCGTTGTCAGGGGATAAAAAAGCTTCCACGCTCTATTGGAGAAATGAAGGAGTTAGAAGAGTTGGATTTGTCACAATCGGGAATAGTTGAATTACCTGATTCCATTGGATGTCTAAAGAAACTAAAAGTGATCAGGGTATGTTTTACAGTGATAAGAAAGTTTCCCCGTACTATCGGAGAGCTGGAGATGCTTGAAGAGTTACATGCCAAGGAATGTTTGGATCTAACGGATGAAAATCTAGAGGAAATATGGAAGCTATCCCACTTGAGGATTTTGGACTTACCATATACTGAAGTATCTAACTTTCCTGCAGTGCGAGGTTGTCTCTCTAGTCTTGAAACACTTGAAATGAGTTCAAGTCACCTTCCAGAAGTACGACGTCTTCCCCCAAGTTTGACACGCCTTCTCTTGCAAGCACGCCACTTCCCATCTACCCTTCACTTTACAAGCCTCGTCAGTTTAGATTATCTGGAATTGTCTAGAATAAGCACTTCAACAGAGGAACCCGGCCCAACTTGGACAAGCGATTCGCTAGAAGAGCGACTGGTCCATCCGTTTCCATCTGGTTTGTCAACCTTGAAGCTCAGGGGCATCAGTCCACTGCCACCTCTTTCCAACATAAAAAGATTGTCGGTTCTATGTGTAATTGGATGTCCAATGCCAAGCTTCTCCGTCTCTATGGACCTAATACATTTGAGGGAATTGACACTAAGCAAATGCAAATTCCTCGAGAAAATACCAGGTCTATCACTTTTGAACAAACTTGAGCGCCTGGATTTGAACAGATTGAAAAGTTTGGTTGAGATTGATGGTTTGTCAGAATTGGAATCCTTGGTGTACTTCCGTATTTGCCATTGTGGTCGGATTGAAAGGTTACCCGGCTTATCAAAGTTAGACAAACTTAAGCACATTGAGGTACAAGCTTGTCCGAAAATAAAAGCCATCAAGGGCATAGAAGAAAGCTGGAAGTTGGAAGGATTGGCGTGGGATGCATGTGGCTGCACTATCCTGAAAAGAGAGATTGATGTCTCAAATTCGACCTGGCATTCCAAGAGAATACGTAAGAAACAGGTGTTCCTGAGTTTTACGAGAGCGGACGCTTGTTATCGCATTGTCGATCGCCTTTGCAAGGATGCGTTTCTTAACGAACTTTTCAGTTTTAGGGACGATGAAGAACCGAGCTCTGGTGATGGAGTTGGCGAAGAGTTTCCGCTAGACGACTTCGTTCTCTACGTACCCTTCTTATCTGCGAATTATGCTTCTAGTGGGTGCCGTCTACGCGAACTAGCCCACATGGTAGAACGCACGCCAAAGTCAAAGCGGACAAAAAAAATCCTGCCCATTTTCTACGATGTGGAGGTTGACGATGTCAAGCTGGAAAGCGATTTGTACAGGAGTGCCCTGGCTAACCACAGGGGGATATTTGGCAACGAAGTGGAGGAATGGGAAAAGGCTCTAAGAGAAGTTGCGGGTATGAAGAGGTTGGACTTGAAAACTATGAGGTAATGCTTCTATTTGGACTATCGACAGTTTGCCTTCTAAATTATGAGTTAGTAAGTCATTCAATTGACCTTTAGTACCAAACAATTTCAAATTCATCGCAATGCGAACTTTTGCGTGAAAATACTCGAGTACATTTAAGTAGATATGTACCTTAAGTATCAAACAGTTTTTAGGTGGGCGAAGAAATTTGAGGTGAAGAAAGCATAGGGATTTGAAAATGGAGAGGGAAAAATGAAACTCGACTAGCTTTGTACCGTAAGCAAAACTGTATTTTTTTTTAAAATTTTTTGGATGATTACTATATTATTATAACAATTTTTTTCATTTTTTATTACTTTTAATCGAATATTTGGAAATAAGAGAAAAAGTGTGGCTCACTGTTAGCCAGCCCCATCGTTCCGCTCACAACAATTCTTTCCAAACAGATTATTCTTGTTTAGGAAAACAGAGGTTGTAGGTTTCAAAATTTAAAAGGTCCCAAAATGGCCTGGGTGGATTAGCCATCCAGTCTGTAGGGAAGGTCTTCATACATTGTGCTTCATACATTGTGCTTTTGTTAGCCAATCGGCAATTTGATTTGTTTCACGAGGACTAAAGACCACTTCATGAGCTGAGTAAGTTCCATTCGTTTTGCGAAGAATAAATGATTCGGCAAATATTTTTCTAAAGTGATCGCTTGTATGGTTTATGAAAATGAATGAGCGGGAATTAGTTCCATCATTCACGAAAATATTTAGACATGAATTGTTATCGATAATTTTAAAAAATTATTTGATTAATTATTTCAAGTAATACAAATAATCATTTTTTTCATAAAAATACTTTTCAAACCCTTCATTTTTGGCGAAATAAACCAAACCTAATTGTTGAGACTGGCTTCGAGTATTCGTGGGGATTGACTAGCCATTGGATTAGGTTTGCACGATGTTGTGCTGGGCTGTAGAAGGCTCAAAAGCCTTGTCCTTATGCATTGATGGGCCCTTTTCCTTTCCCGTCCACGTGCTCGTCTTCCAATTTCATCAGATCTATTCATTTTTCAAATTGAAATTTTGGCCCTTTTTAAGTTTCCAATTTAGGGTTGGTTTGTCTTTACACAGTTATCATTCTTTCTTATTAGGGTAACAGCACATGAGCTCTTGTGGATCTAAAAAAAAAAAAAATTCTTGAGATTGGAAGTTTTTTTTTTAATGCCCGCTATAGCAATAATGAAGTTAATCAAAGGAGCTGTAAAATTCTTAAACGTCAGTTTTCTCCATAATAGAACATAGAAGGTAGTGAGTGGAGTCCAGAATAAATTGAGTATTTCCTCTCGTTATAGCTCGTGGAACTTGGAGAGAAATGAAATTATTGATTCATGAATTGATATTTAGATGGAGTTATGTAAATTGAGCACATATACATAGCAAAAAAGAAGAAGATAAATAACACCGTCAAAGAGTCTACCCTTGAATGATTCATGGAATCTACGCAAATAAAACATTAAGTTAAAAAAAATTATGGAAATCAAGTTTTATTATTCAAGGGAGGATATTTAAGGTAAATATGATGAATAATTTAAAGATGTATATCTATATGGCTTCATATCAGCTAATTTTTGTTTATTAAGAGTATTTTTCAACTTTACGTATGAAGAAGAACGATGATATTGGATTCTCCTATGAAATATTCTAATAGGTCTAGTGAAAACTTATCATGTAAAATATGTTCACCTTTTTTCGCCAAAAATAAAACTTGTTTCTTAGAAAATAACAGAAAAGTTTTACTATTAAAAAAAATTCTGTTGTGCTTCTTTTTATTTTGCTCCAACGCCTAATTTCCCATCCATATGAACAAACTTGGTCGACTTATTTAACCATACGGTCCGTATGGACCCAGAGATTGTCATATCTAGAAGATGTTTATACCCTATTCTTCCATGTCATTGATGAACCAAAATTTCGTGCTTTGCTGCAGCAACGGAGAACTGATGGACGTTATTTACCAGGCATTGATGATGATATCCGGTTACGATGAATTGGAATATGAGGAAAGAGAAATTTTTCTTGACATCGCTTGCTTTTTCACCAACGAGGACAAAACATATCCATGCATCATGTGGGATGGCTGTGGTTTTTTTCCTAGCGCTGGAACTGAAATCCTCCTCAAACGGTCCATGATACAAATTAGAGATAATAAGTTCTGGATGCACAGCACATTGCAGGATCTAGTACGGGACATCGTCCAGGAAGCATGTTCTCAGGGATATTATAGTAGGGTGTGGGCTCATGAGGATGCTGAACATCTATTCAAGAAAAGAGAGGTAAGTGAAATAGTAAAGTCACATTTTTTCAATTTGGAAGGAAAACCTCTTGACTTTTCTCTTTTATTTTATAGTTAACTTTGTTTAACTTCTGATGTGTCTTGGAAGTGAGATAGCTAGCTCTCAAACAGTGGGGTCAAAAGGTCTTGTAAATTGGCGGAGAGGTACATTGCCTGACGGTTAGCTCTATTTTCTAGATTATGTAGGATAGAAGATAGATTTCTGAAAATTCTGAAGCAACAGACCGCCGTTTCACGTGCAATCCTAGCAAAGTCAGAACAAAGCTATCTGTTTGAAGAATCTCTAAATTACTTTCAAACAGAATTACAGGAAAAACGAAAAACTATGAAGATTGGAATTTGGTATGCTGATCATTTTTCTTGAAAAGCAGAAAATGGGAAATGAAGAAATGATTCATAAGATAGTTTCAAATTGAAGCTGAAATTTTTTGTTGATGGTGTGGTAAGTGTCCATATGCTTCCTTTCTATATAGCTCTGTGAAAGTGTGAAGGGTCGTGCACTCAGCTAACCTCAAGTCTCTGTTGGCAGAAAAATAAAGATGTGGAAGCACTAAGCCTGACTTCCGATGGATGCATCAACAACATTACATCTGAGGAATTAGCTGCGCTACCCAAGCTAAGGTTCCTTCGAGTGAAAGGCATTGATTTTTCGGGCGATTTCAAGAATCTTCTTTCGAAACTAAGATGGCTTTCTTGGCAAACAAGTCAAGCGACTTTCCATGCGTCTAACTTTCCCTTTAATAATTTGCTTGTGCTCGACCTTTCGCATAGCAATATTGAAGATGGATGGGATGGATGGAGCCAAATGAAGGTATAATATGCCTTACTCTAAATACTAATTTCTGTCCTCATCTCATTCACGACGAATGAGGCAATGATTGAATCCAAATACGTGGTTTACTTCCTTCTATGATTACCTCATATGCTAAGACATAATGGTTGCGTGCCTTCCTCATCTTATCTAAGTGTATGATATATTTTGCATGAGTAACTTTCGCTCTCTTTTTTTCTATCGACATAAAACAAAATTATCTCCCACATAAAAAATGCTTCGTGTGGTTTATAATATTGGTTTCACAATTCTGAAAGTTGCTAAGGTTTAGAAATGTTGCAAATCCAATAAAAGCCCGCGATATTTTGCTTCAATATGCATCATATATGATTTGAATAACGCAAAATTTGACTCAAGATTAATAATACAGAATTCAATTGGAATCAAGATTGATATTCGTAACAATCAACTTGAACGGCGTAAATGCATTGCTCACAAGTTCATTTGAAATAGGCAAGTTGAATATTGGAATGAAGGTGAGCCTGAACTTCATAATACTTGATTAAAGCGAATTAGTAGCCTAGTTTAATAGTTGATTATTTGTTTATATTATGGTGGTAGTTGCCTTAACGAACTGTATAATAAATCCAAATTATTCTACTTTTACTGCTCTATTTTTTAACTTCAACTTCTTCTTCTTCTTCTGCAGATGAATAGATTGAAGGTTCTAGATTTGACAGGTTGTGTACGGTTAAGAAGGACACCTGACTTCTCTAACTTCTTGACTTTGGAGCAGTTAATTCTTGCTCAGTGTGTGGAGTTAATCACAATTGACAGTTCCATTGGAAAGCTACAACGCCTTACAAAATTGAATTTGGAAGGGTGTGTGGAGTTAACCACAATTGACAGTTCCATTGGAAAGCTACAGTGCCTTCAAATATTGAATTTGGAAGGGTGTAGATCTCTTGAGAAGTTTCCGGAAGTTGATTCTCGGTGGACGCGTATTATCATGCCCCCACATCTAATAGGTAATTGATTCCATTTCGATTTATTAGGCCAAATATAGGCCATTCAATTGACTTAAAGCACCATATAGAATTAAAAAAAAATGAGGATATTTTATCTAGCACAAATGTTCTACTAGCTTGAAGGCCAGTCCAAAAAGATGCATGAACTTGTACCCACGACACCAAAACATTCCCCCTTTCTAAGTGACCAAAAAATTCATGATTTTCTATTTGAGGATTTCACCGTTAAGTTTTCCATCTGTTCAAGTTAATGAATTCACTCCCAATAGTCAGATTGGACCACTAATATTCGATATGAGGCAAAATGAACTCAATTTGAGAAGCCTAACTCTTCCATTTCGGAGTTGCTCATTTTTCTCTCTTTCATCGAAACAAACAAGTCATTAGTTTAGAAGTCCAATGATTGATGCTGGAGAAACTGCGTTGTTTTGTCTCGCTGACGTTTGTCCTACTGACTTATCTATTATACACGTCCATGCTATTAGCCACATCAAATGCCAAATTAGCTTGTATGGACGAAAATATTTGGTGATTGAATTTTTTCTTGTCTCCTAAGCAACAGTTCGTGCACTTTTTAAGGTTAGTCGAAATAGGAGATACTTTTATCCTACTAATGTGAGTTCTTTTGTTTTTTTGTTTTTATTACTGTTTTTTACATGAAAACTGTCCCTAGCTTAAATGTAAAGATGAAGAAAATGCTCAACGAAAGAGGAGCACCTCTTTTCATCATATGTTAATCTAACAATAACACTTTTTTTCTTCAGAATATCCCTAAGAGCAGCTTGCAAGAATGTGCCCTGTTTTCTCATGATTTTGCTTAGAACCCGCATCTAGTACTACCTATTATTTTCTGTAGCGGTCGACATGTATTCTAAGATAGATTATCTCCTTGGATTTTAAATTTTGTTAAAGATAAATTATCTCCTCAAGTTTGGTAGGTGGATCCATTTTCATCAAGAATAGCTACTTTGCATTGGTTCCAAAATTCTAGAGCGCCTTAATTTCTTCATACCAGCAATATCCGGAGAAAATTTGGTGTAGCAGTAGATTAATGGGTGCTAATACCTAGCCGCTGGGGTCATACAAGCATTAAGTTTTCGTTTGCATATTGTTTTCACAGAAGTAGGTGTCTGTAGTTTAAAAATCACATCCAGGGGAACTCTGGGGTTACAGTTGTTTGAGATATCAAACCGACAGTTGGGTTGGCATTTTGATATCTAGTTACTTTCTTTACATCCGACTGAAATGAACTGTCCCTCACCTGTGTATTGCTGCTGGTACAGAGAACTAGTTAATAAAGTCACCGGAGGTTTTGAGAGCAAGGCAATTGTTAGACGTCGACACCTCAAAGCCTTGTTTTGGTTCGTGGTCAAAGAGAAGAAAAACGGATTTGCCTTCTAGGTAATAAAACTCTGTTCGACTGCACTCTGGCTTGATTCTCCGGAGGATCCAAACCTTTCATTGGGTAACGAAATGAGTTTACGATTCGAATGCTTTGGTGCATTATTGACAAGGTTGGCCTATCCATATAAACGAGAATATCACTGAACTCCCTTGCTTTATTGGAGGATCAGTGAAGGTTTCACGTTTGCCTTTGCAGCGGTTCCAGGAGATAGATGAGCTTCGAAACGTCAGTCTTTACACAGGCGCTTTGCAACAAAAGAAAGGAGCTTCCATTTCCAAGTAATAAATTTCTGTAGGGCCCTGTTCTTTATGTTTGCGAATCTAATGCTTGCTACTTCTTTTGTTTTTTTTTTTTGGGGGGTGAAAGATTAGCATGAAGGGTGAAACCAAGTTGTTCATGTGTAAGAACTTGAATTACTGCAAGCTTCCTGGTGCTTTTGGATGTTTAGAACTTTGGCAGTTATATGTCGTTTTAGTCCATCAATGACCAAATGCCTAAGTACAAAAACAAGTATCCAGGAAAATCATACTTCACTAAGCAATAACAGGGACAGCGGTTTATCACACCTTTGGATGTTCTCCTTGAAGTTCGATTCTTCTGTGGCATATCAGCACCTATAAGTTCTCCATAAGCGCATATCAGCATGCTCAAAATAGTTGAAACGAAAAAATCACTTTGCGCAAAATTCACGCGTGGACCGTGCGAGTGGGCGTCGCTGGGGTGTATGGTAACAACACCCTCTTTGCCCGGATCGCTGACACCTATCAGCCATCGGATGGTCCATGTGTCAGCCCATTAACATTTGCCGAAGTGCCGGATGCGGCGGAGGCTAGCATCATCAGAACCAAGTCGACATAGTCACGTCAGCTTGCCAAGTCAGCAAGTTCCAACATGAAGTAATCGATTAGTGTTATGTTACTCTTCAATTACCTGTGAAAACTTATTGTTGATATTCATGGAAAAGCTATTAATTACATATATACCGCAAGTTTTTTTTTATACCATATAGAAACATAATTGTGAAATTTTACTGGCCGGCCAGATGATTTATGTATAAATTAAGTATTTTTCCAAAACACAAACATTATGTAATAAGTATGAGAAATTTTTGCCCGACGTATAATTACGTAGACAGAATCCATAAATCAAGACAAGCACTCTGAATAATCTCTTTTTGCCCAAAGTACTTACTTCTTGTGAAGCCCAACCTCACCCCCGCTTGGACCACCTCTCAGTTGTGGACGGCCGGGCAAGTGAAAGAACACCAACAAAATAAATAAATAATGGAATTCAGTGCATGCATGAGTTAACTGTAAGGGAAAATTTCAAAGAAGGGCCCGAAGTCCTCTTATTTTCTCAAATAAGAACCCTAAGAAAATCTTATTACAAATAGGTGCCTAGAGTGCCCTCCTTTTTCTCAAACGAGGGTTTGAAGTGAACGTAGCTTGAAGTGGCCATGAAATCTAAAAAAAAAGGCTTGATTTCAAAGGCATTTTCGTTTTTTTCCTTATTTGAATTTTTATCTTTTTTTATTATATTTATCTTTTTTTAGTTTCCTTAAAAATTAACATTTTTTTAATAAAAAAGACAACATACAGAGACTGCCTCCCGCCTCGAGGGCAAAGGTCGGTGTGGGCCGGCCACCCCGCCAACCAAAGGTGAGGGCTAGTAGGTCCTCTCCCAAATCTAGGTGGGGGTCGTCTACCCTGGCCCTGACCAGGGGAGGGCCGACGACTCCCGCTTGATTTTGGGTGAGGGCCCGATCCTCTTTGGTCAATGAGGTCGCTAGCCTTCATTGCCGTCCTTCTATCTCTTATTTGAAATAAGATTAATTTGGATCTCTTATTTGAGAAAATGAGAGGATTTCGGGCCCTTATTTGAAATTTTCCCTAACTATAATTACAGGCAATTTTTATAATCATAAGAAAAAGAAAGTAATACATTTTAGAGCATCTTATATTTATTTAAATTAATTTAATAAATTAGGTTTTTAAAAAAAAAAAACAAGAACCAACAGTGAAGGCTTTACATCCCTCGCCATCGGCGCCCCACCACTGCCAGGAAAGGCTAGCAATAGTGGAGAAGTATTTGCCAGGGGTCATCGGGCCCTGCCCAGGGGCTCTGCCCATTATCCTTCTCTTTCCCATATTCTCTTTGAAGATAAACAATGCAGCTCCCACGGCCAACAATCTCACGCATGAACCCTTCTAGAAGGCAGAGTCATGAGATTTTGGTAACGACTTTGTCTTCTTCTACCATTGGGGCATTTTGAGAGGTGGATTTTAGGGGTGTCGATAGTTCGATTTGGCTCAGTTTTAGTTTATGCGTACACCCTAATGGTTCAATTCTAATCGGTTTAGTTTCTCAATAAAATTGAGCCGAACCAAACTATTAGGGTGTATGCATGAACTAAATTGAATTTTTCCCTGAACCAACGATGAATCGAACCGAAAATCCAATCCAATTTGGTTTGTTTTTCGGTTTTTCTTTTTCATAGCTGTCTTGAACCCCTTGTCCTCGCCACACCATCGAGCCAATTCTATTTCTTTGCCCTCCATGACCTTTGTATCCTCCTTCTCTGTTGCTCGCTCACGCCATTACAAACGTCGAACAGAGTTACGATCTTCTCCAATGAGTCGCCAACTCCAGCATTGTTCGATGTTGTTATGGTGGAATCCTCACTCTTAATAGGATCTTCATCTTCCTTCAAATCACAATGAAGCTTCGACCTATTCTCTTTGGAACGGACGGTGAAGCCCGATTCCGTCTTGACTGGTCCTTCGATGGAGACCCTTTCAACTTGCAGGCACCGAAGGCTGGAGCGAATCTCTAGCAAGGGCTTCAATTGAAGTCATCGAGAGGTAGGCAATCGTAGAAGAGGAAGTCATCATGGCCATTGTGAAAAATGGAGTTGTCGTCCTCATCCCCAATGGAAAAGTGAGTAGAATTGGAAATGGGAAATCCGGGTTAGAGTTTCGCCACGTCTTGCATTTATCGATTGAGCTTTGCATTGGGATTGAAGAAGAAGAAGAGGCCATGCTGAGACTTTGGGCTGCCTCTCAGCGGAGCTGAAGATGGGTGCGTTTTACATTGATCTCCCAAATTGTTGCTAAACTTCCAAGAGAGACTTCTTAGCAAGCACGGTAAGCGACTTTCAATGTGAATAATTTCCACTTTAATAGTTTGGTCGTGCTCGACCTTTCGGACAATAATATTGAAGATGGCTAGGGTGGATGGAGCCAAATGAAGGGATGATATGCCATGATAGAAGCAAGATATTTATTTTACTTGTTTCTATCACTACCTCATAGGATTGGCGTAATGGTTGCTTGCATTCCCCATCTCATTTGAATGTAGAATATATTTTGCATGAGTGACATTCAATATCTTCCTATAGATCAAAGTAAAGCACAATTATGTCCCGCATCAAAGTTGCTTAGGCTTTGGAATTGACGTGTTCCAATAAAAGTATGTGCCGTTTTTGCTTCAATATACATTAGATATATGTTCCAAGTTTCAAAAATTAGAGAACTTGTTCTGATGGATACCTAAAATCTAGAATAAGATTTTGTGTTTTCCTTATTCTATGTCTTTGCGTGATACTAGGGTATTCCATCGCGTCTAATGGTGAGTATGTAACTTGAAATCACTGATTCAATCTTCCATTTCCTATGATATTCATGATTAAAACTCTCATTGTGTTCATATTTCATATTATTCGTGTGTCTAAATATGGGTTGTGGTCAATCAAAATACATGTCGAACTTGGATAATTTTGGAACCTGTGACAGGATATGTTTTGGGTTCCACAAATTAGAAAACCAATTTCAACGGGTAGGTTCCAAGTTTAAGGTGGAACTTAGACCAACCTTGAAACTGCTCACTCCTAATTGGAGACGCAAAGTGGTTGAATTTGGTGATGTTAAAGATTGTGGTAAGAGTTGGTGTGATCGTGGCTAATGGCGGTGGGTGGAGATAAACCCGGGGTGATTGGAATTAGAATGTCTTGTGTTTTCATAGCAAGTACTTTCTTAATTATAGAGTTTTGTTCTAAGACTCAAACTCCTGGTTTTGGAATTAAAGGATGCGAAGTGTATGAGATTTTGTGAGGTCACTACCAATTGTTTTAAAATTTTAAGTTGTTAGATGAATGTATTATTTAATATTTAATTATTCTAACAGTTCCCCTCATGCTTAGTCTAATCTTTTTTTCTTAGTACAAAACATAGACATATTTAATTGGGGACGTAAATGGGACCTGAAAAATTTGAATTCAAGACATCCTTTTTTGATATCATGTGAAATTTTGTGAGACCACTTGTCGCGACCCGAAAAATATTTAATTTTTTTTCAGGTGAACGGATTATTAGGTTAATTGACTAACCTAATTCGAACCCTCCCAAGTCCTACCGAATCGCAACTTAAGTTCTTTTCATGCAAAGATTTTTTATTTGGAGTTGTCACTAATCATTTTTGATAGGTCGATTAGAAACCTAAATAAATTAGTGGGAGAACTAATTTATTTCTGCGAACCAGAAAAAATGAGTTCGGAGACTTGATTACGCTAGATTATTCTAACGCCCTTTCGGTACCATTTTCTTTCATGAAAACTCATTTGGAATGATTGGAAAGAAGTTTGGGTCAAACTGACCAGAAGAGTAAAATGGTCATTTTTCAAGGATCGGGAGGTGGAAACATCAAAAATAGGATTGGCTAGTCGAAAAAAATTTTATTTGGATACGCATAAATTAACAACAACACAAATACGAATGCGGTATGTGAATATGGAGACATGCGAGTACGACATGACATAATCAAAATTTAAATCAATTCATTTGGACAAGGAAATTCTCGAAGATTTAATGGCTAGGATTGTTACCTGATTTGACAGATTTGATTGTCGAATTCGGACCTCGTGTCGCCTTATGGATCAAGATTGCGGCTCGAACGATCGGGATGAACTCGTGACTTGTGTTGATTGGTAGAGAAATCAGTGATGGTAACACTAAGATTTAAACTCCCACCATCTTCAAAACTCTCTTTAAAAAAAAAATTCTCTCTCTTTTTTTATTTTTTCTTTCTCTCTAATTTTTTTTCAATCTCTCAAAACTCTCTCGAGCATCCAAAATTTTCTTTCTCCCCCCAAAGAATTTTCCTCCCAAACTCACTTCTTCCTCCTTTTATAGCCTATTCATTCATCTCCCATTCTAATTTTTCCACTAACTTTATCTCCCATTCTAATTCCTCCACTAACTCTTCTTCATCTTCATCTTCCTTTCTTCATTTCTATCTCACATTCTAATCTCTCCACTAACTCTTCTTCATCTCCATCTTCCCTTCTCTATTCTTATCTCCCATTCTAATTTCTCCACTAACTCTTCTTCATCTCCATCTTCCCTTCTCTATTCTTATCTTATTTTCTTCATCCATTCTTCTTCATCTTCTCTTCTCCATCTTCCATTCTCTATTATTATCTTATTTTCTCCATCCATTCTTCTCCATCTTCTCTTCTCCATCTTCTCTTCTCCATCTTCCCTTCTCTATTCTAATTTCTTCACTAACTCTTCTTTTTGTTATTTGCAAGATAATCCTTCAAGACTTAGGTATTTACACCTTAGTCCCTGAATTTTAAGTATTTACAATTTAGTCCCTGAAAAAAATATTTTTTTATGTCCAAATCTCTTCACAATTTTCAACACACCTACCGCATGTTGAATTTAAGCTCATTTCTTGCTAGTGAAAATAATGCAAAATTTAATTAAAGACCTTTTTGTAAAATTGAGTCATTCTGGGTATAATTGGGCCAAGATGAAAATTTGAAATATTAGAGAATAATGTCACAACTCCTAAAAGTGAAAAATGAAAATAAATTGACTCAAATTGAATTTTTTTACGCCCGATTCGAGATTATGATCGTGAAGGAATACACGACCCCTAATTGGATTTTTTAAATTTGCGATGACCAACATGAAAAGGGATTTAAAAGAAAAATATTGACTATTTTTATATATTTTTGTGGCCTCAAATGCTATTATTTATTAAATATTTTCCTAATTTCTAAAAAATATATTTAAAAAAATAAAAAAATATGAAAAATTATTTTTTGCTCAAAAATGATTGCCTAAACTTGGCCAAGGCTTCCAAAGTTGATTTTGCAATTTTCTCATTTTTTCTTGATTTTTTTTTATGAATTTTCGAAAATAAAAATATCGAAAAATACTGAAAATATGAAAATTTATTTTTTGGTCAAAATTGGTTCTCTAGGATTGGCTAAGGTCCCCAAAGTTGATTTTTTAATTTTATGAATTTTTATGAATTTCCTATTAATTTTAAAAGGGAAAAGATGATTAAAAATCAGGTGTCAACACCACTGCCAACTGTCCTAAAAATTTAAGTTGTTAGATGAATGCATAATTTAATATTTAATTATTCTAACAAAGTGAAGTAAAAAAAAATGGTTGGGAATCATCTTCAAAAAAAAATTAAAGTATGAGGGTTATTTGCAACATCCCCGAAAAGACTTGGGATATTCAATTTACCCTAGATTATCTTATATAATAACTCATAGATAGTGAGCATACTACTAACACTACCATATACGCTGATATTTTTTCAGTATTTTTCGACTTCGACTCCCTTTTTTTAGGCAGATGAATAGATTGAAGGTTCTAGATTTGACAGAATGTAGATTGTTAAAAAGGACACCTAACTTCTCTAACTTCATGTCATTGGAGATGTTAATTCTTGCTCGGTGTTTGAATTTTACCACAATTGATAGCTCCATTGGTAAGTTAAAACTCCTAAAAACTCTCAATATCAAGGGGTGTATATCTCTTGGAGGGTTGCCTGCAGAAATCGATTCTCTACAATCTCTAAGAGAGATTGTCTTGCCACAAAATTCTCAATCCTTGAAACTTCCGTAGACATTCGGCAATCTGAAATCTTTGTTGAGTTTGATATTAGACGAACACCCTAGAATCAGCCAACTTCTGAAGTCTATTGGAGGGGTGGTGAAAGTTACATGCTTATCTTTACGTGGTTGTGTGGAAATAAAGGAGCTTCCATGCTCCATTAGGGAGTTGCAAACATTGGTTGAATTGGATGCATCCGAGTCAGAACTAGTTGAACTACCTAATTCCATTGAAGATCCGAAGAAACTAAAAGAGATCAAGATAAGTCATACAACCATAAGAAATTTTCCTCGTACCATTGGATGGGTGGAGATGCTTGAAGAGTTACATGCCAAGAAATGTTGTGATCTGACACAGGAAAACCTAGAGGAAATTGGGAAGCTATCCCATTTGAGGATATTGAACTTATCATATACTCATGTATCTAGATTCCCTCCAATGCTAAGTTGTCTCTCTGGTCTCCAAACACTTGAATTGGGTTCAAGTCACCTTCAAGAAGTACCGGATCTTCCCCCAAATTTGACACGCCTTCACTTGCAAGCATGCCAATTCCCATCTGCCCTTCACTTGACAAGCCTCTTCAGTTTAGATTATCTGGAATTGTCTAGATTAAGCACTTCGACAGAGGAACGTGACCCAACTAGGACGAACGATTCACTAGAAAATCAATTGGTCCATCAGTTTCCGTCTAGTTGTCAACCTTGAAATGTACGAGCATCGGTCTACTGCCACCTCTTTCCAACTTAAAAGATTTGTCACTTCCATGTGTCATTGATAATCCAATGTCACACTTCTCTATCTTTCAAGGCCTAATACATTTGAGAAAATTGTAACTGAGTCGATGCAATTTCCTAGTGGAAATACCTGGTCTATCACTTTTGAAGAATCTACAATGCTTGAAACTGAACAAATTGCCAAGTGTGGTCGAGATTCATGATTTGTCGGAATTGGAATCCTTGGTGGACCTCCGTATTTCCTTTTGTGATCAAATAGAAAGGTTACCCAACTTATCAAAGTTAGACAAGTTACAGCGCGTTGAGGTAGAATAATGTCCAGAGATAACAACCATAGAGGGTGTCAAGGCCTCAGAAAGCTGGAACTTTAGTTGTTACAGAAATGTCCTGATAAGAACGCGATCTGGCTGGGGATGGGCGCATCACAAAATTAATGCTAGAATGTTTATGGCATTGAAGGAACATGTGAAATCATTGGCGCGATGTTGCATTTGACGGCTGCAGTATCTACATATCAGTCTCATCTAAAAATTAATTTTTCTAGTGAGTGGTGTTCCCGTGATTTAGCCCACATGATAAAATCCTGTTCATTTTATGATGTGGAGATTGATGATGTTAAGCTTGCAAGTGATTTACGCAGAGGGGCCCTAGATAAGCACAGGAGGAAATTTGGCAACGAAGTGGAGGAATGGAAAATGGCTCTAAGAGAGGTCGCGGACATCAGCAATGCGCCTACGTCCTCGGATACAAAACTCTCGTTCTCTTTTTGTTATTTTTGTCGTAATGATCCATCTGCCATTGTTCAACCATATGTGCAGGAAAGGTTGCTCCAACAAAGGAAACAAGCAACCAAAAATAAAAGAAGATAACTAGACAAAAGGAAAGCACCGTAGAATCATAGGAATACAGTATTAACAAATCTCATTTTCAAATTCTGGAAAATCTATAATTTCATTTCAAATTAAAATGGATTAAGAGTCTTACGCTTGGTACGTTGTTTAGAAGATTGTAATGAAATTCGAGTAACTTGTTCTTGTGTGTCAAATCTAGAAAATCATTGAACTTCCACACTCTATTGGAAGGTTAGTGAAGCTTGCATGTTTGTCATTAAGGGGTTGCTGGGAGATAGAGGAGCTTCCGAACTCTACCAAAAGGCTAGTTAAAGCTTACACATATGTGCTGATGTGGCTATGTGATAAAGGAGCTTCCATACTCTTGTGAAATTTTTTCAAGGAATGAATGTGGAGTTTGTAATTGATTTGTTGGCTTGGATGAGCTACTGTAAAGGAAACAAATTGGCTTGTGATTATGATCCCATTGTATAGTGAGTTAAAGATCTTCAAGTTACAGCTGTTTGAGACATCAAATCAACAAATAGATCGTCATTTTGATATCCATTTTCCTTCCTATCTGTCTGACTAAGATGTACCATCTTCACCTGTGCGTTGTTGCAGCCCCGAAGACGTAGTTCAGAAGCTTTGTTAGATGGATACCTGAAGCCTTCTTTCGGGTTCGATGTGAAAGGGAAAAAGAATAGCTTTGCTTTCTATGTAATAAAATTGTGGACAATTGCATTCTGTTTGTATTATTTGGAGGATCTAGATATTTCATTTTGTAATGAAATTTGGTCACAATAGTAATTATTGGGTGCATTATTTCGAGGCTTAGCAAATCTGTTTGAAAGAGAATATCAATGTTACTCCCATCATTTATTGGATGGTCAGTGACGTTTTCACATTTGTCTTTGCAGTTATGCCTAGAGATGAGGAGCTTGGAAACTCTATTCGAGGTCATACTATTAGAATATCTTATTGATTATGTATATATTCTAGAATTATTGTTGTTTATCCTATAAGATTGTTTTCTCGTAGATTAGACTTATTGTACCTATTTATTATGCCTTTGTGCCTCAATACAACATATAGTTCAATTTTCTAATTCTTTCCTTTTCTATCATGGTATCAGAACTAGGCGACATTGTTTGCAACAAAGGAAAGCAGCTTCCATACTCAGTTGGGAAAATTAGAATCGCCTGTTGAATTGGATTCACAAGACAAGTTTAGAGATAGTTGATATACTCAATTCAACTGGAGATCTATAGACATTGAAATTAACTAGGATGGACCGTTCATCCATAAGAAAGTTACCTCATGCTATTGGACCGCCTGAGGTGATTGAGGTTACATGCCAAGTCTATGAGTTTGACGGGAAATCTCCAGTGAAATCAAGAGACGATTTTGTTTGAGGATCTTAGGTTTACAATTTCTGGATAACCCACGGCAATCTGTTCTCTCTCCCATGTCCAAATTTTTTTTTTTTTGTGGCCAAAACCACTAATGAATTTGACTGTCACCCTAGCTTCTTTTATCGTTCTTTATTCTGATGCATCTAGTATCCAGATTGCTGATGGCCTCATGAAATTTTTTGTTCTCGAAGTTCATGAATGGTCGACGGCACACTTTATAGTCCTCAAAGGCTTAGAGGAGTTGGAGGAATTGATTAATAAGTTTCTGCAGCTCTATGGAGAGATGCCTGTTTCTCGTTTTTGTACAATTGATTTCAATAAACATCAAAGGATTTCCAAACACGAAAGATCCCATAAAGGTAACGGTGTCGGTGGCACTACCAGCCAATTCTGAGGAAGGGCCTTTTTGCGATGGTTTCTGGCTATCCAATCTGCTACTTTATTTTTTATTCCCGTGGGCCAAATGTCAACTTAATCGAACTGGACCTGTCGATCTTCTCTTTGCATTCTTTTATAATAGGCCGAAGTGTCCATAGGCATGCTTCTTGCAGATCACTTTGCTCCAGTTCACTTTCCAAGTAGAAATTCCACAGCTTGACGTCTGAATTTGCAATCCATGGTTTGACCAAACCGTTTTTATCCGGTCGCAAAGCAGAAATAGGTGCGTTAGCTACCCAATCGGTAGCCAGATTTGCAGATCTTCCCTAATGGACCCGGGAGGATTGATCTGTGCCCAAACAATAGCTTTATCGGGTTCACGCTATCAGATTCAAGACTTCTCTTCAGTTCCTTTAGCTCGTGCGCAAAGAAGGTTGACGGTTTCTAAACAAGCTTGGGTTTCCACTTGCATTGCCGCCTTCGCTCTGGGTGTGGCTGCGCGTGGTGGTGCACGCCGAGCGCTTGCCATGCCAGCGTGTGGCTGCACATGGCGGTGCTGGCCAAGCGTATACGGACCTTGCATCGGCAAGTGGCCAGAGTTGCACGCCGCCTCTGCAGTGGTGCGTGCAGCCTCCGCTTGAGGCACGCCACCCACCGAAACACACGTCACAACGGGCACAAATCAAATGTGTGACTAAAATCCATTTTCATCGGACAAAATTTCAAAAGCGGGCAAAAATCAAAAGTTCCAGTTCTGGGCTATGCAAAGCTATGATAGCACAAGTGAGTCGCGAAAAGGGTATCCTAGGATTACCATAACTAGAATCTAAAAATATAATAATAGTTTAAAGAGATTTGTGCTCCTAATTTGAAATCAAGGACTTCTTCTCTATCGTCCTCTGTATGCTTGACTTAATGAGACGAATCCGTATGCGCTCATTATGTGAGTTTTTGTATGAGTTTGTAGCAAAGACTCGAGTGCTATTTATGGACTTTTCAGACGTGCCCTCTCATGACCAGTCGGGTTTAACTTGGCCCACACAAACCAAGCCCATATTAGATTGATTAAAAATCCTTATATCTAAGATCAATCCTGTAAAACCGTAGATTACAATATCAATGAATGTTAGCCCTCATAAAATAAAATAAAATAAAATAAAAGAACTCTTACAGCTTGCTCTTGGCGTCATAGGGAGGGAAGCAAGAAACCTAACATGAACTCAGACTCAACGTCAATACACACATGAATCTCTGAAAATCATATCTATGTAATACAAAATGCCATATCTGTCTAGATTGAAGTTGTGAGCTTGCGATGTGTGCGAGATAAACGCTAACTTCGATCCTTCAATTTTCCACCATGACTAGAGTCGGAATCCTCAGCTTGTAATGAAAAACAAAACAAAGATTCTCACCTGATCTGAGCAACAGAAAGCACTGCCGAGAGAGCAAAAGCCAGTGAGCGTCAATGAGCCAGAATCCAATCAACCGAGAGGACGAACTAAACTGCAAATACAATGGAAATGAACTAGATCGACAGAGGAGCTGGACGCGAACTGGCAAGCGGTCTCTGCCGTATGGATGGGTGCGTCCAGAGAGCCAGGAATTCCGTTAGGAAGCCGGGCTTCAAGGCCTTGTACCCTTCGCTCCTGGGTTTCCAACTTTGGGCTTCACTCATTAGTTCTATGGGTTTCATGAAGGAGTGAAGTCTGATGAGCCTCAGCTGCTGGGCTCACTGAAATTGATCCGGATTGTAAGGGCCAGGTCTTAGATGATGGGCCTAAGCTCCTGGGCTCAAGCAATACACATGTTTGGAACCCAGTTGCACACAAAACAAAATTAAAGGATCTGATCGGACATTTTGCAATGATTTAGGAATTCGATTCATTTATCTCAAAGAGATTAATTTTTTTTTTGATTGGCCATTATGGTCATGCAAGGAGTCTTTTAAAAATTTCCAAAACTTGTTAAAAAGTCGTCTTGGCACCTTTAACGCTGTTCACTTGCAAATGTAGAACATTAGGTGGGAAATAGACAATTACATTTGATTTCAATATGAGCCGACCAACTTTGTTTCTTCCTGGAAGCCACCACCTAGAAAAAAAATCTTTTATTCTTTTGTGCAAGATTCTGCCTTGACCATAATTGTGCTGTGTGTACCTTGGTATCAATCGGATTTTTCGGCAATCTTAAAAAATAAATTTTACCAAGAAAATAGGATTGAGTTTTTTTTTTTTTTTTGTGACTTTACGTGTTCTAATCTAAGAAAGTGGGACCTTGGTTCATTTCCAGGAAATGCAACCCACCAACCTGTGGGGCTGCACACATCTTATCAAGCCAAAATAACAAAAAGAATGTCTACAAATTACATGTTCAAATGCGGCAGTGAATGTGCCGAGAGTGGCAACCACCATTGCCCACAAGGAAGAAGAAGACGAAGTGGTAATAAAATATGTGCGATGCACGCATAAGGGCTGGCTAAAAAATTGTCAATTTGCCCATTTAAAATGAATACTTGTCACGTCCATCGCCAATATAGAATTTTTTTTCTTTACATTTCCATCTTTAAGTGGGTAGAAGATGAATAAATTCATTTAAGCAACAATCTCTAAATATGGACATTGAAGATAATAGAAACTACCACCGAAAATCTTAACTATACCCACCATGACTATGAATTCTAAACTTTTTTCACGTCACAAAAAATCCCAAATATGTACCAATGTCCCAAAATATACACTCTGCCATGGTTTCATCCAAGACGGCCGTTAGAAATCGTACGTGGTGGCTTGTGTGGACAATGACACGCATCTAGAATTGACGTGGCTTTAGAGAAGTCAAAACGATACCGTTTCAATTTTGTTTAGTCTTCTTACTATTAAATTATTTTTATTTTTATTTTTCTTATTGTTTTACAAAAATGGAGCTTCGATTTGCTGGCAAATATTTAGGTGTCAACGCATGTGATTTGAGAGGCTCAAATCTAGGCCACTTAGGTATGAAATGGACTAAGCTCGAACGGTTTCTCTAAACTTTATTAAACTTTTTTACGTCTTGATTATCGGTACATCACATGTTACACTTGATGACGCGAGAAATGTAACTTAACTTAGTTTATCCAATCAGACATCTACTGGTGATTTGAAATAGAATCTCTCTCTCTCTCTCTCTCAAAAGACTGTTTTAATAGCTCGATTGCATCACTAATCACTAGATTACATGCACGATTGGCGATTTATTGAGGCCTGCTTTCGTCTCGGGGTATTTTTCATTTGAAGCTGAATTTGCAGAGCCTAAGAATGGTCAAATGAGGAAAAAAGGAGGAACAACCAAGTCAAGTCAACTTTCGATTAAGATAAGCCGAGGAAGGAAATTCCTGTGTTCGTATGGCTTGATGGCCAACATTGGTTTTTCGTCTTGTCTCTCGGACAAGCCTTCGCTTCTAATAAAAATGGCTAGGATAAGACATGCGAAGTCTTATTTTCTGTTTATCAAAGCAAGACTTTATGTACCGAAGAAATTGTAGGAGGATCGAGTCATTAAGCAACACGAAACACATCATGCCTTAACCATCCTTCTAAATGTATAGTATTTTAATATCTACGCGTAATAATTTGAATCAAATATCTCTTACAGAAAAAAATGTCATTCAGAGTAAGTAACCATAATAGTGTTATCATGATATTCATAGCTATCCAAACATGTTACGACTATGTATCAATTTTAAGCAAGTCTCCAAAAGAAAGAGGATAACAACTTCCGTTTCGAGCAATGAAACAGTTCATTGGACTTCCTTCGAATAGCCGAAACAGAAAGGGAGGATAAAAAAAAAACAGTCCCTAGATTTTTCAAAAGCACTACAAAGTACACGGATAGAATCAAATGTTCAATATTCGATCCTTGGTGGACAACCTCTTATGTATAATCACTCAAGCCAGTAAACTATGGGGAAATTTGTTAAAAAAAATCCTAAACCTATTACACTTTTGACAAATCGGTCCCAAATATTTTAAGTTTGCCAGTTGAGTCCTAAACATTTTCATTTTTTTTTTACCAATTCACTCATAAATCATATCTAGGCAAGGCCGACACGGTCACGGCCGAGGTTGGCCTGGCCCACAATCGCAATGGTCTAGGCGAGGGCCGCAACACTCACCAATGGTCGATGAGGCTTTGCGGCCCTCGCTTGATGCTGAAGAAGAAAACCAGAAGTAAAAAAGGTAATAAATAAATAAAAATGTCAAAAAAATATGTTAAAAATTTTAATAAAAATTATCCACCTCAGCGTCAGTCATACTACATAGGATGGCTAACGTCCATGTAAGCGATTTCTGGTCAATAGTATTGAATTGACAAAAAGTAAAAAAGTTTAATGCTCAATTGACAAACTTACAAGATTTATAACTGAATTGGCAAAAGTGCAATAGGTTTACAACTTTTTTGAAAATTTTGTCGTAAACTATGCTTCTGAATATTTGGACAAAAGCCAAATAATCTCGTGCAATGCGAGGTGAAAACCGAACGCGATTGCCTTATTACTTCAGCATTAATTATTTTGGGATCTATCATTAATTTGACAACAAGCTTGGTAAGATAATCGAGGGTGAAAATCTTTTCGTTAAAATGAAAAGCGGTAAGGTGTACCGATGATTTTGATTTGGTTGGCCACGGTACATTGTAGAATTGACCAAGCAATTGTATGCAAAAGAGTATTTTAGGGAAAATCGCCATTCATCATCCATGACGTCAATTAGAAGAAAGATCATTTCACCCATTTTCAAAGATGAAGATATCATGAATCTAATATATTAATGAAGCTACTAGTCTGACAGTACTATCAATTATTTTTTACCACATAATCTCTCAATCAATTAATATTTTATGCAAAACACATGGTGATAACGTGTGGATTTACGATTGAGATTGTACCATCCCTGAGGATACTGTCGGTGAAGCATTTCCCTATTATAAATGTGGATGGGCCCGCAGAGAAAATTATTGCCCTTTGAAAGTTTCCAAACAAACACACTAGATAATTCATATTTACCAAACCCATTTTTGTTTTTTTTTTCCCTCTTATTTCGGAGAGTCGAAGTTTCTTTCTCTTTCTACATTCCAACTTGAATTGAACCCGCTGATGTTTACATTTCCTGGTCAACAATATTTATTTTTATACGCTACGCGTTCCGCAAGCTACTCATGTTCATATTTGAGCTAATAATCAATCCAACAACCAATGAGTATTTTACTCGGTAAGGAAGCATTCCTCCTGTGTAGTTGTTCCTCCAACTTTAGATCGAGTTTTTCATTAGATAACATGCAAATGAGGAGAGTTTATTTGTATAACTCGAAAGTCGACAATGAAAAAAAAAAGGAAAAATGTTCATATGGTAATGCATGCATTCTTTTTTTTTTTTTTTGATCGGGAAAATGGGAATTTTAATTAACTAAAAGAGTTCGAACAACAACCAGAAAGCACATCAAGACAAAGGAAATCCCTAAGAGTTGAGGGAGGGTTGGACAGCCAATTTGGTGGAAGAAGGCCTAATCTAGCGGACTTGGCTAACCAATCAGCGCAGGCGTTTCCCTCGCGGACAAGGGCTAGAGGAGGATTGGTTTTGGGTTGATAAGATTGTCACCAAAGAGAAGTTGTCGCTGATAAGCTCCCAGTGCTGATCTGAACTGTGCTCGCACGTTTCACTTAAAGGCATCTCTGGAAGACTCTTAGCTTGTTGAGACTTCAAAGTCAGATCTAGAATTTTCCGTAAACCATGCTTCAGAGCTAGGGTTTCGGCTGCAAGGGGCGATTCTGCTCGTATCAGTTCCGAGAACCCATCGATCATCACCCCGTTGTGGTCTCTCACTAAACCGGCAGTCGACGCTTCCGATCTACACTCTACCTATGAGGCATCAACATTAACTCTCCAAACCCTCTGTCTCGCCAATGGATTTTCCCCTGGTAAGTTTGAATCTGCTCTAACCGAGTCTTCCTCAGACTTCTTAAGCACTGTTAGTAACGTCGTGTACCTGTTGGTTGTGAGGGCCTCCTCCACGATGATGAGAGGCGTTGGTTTGCAAGCTCGAAATACCGAAGCGTTTCTCGCTTTCCAGATCTACCATAGGACAGCCGCCACCAAGCTTCGATCTTGCGGTGAGTTCCTGTCGATAAGAGTTTCAAACAACCACTTGTCGAACCGAGTAACTTCTTGAGCATTAAAGTTGATGTTAATCTTTGGGTCTCTCCAAATTTGTTGAGTCCATTCGCACAGTAGGAACATATGCTCTGTCGTTTCTGTGAATTGCTTGCATATCGGGTATGTTGGGTGTATCGGGATCTTTCGCTTCCATAGGTTTTTTGTTGTGGATAGGGCATTCTGGCAGGCACTCCATATAAGAAACTTTATTTTTGGGAGGGTTTGTAATGTCCAAATAAAGCTCCATAGTTTCCGAGGCGGTAGATAGGAGGAGGTGGCTTTGTCCATCGACTTACTCTTAGTCTCTGTCTGCACCATTATGGATCCACTCTTAACATTGTATGCCCCATTGGTTGACTCAGGCCAGACCATTTTATCCGTAGTTGGATAAGAGCTGAGAGGTACCGCCATAATTTCCTGCACGATATCCTCATCAAAGAGGGATTTCAGTTTTGGGATATCCCATTCTCTTCCACTATCATCAATCAACTCCGCAACCAGCTTTGGATCTGTTCGATTAGGTGGACCTCCCAGAATTCCAATTGATAACCACCTATCCTCTATGAAATTGATCTTTTTTCCATCCCCCACAACCCATCTAACCTTTGTAGCAATGGAGTCTCTCCCCATAAGAATACTTTGCCACCCCCAAGATGGCCGAGAACCCTTTTTTGCTTTCCAGAAGTCATTATCAGGAAAATAAATGCCCTTTAGAACTTGACTCCATAGCGCGGAAGGTGATTGAGATAGCCTCCATGCTTGTTTTCCCAGCAGGGCTTTGTTAAAGCTGATAAGATCTCGAAAACCCAATCCTCCCAACTCTTTCCTGGTCTTCAAGAGTTCCCAGCTTTTCCAGTGAATTCCTGACTTCAACTTACCGTTTTGGTTCCACCAGAACGATGCTATCTTCCTTTCAATAGCTCTGCAAATAGATATAGGAATCTTAAAAATAGACATGGCATACTGCGGCAAAGCTTGAACCACAGTTTTGATTAGAATTTCTTTTCTAGCTCTTGACATCAGATTCTCCTTCCACCCTTGGAGTTTCATGTCCACTCTTGCAAGAATCCAGGCAAACATATTTTTTTTGGAAACTCCCCAATCAGATGGAATGCCAAGGTATCTCCCCGTTTTCTCCATAATAGGGACTCTCAACGCGTTAGCCATATTTACCTTTAAAGTCATAGGGCAACCAGCACTAAAAAACACACCAGATTTATTAAGGTTTATGGCCTGACCTGATGCAAAGCAAAACCTATTCAGAACGTTTGCTAAACTCAGACATTCCTGAACAGTCCCGTCTAGAAAGAAGATAGCATCATCGGCAAACAGGAGGTGGGAAAGGGTTGGGCAATTTCTGTTCAGCTTGATTCCTTTAAGACTTCCATCTTCAATATCTTGCTTCATCAGGAAAGAGAGAACATTTTCCATGATAATAAACAGATATGGGGATAGAGGATCGCCTTGCCTAATCCCGTGGGTCGGTTGGAAAAAAGGAAGTGGTTCCCCATTGACTTTGACACTAAAAGTCACAGAAGTAATGCAATACCTCACCAAAGCCACCCACTCATCACAAAAACCCATTTTGGACATACAAGCACATAAAAAATCCCACTCCACCCTGTCATAAGCTTTCTGCATGTCCAGTTTCAGCAAAGCCTGAAATTTTTTTGTTCTCTTGCGGATTCTTAGTTGGTGAATGACTTCCTGGACCACAAAAATACTATCTTGAATATGCCTACCACCTATAAAGGCACTTTGTAATGCATGCATTCACGCACACCTCCATAAATATGGTAAGAGCTTTATTTCCCAATCCCACGGTTGGAGGTAGCAAGCATTACGAGTTACGACTCAGAGCATATGTACTGAGTTCACTATCTTTCGCTTGCCTTATTTTGCTCTGCATGGACCATGCCTATATTATTTGAAAATGTAACTAGTTCTCTAGATTTCCTAAAGGACTATTGAATGTTGTTGGTAGCATTATATGCACATCTAGTAACACAAGGACGATCTCGACCGTCTAGTTCTAATAACACTAGTTGAATTGGAAAACCACCGATACTAGTTTTTTAGTGTAGTTTTGATGGGTACAAAAGCAAAACCAACTTTGATTTTACTCCTCAAGAGAGCAAATAAAACATGAACCACCTCTCTGATTTCTCATACATCATGCTCACGCGGCACGCACACCTAATCCGCCTATTCTTACTGTTGACACCTGATTTTTAATCATTTTTTCTATTGCTAAAGTAATAAAAAAATTCATAAAAATTCATAAAATTGAAAAATCAACTTTGGGGACCTTAGCCAAACCTAGGGAACCAATTTTGACCAAAAAATGATTTTTCATATTTTTAGTATTTTTACGTATTATTTATTTATTTATTTTCGAAAATTAATAGAAAGTCCATAAAAATTCATAAAATTGAAAAATCAACTTTGGGAACCTTAGCCAAGCCTAGGGAACCAATTTTGACCAAAAAATAATTTTTCATATTTTCGATATTTTTCGGTATTTTTATTTTCGAAAATTCATAAAAACAAAAAATTAAGAAAAATGAGAAAATTAAAAAATCAAGTTTGGAGCCTTGGCCAAGCTTAGGCAAATATTTTCAAACAAAAAAATAATTTTTTGTATTTATATATATTGTTTATATATTTTAGAAATTATGAGAATATTTAATAAATAATAGCATTTGAGGCTACAAAAATATATAAAAATAGTCAATATTTTTATTTTAAATCCCCTTTCATGTTGGTTATCACAAATTTAAAAAATCCAATTCGGGGTCGTGTATTCCTTCATGAGCCTAATCTCGAACCGAGTCTAAAAAATTCAATTTGAGTCAATTTATTTTCATTTTTTCACTTTTAGGAGTTGTGACATTGTTCTCTAATATTTCAAATTTTTATATTGGCCCAAATTATACTCAGAATGACTCAATTGTGCAAAAGGGCTTTAATTAAATTCTGCATTATTTTCAGTGGCAAGAAATGAGCTTAAATTTGACATGTGGTGAATTTTGACTAAGTATAGGGAAGGTATGTCATAAATTGTAAGGAGATTTGGACTTAAAGAAATATTTTTTCAGGGACTAAATTGTAAATACTTAAAATTCAAGGACTAGAGTGCAAATACCTAACTCTTGAAGGATTATTTTACAAATAATAAAAAGAAGAGTTAGTGGATAAATTAGAATAGAGAAGGGAAGATGAAGAAGAGGAGATGAAGAAGAGAAGTTGGAGAAGAATGGATGGAGAAAATAAGATAAGAATAGAGAAGGGAAGATGGAGATGAAGAAGAGTTAGTAGAGAAATTAGAATGGAAGATAAGAATAGAGAAGGGAAGATGGAGATTAAGAAGAGTTAGTGGAGAAATTAGAATGGGAGATAAATATGGAGAAGGGAAGATGAAGATGAAGAAGAGTTAGTGGAGAGATTAGAATGTGAGATAGAGATGGAGAATGGAAGATGAAAATGAAGAAGAGTTAGTGGAGAAATTAGAATGGGAGATAGAGTTAGTGGAAAAATTAGAATGGGAGATAGATGAGTAGGTTATAAAAGGAGGAAGAAGTGAGCTTGAGAAAGGATTCTTGAGAGAGAAAATTTGAAGTGTTTGGGAGGATATTTTTTGGAGAGAAAATTTGAAGTGTTTGAGGAGATTTTGAGAGAGAAAATTTGAAGTGTTTGGGAGAATTTTTTGGAGAGAAAATTTTGGATGTTTGAGAGAGTTTTGGGAGATTGAAGAAAATTTTGAGAGAAAGAAAATACCAAAAGAGAGAGAATTTTGAAGATGATGGGAGTTTAAAGCTAGGGGTTATCATCACAAATTCCTTCACCGATCAATATAAATCAAGAGTTCATCCTCGTCAACGAGCAAACAAATTCAAGCTAAGTGTTTTTATTTATTCATTTATTTATGGTTTTACTTGCAAATTAGCACAAATTGTATACACTTTCTCCATCTCCTTTTTCTTCCATATTTTATGTCAGGAGAAGGATATCTCTATGTCAACAGCAAAAATCTCGTAGAGATGCAAAAATCGGCCCAAACAAGCTCCTAAGCTATCCATCGATTTCTCAACTGATCTGTGACTAAAAGTGCCTCTTAATTCAAAAGAAACTCTCTATATTGGGAACATAGAGAGCAAATATCAATTATAGAAATCCCTCCCAAAAAAACGGGAGATAAGTACTCTTTCCACTCTTCTGGTTTTAGGTGCAGATTAGCACATATTTTGTATACTGACACTTCACTCTATTTTATGTCAGGAAGCCACAGCTCTATATCAATGGTCAACCCTATGGAAGCACAAAATCGGCTTGGAGGAGTCCTCAAGCGCGCACAAATTTCAAATTGTTGAATCAATTCGTTGTATTTCATTTTAAAGAATTCATACCCCAAAATGGAGAGGACAAAGTCCATCCGCAATTTAAATACCTGCACCATAAATCCCAAAGGGAAGAGCCAAGCCAATGCTTAGCCTCCCATTGGAGGTTTTTACTTACAGTAGTTAAATACCTGCAACTTAAATACATGTACCTTAAATCCCAAAGGGAAGAGCCAAGCCAATGCTTAGCCTCCCATTGGAGGTTTTTACTTACAGTAGTTAAATACCTGCAACTTAAATACCTGTACCTTAAATCCCAAAGGGAAGAGCCAAGCCAATGCTTAGCCTCCCATTGGAGGTTTTTACTTACAGTAGTTAAATACATGCAACTTAAATACCTGTACCTTAAATCCCAAAGGGAAGAGCCAAGCCAATGCTTAGCCTCCCATTGGAGGTTTTTACTTACAGTAGTTAAATACATGCAACTTAAATACTTGTACCTTAAATCCCAAAGGGAAGAGCCAAGCCAATGCTTAGCCTCCCATTGGAGGTTTTTACTTACAGTAGTTAAATACCTGCAACTTAAATACCTGTACCTTAAATCCCAAAGGGAAGAGCCAAGCCAATGCTTAGCCTCCTATTGGAGGTTTTTACTTACAGTAGTTTAAATACTTGCAACTTAAATACCTGTACCTTAAATCCCAAAGGGAAGAGCCAAGCCAATGCTAGGCCTCCCATTGGAGGTGTTTATTCACTGTCATGTACTTCCTATAATTTAATTTTTGAATCATCAGACCCAAAAGATGAGTAGGTCGTAATACTGCACAGAAGTCGTTAACACACTCTCTCTTTCGGCTTCAGGGAATCTTTAACACTTAAAAAATATAACAAATAAAAATATATACCATCCACGCATCCTATTTAAAAAGTGAAAACACAAAAGAGAATACCCTACTAGAGTCTTAAGAATAAATCAAGCCCGAGTTGCCAAATTAGGATATCCATGAAATTAAGGTACCGAAAGGGCATTAGTTTTAATTAACTAGTGTAACCAAGTCCCCGAGCCCCTAATCTCTGGTTCGCAGGAATAAATTAGTTCTCCCGCTAATTTATTTAGGTTTCTAATCGACCTACCAAGAACGATTAGTGGCGACTCCAAATTTTAAAATCATTTAAACAAAAACCAAAGTTGCGATTCGGTAGGGCTTGGGAGGGTCCGCGTTAGGTTAGTCAAATCTAATTAACCTAATAATCCGTTAACCCCCTTTAAAATTTAAAATTTTTTTAGAGGGTCGCGACAGACTGGCGACTTCACTGGGGACGGGATTTTTAAATTTTCGAAAAAAGATAACAATTGGAATACTTGAATTTTTTTCGAAATTTTAAAAGTCTTAGTGGACTTAGGCCAATGAAAATTTCATGGATATCTCGCTTCTGGCGATCTTGTTTGGGACTCATTCTATAGGTGTTATATGTTTTTGCAGGATGGGAGTTATAAGGGGCGGAGTGTTTGGCTAACCCCTTTGTTTTGCAGGCTGGTGTTAGGTTTATTTGTTTAATTTCGCACATTTTTAGAAGCGCTGTTTTGATATCAATTGTTGTGCATGTCTTGCATACTCTGAGGATCACGACACCTGCACACACAAGCGTCTAAACCCAAGTCGCGAAATTCTTCCTAGAAAACCATAGATAGGGATCGAATATGCAAAGCTCTTGCGTCAATTGCGCTCGGGTTGACCATATTTTATCCCGCTCATTATCTGAATTGACAATTCTTCCCATTGTGATTTGATTGCGCGGAGGGTAAGTTTGTCAATTCAGATAGTGGGGGCCTTTTTAGGTCCATAGCTTGTCTCTCCTTCTTTTATTTTCTAGAGTCCACTCCTCACTTGAGTCATGCGCATGACTATGTGATTTGCATTTCTCCAAAGTAAAAGTAAATTCTCTAATTTTATCTTGTATTTATTTTCGGTCGGTCCATGCTAGGTGTTAGTCAGTTTTTGAGTTTGATATTACGACCATTCTTTTAAAAGAAAATAAAAATTAAATTTGTCCCTCATTTCTTTAAAAAAAAATTTTGAAAAAATGATGTGAAAAAATCCCTTCATGGGAATTTTATTAACCAATAAGGGATTTTTGTCATGTTTTTATTGCTTCAATAAAAATGAAATTTTCCTGAAAAAATTTTCCTCCGAAAATTTATTTCAATAAAAAGAAAAATTCCTTCAAAAAAACTCTAGTAGACATCAAGTGATTTTATCACATTTTTCAAATTATAAAAACTTGCAAGAAAATTCTTCTCGAGAAATTCGCTCATGTTTTTCTAAGAAAATTTTCTCTAAATAAAATTAGACTAATGTCTCGGGGGAATTGTATTGACCAATAAGAGATTTTTGTCATGTTTTTCTTACTTCAATAAAAATGAAATTTTCTTGACAAATTTTCCTCTGAAAATTTATTTTGATAAAAAGAAAAATTCCTTCAAAAAAAAAACTTTGATAAACATCAAGTGATTTTATCACATTCTTTCAAATTATAAAAACTTGCAACAAAAATCTTTTCGAGAAATTCGCTCATGTTTTTCTAAGAAAATTTTCTCTAAATAAAATTAAACTAATGTCTCGGGGGAATTTTGTTAACCAATGAAGGATTTCTGTCATGTCTTTCCTGCTTCAATAAAAATAAAATTTTCCTGACAAATTTACCTCTGAAAATTTATTTTGATAAAAAGGAAATTCCTTCAAAAATTTTAGTAAACGTCAAGAGATTTTGTCACATTCCTTTAAAAAAAATAAAAATAAAAAGAGTAATAAATCTGCAAAAAAATTCTGCATCAGAAATTAACCCATTTCTTCCTAAGAAATTTTTTTTTCTCTGATTTCTCTATAAAGTAGAAAAAATCAAATTGGACTAATATAGGAGTCATAGACCGACATTCCTTGTGTCGCATACTAATTATATCCTTTTCTTTTGCAGGGAGATCCTAGATACCCCAGACGGGTGTAAAAATTAAGTTCAATAATATATCAAGAATCATCTTCAGAAATACCAAAAGACGAAAAACACCAAGGCTTCAACCGTTAATTCAGGGAGGCAAACGAACACTGTCCATCTTTGACAGACAGAGTTGTGTCAATCCGTAAACTTGTATGGGCAGTGTATTCTGATATGACGGTGGATTTATACTGATTAAACACGGGGGTATATTTAATGTATTGCAGGGGATCCCGCGTCTTTTGAAAGACAATATGGATTATATAATCAGAAACCATGAAATAAGTACCTTAACCTGATTAAATCAACCAGAGACCGGTCTTAAAATTTTCTCGGATCCGAAACACGCGGAGGGTTTTAGAGGACCGAGGTTTTATTAATGAATGTGGCCCACGGACACTCCCCCGATGCTACAGGTGCCCTATACATACGAGTGGACGCCGAAAGCAACAAAACACGGTTGAAGTGGAGCACGCAACAAATGGCCGAATTTATTGGCACATTGATCGAGTGGTGGCAGCTTTATTAATTTACATGATTGAATGCGGGTCTCTAGGCGGCTGGTGGAAAGCCACACTGAATGCCTCTCTAATGTTCTTGATATCATCGTCTACCGCAACCCACGAGAGCATCATGAAGAAGATTAAACCTAGACGAATACGTCTACTTAATTTCATCGCACGTTCTCGCTTTTTGTCGATGTCCAAAATTAATGCACAAGCTAGAAGTAATCATTTCCCTTTCCCCCATATTAAATGCTCGGAGCCGTTAACCGCACCAAACTCGAAAAATTAATATCGAGACGAAATCCGCGTAAATATGAAGGGTAAATCCGTATCGTCCCAATTTACCCTTAAATTGCTCTGGTTTTAAATTTGATCCCTTCTATTTTCAGGAATTTGCAAAAGCGACTCGAGAATACTGTCGTATTCAAAAACCAAATTTCCTGGTCGGGCTAAATTGGGGGCAAATCAACTCATGGACATTACCACGGGATGGACAACTTCGGTTAAAGAAAAATACAAGCGAAAGATCCGAACAATCTCAGACATGGGTAATTCTGTATCGTTCTAATTTACACATAATCATCTCAAGTCTCGAATTGTTTTATTCCATTCTTAACAGGGATTGCAAATTACCTCGAGAAAATACCGTAACATGGCCCAAGGTGATACAACAAGGCTGCGTTATCCACAAGGATTAACCTTTGAAAGGAAAGCCCCATGGACACCTACGGTCCAATGGATCGAATGGTATGAGGGGATGACAGTAGGTCCGAAATGTCTCGAGTTCGATCCCCAAGGGTGGGGAATGTTGTAAGTATTATAAATAAATGAAACAACTTTTTGTGCATTTCTTTTTGCAAACAGGAATACTCGACAAGTAATATCAAAGTCAGTATTTTACCATAGTCTTGCCATAATGGTGAGGCGCCCAACAAAAGTCGAGGAAAATTCAATCTAGCAAAACTGGTAAAAGACTCGTGCAAGGCATTCAAGACGAAGGATAAATCAGTATCGTTTCCAATTTATCCCTTTTAATACTGGCTGACATGTCTCCTTTTCTTTTTACAGGAAATATTTATACTAACATTTAACATGTTGAAGGAGACAAATCCCAAAAGAAAATTATGATCATCTGACAAGATCTATTTTGGTGAAAAATGGGGCAAATTAATCACAAGTTTTGAAGCAAAAAAAGCAAATACGTCTTCCTTATCTCATTTGATTTCAAGAATAATTTCTCTGCTTTTTGCAGGGGCATTCAACCGCTAAACCACGGCAGTCGCTGTTATTAAGCAAACCGAAATGCTCCATCACCCATATGCTTCATCGCACAGGGGCAAAGTTGAGATGAACCGCCCCTCGACATAAGGAGCAAGCTTCCCAATTTGTTCGGTCCGCCCACATACCAGGGGCAATTCAAATCCGCCTATATTTGCACATTATATAAACACACATTATGCTAAAAAATTGTCACATCCGCATTGTGTTTACACAGTTCATGAATTATGCATGACCATTCCGCGTGTTTAATTTACCAACTCCAACTTAGAGCATAAACTGCACAGGAGACATCAAATGTGCAGAATGGGGCATGACAGGATGAGGAAATGCAAACTATTTCCACACAAGTCTAACATTTTAATCTACGGATAAACATCATTTCCCCAGAGTGAGAGAAAGCCCCTTCGAACTAAAGTCCCCCATTCAGATTACATTCGAGGCGTTCATATTATGAGAACCTCCTTAAATAGAATTGGTAATGCAAACTTGACAGAATAATTTTGCATGATCCACATTTTGATTGATTGCATCATGAGTTATCACACAGACTACTTCTAATCATTGCCAACTTAGCTGAACAATTTTGTATGAACCAATGAACGCATTGATGAAAATGCTTGCACATGTTAGCTCTAACATTGCCTGACAGGCAACACATTCCCGGTGTTTGAGTTACCTTCCAAAGTCTTGAAATTCATTCGGCGATTATTGAATGAACAAGTCTGGTTGTCGAGAAGACACCAAGCATTTCTTCCAAATTCTCAGGTAAGTATATCTTCAACCTGAACCTTTCAAGAGAATGAATTCTGACGGTTGTTGGGGTACTCGAATCCATTGCGGTATATACAGGTATCCACCTTATTCAATAAAGCATGATTTGTCTCAAGGACAGAATTGTTCGAGACCTTTTGATCTCTGCCTCTTTGATTTATTCCTAAAGCGACAAGAGAATATAATTTGGGTTTGAGCTTCCGCAGGATTCCTGGTCTCCCCAGATTTCAGAATGGCACCCTTTGAGGTACACCAAGCCCTTCTTACAGGCAAACCAAGTCCTTCTTACAGGCATAAAGTCCTTCTTACAGGTAAATCAAGTCCTGCTTACATGCAAACAAAGTCTTTCCTACAGGCAAATCAAGTCCTTCTTACAAGCATAAAGTCCTTCTTACAGGCAAATCAAGTCCTTCTTATAGGCACAAAGTCCTTCTTACAGGCACAAAGTCCTTCTTACAGGCAAATCAAGTCCTTCTTACAGGCACAAAGTCCTTCTTATAGGCAAATCAAGTCCTTCTTACAGGCATAAAGTCCTTCTTACAGGCAAACAGAGTCCTTCTTACATGCAAACAAAGTCCTTCTTACAGGCAAACCAAGACCTTCTTACAGGCAAATTAAGTCCTTCCTACAGGCAAAGCAAGTCCTTTGTACAGGCAAATCAAGTCCTTCTTACAGGCAAATCAAGTCCTTCTTACAGGCACAAAGTCCTTCTTACAGGCAAACCAAATCCTTCTTACAGGCATAAAGTCCTTCTTACAGGCAAATCAAGTCCTGCTTACAGGCAAACAAAGTCCTTCCTACAGGCAAAGCAAGTCCTTCTTATAGGCACAAAGTCCTTCTTACAGGCAAATCAAGTCCTTCTTACAGGCACAAAGTCCTTCTTACAGGCAAATCAAGTCCTTCTTATAGGCACAAAGTCCTTCTTACAGGCAAATCAAGTCCTTCTTACAGGCACAAAGTCTTTCTTACAGGCAAATCAAGTCCTTCTTACAGGCAAATAAAGTCCTTCTTACATGCAAACAAAGTCCTTCTTACAGGCAAACCAAGTCCTTCTTACAGGCAAATTAAGTCCTTCTTACAGGCAAAGCAAGTCCTTCTTACAGGCACAAAGTCCTTCTTACAGGCACAAAGTCCTTCTTACAGGTAAATTAAGTCCTTCTTACAAGCACAAAGTCTTTCTTACAGGCAAATCAAGTCATTCTTACAGGCATAAAGTCCTTCTTACAGGGAAATCAAGTCCTTCTTACAGGCAAACTAAGTCCTTCTTACAGGCAAACCAAGTCATTCTTATAGGCACAAAGTCCTTCTTAGAGGCAAATCAAGTCCTTCTTATAGGCACAAAGTCCTTCTTACAGGCACAAAGTACTTCTTACAGGCAAATCAAGTCCTTCTTACAGGCATAAAGTCCTTCTTACAGGCAAACAAAGTCCTTCTTATAGGCAAATTAAGTCCTTCTTACAGGCACAAAGTCCTTCTTACAGGTAAAGTAAGTCCTTCTTACAGGCAAATCAAGTTCTTCTTACAAGCAAATCAAGTCCTTTTTACAGGCAAATCAAGTCCTTCTTACAGGCAAATTAAGTCCTTTTTACAGGCATTAAGTCCTTTTTACAGGCACCAAGTCCTTTCTACAGGCACCAAGTCCCTCTTACAGGTATCTCCATGGGGTGACCTACCATACGGGTCAAATCTCAATCAAAATTTAATCAGTAGAATCCTTTTATTAGGAATCTACCATGGTACGACCCACCATACGGGTCAAATGGTATGACCCACCATACGGGTCAAATTTTAATTCAATTTTTAATCAGTAGAATCTTTTTATTAGGAATCTACCATGGGTTGATCCACCATACGGGTTCAAGTTCAACCACCCTAAAGTTTTTTTTATATAACGAATCCTTAGGTTCTCATTTCATTTTCAGTGGAACATTCATGTCACGACTCTTTTTATTTCCTTGTATTGAGTCAATTAGAATTCAGGTGTCATCTCGTCTTTGAAATGAACCTCTACCGAGCTTCCTTTCAAAGAGGGGCAGCTGTTGACACCTGATTTTTAATCATTTTTTCTATTGCTAAAGTAATAAAAAAATTCATAAAAATTCATAAAATTGAAAAATCAACTTTGGGGACCTTAGCCAAGCCTAGGGAACCAATTTTGACCAAAAAATGATTTTTCATATTTTTAGTATTTTTACGTATTATTTATTTATTTATTTTCGAAAATTAATAGAAAGTCCATAAAAATTCATAAAATTGAAAAATCAACTTTGGGAACCTTAGCCAAGCCTAGGGAACCAATTTTGACCAAAAAATAATTTTTCATATTTTCGATATTTTTCGGTATTTTTATTTTCGAAAATTCATAAAAACAAAAAATTAAGAAAAATGAGAAAATTAAAAAATCAAGTTTGGAGCCTTGGCCAAGCTTAGGCAAATATTTTCAAACAAAAAAATAATTTTTTGTATTTATATATATTGTTTATATATTTTAGAAATTATGAGAATATTTAATAAATAATAGCATTTGAGGCTACAAAAATATATAAAAATAGTCAATATTTTTATTTTAAATCCCCTTTCATGTTGGTTATCACAAATTTAAAAAATCCAATTCGGGGTCGTGTATTCCTTCATGAGCCTAATCTCGAACCGAGTCTAAAAAATTCAATTTGAGTCAATTTATTTTCATTTTTTCACTTTTAGGAGTTGTGACATTGTTCTCTAATATTTCAAATTTTTATATTGGCCCAAATTATACTCAGAATGACTCAATTGTGCAAAAGGGCTTTAATTAAATTCTGCATTATTTTCAGTGGCAAGAAATGAGCTTAAATTTGACATGTGGTGAATTTTGACTAAGTATAGGGAAGGTATGTCATAAATTGTAAGGAGATTTGGACTTAAAGAAATATTTTTTCAGGGACTAAATTGTAAATACTTAAAATTCAAGGACTAGAGTGCAAATACCTAACTCTTGAAGGATTATTTTACAAATAATAAAAAGAAGAGTTAGTGGATAAATTAGAATAGAGAAGGGAAGATGAAGAAGAGGAGATGAAGAAGAGAAGTTGGAGAAGAATGGATGGAGAAAATAAGATAAGAATAGAGAAGGGAAGATGGAGATGAAGAAGAGTTAGTAGAGAAATTAGAATGGAAGATAAGAATAGAGAAGGGAAGATGGAGATTAAGAAGAGTTAGTGGAGAAATTAGAATGGGAGATAAATATGGAGAAGGGAAGATGAAGATGAAGAAGAGTTAGTGGAGAGATTAGAATGTGAGATAGAGATGGAGAATGGAAGATGAAAATGAAGAAGAGTTAGTGGAGAAATTAGAATGGGAGATAGAGTTAGTGGAAAAATTAGAATGGGAGATAGATGAGTAGGTTATAAAAGGAGGAAGAAGTGAGCTTGAGAAAGGATTCTTGAGAGAGAAAATTTGAAGTGTTTGGGAGGATATTTTTTGGAGAGAAAATTTGAAGTGTTTGAGGAGATTTTGAGAGAGAAAATTTGAAGTGTTTGGGAGAATTTTTTGGAGAGAAAATTTTGGATGTTTGAGAGAGTTTTGGGAGATTGAAGAAAATTTTGAGAGAAAGAAAATACCAAAAGAGAGAGAATTTTGAAGATGATGGGAGTTTAAAGCTAGGGGTTATCATCACAAATTCCTTCACCGATCAATATAAATCAAGAGTTCATCCTCGTCAACGAGCAAACAAATTCAAGCTAAGTGTTTTTATTTATTCATTTATTTATGGTTTTACTTGCAAATTAGCACAAATTGTATACACTTTCTCCATCTCCTTTTTCTTCCATATTTTATGTCAGGAGAAGGATATCTCTATGTCAACAGCAAAAATCTCGTAGAGATGCAAAAATCGGCCCAAACAAGCTCCTAAGCTGTCCATCGATTTCTCAACTGATCTGTGACTAAAAGTGCCTCTTAATTCAAAAGAAACTCTCTATATTGGGAACATAGAGAGCAAATATCAATTATAGAAATCCCTCCCAAAAAAACGGGAGATAAGTACTCTTTCCACTCTTCTGGTTTTAGGTGCAGATTAGCACATATTTTGTATACTGACACTTCACTCTATTTTATGTCAGGAAGCCACAGCTCTATATCAATGGTCAACCCTATGGAAGCACAAAATCGGCTTGGAGGAGTCCTCAAGCGCGCACAAATTTCAAATTGTTGAATCAATTCGTTGTATTTCATTTTAAAGAATTCATACCCCAAAATGGAGAGGACAAAGTCCATCCGCAATTTAAATACCTGCACCATAAATCCCAAAGGGAAGAGCCAAGCCAATGCTTAGCCTCCCATTGGAGGTTTTTACTTACAGTAGTTAAATACCTGCAACTTAAATACATGTACCTTAAATCCCAAAGGGAAGAGCCAAGCCAATGCTTAGCCTCCCATTGGAGGTTTTTACTTACAGTAGTTAAATACCTGCAACTTAAATACCTGTACCTTAAATCCCAAAGGGAAGAGCCAAGCCAATGCTTAGCCTCCCATTGGAGGTTTTTACTTACAGTAGTTAAATACATGCAACTTAAATACCTGTACCTTAAATCCCAAAGGGAAGAGCCAAGCCAATGCTTAGCCTCCCATTGGAGGTTTTTACTTACAGTAGTTAAATACATGCAACTTAAATACTTGTACCTTAAATCCCAAAGGGAAGAGCCAAGCCAATGCTAGGCCTCCCATTGGAGGTGTTTATTCACTGTCATGTACTTCCTATAATTTAATTTTTGAATCATCAGACCCAAAAGATGAGTAGGTCGTAATACTGCACAGAAGTCGTTAACACACTCCCTCTTTCGGCTTCAGGGAATCTTTAACACTTAAAAAATATAACAAATAAAAATATATACCATCCACGCATCCTATTTAAAAAGTGAAAACACAAAAGAGAATACCCTACTAGAGTCTTAAGAATAAATCAAGCCCGAGTTGCCAAATTAGGATATCCATGAAATTAAGGTACCGAAAGGGCATTAGTTTTAATTAACTAGTGTAACCAAGTCCCCGAGCCCCTAATCTCTGGTTCGCAGGAATAAATTAGTTCTCCCGCTAATTTATTTAGGTTTCTAATCGACCTACCAAGAACGATTAGTGGCGACTCCAAATTTTAAAATCATTTAAACAAAAACCAAAGTTGCGATTCGGTAGGGCTTGGGAGGGTCCGCGTTAGGTTAGTCAAATCTAATTAACCTAATAATCCGTTAACCCCCTTTAAAATTTAAAATTTTTTTAGAGGGTCGCGACACTTACGGACACAGCACGCTCACAAAAGCTTTTCTCTCACTCACTTGGATTACATCAACACAAAGCACTACACTCACTCCTTTTCGCAAGTTTAAAGTAACTTGCTCCTTTTTGCTTGGCCCAAATCAAACAGAAACAGACTATGTCTATACTAGTTTGGGGGGCACATAGTATTGTAAATTAAGTCGGATCGCAATAGATTGCAGTGGAATTCTAACTGGTTTTTTTTTGTTGATTAGAAAAATTCTAACCGTTGGATTCGCGCAATATGTGGCCATATATTCTCTTCGAAGAAAAAACATGACTAACACGATAGTAAGAGACAAGAAGAATGAGCCATCAATAGTTTTACGTGGAAAACCTAATTTGGGAAAAGACCAGGGGATGTTGATTCAGGAACTGCTACAGTATAATCAAAAGATTCAATCGACACTCTAATGGTATCTCTCTCACAATAAATTCTCACAATTGTAACAAGACACCCTTACTTGATAAACTCTCAATATTTCTCATGTTTATTTACATCGTTGAAATCTCTTATGACCTCTTTGGAGTTTTTCTGATGCTCACAGAATCCTCCACCCGAGCCGTCTATTACTTCCACTAAATTAGAATCCTCCCTAATTGATTTTGCAATCACATCTCACTTAGAAATCTCCTCGATTGATCGGAATTTCTCTAATTTGGGCAATCACCAAAATTGATTTCATCGTGGTATTCTTCCTTTTCAGCTTTCTACTATAATAGAACTCCTTCCTTTTAGATATTCTTGATGATCAATCATCGAGATATTTCAAATCAAATTCAGAACATGTTGGGCTGCTCCCAACACATAGAACTTCGCATTGAGGTAACTTTGTTGGGGAGGTTCAAGAGCAACTTCTTTCTTATGGAATTCGAAATAAGTGCAGATTTAGTACTAAAACATCCATTCCAACTTCTTTGAGAGGTTATAGACCAACTGTCACGCCTCGAACCCACGAGCCACGCGACATCCTTGCCGTACCTATATGGTCGAATGGTCGACAACCACGACGACCCAGGACACTTATCGTAGACCAAACGACGTCAGAGTTCCTGCTACAACGGAAGCGAATTCCTCCCAACAAATACACAGAAACGAGGTAGAGAGAGAGAGACAAATCAATCAAAGTAACAAACCACTTTTTACATTACATGCCTTTTCATACAATTGTCGGGATGACATCATATACACAATTTAAAGTTTTCGTTACATCATTACAATCTATTGCTCGACCTTTACAACAAAATGACTTAGGTCGGCAAGTTTCTCAATTCCAATAGCGAGCAAACCATACAATTTTTGCTAAGGGGCTTCTGCCTCTGCCCAACTTGTCATTTTCCATAGGGGTGTGCAAATTGTCCCGCCCGGACCGAACCGGGACCGGTGGTCCGGTTCCCGGTTCTAGGGGGTCTCGGTCCGGTTCCCCAAAATTGGAACCGGTGGCCGGGCGGTACGGTTCCCAGTTCCGGGATATAGGACCGGACCGGACCGCCCAGACAGGACCGTTTGTTTATTTATTTATTTTTTCAATTTAATGTTACAAATATGAAAAATTTTGGATTTTTTTTCCGGTCCGGTCGGGTTCGGTCCGATCCCGGGACCGTCGGTCCGGTCCGGTTCCCGGTTCCGGCAAATAAGGAACCGAGACCACCGGTCCGGTTTCCAGTTCTCGAGGGGAACCGAACCGAACCGGGAACCAATCACCCCTAATTTTTCATCCCACCATCTGATTCAGGGAAAGACTAGTCTCTAGATCATTTTCCTTCTGGATCCTCTGTTTTACCCGTATTACACTCATTGCGGGGGTTGGGGGTCTGAAAAATAAGGGCAATCACTTATGAGAACAAATTTCAGCAAGCTAACCCTTAATCTCATCCTCAAGATGCCAAACAAACCTAGGCCAAACTCTCAGGTCCCGACTCAAGCACTTCAAATCACCGGGCCAAATTTTCATTACCAAAAATCCATTCAAATTTAGAAAACTCGCCATAGAGTGGCCAAGCATATAAAGCATTTATAATAGATCCAATCCAGGACCACACCAAATTCAGATAACACAGAAATAACACGACCAGTTAACGGCTCAATAAGGCAGTTAAATTTTTAATTTGAAGACACGTCCAATCCAAGACAAATATAGTAATCACTCAAGCATGCACGCTCAATCATGAGCCTCGGCTTAACAGCCAATTTGACCCGCGTCATATAGGCGCATTAGGTCCGACCCACGTCATAGACGCCTCAGGGTCTATGTCACAACCCACGTATGGGACGCCTCAGGTTGGCACCTTATTGCTCTAACTACCCTGCGTCAAACGCTTCAAGGCGCACGAGGCTACGTTTTCCGCCTCTGATGCTATATTTTACACCTTTGTGGCTACATTTTACGCCAATGGCTACATTTTACGCCAAGCCATAATGATATGCAATCAAACATACGAAAACCGTCGCATTCGCCTTTCAGGCAGTAAAATCCTTTTAAATTCATTTGAACAGAAATCATCGGCCAAGTATGTTAGGCCACATTTCAAATACAAGTCAAAATATTCAATCCACATTTCCGGCCAAATGGCCAAGCCAATCAACTCATTTTGCGAACCCAAATTGCCGCACTCGCCTTTCAGGCAATAAAATTCTTTAAATTCATTTGGACAGAAATCATCGGCCAAGTACGTTAGGCCACATTTCAAATACAAGTTCAAATATTTCAATTAGGCATACGAAACAATGCCAATTTCAATTGGGCAAAAACATTGGCCAAGTATGTTAGGCCATAACTTAAAACATGTGCCCAAATATTTCAATTCATATGGCTGACACAATGGCCAAACCAATCAATCTCCTTCACGTTCCCAATTTTATTAAAAATGCTCAATTTCTCACATGGGACCCAAAATGATCAAATAATTATGTTCAAGTGTTCATGGAATAACCCCAAATATTATTTTGAATACGAACATGGGCCCCGAATATTTGAAATAATAAGATAAAATATTGCTCGGACCCGATTTTGCATAAAATGCTCCATAAACCCATTTTTCAATACTTGAACCATATGGAACCCACAAAACTTGTTACTTTCAAATCAGAATTTAATTGGGCAGCATGTGAACATTATTCGTGGGTTGTGAATAATAATTTCAGAATACTATTTGGCCCCGTTTTCACTCTAAATATCCTGAAAATTCATTTTTTCGGTACCCGAACCTCGTGGGACCCACACCAACCACCACCACCAGCATTATTCAAGCATGGACAGCAACATTTCATCATTCCACAGCCCATTCACGGTCCACAGAAATTGATTTCATCAAAATACGCCGATTATGGCAAATTTTCCTAAATCGATTTACCACGAATCGGTCCCTAGAACTAATCCATGGCAAATCTCACATCATGAGTGAAGTCTAGAGGTTTAACTTATCTAAACGAAGTCAAAACAGGGTTGAGGATACGGCGATGACCGGCGGCAACGACGATTCCGACGAATTCCGGTGGATTTAGTTTGAACCGGAGCTGTTCAAGTGCTAAAACAAGACCAAATCGAGCTGAAAAACAAGATTATGACATGGATATGGCTTCTAGGGACAGCCGGGATTGATATATATCAACGGGAACCAAAACCCAAAATCTGGAAATCTAAAATAGATTCGTCAACTGAAATGTCAAAGCAGATTCGAAAGGTCAAACGACCACGGATCGAAGTGATTCAAGTTGGAAAAGAACCACAAGACAATGAACTACAACATACCCAAAAATAGCGATGATCCAACGGTCAGATTTCCGTCGGCGGCCAGTTGAAGTTGGGAGCAGAAAACTGGGCCGCGAGAGAGAGATTCGAAATTTAGAGAGAGAGAGAGAGAGAGAGAGTAGATATTATCCCTAGAGTCCATTATTGAAAATTACTATTCACCGAAAGCAACCTAAAGCTGAACGAATTGACTGATTTTTGGACTATCAGTGAATTTTCAGACTAATAGAGCTTGGGCAATAATAATTTCGGTCAAAGCTAGTCAAATTGGTCAAAAAGATGACCAACGAGACATTTCTCAAAATTCGTGAAATTTTAGGACCGGTAGGGGCTCAATCGATGCTAATTTGGGTCAATCGCGATTGGAAAATAACTCCGAATTTTGTCATAAAATTTTTCAAGCCTCTCTAAAAATATTCTTACCCTCATGCCATGGATTCTAGCTCAAACCAAGGGTAAGATAGAAATTTCCAATTTTGCCCTTTTTCACTAGGCATTTCGAAATCCATCTGCCTATTTTTCGCCTTTCTAGGTAAGGTCCAAATTCACAACTGTGACACTCTTTGTGACATCCTGAAATTCGATCCATTCTCGGAATTTGTAATAGAATGGATACATATTTCATTGAAGCTGATGTCTTGTATTCTGTTATTGAGGAGATTATGAGGCGGTTCCGAAATGCCCCCTGACGACTGGACAGCACGGGAGTGCCGCCAGAGACATTTTATGTGGAAAAATTAAATATTTTAGGGCTATGTGGGCAATTTTTGTAATTTGTACCATGTAGAGTTTCGCTATATATATTGAAGGCGAAACAGGTTGTAATCTTCTTCTCCAAGTTAGTGAAACAGATTTCATCTCCCCATGGACGTAGGCAGGCGGAACCTCTTCGTTGCCGAACCACGTAAATTCGTGTGTTGTGCAAATTTTCATTACTTTCTTGCATCATTGATAAGATCGAATTGAGATATTCGACATGTTTTGCTTCCCACTTCCAAAGTGATGCGACTATGCATCACATAAAATTTTATGGGCCAGACTTCTTTTAACATTTAATTTAATTATCAACAAGTAAGAATCCAATTTGTGATCTAATTAGAGTCGGATTTATTTGTCAGTCGTCGCATTTTTCATTTTGTGAGATTTCAATCATTTTTACAGAATTTTTTTTAAAAAAAATTGTTCCTTCAAAAGTTAGGGAGAAAAAAGGTCCAAAGAAAATGATGACCTGAGATTTTTCTTTGATTTTTTTTTGTCCTTTTCTTCATCTGTGGCCAATTTTGTATTTTCTTTCCTTTCGAGTTGACGGGGGTCGAAAGATTTTTTGTCTAAAGGAGCTTACGAAGTCATTTTCTGTGCGCCACAGGAAAAGGAAACGCAAGGTCATGAAAGCAATCGTCCGAGAACGACGTCAGGGACTGGAGAAAGAAAAGGCATTTCGACAAACACATGGAGGGAGAAAGAGAAGAAGGTAGAATTTTCCGATCACACGTTATCTGTGATTTCTCTCTCTCTCTCTTACGCGTGAGTGCGCGTATGCATACACCTGTGCATGCAATTATCACCGTCACGGTAGTGCCGAATGCGGTCATATCATCAATCACGCAAAAAAAAAAAATCTCTAATTGAAGCAGCTTGGTCGGGTTTGGGGTTAGGTTTTGATTGATGGGATCGTGTAGGTTCAATTTGGGTTGCGGGGTTGACTTTTTTTTTTTGGCTTTGGATTGGAACGTTTGCTCGTGCTCTCTTGATTAGTGGAATTTCTGTTGGATTGATAGAGGGGCGAGTTTTGTTGGGTGTTTGCATTGGGGTGGAGGTTTAGATGGTACTGAAGAGTTTGTTTTGCTGTACGGGGATGGAGTTGAAGTTGGGTTTTGAGTCCGGATTTGTGTGCTTCTGTTGAACAATGGGCCTGAATTTTATGTTTTGATGTCAGTTGTGGCTGCGGAGAGTTGATGTTGTAAGAATTCAGATTTGCTTCGGAGAATCGCACGTAAGTTTGTTCTTTCATTTCCTTTTTGATTTCCTTTTCGGTGAAAATGTTTTGCTTTGGGTAATTCTGGCCGAAGCTGTTTAAGTTTTAATGCGGTCCCTGGATTTAGTCATCCCATTTACGCTCCTCTCTGGAAATTTATATTGCCCATGCATATTTGGTGGGGAATTTTGGTTATTGGGCCGTAGCTAAAGTGTCCGGAGCATTTTCTTTCAGCTCCCTAAGAGGTTTATTTTGCTCCGCCGGTAAGATTTTGTGTTTCACTTTGATGCGCTTTTTCCAGGTTGTTGATTCCTAGGTTTGGTTGTGGTGGATTGTTGGACTTGGCAAATGAGAATATCAGGATGAAGGGTCTTGGGTGGGAAGTTGTCGATGGGCACCCCCGACAACAAACTATCCGAGCTGGTTGACTTAGTGAAGTCCTGGATCCCTCGGAGGGTCGAGCCAGTGCCGTTATCTAGGGAGGTCCATTTCCACTATACCTGGTTTCTCTGTCACATATGCTAGTCCTTCGGATGCACGACCAGTTAGTGCAATGAGTTTAGATAAAGGCTTTACATTAGGCGGATCCTTGCTTGCCAACACTTCATCGACTGATAAAATGGAAGGTTCGAGGTTTATTTTTCCTTTTAAAGGTTTTATTCTCAACCTTTATATAAGGACTATCTTAAGGTCTACTTGTTCAATTGTCCCGTTCACCTTTTCTTTCTTTTTCCCAATCATAGGGTTGGAAAAGTTGGATCTTAAGAGCAATGAACTTTTGTCAAACCATTTTGTGGAGAATTTTAAAGTGCGCGAAGGGGAATCTTTCCCAATGACATCTGCCGGCACATGGAAAGATGATTCGGATAGCAGTTTTGTCTCTAATGCTGTCTCCACTTCTGAGAAGGTCGGACAAAGTGATGGATTTAGGCATGGTAACAACATAGCAGATAAGGTTGTGAAATCAGATTTGGCAGCTGCAAAAGATGGGAAGAACCATAATGGGGAAATGGGCTCTTCAAAGGAAGAGTTCCCTCCTTCTCCTTCCGATCATCAGAGCATTTTAGTTTCTTTATCCACAAGGTGTGTGTGGAAAGGAACTGTATGTGAAAGGGCTCACCTCTTACGCATTAAATACTATGGATGCTTTGATAAACCCTTGGGCCGGTTCTTACGGGATCACTTGTTTGACCAAGTATACCCTTTACCCTCTCCTTACTAATTGTTTCTCACAGCTGAGCATAGTTTTTGCAATAGCAGCTCCTGCCCCCTTCCTCATCCTTCTTCTTCAAAAGCATGAGCTACTATTAACGAACTCTGTTTTTGACAGAATTATCATTGCCGTTCATGCGACATGCCACCAGAAGCACATGTTCATTGTTACACTCACCGGCAAGGCAGCCTGACAATTTCCGTCAAAAATCTCCCAGAGTTTCTCTTACCAGGAGAACGTGAAGGAAAAATCTGGATGTGGCACAGGTGTCTGCGGTGTCCTCCAAAGAGTGGCTTTCCTCCAGCAACTAGAAGAGTACTTATGTCTGATGCAGCGTGGGGATTATCTTTTGGTAAATTTTTGGAGCTGAGCTTTTCCAATCATGCTGCTGCAAGTAGGGTTGCTAGCTGCGGTCATTCGCTCCATAGAGATTGTCTCTGCTTCTATGGGTATGGTTCTTTCCTCACTAAGATCCTACACATGCTATTGGCCGAACACAGAAAAAAAAAAAAAAGAAGGAATCTCAGATGTACTGGCACTTAGTAGATGGATAAGAATGCCTTTAGATGTTCTCATTTATGCCCTAGGATGAACAGATTCTTCCAGAGACTATGTACTTAGGTATGCCATGGTGTTCTGATAGAAGACGGGCTGAGAAAATTAGTTGCAGTTCCTTCTGGCATGGATTTTGAATTTATAGGAACACTCTGCTTTGGTGGTTCAATAAATGGGTTGATCAGGGCCCTGGGATCACTTCATTCAATTTCACTTTTATAGCATCTAAGGACCTATTTGGCAGCTGCTTCTGCTCTCGAAAGGTGTAGCAGTTCTTATTTTAAAAGTAGAAGCCAATAGAAGCACTGAAAAAGCTTTTTCTTTCGAAGAATCCCAATGGTGTTTTTGGGGCTTTTGTTAGATTGGCTATCCTATTATTAGATTTTTAAAACTATCGGTAATTTTTAAGGGCAACATATATTCAGGGGAGCTCATTTCCAGTCTGAAAGATATCAATGATGATATAAGCATACATGAAATTTTTGTTAATCATTTTAGCACATTCCAACATCAATTGTCAAGCACCCATGGCATGTCACAGGAAGGCACCAAAGCTACAACACCAAAAGCTATGGCAGTGCCCAATGGACAAAGTACTTATAACTCAGGGCTAAGAGCTTCTTATTGCAATGCTATATATTGTCCAGGGAATGCTGCTCTGACATAATTTTACTTGGTAATTGAGATGCATATATATGTCATCTTGACCTAGCCTCATGATGACCCACTTCATTGTTATCTAACATACTTCTGACATGTGCAGCTTTGGGAGAATGGTTGCTTGCTTCAGCTATGCTTCTATTGATGTTCATTCTGTTTATCTTCCACCAGCAAAAATTGAGTTTAACTATGATAATCAGGATTGGATTGAAAAAGAAGCAAATGAGGTGCAACTGATGCATATCCTATTTTCTCAAATATTTTTTTTATGATAGATGATCGATAATTATTAACACACCATTATTTTGTTTGACAGGTTCATGAGAGGGCACTACTCCTATTTGATGACATCAGAAATGCTCTTCAAAGGGTAACAGAGAAATCACCTCCTGCAACGTCACTGGAAGGCAGTGATAAATCATCAGAATCAAGAAATCAAATGGAGGAATTGGAAGAGATGCTAGTTAAACGGAAAGCAGAATTTGTGGTGGGGTTCATTGCAACTAACGTGTATAATTAATAAGAAAAAGGGGCAAAATTAAAAATTCTTTCACATTCTAATCCGTTCAGTATGCCTGTGAACATATCATACTAATATATAATGGAGGGTCTTAGAGTTGCGGTATTTTGACACTAGTCAACTTCATGGAATTTGGCTTGGTAAAGATTTATTTTCCTTAGTTCACTCCTTGCCTTTCCTTCCTTTTCTTGGGGGCCATGGGAATGGGTTTGGGGGTGGGTGTAGAGTGGAGTGTTGTGAGGGGGGTAGCATTCTCTTTTCCTTTTGCACAACAATAGTTGATAATTTTTTAGGTCTGTCTAAAGATGGTTTTATAGTTGTTAGCATTTTGGCACTTGCCAACTTCTTGGGGTTTGGTGGTAAAGGCTATGTTTTCTTCTTTGCTTCTTTTTCAAAGCTTTTTCTTTTCTTTTTGATTAAAAAGTTTTTTCTAGTCTTTTGGTTCTTGTGGGAAAAGGCCTATTTACACTATGTATGACTAGATAAACTTTGTTATTAAGACAACATGTCATTGTCCAATATTTATCATCTTTGGTACTTTTGATTCACATTTATTATTTTAAGCATGGAACTAAATTTTTAACTACACTTTGGTTTCTACTTGTACTATTGATATATGTGTAAATCAATATTTCTGGTGTGGCCCATTTTGGGACCCTCACAGGATTATGTTCTAGGGATGACGGATTGGCCCTAGCAACCAAGATGTGTGAACTTGATGAAATTTTTGATCTAATTACTCACCTGCATTTTTAACATGATAATGCTTGATCAAAGCTATAGCTCTTATCATTATCAGTTACGTAGTTTATTTTTGAATAATAATTGGGAAGCAATTATTAGGATGAAATATAGTAATGTAAGGACAAAAGTTATGAAAATATCATGTCTGCCTTAGATCGTGGGGTTTCACTAGTTACATTCTTGTCATGCTTGTGCATCATTTAGATCGCTAAACCAACTAGTGGGTAGTTAGGCTTTTTAGGATTTGGCTGCCATGACATGTCTGCCTTGTGATAGGTTTATTCATCAAACTACGGTCTTGCAGTCCTGTCTTACTTTTTACATGAAGCAGAATTGTTGTTTACTAGTCATATTACATGGCATGTGATAATTATAAAAATTTTCTCTTGTGGAGAGAAATTTCCTTATTAGTTTGTTAAAGTTCTTTCAACTTATGTTTTCTTTGCCTTATGCAGTCTCGTTAATAATTCTTCATGCTGCAGGACCTATTAGGAAAAGTGCGGGCTGCAGCTGGAGAGTTAAAAGTTGGGCATCCCATGATTGATATTCTTGAAATCAATAAATTGCGAAGGCAGTTACTCTTCCATTCCTACGTTTGGGATCGATGCCTGATTCACGTCTTGAGATCTAATAATAAGAGTCTGCAGGAAGGTTTGAACAGCTCTACTCAAAAACCTAGTCCTGCTAAGGAGAAAACTGTCACTTCTGTGGAGAAGTTTGTTGAGACTGCAGCGCCTTCTAATAGGGCTAAAGGCTTTAGCAGTTGTGATTCCTTTCTTCTGGAGAAAAAACCTCTTGTAGGCTTTAATCAAGTTGAAAATGGCAGTGAAGGTAGTGAGTCTTGTGGAGGTCTTGAAATAAAGAATTCAGACCAGGATTTAAACCATGAAAAGCAAAATGATACTTCTGATTCTTCTGGTGCAATTATTGGAAATTCTGATCCCCTGGAATCTGGAAAAATTGTGCGTAGGGCCTTATCAGAGGGGGAGTTCCCTATAGTTGCAAACTTATCAGATTCCCTTGATGCAGCATGGAGTGGTGAAAGTCACCCAGCACCTGAAGTGAACAGTTATGCAGCTGCAACCAGTTCTTTAACTGTCTCAACATCAGCCAAGACAAGGTCTCAGTCAGACGTTCAGGGTAGTGAGCAAAATGGGAAGATGACTGCGAGTTCTCTCATGGAACTTCCATTGAAGGGAGGTGACAACTCGAACAGTCTAAGCAGTGTGGGAATGGGTATCCCAAATATCTATAGCTCTTTTAATACTTACACTGCTAATTATCAGAAGCTTGGTATTGGTGAATACCAGCCAGCGTATGTCCTGTCATTTTGGGAGTCAGAAAGGCAAAGTGGTGCCAGATTTTTTCTCCCAGTCGGTTTTAATGATATCATTGTGCCTATTTATGATGATGAACTGACAAGCATTATAGCTTATGCGCTCACCTCACCAAATTATCATGCCCAGCTATCTGACTCTGAGAAATCAGAAGATGGTCTGGATTCTTCGATTTCATTGCCTCTCTTTGATTCACTAAATTTACCGTCACTCAGTTCATTGAATGAAGCAACCTGGGATAGCCTTAAAAGTTATGGATCAACTGATGAGAGTATCTCATCCACATCTGGATCTAGGAGCTCCCAAAACACGGACCCACCTTTGTCCGCCAAGGATTTGCATGCTAGAGTATCTTTCAATGATGAGAGCCCTCAAGGAAAGGCCAAGTATACCGTGACTTGTTATTATGCAAAGCAGTTTGAGGCTTTAAGGAGGATTTCTTGCCCATCAGAATTGGATTTTATTCGGTCTCTTAGTCGTTGTAAGAAATGGGGCGCCCAGGGTGGCAAGAGCAATGTCTTTTTTGCCAAGACCTTGGATGACCGATTCATCATCAAACAGGTTAAAAAGACAGAGTTGGAATCATTCATCAAGTTTGCTCCTGCTTGTTTTAAATATTTGTCTGAGTCGATCAGTTCCGGGAGTCCAACTTGCTTGGCTAAGATTGTCGGTATATATCAGGTACAGTGACCGTTCTTTTATGAGAGTTGCTTAAAAAGCAGTCAGCATTGTAACAGCTTACAGACATATCTTTGTTAATTTTAATACTATACAACAATAACAAGCAAAATGACATATACGGTCATTTCCCTGCATCATTGGACATATAATATTAGCTTCCCTTGGATGGGGTTGTTCTTAATAAGCTCTTAAAATTTCTTTTGCTTTTTAGAATACCTAAAGTGGAGCCGTATTTCATGTTTGGCCATTACATTGTGCTGGTTTATTTTAATTTTTTGTTTTATGATTAGATGACGTTGACATTGGTTGGAAAAAGGTCTTATTCGAAAACTCTTCTGCATATTTGTTTGCCACTGATACATATGCAGTTTTGGTCGCTTCCAAAGTCCAAATTTTTTTTTTCCTAATTTCTGTTGATTTTATTTTTAAACTAGTGGAAAAATGTTGCCTTGTTGGTAGGGTTAAAGTTGGCTCGTCTATTTCTCTTGTTGGATTTAAAGGTTTCTTCCAAGCTCAGTAAAGGGGGGAAGGAAACGAAGATGGATGTTCTGGTGATGGAAAATCTTCTCTTTCGCCGTAACATCGCACGCCTTTATGACCTTAAAGGATCTGCAAGAGCACGGTACAATCCTGATACCAGTGGGAGCAACAAAGTACTACTGGATCAGAACTTGATTGAAGCAATGCCAACCTCTCCAATATTTGTTGGAAATAAGGCAAAGCGGTTGCTTGAGAGAGCTGTCTGGAATGACACTGCATTTCTCGCTGTAAGTGTAACTTGTTTGCGTACCAGGGGAAACACCAAAACCCCCTTTTAGGTTGGCCTCCTGTTGAAGATGTGACTTTTTATACTGATGTTGGAGTTGTTGCACAACTTTATTTTCGCCGATCAAAATAGAATGTTCTAATCGTACTCTTTGGGAAATGGATAGAAGAATAAGAGCAATCAATTGCAACGCCTTTTCAATTTCAGTTATGTAAGCTGCCTTTTCATTGGGATTTCGTTCTGTTTTTGATGTGTAAGTGGTCTCTTATGTTTTGTTAGTCGCTGTTTGTTGTCCTACTAATGTGGATGTCATGGTCTTGCAGTCTATTGATGTGATGGACTACTCATTACTTGTTGGAGTGGATGAGGAAAGGCAGGAGCTGGCTCTTGGGATTATCGATTTTGTGAGGCAATATATGTGGGATAAGCACCTCGAGAGTTGGGTGAAAACGTCAGCCATTCTTGGCGGGCCAAAGAATGCCTCTCCAACCGTGATCTCCCCTCAAATGTACAAGAAACGATTTAGAGAAGCTATGACTGCATACTTTCTCATGGTGCCAGATCAGTGGACACCTCCAACGATAATCCGCAGTGGCTCCCAATCGGACCTTTGTGAGGACAATTCCCAAGGTGGGAACACCTTAGATTGATGAATGTCATATTTTTTGCTGTATGTCCAATAATGTTAGTTCAAAATAATCACCACTTCCCTTTTTTTTTTTTTCCCTGTACTACACACCTTCCCCTGTTCTATTCTTTTCCCCTTCCAAGCTCCATGTTTATTGTTCTGATAGATGTACATGTTGAAAATTCCCTCTTAAGGCAGCAGTTAAAGGTTGCCGAGTTTTTTTTCAGCGAGGGCATAGTGCGTTGCTTCTGTTCTACTTTGTACATTGTCTTATAGCCAAGCCAAAAAGGAAAAAAAAAAAAAAAAGGAATTACAGAATGTCCACTCTTTCCTGGTTGCATATGTGTCTGCTTTATCATCTCTAAATGCCAATTTGCAACAGTTGATTGGTAATTTTCTTTTGCTTTGACAAAAGATGCAGTGAACTGTTTCTGCCGATTGAAATGCTTGGTATCTTCTTGAAATTGTCGGAAGCAGCACATGTTGCAATTCTGTTGTGTGTTTTTCAACCAATTTCTCTATGCTGGGCGACCCCATCTTTGTGTTGTTCATATGAAATCCCCCAACTTTTAAATGCGAGAGGATCCAACAACTAAAGAGTACTCACGAGTTTGCATCATGGCAATATTTTTGCTTTTTAAGCAGGATTTGATTTTTCTATTTCTGAAGAGAAGTAAATTTTCTTTTACTTCTTCAGGTGATTCGAAAATTACTCTTTAGCAAACAACTAAAGAGTATTCACAAGTTTGCATCATAGATGCACATGACAACACTTCTGCTTCAGAAATCTGCTTTTGAGCAAGAGTTGATTTTTTTACTTCTAAAGAGAAGTAAGTTTTCTTGTACTCCTTAAAGTGACTCCAAAATTGCTCTTTAGCCAAAAAAAAAAAAGAAAGGGCTTGAATTAGAAAAGTGAAGTTGTGTATTTAAACGGATTTCTGCTCCAAAAGTTGCAATACCAAATGAATTTTTGCTTCAAAGCGCTTACAGAACAAAAATTCTACTTCAAAAGCGTTGTCACGCAGCTTATAACTCCGTATATTGTGGTAACCACACTTCCCCGAAAGAAGATCCTATGGTAGTCCTTACAGCTAGCTGGTCTGTGATGTTGGGCTTGGCACCGGCCGAGCACTGGAGGCCCACTATTTTTATACTTGGCACGGAATATGGTGTTAGGCAGGTCCACGTCGGGAGTCCATTGGGCCCAATCCATGGGATTCACAATCCCCGCCCATCTCCGATTGCATGAAGACGGTGGGGGTGCATTCCTCCCGTGCCTGCCAGGCAACATCTGGATTTTCACGTTGTCGAAGGGCCCGCTCCGGCAATTTTGGTTTGTGAAGCCCGTTTCTGATTCGGGTCCGACTTTCCCTGGGCCGTGATGGTGTTGAACGGACCTGCCATGGGCTGTCTTGGCTGGATTCTACAGTACTGGAACACGGCCACGGCGCTGCCGAAGATGGCAACTACCGTTCCGGTGATGAAGCGGTCACGGTAGGACTGTCGACCGGAAAAGCGCTTAGAGAGAGTCGACGTAGCAACGGCACAACACTATTCAGTCTGCCGGCGAAAAGAGCGCTACAGCTTGGAACTTTCGGGCCCGGCCATGCTCTTGAAGCCCCACGTCCAGGGGGCTACAAATCCCCTCCTCCCACCAGCACCTGCAGACATAAGCAGAAACGTAAGCCAGGACAAAACTAATGAAGCCCAATGAATCCATTTCTTGGTGCTTGTAACATGCGAAATTGATCAAATCCAGCATAAACTTGTGATCACGGGTTTGACTTTGACTCACTGAAGGTAGCACTGGGAAAAGGGAGGAGACTCATCGTCCCCAGTTTCGAACAAATTTGCTGCTCAAGCCGACCTCGAGATCCTCTGGTGTGGCAAATCGGTTGGAGACAACGGCCAGGCTGTAGCTGGTGAATTCCGTTGAATTTCGCACAGCTTCTTCCCCAGTAATCGGCGATAATGATAACAATGATCCGTTTCCGGCCTTCTCGATCCCGTACAAGCACGTTTTTTTTCCGGTCCGCGATCGCGGCATTGAGCCGTGTCCTAATGTCGCTTACATTAAACAGCATACCGCTAGACTTGATTGATGGCACCATTGATGAGGAATTCACGATCCTTGATTGATCCATGGACTAACGGATCACTAGTGTCATGACTTTTGATAAGGATAAAACATAAAATAAAGCTATGAAATTTTTTTTGTATCTATTATTTCTATACATGGGTCTATTTATAAGCTTTACAGGACAGCCATCTGTAGTAACAAAATATAACAATACAAATTACAACCAATCATGATTATGATCTAAGAGATAAACAAAATTGTGATGTATTTTTAACATAATCGTAATATATATCCAACATTCTCTCAAACTCAAGGTGACATATAAGAAATCAACTCGAGTTTGGAGAAAAGATTTTTAAAATAACATGTCTATGCCATCCACGAATTCTCCTATTTGTGATGCCTTCTTAGCGATGCCTTATTCTCATATTCATTGTTCTGCCCCTGTAAGCCAACCTTCTGTTCAGCTTCATAATTTTCATTGTTATTCTACAATTGCTTATTTCCATGAGCCTCACACATATAGAAAAGCTCGTACTAATCCTCTTTGGCAGCAAGCAAGCATTGGTAGATAAGTTGCAAGCATTAGATAAATCTCATACTTGGGATTTGGTTGTTTTGCCTCTTGGAAAGACTCCTACATGTTGTAAGTGAGTGTGTAAGAAAAAAAAAATTTACTCAGTTGTACGTCTTATGTTTGTTGGGAGCACACAGTAGAAGTCTGATACCTTCACTTGGGGAAATCGCCCAAAGAAAGTTTAAGTTCGAGCCCATCAATATATCCAGTAAGATCCACATTCACTCAAAAATATAAATCAATAAATTATGAGCCAATTAGGATATACGAAATGTTCCACACCGGATCGGTTTTTTGACGTGAGACTTCTCTAACAAAATTCACATGTGTATCTCAATAATGGTTGCAAATTGGTTGTGACATGCTTGGCGGCTGAGTAGGTAACCGCACGCGCGACAACAATGATAAGCGCAATTAGATGGACTCCACATGAGTATAATCGCGACGAGGTTTCTGCGTTTTCCGCCTCGAAAGGCTTGCTTTTGCTGCTCTTAACTCTTGAAGGGACTTGGATGAATCCATTGGAGACTTGTTTAGTAGATCTTGGTCTGACTTCAATGATGCCTACTCCAATAAGGATGAACAAAATTGAGCCCGTATTGTACAGAGAAAACGATATGTGATGATAGGTAATGAACTTTGTGAAGGATTATACTAGACGGGCAAAATCAATTGTCAAATTACATAAACCAAAAGAAACCATAGACTTGCTATTCGATGTTTTCTATTTATATTTTCCTATAAGATCATCTGAGCGAATTTAATACGACTACATCGAAACACGCATGAATGGATAATTCGCAATTTTGTGCATATCTATTATCTTCCAAATTCCATCACTTCATTGCTAGAGTGACATGACTCTCTACTTGTGATGATACCTAATTCGATAGTGCTGTACCTAAACTTAAAGTCAAAGTAGTTGGTGGTGTATAATTGACTAGCAATGGGGACCGATGTCAACTTATGTCGTTAAAAAAAAAAACTTAGTGAACTCTTCATTTCATGTAGCACATTATTCCTTGCAATCGATTACTTCGGGTTTGATTCGAGAGTGCGATTTTTTGCTAAAGCATGAACGATAATGTCGTGCTTGGCGCCTTGCAAGATCCACGAACTCGGACGACTAGAGCGAGCGAAAAATGGAGGCAAAAATTTGCGACAAACCATCATTTATACCCTTTAATCATGTTTAGCAAAAAAAAAAAAGAATCAAATTTCTAAGTACAAATTATGACATCATATTGATAGATTTTGTAGATCGGCCTTAAACCCTGAGACCAGCCGTGTAGGCCACACCCGTCGACGGCAACCAAGAGTTCCCTTCAATGAATTGGGCCACGGTGAAGTTATTTGCTTGCGCCGTGTTATTCAGCACGTGATACCCGGGCCATTTGACCCGGCCGGCGAGACCCGCACCCGGCCCGGAGTTCATGAACTCCCCGTAATACAAAGTGTCCAGGGCAAAATCACCATTCCACTCGAGCCATCCTTCTGGCCTGATGACATTGCTCATGTAAGACTGCATGAAGATGGTCCTTGAGTACAACTTCCACGGCCTCCCTAAGTACGTCTGCGTCGAATTCACGGAGGGCGCCAAATCGGAGTCGGCCGAGACGTTGCAGAACTGGAACGAGAAACCCGTGGGCTGGTCCGGGTACCTCCTGCCCTGGGCCGTGACGGTGTTCTTCTGCTGGGGGAGGCCCTTCTTGGCCAGGATCTGGCAGTTCTGGAACACGACGACCCCGTCCCCGAAGATAAAGTCCACGGTCCCGCTGATGCGGCACTCGCGGTAGAACTGGCGCATCGTGTGGGTGTAGAGCGTGTCCTGGTAACCCCTGACCGCGCACCGGTAGTAGACAGACAGGTCGGAGTCCGATCGGAGAGCCACCGCCTGGTGCTTCTGCGGGCCAGCCGCGTTCTCGAACGCCATGTCCCGGGCTATGAACCCTCGGCCGCTGACGGCTGCATTTTGCGATCGACAGTGTCAAAAGAGAATGCTGAATGCACAACTTTATGGAAAGAAAGCGTGGGCACTCAATCACGCCAGACTGGTTTCCTTTTCTGATGCTTGATTCGGCGCATAACTTTACCAAGAAGCGACCTTAGTCATGTTCCGAAAAGATGATCACCAAGGACATTAAGCTCATAATAATATGAAAAATTCAATGAAGCATGGTAAAAGGAAAAAAATTTAATTGGCCCTTCTGTACATAATGATTTCTACGTATGATGACCAAGAGCAAACATTAAAAGACTGGTCGGGTAAGTTAAACCTAATAATTTGTCCCTCGACCCAACGCATGCCTGACCCATCTCTCCCAGCTCGCACCGGCATTTCGATTTACTAAGTAATATGTTCACTAAATAAGGAGGGACGCCACATGGCACCATCATGGTACCAAAGGTGCAACATTAAAAATCCTCCCCATCACCACCACAATAACTACATATATACACAAAAGAACAATTTGAACAAACCCATCAAGTGAGCATCAAGTGAACATGTTGGGGGACCCAAATGCATGTACTACTTTTCAGTCAACACGACTGCACATATGTACGTGCATTTAAACCAGACATTATGTATCTCAAGTTCGACCGTAGTACATAGGTTCTAACCCAATTCTAGGAAAAATATAAGCACTTTAAAAGGTTGTGAGGCTCACCAAATGTTGCTGTCCGGAATGTCGTCCAACCGTCGACGTAGCTCCGATTCCCCGAGATCACCGTCGCGTCCATCCCATCGCCAACCATCATAATGTTCCACTTCTTCTTCTTGATCTCCACATTCTCCCGATACACGCCCTTCTTCACGTAGATCACGAACCGGCGCGTCCCGTAATCAGGCACCGCCGCAACCGCGTCCTCCACCTTGGTGAAATTGCCGCTCCCGTCCTGGGCCACCACTAGATCCGCCGCGACCCCGTTCACTTGCAACAACTTCCGGTCCTCGTGCGTCACCCAACGAGGAAATCGGGGGCCGCCCTCGAAGAGCTTCCGCCCCGGGCGCTTGCCGCCTCTGCCACCGGTGGAGTTGGAAGATGGGCGGACCATGGTGAGTAGCTCTGTGACTAGTGATGTAATTTGGTCGAGACTTCCGGAGACGACGCTCTTGACGATGCCGCTGGTGCCCTCAAAGCCATCTTTGCATGTCTCCTGGTTTGCAAGTGCAGCGCTTAGCCATGTCCTCAAGTCAGAACTGAGATCCCCAGTGCTGTTGTGTTTGCCTGAATGAAAGAATAAATATCTAAATAATTAAATAATTAAATATGCATTATTTAAAAAAAAAAATCAATTGGAAAGATTTTAAAAACGTAGAGTTAATAGGGTAATAGAAATCAATAATGATGCAAGGGTCCATGTAGGATCCTACCTCGCTCATGAAAGTACGAAGTTGTAACCTACCACGTCCAAGTACCCTTTGAAAAAAAATTTCACGTTTCTTATCTTTATGCTCATATGTTAAAATGTCCCGCTATTTCCATCAATACCCTCCATTTTCCATCTGGAGAAAATATCAAGAACAGCACTACACACACACACACAGACAAAACGAACAGTAGGCAGGAAGCAACAGAGAAAAAGAGGGGTCATTACCGGACGGGCTCTGAGTGGCGGAGATGGACCAGCTCAGCTCGTCGGCGGAGAAGTCGAGCAAGTCGAGGCAGTCGGAGACGGCGTTGGAGAGCCGGAAGTCGCCGAAGACGGTGCCGAACTGGGACACAATGCCGATGACCTGCTTGAGCACCTCGACGGTGGATCTGAGGGAACCCAAAAACTGAGAGGACGGCACCGTCAGGCACTCGCTCTGCAGGATGCCCGGGGCTGCCGCCGAGCTCGGCGAGCTGCCGCCCGAGCGGGCGGAGCAGCAGAGGAAGGCGAGGAAGACGATGACCGCGGAGGCAAACTTAGCAGCCATGGATGTGAGGGAACATGAAGATGAGAAAGGGATAGAGAGTGACCGGGGAGCGAGTGTATTTAAGGCTTAAGCCGGGTGAGAGCTGGGGTTGGATTTTTCGAGACTAGATAGGGTGGTGAGGGGGAGGAATAAATAAGGGGAATTTAATAGGGACGTTTTGTTACATCTGTGCATCAATTGCAAAAAGAAGGTCAACAATTTGACAGCTAGACGATGATTTATGGTAAATTGGTCCTACCTTATAAAAGAATATCATCCGAACTTGGAAGAGAAGACTTGAGCGAAATGAATAGTGGGGGTGCCCATAGAATTCTAATTTTTTTTTTTTTTGGGTGGAAAGATGTGAATTTAATTTATTATGTAATGATCTATTGAAGTTGTAATCAATATGTTTTGGAAATGTGAAAAGAGAAGAAGACCTTTTCATTTAAACTTGCTTTTTATTACGAGTGTTTTCATGGTTTAGGGTTTTCTGCATGCCTTGAGTGGTAACTTTTTGTGATCGATCACCACAACTTCCCTCCAATCAAGGTAATTATCATAGTAAAAGACTACCTGAAATAGGTGATGTTATCATTCATTCTTGATTGCGGAAACTTATTCCAAACTAATTTTGAGGTTGGTGAGGGGAAAAGGACATTTTTACTGCCAAAAGTTATCTACCGAGATCACTTTGATATCAAAAGTTCTAATCTGATCATTTTAGTACCGAATTTTTCCAAAAACGATCATTTTAGTGTCAAGTCTGATTTGGTCTACCGAAAGTCTGATGGGCCATTATTTTAGTAATATTTCAGGCTAACGTGGGTCTAGCGAGGTCCAAGTAGCAATTAAAAAGGTAAAATTGTAAAAAATATATATAATAAAAATAAAAATAAAACCTTAATTAGTTTACAAAAATAAAAAAATCTACAATTTGAAAATAAATCAAAATATACAAATTTTATTTAAAATAAACTGAAAATTTTAGTTAAAACTAATAAAATAAGGTAAAAAGTAAAAAAAATCTAGATGAGGAGGTCAATAAGGTTTTTTAAAAAAAAATTAATTTTATTTTAAATACAATTTATATTTCAAACAAATTTATTTTTAGCCAATTTTTAAATTTGAATTTGATTTATTTTAAAGTGTAAAAGTGCACAGGGGAGCTCATGTGGATTTATTTATTTTTAAATGTCATTTTACATTAAAAAATTATTTATTGATGAAGCGTGGCAATTATAGTCGAACTTGGTACCAAAGTAATCTTTTGTATCTAACTTGGTACTAAAGTGATCCGACGAAAACTTTTAGCGTCAAAGTGATCTCCACACACAATTTTGGCATTAAAAGTGTCATTTTCCCATTGGTGAGCTATAATAATAAACACATATATCATTTAGCTTTCTTTTATTTCAAAAAATTGAGAACTTACACACGGGTGATGTCCATATTTACGGCTCGTTAGTTCAAGCATATATATTAATCAAATTAGACGATTTTCGTGCGCCCGCGAAGCGTGGCCAACTTAGCGATCTCATGCCCACCTATCTCATCTAATGTCACAAGTTCAAATTCGTGCCGTGTGCAAACGATGCCGCGTTTTCTCGAGCGTTGTTGCCTCACTTGAAAAGACTTAAAAATCTCCTAACGCATCGAGGGACCTATTAATGTCCTGGATAATTATATCGGATAGCCCCTCCTTATTATTATTATTTTTTTTTCGGATCACAAAGGGGGGAAAAGAAAAGGAGACAATTGCCATGGACATTGGGCGTAATATGTATGTTTGGTGTTGGGTCATTAGTATAAAGTCAAAATTTACCGTGGTCCCTAAAGGGAGTCAACTAGGCCACGGACAAAAGTTCCCCCCTTATGTTATCCAAATGTCGGCGGTCGCCGACGTGTCCCTTCATGCCTTTAAAGCTCAACCCCCACATGTATCCCCCACATTCCTTGCCCCTCACTTTTAGTATATGAATTACTTACAATATATATATATATATATACACGCGCGCGCGGACGTATTCTACTAATAAAAGTATCTTTATCGATAAATCATGTCATGCCCAGATTTTCCTAAAAACGTTCGCTTTGGTATACAAAATACTTCCTAAAGTATTTATACCATGTAACACACCGGTATCGTATCAATGTTTATAGCGTCGAGCGTGTAAAAATCTGTTTTTTTTTAACATGCTACTAGTGAATTCGTTGAATATTTTTATTTTTTTTTTGCAGGTTAATAACAACGTGCGCGTGGCAAAATCTTGTAGAAACCCCAAGTGAAAATTTAAACAAAATGAAGTACTGTTTCTTAGGGCTCATAAATTCATTCCTGATTTATAATTATAGACATTAATAAATCAGGAATTTTTCCTAGGGCGAGAGAGTCAAACCGGGGAGCGAGGCGGTGCCCTCGAACGCGTGAAGACATGAATGCACGGACGGCATTTTGTCTCGTAAACGGGCGGTGGTCAGATCTCGCCACTCGTCGAAGTCATTCAAAGACCTCTGGATACGTCCCCCTCTCGCCACCCCCCCCAACTTATACATTGGCCACCTCCTGTCAATCGCTGACTCTGGACTTCAATTCTCAACCAACCATTTAAAGAAAGCAAGAGCTTTCAAAACCCTAGACTGATTTCCAGGGGGGGAAAATTCAATTTAGTCTTGAAGCGATACAAAACCGTATTCCCTCGCTCACGTTTTTTCACCCCCGATACATAGCTCCTCTGATAAGATGGGGAATCGAACTCTTCAATTCTCTCTTTCTGAGTGGAAAGGATAGCCAACTCCCAGTGATTTTTTTATTTTTTCAATTGAGTTAGAAACCTTTTGTATTTATGTCGATCCAGTCTACCCAATCAATTTGGGCCAAAAAATCATTGACATAAGCTCTAACCGTCCTACGAAGCATAATTAGCATTAACGTGGACATTTTATTTATCTATTTTTTGTTCTTTTAGGCTAAGGACCGAGATCATTGGCATTAGGTGAGGGCTTAGAGCCATCGCCAGCCCAAAAGAGAAAAAAAGAAAAGAAAAGAACAAAAAATAAAAAATATTATCATACATTATTAACAAATGTCTATGTCGGTATTGGTCGCAGCACATACAACGGGCAAAGTCCACATCAGCAATTTTTTGCCAAAATTGATCGGGTAAACTGAATTAGCATAACTGCAAATTCATGACTCGATTAGCAAAAAGAGTTTTATAACTGAATTGATAACTTTTCATAACTGTAATAGATCGATAATTTTTTTTTATAACTTTTCCAATTTCTCAAATGTTCTAAAATCAAAACTTGTTTTGGAATATATAGTTCACCGGTCACTGTTCATTATCGCTGTAGCAATACATAGGCTATTGCTCATGAATAGTGTCGGCAGAAAAGTGACGCGGAAAAGTAGCGTGACCAATACTAAATAGACCTATTTTGCCATAAGTGAATATTTAAAATAGGCCTTGCCAGCATAACAATTTGTAAACGACTTTAAGAGTAATAATATGTTACGGGCCCTAAATTCTTAAAGAAATGGGATCGATAATAATTTCTAATTATTCGTTAATGATATTTTTTGTTCCCCAAAATATGCCACCGTTCTCACGGTGGATTAAATACGTTCACATAATCATTTTCTTTATTGAAATAAGCAAGATGACATCGGATCCTTATAAGATATCCTTAATAAAATTCTCCCCGTATGCGAACTTAACCTGAAGGCAATAACCTCACGTATTCCATAACCGACACATTAGACCGTTCGGAAGGAGATGCATTCCTAAGCACGTCGGCGGTCGTAAAATCTCGACAAGAATCACGCAAACTTTATCTTATTTTCCTCCGGACAAGAAAGTACAGACAAAGGAAGAATATGTCTTTAATAATTTTTGTGATCTGGGGCGCTGTTCTTTCGACAGCCCATCTCAGATTCGATGCTGATAGTCCTCTCCAGAGCGTTCTAGCTGGAAATTCAACACTAATAAATGGCTCGGACGACTCGAGAAAAGGTCCCCAAAAAAAAAAAAAGCCAAGGAAAGAAGCAAAGAAAAGAGAGGCAAAGTTTGAATTTTTCCACGTCGAATTGGTCAGAAACAGGGCATTTTGCTGAGGCATTAACTTCTCCCCCCACAGCATAAGATCTGGCCAGATCATTCTAACACCCCCCTCCCTCCCTCCCAAAAAAAAAAAATTTAAAGAACAGGGAATATATGCAAATCCATGGAATTAAAGGAAAGTGATATAATTATCCCTGAATTTTGACTAAACACATAATATAATCTCTGAACTTTTATTTTATTCAATACGATCTCCGGACTTTAACCTCACGTGCAATGTCATCCCTAAAGCATCAATTTATTCAATGTGGTCCTTTGAACTTTTGGTACACGTTAAATAAAATTATATAAAAATATTCAACGTCGGCGTTTTATTAATTCAAATTCATGCACGATATTGAACATTTTCAATATATATCAAAGACTGGCTTGAGTATGTATCAAAAGCTCATGGATCACATTGAACAAATCAAGAGTTCGAGAACGATACGCACGTTGGGATGAAATTTAATGGCTATCTGTTTAATTATCATATCGAATTACACAATGGGATTTCATTCTCTCTCTCTTTTCCTTCTCTTGGGAGCCCATAGGTTCGATTCCGGTGTGCTTTTGCAAAAGCAATAAAGGCTCTAAAGAAGAAGGCGAAAACGCGTTGTTCTCGACAGCTAATTTTGCGAGGGTGTCCCCGTTCATCAGCCCCGCTTTCGGAAAGACAAGGGCACGAACGCGTTACGCTCTTCGTCCACCGACGCTTTTAGCCTAATTGCCTACACAAAGATCGCGACATGCCTCGTGCATTATTCGATTCTTGGCACTCTATTTGGCCCTAGATAGGTTTAGTTGGGGGAGGTCATCATGCTCTCCTTTTGGCCCAAAAAAAAAGGGGGTTTCATTCTTCTTCTTTTTTGCTTCTTTTTTTTTTCCCTCAATTTTTTTCTTGTTAGTTTTTGGTGTCGTGATATGTCGATATATCATGAGCTCTTCTCGGATGAAATTAGGGTTTTGGAGAACATGAAGTATTGAGATTTCATCTCGCGATTCTTGCTTGAATGAAATTCGGTCCGTGAGACATTGTGGTTCTGTCTTTGTTATAGGGGAAATTATCCAAAAAGTCTTAAACTTATTGCACTTTTGCTAATTTCGTTATATACGTTTCGATTTTGTCAACTGAGTACTAACAATTTTCTCATTTTACTAATCGAGTCCATCTGGCCAATTTTGACCGGGAATCACTAATGTAGATGCTAGCCGTCCTAAGTGGCACGGCCGACTGACGTGGATAATTTTTAATAGTATTTCGATATTTTTCAAATCATCGTATTTTTTTTTATTTCTCTCCATTGGCCATTGCCTCGTCGATGGCCTACAAAGGTTGCTAGCTTCAAGCGAGAGCAACCCTCGCCCTAGGCTGGCAAGGGCATCCCTTGCCTGAGGCCAATGACCTCCACTAGCCATTGCCACGTTAATGGCTGGCAAAGGGAAAATTGGAGAAAGAAAAAAGAAAAAGAGAGAAAAGAGAAAAGGATTTTTTTATAAAAAAAAATTAAGGAAGGAGAAGAAGAGAGAAAAGGAAAAAGAAAAGAGAAAATGATAAAAGGCAAAAAAAAAATATTATTAAAATTATTTATGTCAACGCTAATGATGTCACATAGGACATTTGGGTTCATCTCAGCGATTTCCGGTCAAAAATTTGAATGGACTTAATTAACAAATAGTGAAAGGTTTAAGACTCAATTGGCACAACGAAAATATTTAGGACTAAATTAACAAAAGTGTAATAGGTTTGTGATTTTTTGGACAAATTTTTCCTTTGCTATGGAAGAGTAAGAAAGCATTTTATTTTTCTCTTTCGTTACGACAAGCTTGTTATCGTAATGGGCCACAAAGAAATTAATTTCCCTAGTGATTTTCTCGATATGTCTTAGGTTGTGATCGTGCCTCACATTCACAAGTTATTGACTGATTCATGATGATTAGCTAGATGCTTTTTATGATGAGATTGAACCTAGTAAAGATTGAGTTGCCAACGCGAGGGTAAAATGGGGGAAAAAATCAACTTTATTTCCCCTTGGAAAAGATGAACTTTTCCACGCCAAGAACCAACCAAAAATGGTGCCATTGACAGCTAATTATAGGAGGATGATGATGCTTTTCACGCATTTCTTGTTTTTTTGCAAGGAGAAAATAATCTTTATCCCCTTCCTTTTCACCTTATTCACGGCCATGAAAGTTAAATTGACTACGGGGAATCACTTTCACGAGCCTGTCTTGAGACACTTGTGTTGCTTCTATGCTTTTGTTCATAGTCACTCGATCTATGTTCACGTTATTCATTAGCCCTGAAAAGGTACTCGATATATGATGATTATCTGAAGATGACCCTTTATTTGTGGATCATTCAACAATTCATTATCGCCGCTAGATATGGGACTCGAGATATTAAGTCATTTCTTACTAAAGCTTATGAATCCCATACAACTCAAATTTCCAAGCGAAAAAGTCATACGAGTTAGGTTATCCTCTTGGATCATTTGGAAAATAATGGAACAAAGGTTTGGATCGGTTTGTGAACACTAATCTCGTCCAGCATTTTGGAACAGATTAATTGAATCGAACAACATTTTGAGTGATTAACTTTCGGTATCCTGATTTGCATATATGTGTGTGTGATAATCACAATTCCTAAGGCAAATGCAAATACTAGGTATCCAAATTTTCAAAGTATAGGCCGGCATTCTTGTCTGTACAAGGCCCAACCGAACTTGTCGTGTTGTTTTCAACTCTAGGTCCAATAGGCTATAACAGGGCTGATGGACCTAGATCAGAGAGGCCTACCCAATTATGTGATTGTAGATAGATGGGCAATTGCTTCAATAGCTCTGTTCTCTCACAATCAAATGCTTCAATTAATCAAATATTTTTTGGGGTGGATATTCTCCTCTTATTCTCTTTCTAACCTGTTCTTTTATTTTATTTTTTATTCTTTTTTCATTTTTTTTGGGGTTTTTTTTGTTTGGGGAAGGGGGGGAGGTGTGTGGAGGAGATCAGAGGAGGTTGCCAACCTTGGACACGACAAGCCAAAACGTCCATATGTGATGTAACCATGAAAACTTTATTGCGAGAAATGACAATTTAATAGAATATAACCATTCATCTCGATTGGACTTTCGAATGTGCAATCTGTCGCGAGCTTCTCCCGAGGGTTATTTCTCCTTCTCTATGTTCATCTCTGGACACCAACAATTTGTTGATGTGGCCACATCACGGTCATTGACTTCTCAAATCAAAATTAAGAGGACTTATATATAATCTTGAAAGCTAATTACATCCGCCCATTTCACCCTCAATCCAACTAGGCTGAACAGTAGAACATGTGTGATTTCCTTGCACCCCACCTCACACACAGCGATGGAAACCGGGAGCAAATCTTGCTTAAAAGCAAGCTCTGGATTCCAATTTGATTTCAGATTAATCATCGATTCAAATCGTCGATCGAGTCATGTTGGCGCCGATACGCTAGCGCTTCAAACTTATCCAAGCAATCGATGTCAATTTCTTTACTTTCAATAAAGTAAAACTTTTTACCCTATTAGTTTTAGTTAGTAAAAATAAGATTTTTTTTTTCGAGAGTGCCCGATAAATAAGCAAGTTGGGGGTCACCTAATTTAAATCGTGAAAAGGACCGCTAATGTGACTTTAAAGTTCAATCGTTCGATTTAATATGTGGACAAAATTTTAAAAGCCGTTTGGTATATAATTAATTTCTCTTGTCTTATCACTCTCAACCATATCACTTCAAATCAAAAGTCACGTGGAACGTAGCCTCCATCATGATCCAAAGCATTGCTTATCGGGGTCTCTTATGATACAATTACACGTGGCATTTTAAACCTAAAAGCGATTTGATTGATGATTTTGTTTAACTGAAAATTTTATTATAAAAATATTTTTTTTATGAAAACCATTTTGAAAAACATTTAGTTTTTATGGACAACGTTTTTCATAAATCTACTAGTTTCTTCTATCCCAAAGCATTGAAAAAAATCGAAAAATAATTTTTCTTCGAACAAACGACCCTTTGACTTCCCCCAATAATTTCAGATCATTGATAATGTTACATGGCAAAGAATCGAGAACACATTCGCCCAAGTCAAGAAAATTCCGAAGTTCTTAAATATAAATATATCATAATTTAATTTACCTATTGGTAAGTAGAAATCGTAATCAAACTCTTTGGTGAGTTTTCATATTTTGAAATTGCCGCATTAATCGCTTGGTGATAACATAAGCCCTTTGAAATTTATAGGCATTGTTGATAAATCAATTGAAAGTTTGGTCTTACGTCCGATGTAGCAATTGATTTCTCTTGATACACACTCGAACTGAGCAACCATTTGTTCATACGTTTAGCTTTATGGACTTCTCGACCTTATATATTCTAGGAGAAATTAGCTTTAGGTTAATCTCGATTGGAGCAAGTATAAGAGCCACAAATTAATATGGTCGTATTAAAAAAATTTAATGGGAAATATATCTTCAAGGACAATATGTCATATATAGGTACGAGTGGGGCCAAATACTCAAATTGAGATCTTAATAAAAATAAAAATTAGTAGTTTTTCTCTTTTAAGAAAGAAAGACAATGTTATCTTTTTGGGTTTTGAATGAAAGAATTTACAGCTTTTATGCATCGGGATTGCAAATGCATATATGCTAGCAGTTACGTCACGTCACTTAATACTTATCATTAGGTACGACTTTTCCCTTTTTCTTCTTTATGTACTTTGACCCAAGCTCTTCAGGGATGGACATTAATAATCGGGATGGGAATATTGAAAATCCTAAAATTTATCATAAAAATATAATCAAATTTTAAATATTTTAAAATATATAATTAAGTCTTAAACTTAATATTAAAATTTAATTGAATGTTAAAATTTTCAAAATATGTAATCGAATTTTAAAATTTGTCAAATTTATGAAATCGAATAATTCCGTTGATTACATTTTTTGAGAATATTAAGATTCGATTATACTTTTATGATAATTTTCAGGACTTGATTATCTATTTTGAAATTTTTAGGCCTCAAATGTACTTTTGTGATAAGTTTTAAGACTTTCAATATACTTATCCCTAATGACGAAAAAAAAAACAACAATTTGGTCAACACAAACTTTTTCTCTTATTTGAGATCTGTTTTTGTTATATGGGTTCTAATATAGGATCTCCTTAGGACTCCTCTTGATGAAATGTGGATAATTAACCCTTAATCAAATAATGTTTAACAATGGAGTTTCCGTGCTTAATTCATGTACTCACGTTTACTTTCGCGCGGGCATAAACATTACCGTGAAAACTTGCGAAGTATAAGATGGATGCTCTTGCTCACCTCCTTTATCGACTGGTTTCACATGTACAATCATTGAAGCGAACCCAATATGTCTAGATTAATTTCGTGTTCTCTTGCTCATCTCCTAATTTTTTTTGAAGTGAACTCGTGTGTCCTTTATGTAAGCAGGGGAACAATTTTGGAGGAAGGAATTGATAGCGGGCCTGTTTGGTTCAGTATTTGCAAGGAGCTTTGGACTCCTAAAGGGGTTTGGCCAAATGCAAATAACGTTTGATTCAATTTTTAGAAGACTTTGGGTAAATGCAATTGCATCTCCAAAGCTCCTCAAAGGCTTTTAGGCCAAAGTACCTCAAGAGCTACTTTGGGAAGTTGCATTTCCAAAATGCAACTACGATTTTTTATTTTTTATTTTTGTTTTCTTTTAAGAAAGTAATTTAAAAAAATAAAGTAATTAAAAATAAAAATAATTTTTTGAAAATTTAAAAATTTAAAAATTTAAAAAATCGAAACAATGAAAAATAAAAATTAATTAAAGAAAGTAATTAAAAATAATTTAATTAAAAATATAAAAATAATTTTTTGAAAATATAAAAATATTAAAATTGAAAAAATCGAAACAATGGAAAACAAAAATTAATTAAATAAAATTAATTAAAAATAAAAATAATTAAATAAATTAATTTAAAAATAAAAATAATTACATAAATTAATTTAAAAAATAAAAAATTAATTAATTAATTAATTTAAAAATAAAAAATAATTACATAAATTAATTTAAAAAATAAAAAATTAATTAATTAATTAATTTAAAAATAAAAAATAATTACATAAATTAATTTAAAAAATAAAAAATTAATTATTTAATTAATTTAAAAATAAAAAATAATTACATAAATTAATTTAAAAAATAAAAAATAATTAAAGAGATTAATTTAAAAATAAAAATAATCACAGAAAGTAATTTAAAAATAAAATAAAATTAAAAATCGAAATAATTAAAAAAAATAATTAAATTAATTAATTAAAAATAAAAAATTGAAAAATAAAAATAATTTAAAAAATAGAAATAAAAGATTAAAAATATAGTATAATATAATTAATTAAAAAATAAAAATATTTTTTTGAAAAATATTATTTGAAATAATAAAATATAATTAAAAAATCAAAACATTTACAAAGAGTTTTTTTTTACCAAATAGCATTTACGTCAAAGTTGCATTCAAATGCACTTGTGAATTACAATTTACCAAACAATATTTGCATTTCACTAAACCCCTTTAGCTCAAAGATATTTTCATTTTTCCAAAATCCCTTGGCCAAATGCTGAACAAAACAGGCCCAGCAACCTTTTTTTTTTTAATGGTAGCATTTTTTTTTGGTGAGGCAAAGTTTTTTTTGTATCACACTCTCTATCGATTGTATTTTCACGAAAGTTATTGGAGAAAATTGTCAAAAAAATCCTAAATCATTTGCATTTATATCAATTTATTCCTAAACCTTTTGTGTTTGTACCATTTTAATCCATCCAGCCGATAGTAACATAGATGTCAATCGATGCTGACGTGGACATCAGAGCCGACGTAGACAATTTTTATTAATATTTTAAAATTTTAAAATTATTTTATTATTTTCTTTTCTTCTATTTCCGTTTTTTTCCCCTCCTTTCTTCTTCCTCTAGCAAGTAGGTTGCCAGCAGCGACTAGCCAAAGGCTAGGCCAACGAGGTTAATATTGCCCAAATATGGCCTGGGAGAGGTCGGCCAGCTAGGGTGGCCTCACCATAGATGTGGAGGCCATGGCGGCTTCGCCAAGGCGAAGAGCAAGGATTGAGTCCACAAAGGTTTGAGGTCATGGCTTTGTCCTCGAGATTGGGCGAGGCTCGTCCACAAGTGACCTCGCTTACATTTTTGCCTAGATTTTCGCAAGTTTTCATCTTTTGTTGCCTTTGTTGGTTGGTGCTCGCCCAAATTTGGCTCGTCATCCATAATGAGGCCACCATGGTTGGCCAACTTTCATCTAGCTCAGATTTGGGCGAGGTTGCATCTTGTCATGGCTAGCGATACTATTGGGGGCCTAACCTTTGGCCAATTGCCACTGGCGACTTGCTTGGTGGAGGAAAAAGAAAGGAGAAAAAAATAAAAATTATTAAAATATTAATAAAAATTATTCACATTAGCGCTGGCTGGCATCCACGTCACTATCAACCTACCAAAGTTGGTCTATAGACTAAATTGGTACAAAAAAATGTTTATAATTGAATTATCAAAATTAAAAAGTTTATGACTAAATTGACAATAATGTGATAGGTTTATGGCTTTTTTGACAACTTTCCCAAGGTTATTGCAAGCTATGTATATTGCGTTTGACAGGCCAACCCGTATAATTGTGCATCCTAAATGATGGTCAATGGTCATCTCGACATGTTATCGCAAGTACAATTACCTTATGGAATGATTATCTCTTATTTTTAACAAGTTAGATATAAGTATGCCTTTCGAATCTATCTACAAATAATGAGAAAGTTTCAAATAAAAAATAAATCGTTTTCTCAAAAGGTCCTTTTCCTAAATAAGAATTCGCAATGGCGTATTTAGTCTCAAGTAAAGGCCAAGCTCACTGTCACGCCACATCTTTGAAGGCCGACTTGCACGTGTGAGTCAAGTGCTTGTTCTCAACATTTCGACATGTTACGAGGAAATATTAATACGTTGGGATATGGATTTTTTTTTTTTATGGATCACACTTTTTCCACTCATGGCTTGGCTTAGATACTCCTCATCTATGTGTTTTGACGATACTAACTTTGCTTGGTCCATAAAAAAAAAAAAATTTGCTTGGTCCACCACTTCAATTACGGCTCTCATTCTTTTTGTTTTTTTTTTCCTTTTGAGTCCCTCTTTTTTCTTCCTTCTAACTTCTTTGTTCTCTCTTGTAGGCAATTCTCTTAAGGGTCCCCACATTCAACACAATTTCTTTTTTTTTTTGCAATTCAAGATGTTGCATTGCTTCTGTGAACTTTAATTTTACAATCTAATGAACCCCCATAGGCTTTCATACACACTAGTAAAGATTGAATGGGAAAACAGATAATGGCAATCCCAACAAGTCCCTTAAAAAGGTCATCCTTTATGTCGTCATTGGTCCCCGCCTCAAGCTGTCGAATTCTCAAGGCGGACATCCAACAACCACATCGTCAGCATATCTTGAGATGACGAGTTGGACACGTTTGGCAAAGCCGATGGCGGAGTTGATGGGGTCGAGCACATCCTTGAACTCCAAATTGAAACTCTTTCACATGAACTCAAATGCATGCATGAACAACGAGGTGAGAATAGGAATGTCAAAAGCATGGAAAGACAAAGTAAGAAGAAAAAAGGAAGGCGGAATCCGTAGAGAAAGAAAAAAAAATGAGAGAAATGGCAGGGTCAAATGATATGTTACTTGTTGTAATTGATAGGTTAATGGCTCAATTAATGTCAGCGTAACCGACGTGAATTAATTTCGTCGGTTATGTCGTGAATTAATATTGTCGGTTACGATGTGGATTAATGTCGTCGGTTACGACGTGAATTAATGTCGTCGATTACGATGTGGATCAATGTCGGTATAAACAACGTTTTTCCAGTCTATAAATAGACATACTTCAGAAGTTTAGAAGCAGAACGAAAAACTCAAAACTCCAGGTGCATTCCTCTAGTCTTTCATAATCGTCCTTCAGGTGTGCCGGTTTCGAGAAGTGTTCGACAGAGTCCTGTTTGTATAGTGCTGATACAAACAGATTCGAGGTGCATCTCCAGCCCCAAGTCTGGCGCATATAGGAAGCAAAAAGAGGACAGAGAGAGAAAGGGTGGTTACCTAGAGTCAATCTCCTCGGCGACGTAGAAGGAGAAGGCCGATGCGGTCGTCTGCGGTGGTTCATAGAGCGGAGGAGGCAAGTCGCGAATCGAGCCGAGGGAGGGGACATTCGATTGAGAGAGAGAGAGAGAGAGAGAGCATTCCGAGAGAAGTTAGGTCAAAAGCAATTGGGTCTTCTTTTCTGACCTAGTTTTGTACTATTTCGTCGCAAGTACCGTCGCTAATTAGCGACGAATACATAATTTCACCAATTTCGTCGCTAATTAGCGACAAAACATTAATGCCGTCGTTAAATATTAGCAACGAAAACCAATTTCGTCGCTAATTGTTGACACATGATTTTTAATCATTTTTTCTATTGCTAAAGTAATAAAAAATCCATAAAAATTCATAAAATTGAAAAATCAACTTTGGGGACCTTAGCCAAGCCTAGGGAACCAATTTTGACCAAAAAAATGATTTTTCATATTTTCAGTATTTTTACGTATTTTTTATTTATTTATTTTCGAAAATTAATAGAAAATCCATAAAAATTCATAAAATTGAAAAATCAACTTTGGGAACCTTAGCCAAGCCTAGGGAACGAATTTTGACCAAAAAATAATTTTTCATATTATATATATTTTAATTTTTTTTAAAAAAAATACAAAAATATTTGAAAATTTTGGAAAAATAACATTTGAGGCCAAAAAATACACAAAGATAGTTAATATTTTTATTTTAAATCTATTTTCATATTGGCCATCGCAAATTCAGAAAAATCCAATTCGAGTCACGTGTTCCTTCACGAGTATAATCTCGAATCGGGCCTAAAAAAATTTAATTTGAGTCAACTTATTTTAACTTTCACTTTTTATGAGTTGTGACATTGTCTTCTAATATTTTAAATTTTCATCTTGGCCCAATTATACCCAGAATGACTTAATTTTGCAAAAGAGCTTTAATTAAATTATACATTATTTTCAGCGACAAGAAATGAGCTTAAATTTGACATGTGGTAAATTTTGGTGTGTAAAAAATTGTGAGGACATTTGGACTTAAAGAAATATATTTTTTTCAGGGACTGAATTGTAAATACTTAAAATTCAAGGACTAGAGTGCAAATACCTAACTCTTGAAGGATTATTTTACAAATAATAAAAAGAAGAGTTAGTGGATAAATTAGAATAGAGAAGGGAAGATGAAGAAGAGGAGATGAAGAAGAGAAGTTGGAGAAGAATGGATGGAGAAAATAAAATAAGAATAGAGAAGGGAAGATGGAGATGAAGAAGAGTTAGTAGAGAAATTAGAATGGAAGATAAGAATAGAGAAGGGAAGATGGAGATTAAGAAGAGTTAGTGGAGAAATTAGAATGGGAGATAAATATGGAGAAGGGAAGATGAAGATGAAGAAGAGTTAGTGGAGAGATTAGAATGTGAGATAGAGATGAAGAATGGAAGATGAAAATGAAGAAGAGTTAGTGGAGAAATTAGAATGGGAGATAGAGTTAGTGGAAAAATTAGAATGGGAGATAGATGAGTAGGTTATAAAAGGAGGAAGAAGTGAGCTTGAGAGAGGATTCTTGAGAGAGAAAATTTGAAGTGTTTGGGAGGATTTTTTGGAGAGAAAATTTTGGATGTTTGAGAGAGCTTTGGGAGATTGAAGAAAATTTTGAGAGAAAGAAAATACCAAAAGAGAGAGAATTTTGAAAATGATGGGAGTTTAAAGCTAGGGGTTATCATCACAAATTCCTTCATCGATCAATATAAATCAAGAGTTCATCCTCGTCAACGAGCAAACAAATTCAAGCTAAGTGTTTTTATTTATTCATTTATTTATGGTTTTACTCGCAAATTAGCACAAATTGTATACACTTTCTCCATCTCCTTTTTCTTCCATATTTTATGTCAGGAGAAGGATATCTTTACGTCAACAGCAAAAATCTCGTCGAGATGCAAAAATCGGCCCAGACAAGCTCCTAAGCTGTCCACCGATTTCTCAACTGATCTGTGACTAAAAGTCCCTCTTGATTCAAAAGAAACTCTCTATATTGGGAACATAGAGAGCGAAAATCAATTATAGAAATCCCTCCCAAAAAAATGGGAGATAAGTACTCTTTCTACTCTTCTGGTTTTAGGTGCAGATTAGCACATATTTTGTATACTAACACTTCACTCTATTTTATGTCAGGAAGCCGCAGCTCTATATCAATGGTCAATCCTATGGAAGCACAAAATCGGCTTGGAGGAGTCCTCAAGCGCGCACAAATTTCAAATTGTTGAATCAATTCGTTGTATTTTATTTTAAAGAATTCATACCCCAGAATGGAGAGGACAAAGTCCATCCGCAATTTAAATACCTGCACCATAAATCCCAAAGGGAAGAGCCAAGCCAATGCTTAGCCTCCCATTGGAGGTTTTTACTTACAGTAGTTAAATACCTGCAACTTAAATACCTGTACCTTAAATCCCAAAGGGAAGAGCCAAGCCAATGCTTAGCCTCCCATTGGAGGTTTTTACTTACAGTAGTTAAATACCTGCAACTTAAATACCTATACCTTAAATCCCAAAGGGAAGAGCCAAGCCAATGCTTAGCCTCCCATTGGAGGTTTTTACTTACAGTAGTTAAATACTTGCAACTTAAATACATGTACCTTAAATCCCAAAGGGAAGAGCCAAGCCAATGCTTAGCCTCCCATTGGAGGTTTTTACTTACAGTAGTTAAATACCTGCAACTTAAATACATGTACCTTAAATCCCAAAGGGAAGAGCCAAGCCAATGCTTAGCCTCCCATTGGAGGTTTTTACTTACAGTAGTTTAAATACTTGCAACTTAAATACCTGTACCTTAAATCCCAAAGGGAAGAGCCAAGCCAATGCTAGGCCTCCCATTGGAGGTGTTTATTCACTGTCATGTACTTCCTATAATTTAATTTTTGAATCATCAGACCCAAAAGATAAGTAGGTTGTAATACTGCACAGAAGTCGTTAACACACTCCTTCTTTCGGCTTCAGGGAATCTTTAACACTTAAAAAAATATAACAAATAAAAATATATACCATCCATGCATCCTATTTAAAAAGTGAAAACACAAAAGAGAATACCCTACTATAGCCTTAGGAATAAACCAAGCCTGAGTTGCCGAATTAGGATATCCATGAAATTAAGGTACCGAAAGGGCATTAGTTTTAATTAACTAGTGTAACCAAGTCCCCGAGCTCCTAATCTCTGGTTCGCAGGAATAAATTAGTTCTCCCGCTAATTTATTTAGGTTTCTAATCGACCTACCAAGAACGATTAGTGGCGACTCCAAATTTCAAAATCATTTAAACAAAAACCAAAGTTGCGATTCGGTAGGGCTTGGGAGGGTCCGCCTTAGGTTAGTCAAATCTAATTAACCTAATAATCCGTTAACCCCTTTTAATAATTTAAAATTTTTTTTAGAGGGTCGCGACAGCTTGGCGACTCCACTGGGGACGGGATTTTAAAATTTTCAAAAAAAGATACCAATTGGAATACTTGAATTTTTTCGAAATTTTAAAAGTCTTAGTGGACTTAAGCCAATGAAAATTTCATGGATATCTCGCTTCTGGCGATCTTGTTTGGGACTCATTCTATAGGTGTTATATTGTTTTTGCAGGATGGGAGTTATAAGGGGCGGAGTGTTTGGCTAACCCCTTTGTTTTGCAGGCTCGGTGTTTGGTTTATTTGTTTAATTTCACATATTTTTAGAAGCGCTGTTTTGATATCAATTGTTGTGCATGTCTTGCATACTCTGAGGATCACGACACCTGCACACACAAGCGTCTAAACCCAAGTCGCGAAATTCTTCCTAGAAAACCATAGATAGGGATCGAATATGTAAAGCTCTTGCGTCGATTACGCTCGGGTTGACCATATTTTATCCCGCTCATTATCTGAATTGACAATTCTTCCCATTGTGATTTGATTGCGCGGAGGGTAAGGTTGTCAATTCAGATAGTGGGGGTCTTTTAGGTCCATACCCTGTCTCTCCTTCTTTTATTTTCTAGAGTTCACTCCTCACTTGAGTCATGCGCATGACTATGTGATTTGCATTTCTCCAAGGTAAAAGTAAGTTCTCTAATTTTATCTTGTATTTATTTTCGGTCGGTTCATGCTAGGTGTTAGTCAGTTTTTGAGCTTGATATTACGACCATTCTTTTAAAAGAAAATAAAAATTAAATTTGTCCCTCATTTCTTTTAAAAAAATTTTTGAAAAAAATGATGTGAAAAATCCCTTCATGGGAATTTTATTAACCAATAAGGGATTTTTGTCATGTTTTTATTGCTTCAATAAAAATGAAATTTTCCTGAAAAAATTTTCCTCTGAAAATTTATTTCAATAAAAAGAAAAATTCCCTAAAAAAAAACTCTAGTAGACATCAAGTGATTTTATCACATTTTTCAAATTATAAAAACTTGCAAGAAAATTCTTCTCGAGAAATTCGCTCACGTTTTTCTAAGAAATTTTTCTCTAAACAAAATTAGACTAATATCTCGGGGGAATTTTATTAACCAATAATGGATTTTTTTTTTTCATGTTTTTATTGCTTCAATAAAAATGAAATTTTCCTGACAAATTTTCCCCTGGAAAATTTATTTCAATAAAAAGAAAAATTTCTAAAAAAATTTGGTAAACATCAAGTGATTTTAGCACATCTTTCAAATTATAAAAACTTGCAAGAAAAACCTTTTCGAGAAATTCGCTCATGTTTTTCTAAGGAATTTTTCTCTAGACAAAATTAGACTAATGTCTCGGGGGAATTTTATTAACCAATAATGGATTTTTGTCATTTTTTTATTGCTTCAATAAAAATGAAGTTTTCCTGAGAAATTTTCCCCTAGAAAATTTATTTCAATAAAAAGAAAAATTCCTAAAAAAAAGCTTTTGTAAACATCAACTGGTTTAATCTCATTTTTCAAATTATAAAGACTTGCAAGAAAATTCCTTTCGAGAAATTCGTTCATGTTTTTCTAAGAAAATTTTCTCTAAATAAAATTGGACTAATGTCTCGGGGGAATTTTGTTGATCAATAAAGGATTTCTGTCATGTCTTTCCTACTTCAATAAAAATAAAATTTTCCTGACAAATTTACCTCTGAAAATTTATTTTGATAAAAAGGAAATTCCTTCCAAAATTTTAGTAAACGTCAAGAGATTTTGTCACATTCCTTTTTTAAAAAATAAAATAATAAAAAAAAAGAGTAATAAATGTACAAGAAAATTCGATATCAGAAATCAACTCGTTTCTTCCTATGGAAATTTTTTCTGATTTCTCTATAAAATAGAAAAATCAAATTGGACTAATATAGGAGTCATGGACCGACATTCCTTGTGTCGCATACTAATTATATCCTTTTCTTTTGTAGGGAGATCCTAGATACCCCAGACTGGTGTAAAAATTAAGTTGAATAATATATCAAGAATCATCTTCAGAAATACCAAAAGACGAAAAACACCAAGGCTTCAACCGTTAATTCAGGGGGGCAAACGAACACTGTCCATCTTTGATAGACAGAGTTGTGTCAATCCGTAAACTTGTATGGGCAGTGTATTCTGATATGACGGTGGATTTATATTGATTAAACACGGGGGCATATTTAATGTATTACAGAGGATCCCGCGTCTTTTGAAAGACAATATGGATTATATAATCAGAAATCATGAAATAAGTACCTTAACTTGATTAAATCAACCATAGACCGGTCTTAAAATTTCCTCGGATCCGAAACACGCGGAGGGTTTTAGAGGACCGAGGTTCTATTAAAGAATGTGGCTCACGAACGCTCCCCCGATGCTACAGGTGCCCGATACATACGAGTGGACGCCGAAAGCAACAAAACACGGTTGAAGTGGGGCACGCAACAAATGGCCGAATTTATTGGCACACTAATTAAGTGGTGGTAGCTTTATTAATTTACATGATTGAACACGGTTCTCTAGGCGGCTGGTGGAAAGCCACACTGAATGCCTCTCTAATGTTCTTGATATCATCGTCTACCGCAACCCGCGAGAGCATCATGAAGAAGATTAAACCTAGACGAATACGTCTACTTAGTTTCATCGCACGTTCTCGCCTTTTGTCGATGTCCAAAATTAATGCACAAGCTAGAAGTAATCATTTCCCTTTCCCCCCTATTAAATGCTCGGAGCCGTTAACCGCACCAAACTCGAAAAAATTAATATCGAGACGAAATCTGCGTAAATTTGAAGGGTAAATTCGTATCGTTTCAATTTACCCTTAAATTGCTCCGGTTTTAAATTTGATCCCTTCTATTTTCAGGAATTTGCAAAAGCGACTCGAGAATACAGTTGTATCCAAAAACCAAATTTCCTGATCGGGCTAAATTGGGGGCAAATCAACTCATGGATATTACCACGGGATGGACAGCTTCGGTTAAAGAAAAATACAAGCGAAAGATCCGAACAATCTCAGACATGGGTAATTCTGTATCGTTCTAATTTGCACATAATCATCTCGAGTCCTGAATTTTTTTATTCCCTTCTTAACAGGGATTGCAAATTACCTCGAGAAATATCGTAACAAGGCCCAAGGTGATACAACAGGGCCACGTTATCCCCAAGGATTAACCTTTGAAAAGAAAGCCCCATGGACACCTACGGTCCAATGGACCGAATGGTATGGGGGATGACAGTAGGTTCGAAATATCCCGAGTTCGATCCCCAAGGGTGGGGAATGTTGTATGTATTATAAATAAATGAAACAACTTTTTGTGCATTTCTTTTTTACAAACAGGAATACTCGACGAGTAGTGTCAAAGTCAGTATTTTACCATAGTCTTCCCATAATGGTGAGGCGCCCAACAAAAGTCGAGGAAAATTCAATCCAACAAAACTGGTAAAAGACTCGTGCAAGACATTCAAGATGAAGGGTAAATCAGTATCGTTTTCAATTTATCCCTTTTAATACTGGCTGATATGTCTCTTTTTCTTTTTACAGGAAATATTTACACTAACATTTAACATGTTGAAGGAGACAAATCCAAAAGAAAATTATGATCATCTGACAAGATCTATTCTGGTGAAAAACGGGGCAAATTGATCGCAAGCTCTGAAGCGAAAAAGCAAATATGTCTTTCTTATCTTGTTTGATTTCGAGAATAATTTCTCTGCTTTTTGCAAGGGCATTTAACCGCAAACCATGGCGGTCGCTGTCACTAAACAAACCAAAATGCTCCCTCACCCATATGCCTCATCGTGCAGGGGCAAAACTTGAGACAAACCGCTCCTCGACATAAGGAGTGGCCTTCCCAATTTGTTCAATCCACCCACATACCAGGGGCAATTCAAATCCGCCCATGTTTGCACATTATATAAACACACATGATGCTAAAAATTGTCACATCGGCATTGTGTTTACACATTTCATGAATTATGTATGACTATTCCGCATGTTTAATTTACCAACTCCAACTTAGAGCATAAACTGCATAGGAGACATCAAATGTGCAAAATGGGGCATAACAGGATGAGGAAAGGCAAACCATTTCCACACCGGTCTAACATTTTAATCTACAGATAAACAGCCTTTCTTCAGAGTGAGAGAAAGCCCTTTCGGAATGAAGTCCCCCATTCATATTACATTCGAGGTGTTCATACTATAAGAACCTCCTTAAACAGAAATGGTAATGCAATACATGATCCATATGTTGATCAATTGCATCATGAGTTATTACACAGACTGCCTCTAATCATTGCCAACTTAGCTGAACAATTTTGTATGAACCAATGAACGCATTGATGAAAATGCTTGCACATGTTAGCTCTGACATTGCCTGACAGGCAACACATTCCCGGTGTTTGAGTTACCTTCCAAAGTCTTGAAATTCATTTGGCGATTATTGAATGAACAAGCCTGGTTGTCGAGAAGCCACCAAGCATTTCTTCCAAATTCTCAAGTAAGTATATCTTCAACCTGAACCTTTCAAGAGAATGAATTCTGACGGTTGTTAGGGTACTCGAATCCATTGCGGTATATATAGGTATCCACCTTCTTCAATAAAGCATGATTTGTCTCAAGGACAGAAATGTTCGAGACCTTTTGATATCTGCCTCTTTGGTTTATTCCTAAAGCGACAGGAAAATATAATTTGGGTTTGAGCTTCTGCAGGATTCCTGGTCTCCCCAGATTTCAGAATGGCACCCTTTGAGGTACACCAAGCCCTTCTTACAAGCAAACTAAGTCCTTTTTACAGGCAAACCAAGTCCTTCTTACAGGCACAAAGTCCTTCTTACAGGCAAACCAAGTCCTTCTTACAGGCATAAAGTCCTTCTTACAGGCAAATCAAGTCCTTCTTATAGGCAAACTAAGTCCTTCTTACAGGCAAACCAAGTCCTTCTTACAGGCAAATAAAGTCCTTCTTACAGGCATAAAGTCCTTCTTACAGGCAAATTAAGTCCTTCTTACAGGCAAATCAAGTCCTTCTTACAGGCATAAAGTCCTTCTTACAGGCAAACCAAGTCCTTCTTACAGGCAAACCAAGTCCTTCTTACAGGCAAATAAAGTCCTTCTTACAGGCATAAAGTCCTTCTTACAGGCAAATTAAGTCCTTCTTACAGGCAAATCAAGTCCTTTTTACAGGCAAATCAAGTCCTTCTTACAGGCAAATTAAATCCTTCTTACAGGCACAAAGTCCTTCTTACAGGCAAATCAAGTCCTTCTTACAGGCATAAAGTCCTTCTTACAGGCAAATCAAGTCCTTCTTACAGGCAAACAAAGTCCTTCTTACAGGCAAAGCAAGTCCTTCTTACAGGCACAAAGTCCTTCTTACAGGCAAAGTAAGTCCTTCTTACAGGCAAATCAAGTCCTTCTTACAGGCAAATTAAGTCCTTCTTACAGGCAAACCAAGTCCTTCTTAAAGGCATAAAGTCCTTCTTACAGGCAAATCAAGTCCTTCTTATAGGCAAACTAAGTCCTTCTTACAGGCAAACCAAGTCCTTCTTACAGGCACAAAGTCCTTCTTACAGGCAAATCAAGTCCTTCTTACAGGCACAAAGTCCTTCTTACAGGCAAATCAAGTCCTTCTTACAGGCACAAAGTCCTTCTTACAGGCATAAAGTCCTTCTTACAGGCAAATCAAGTCCTTCTTACAGACATAAAGTCCTTCTTACAGGCAAACAAAGTCCTTCTTACAGGCAAATAAAGTCCTTCTTACAGGCAAAGCAAGTCCTTCTTACAGGCACAAAGTCCTTCTTACATGCAAAGTAAGTCCTCCTTACAGGCAAAGTAAGTCCTTCTTACAGGCAAATCAAGTCCTTCTTACAGGCAAATTAAGTCCTTTTTACAGGCAAATTAAGTCCTTCTTACAGGCAAATTAAGTCCTTTTGACAGGCACAAGTCCTTTTTACAGGCACCAAGTCCTTTTTACTGGCACCAAGTCCTTTCTACATGCACCAAGTCCTTCTTACAGGTATCTCCATGTGGTGACCTACCATACAGGTCAAATCTCAATCAAAATCTAATCAGTAGAATCCTTTTATTAGGAATCTACCATGGTACGACCCACCATACGGGTCAAATGGTATGACCCACCATACGGGTCAAATTTTAATTCAATTTTTAATCAGTAGAATCCTTTTATTAGGAATCTAACATGGGTTGATCCACCATACGGGTTCAAGTTCAACCACCCTAAAGTTTTTTTTATATAACGAATCCTTAGGTTCTCATTTCATTTTCAGTGGAACAATCATGTCACGACTCTTTTTATTTACTTGTATTGAGTCGATAAGAATTCAGGTGTCATCTCGTCTTTGAAATGAACCTCTACCGAGCTTCCTTTCAAAGAGGGGCAGCTGTTGACACCTGATTTTTAATCATTTTTTCTATTGCAAAGTAATAAAAAATCCATAAAAATTCATAAAATTGAAAAATCAACTTTGGGGACCTTAGCCAAGCCTAGGGAACCAATTTTGACCAAAAAAATGATTTTTCATATTTTCAGTATTTTTACGTATTTTTTATTTATTTATTTTCGAAAATTAATAGAAAATCCATAAAAATTCATAAAATTGAAAAATCAACTTTGGGAACCTTAGCCAAGCCTAGGGAACGAATTTTGACCAAAAAATAATTTTTCATATTATATATATTTTAAATTTTTTAAAAAAAAATACAAAAATATTTGAAAATTTTGGAAAAATAACATTTGAGGCCAAAAAATACACAAAGATAGTTAATATTTTTATTTTAAATCTATTTTCATATTGGCCATCGCAAATTCAGAAAAATCCAATTCGAGTCACGTGTTCCTTCACGAGTATAATCTCGAATCGGGCCTAAAAAAATTTAATTTGAGTCAACTTATTTTAACTTTCACTTTTTATGAGTTGTGACATTGTCTTCTAATATTTTAAATTTTCATCTTGGTCCAATTATACCCAGAATGACTTAATTTTGCAAAAGAGCTTTAATTAAATTATACATTATTTTCAGCGACAAGAAATGAGCTTAAATTTGACATGTGGTAAATTTTGGTGTGTAAAAAATTGTGAGGACATTTGGACTTAAAGAAATATATTTTTTTCAGGGACTGAATTGTAAATACTTAAAATTCAAGGACTAGAGTGCAAATACCTAACTCTTGAAGGATTATTTTACAAATAATAAAAAGAAGAGTTAGTGGATAAATTAGAATAGAGAAGGGAAGATGAAGAAGAGGAGATGAAGAAGAGAAGTTGGAGAAGAATGGATGGAGAAAATAAAATAAGAATAGAGAAGGGAAGATGGAGATGAAGAAGAGTTAGTAGAGAAATTAGAATGGAAGATAAGAATAGAGAAGGGAAGATGGAGATTAAGAAGAGTTAGTGGAGAAATTAGAATGGGAGATAAATATGGAGAAGGGAAGATGAAGATGAAGAAGAGTTAGTGGAGAGATTAGAATGTGAGATAGAGATGAAGAATGGAAGATGAAAATGAAGAAGAGTTAGTGGAGAAATTAGAATGGGAGATAGAGTTAGTGGAAAAATTAGAATGGGAGATAGATGAGTAGGTTATAAAAGGAGGAAGAAGTGAGCTTGAGAGAGGATTCTTGAGAGAGAAAATTTGAAGTGTTTGGGAGGATTTTTTGGAGAGAAAATTTTGGATGTTTGAGAGAGCTTTGGGAGATTGAAGAAAATTTTGAGAGAAAGAAAATACCAAAAGAGAGAGAATTTTGAAAATGATGGGAGTTTAAAGCTAGGGGTTATCATCACAAATTCCTTCATCGATCAATATAAATCAAGAGTTCATCCTCGTCAACGAGCAAACAAATTCAAGCTAAGTGTTTTTATTTATTCATTTATTTATGGTTTTACTCGCAAATTAGCACAAATTGTATACACTTTCTCCATCTCCTTTTTCTTCCATATTTTATGTCAGGAGAAGGATATCTTTACGTCAACAGCAAAAATCTCGTCGAGATGCAAAAATCGGCCCAGACAAGCTCCTAAGCTGTCCACCGATTTCTCAACTGATCTGTGACTAAAAGTCCCTCTTGATTCAAAAGAAACTCTCTATATTGGGAACATAGAGAGCGAAAATCAATTATAGAAATCCCTCCCAAAAAAATGGGAGATAAGTACTCTTTCTACTCTTCTGGTTTTAGGTGCAGATTAGCACATATTTTGTATACTAACACTTCACTCTATTTTATGTCAGGAAGCCGCAGCTCTATATCAATGGTCAATCCTATGGAAGCACAAAATCGGCTTGGAGGAGTCCTCAAGCGCGCACAAATTTCAAATTGTTGAATCAATTCGTTGTATTTTATTTTAAAGAATTCATACCCCAGAATGGAGAGGACAAAGTCCATCCGCAATTTAAATACCTGCACCATAAATCCCAAAGGGAAGAGCCAAGCCAATGCTTAGCCTCCCATTGGAGGTTTTTACTTACAGTAGTTAAATACCTGCAACTTAAATACCTGTACCTTAAATCCCAAAGGGAAGAGCCAAGCCAATGCTTAGCCTCCCATTGGAGGTTTTTACTTACAGTAGTTAAATACCTGCAACTTAAATACCTATACCTTAAATCCCAAAGGGAAGAGCCAAGCCAATGCTTAGCCTCCCATTGGAGGTTTTTACTTACAGTAGTTAAATACTTGCAACTTAAATACATGTACCTTAAATCCCAAAGGGAAGAGCCAAGCCAATGCTTAGCCTCCCATTGGAGGTTTTTACTTACAGTAGTTAAATACCTGCAACTTAAATACATGTACCTTAAATCCCAAAGGGAAGAGCCAAGCCAATGCTTAGCCTCCCATTGGAGGTTTTTACTTACAGTAGTTTAAATACTTGCAACTTAAATACCTGTACCTTAAATCCCAAAGGGAAGAGCCAAGCCAATGCTAGGCCTCCCATTGGAGGTGTTTATTCACTGTCATGTACTTCCTATAATTTAATTTTTGAATCATCAGACCCAAAAGATAAGTAGGTTGTAATACTGCACAGAAGTCGTTAACACACTCCTTCTTTCGGCTTCAGGGAATCTTTAACACTTAAAAAAATATAACAAATAAAAATATATACCATCCATGCATCCTATTTAAAAAGTGAAAACACAAAAGAGAATACCCTACTATAGCCTTAGGAATAAACCAAGCCTGAGTTGCCGAATTAGGATATCCATGAAATTAAGGTACCGAAAGGGCATTAGTTTTAATTAACTAGTGTAACCAAGTCCCCGAGCTCCTAATCTCTGGTTCGCAGGAATAAATTAGTTCTCCCGCTAATTTATTTAGGTTTCTAATCGACCTACCAAGAACGATTAGTGGCGACTCCAAATTTCAAAATCATTTAAACAAAAACCAAAGTTGCGATTCGGTAGGGCTTGGGAGGGTCCGCCTTAGGTTAGTCAAATCTAATTAACCTAATAATCCGTTAACCCCTTTTAATAATTTAAAATTTTTTTTAGAGGGTCGCGACACTAATTAGCAACAAAAATTTATGCTGTCACTAAATATTAGTGACGAAATATTATCGTCGTCGCTAATTAGCGACGAAATTGATTTTCGTCGCTAATTCGTGACAAAATTTTCTATTCGTCGCTAATAATAACCGACGAAATTTTATCGTCATCGCTAAATATTAGCGACGAAATCTTACCGTCGTCGCTAATTAGCGACGAAAATCTGTTTCGTGTCGCTAACTTGCGACGAAATTATTTTTCGTCGCTAATTAGCCACGAAATTATTTTTCGTCGCTAATTTTCCATCGCTAAAATCCTTTTGTTTTTAGCGACGAATTTGGCAACGAATTTAGCGACGAATTTTTTTTTCGTCGCAAACTAGTGACGATTTTATTTTGTTGCTAATTTTTTGTGGCTAAAAAGCCTTTGTTATTTTGCGACGGATTTTGCGACAAATTTGCGACGAATTATTTTTTGTCGCTAATTTTTCGTCGCTAAAAGCCCTTTATTTTTGTAATGTATGTTACTTGTTGTAATTAATAGGTTAATAGCTCAATTAATGTCAGCGTAACCAACGTGAATTAATTTCGTCGGTTACGTCGTGAATTAATATCGTCGGTTACGATGTGGATTAATGTCGTCAGTTACGACGTGAATTAATGTCGTTGGTTACGATGTGGATCAATGTCAGTGTAAACGACGTTTTTCCAGTCTATAAATAGACGTACTTTAGAAGTTCAGAAGCAGAACGAAAAACTCACAACTCCAAGTGCATTCCTCTAGTCTCTCATAGTCGTCCTCCAGGTGTGCCGGTTTCGAGAAGTGTTTGATGGAGTCCTGTTTGTATAGTGCTGATACAAATAGGATCGAGGTGTTGTATCTTAGGAGGCATAGCTCGTAAAGCTGCTTAACATCATTGGTAGGAACTAATTACCTTAAGGAGATTCGGTTAGCCGTACCTCACCTCTTGTCTAATCTTTTTTTTTTATTTTACAAATTTTAGCAAGTTTATTTGTTTGTAATCTTTATTTGTAAAGATTTTACATTGGCTTGTTCTATTATCGCCTTCTTCATATTATTGTTTTTCTGATTACAACAAACAGTGTTACGTATTTCCCTCGATACGTTAACATGTGCGATTGAGCTTTTTTCCAACAATACTATGGTCTGGACATAAAAATAGGGAGTATCTAAGCCAGAAGATGAGTGAAAAAAACGCAATCCTTTTTTATTTATTTATTTATTTTTTCATATCAAAATTTGGCCTTTTTATTTTAGTATGCTAAATGCAACAGCCGGGGCCCGGGGGCGTTTGAGAACCTCGCTAAGGACAAAAGAGACAAAAGGACAGAAACGAACTGCAAAGTACGAGGGCAATGGGCTCATTACACGTGGACTCCGTTCTTCCGTTGCGGGGGGAGGAGTAAGTTTCGTGTTCAACTTCTACACTTTTTGAAAAAAAAAAAAAAAAAAGAGAGGAACCTCTACACGTAAGTACACGTGGCTAATTGCCCTTGATAAACCGAACTACATTTCGCGAGAATACAAAGAAATTGATATATTCAAGGAAAATTACCCCAAAAACAGTAAACACGGCATGATATTCTTAATAGTTTCTTCCACAATTTGATTTAATAAATGATTTTTTATCCACGTTCAACGTGTCTATCTGAAAACATTTCGATTTAAATATCGTTAAGAGGAGTCGCTATTGTTAGTTGCCCTTCTCAACTTATAAAACGAAAAAACAAGTTTAAATTTTTTTAAAAGTAAAGTCTGAATCATAATTCTAGCGTTGAGAGAAATTGCTAGCGTCTTTTGCCTCCCATCCTTTTCAAAAAAAAAAAAAAGAAATAAAAAGAAGAAATAAAAAATGAAAATTTTCTTTTCTTTTAAGTGGGGTTTGAATCATAATTCTATTGTTCGGAGGAGTCGCTAGAGTCGGCTTTTACAAGGAGAAAAAAAAGGAGAAAAAGAAACAAAATTTCCAAAATTACTTAGTTTTTTATTTGCCAAGCGATTCTCTGTTCTTCATCAGTAAGAACGGGTCTGGAAAAATATTTTTCATGGACAGAGAATGGTGGATGGGAATATAGTTGCTTCCGACTCATTGCACGAACGTGACTTCGAGCCTCAGTCATTAGTCCCTCTCCGCCTTTTCAGGTACGTAAGCAATGTGTGCATATGGGATCATATGACCACGTCACTGTCACGGCTCCCATCCTTATCTCATCATCACAATCCGGACACAACCTTCACGTTTAAATCTCCACAACGGAGTTATTATACCGCGATGACTGTGATCTTGTGCGTATTATATTCTTCTGGGGAAGAAAACACTGATCTTGGAACAAAGACCCGCGTGGCAGGATCCGAGAAAGAACGCTGCTTATCACTCTGCCAGAGCAAAATACAGAGGCCCCTCCTTTGCAATTTGCAGAGAGACAGAGAGGTACCGTCCAGAGATCCGCGTTTCTTGCAGGGTTCCCGTGGTGTCACGGGTCTGAGTCTGTCCATGGCTTTCACATGAGATTTTTCTGTTTAATTAGTTCCGACCTCTTCTCCTGATGGTCCGTGTTTAGAGTTGCTGGGTGGGTTATAACGATTGGTGGAGGTGATTGTGGTTGTATGATATGCTCCATTGTTAAGGGCTCTGATCGGTTTCAATGAATTCAGAGCTCTAAAATCGTTTTTGCTCTTCTGTGGTGCTATCTTTGTTGAATTCTCTTGAGTTGACTGCTGGAATGTTTTCCAGGTCTTGAATGTGTAAAAATGTAGTGCATGCAGGCAGATTCATGAAAAGGATCTATAGGAAACCGTCACCTTCACTTCTGTCGGATTATTTTGTATCAATTACCTGCAAAGTTACGCTAACTGGGGCGACTATGAAGTCCTAGCATTGAGTTAGATATGCCAGAGCAACCCATTTGTTCACCTCTCTAATATTACATAAAACTGATTATGATGACAGATAAAAGGGCACAATGCTTGGGAATGGTATCGTCGGGATTCTTTCTGAGTCTTCAAATAAGTGGGAAAGAAGAGTGCCCCTTACACCTTCTCATTGTGCTCGGCTTTTACTCAGTGGCAAGGATAAAACTGGAGTAGCCCGCATCATCTTGCAGCCATCGACGAAGAGAATCCATCACGATGCGCTATACGAAGACGTTGGTTGTGAAATATCAGATGACCTGTCTGAATGTGGTCTTATTGTGGGTATCAAACAGCCGAAGGTTCGGAATACCAGGTCTTGGGCCAAACATAAGCAAAATATTTAGTCATTTTTGTTTAATTATATTTGATCTTTTGCAGTTGGACATGATTCTTCCTGATAGAGCCTATGCCTTCTTCTCTCATACTCACAAGGCCCAGAAAGAAAACATGCCCCTGTTAGACAAAGTAAATTGTCCTTCATTTGCATATGTTGCTCGAGTATTAATGGAAGAGGAAATTTTTGTCCTCTCTAATTCTCCTTAAACTGTTCTCAGATTCTAGCTGAAAGGGCTTCACTTTATGACTATGAGCTCATTGTCGGCGAGCACGGGAAGAGATTGCTTGCATTTGGAAAATATGCAGGAAGAGCAGGACTAATTGACTTCTTAAGTGGTCTAGGACGAAGTAATCTTCTAAGCTATATTTTTTTGTCTCTCTATGCCATGTAATCCACTGAATTGTGCTGAATCATGAAGAGTCTTTCCTTTTGATGTTTCGTGTCTCAGCACCTGTAGTTTATAGGCAAATGCCAGTCAGGCTAATCCTCATCTTTGTTCCTGCCTCTTTCAGGATATCTTAGTCTTGGATACTCAACCCCTTTTCTCTCACTCGGTGGATCTTACACATACTCCTCCTTGGCTGCTGCCAAGGCTGCAATAATTGCTGTGGGGGAAGATATTGCAACGCAGGGACTACCATCGGGAATTTGCCCTCTGGTCTTCATATTCACCGGTTCAGGAAATGGTACTGTATTTTTGTAAATGGCTCTCCTTGCAGCCATCATTTATGATGCTGTACACAATGCTAAGTTATAAATCAAATTGGGCATACTGTTTTCGTTTAACTGTTACTCTATTAAAAGAAGGAAGCCATCCTTCAATTCAGCTACAGGAGTATTGTTTATTTCTCCCTTCAACCCTCTACTCTATCGTGGGATCTCATCTCCTATTTCCTTCTCTTTAGTTTCTGCCGGAGCACAAGAGATATTCAAGCTTCTTCCTCACACTTATGTTGACCCGAGCAGACTCCCAGAACTCTTTCAGATGGTAAGCTAACAAATAGCTTTGCAAAATGGAAGTCCCGTCTAATCTAATTAGGGTATGGGTTGTTTTGGTTTCCCATCCAATAAAACACTCCCCTGCCAGAGGAGAAATAAGGTTCATTAATAGATTGAAACTTGGAAGATGACCTCATATAATGATACGAAGATTTGATCTTATAACCGCTAGTCATGTGTTCTGACTAGAGTACATCTTCCATAGAACCGCAGAATTGTTAGTCCGCTTGATTGCCTTTTGGCTGTTCTCATGTATACTTTCAATTTTAAGTCATCTTGCTCCATAGTTTTGGTTTGGATTCGGTTAATGGCCTTGCTGTATTTTTCTTTCTTCTAGGCCAGAGATCCAACTCAAATGGCAAAAAGATCGAAGAGAGTTTTCCAAGTATATGGTTGCGTTGTGACCTGTCAGGACATGGTTGAACACAAAGATACTTTGAGAGAATTTGACAAGGCATGCTAGGCCACTTTTCATTTTTCCATAGCCCAAAAGTTACAATAATCTTGTTACACATACTATGATTTCCAGTCCTGCTGTTTTCGAATGCTGACGTGAACCTGAAATTGTACGCACGTGGACATTTTGTTTCTTTCAGGCCGACTACTACGCACACCCGGAACACTACTCTCCAACTTTCCATGAAAAATTCGCACCATATGCATCTATCATCGGTATGCTTTACTTATGTTGAGTCTCGTAAGGTTGTTTCATGATTAGGATGCCAGAACTATGAGCACTGTAGGACAGATCTCATTTCTTTTTTATTCAAGCTTATTGAATCAATCGCTTGAATTATATATTCCTTTGATCTGGTCCAGCTGATGTATTGCTGTGTAATTCACTTTCATGCAGTCAATTGCATGTATTGGGAAAAAAGGTTCCCGCGGTTATTGAGTAATGAGCAGCTTCAAGACCTAATGAAGAAAGGATGCCCACTGATTGGAATAGCAGATATCACCTGTGATGTAGGAGGCTCAATGGAATTTGTCAATCAGACTACTTCAATTGAATCTCCTTTCTTCAGGTATTGCTAATGCAAATTACTAGCGTTTCGTTGCAGTGCTTGTCTTATGTTCTTCTAGTTAGTGGTCTTCGATATTCCTCCACATCATCAGTTGGTAAAATCTTAATTGAGATAAGATCCTTACTTGCTGCAATAAAAACCAAGAAGTGATTGCCATGTTAACAGGATCTTAATTCGATAGAATATTTATTGGTCAGATCATCCCAGCCAATCAATGAAAGGTAAAAGAGAGATTGATTTTACAGTCTCTGGAAGCCTTACTTACTGCTGTATATAGGATCTCATATCCAATTCTTCTTATTACTTCTCTCTTGTTGTTTTTTGTGGATGATGCATGCTCTTCTATGTGTCGGCGGTATATTACTAGCTAATATTGGTTGGTTATGCTCCCAATTTGCAGATACGATGCCCTATGTGATTCATATCATCACGATATGGAGGGTGACGGTGTGATATGTTCAGCTGTGGATATTTTACCAACTGAGTTTGCAAAAGAGGTGCAGTTCTGAATACCTGTGCCTCTCATGGGACTTATGTAGCCTATGGAATTTGCTAGTTCTTAGAGAGGATACCGAAAGTCCTCTAATGTTTTTGCTTGTATAAATCAAATTAAATTTCCATTTTACTGTGGAAAGGCTTCCCGACATTTCGGAGACATTCTATCAGAATTTATTGGAAAGTTAGCGTCTTCCGTAGAAATTGCGCAGTTACCTGAGCATCTAAGGAGAGCTTGCATAGCACACAGAGGAAGACTCACTGCCCTGTATGAATATATACCGCGTATGCGAGAATCTGATACAGAGTAAGATTTCTACTGTTGTCTCTACTCTTTTGCCTTTTGATCATTTTGTTTGGTGCAAAAATTGATCACTGCCTCAGGGAATACATATATATTGAATGCAAGGACCTTCTTACTAAGCATACATATCTTCCCCCTCTGTCTATACGTGGCTTCTGTAACAAAAGCTTGCAGTGCTATGATGTTCCTCAGTTCCAGATTAGAGATATTTTTCGTAGTCTAAGATTTCAGTGTGGAAGCAATCCTTATATGCAGAGTTAGGTAATCATCTGTGAAAAGCTGTTCAATTCATGTGAAAAATGATAAGTCGCCTAGTGAGGTTAACTTTCAATTGTAAAAGCATAAGTGAATCTGGATGATTGGTAATTTCCCAAAATATGAATAGGTTGCCATAGAACGTTGTTGAATCATATTGGAAATTTGCCTTTTGTCAGTATCAATGGTCCATATTTCTTTGATTCCCTTTCTATCTAGTCTATGATGTTGATAAGTGATAACCCTTTACCTTTTGTCCTTTTGTATCTGTGGGTCCTAAATAAAATAAGAGACATCCAAGAATGGAGTTCTTCTTGAGCAAGTCTTGGATGGATACTGATAGTTAGCCCCTTTTTCTCTTGCACTTACCTTTTTTCCTGAGAGAGCTATAGTTTTTTTTTTCCCCCTTCTGGTTTGTGAGAGTTTGATATACACTACCTGGTTAGTTCCAGCAACAAAAACTTCAGGTTTATTCATTTATTATTCGTCATAAATCATCGTGATACTACTGAATGCACGTTTAGGTTTTCACTTCATCACAAGAATGTTTTCATTTCGTATCTGCAGGAGCATGCCCGTAAGCCTTGTCAAAATACCCGCATACAGGATGAAAAAATTCACAGAATTGGTAAGTTATACTGTGTCTCTCTCCTTATCAGGCATTCTTGAGTATGTGATGCACCGATGTAGAACATTATCTCGACTTTGGTACGTATAAGCTCACTACATATGTGCAGTTACCTTACGAAAACTATTCTAACCAATAGGTTTCCCTGAGTGGCCACTTATTCGACAAGTTCCTGATAAATGAGGCTTTGAACATCATCGAAGCGGCAGGCGGTTCCTTCCACTTGGTTAAGTGTCAAGTTGGCCAGAGCGCTGATGCTCCATCTTATTCAGAACTTGAAGTGAGTAGATCTGTTCACCACTTTTAATTTGGAAGGGGAACTTATTAAGTGAGTCAATTCTCTTTTTGACCTTTCTCTGTAAGAGTAATCAGAAGTCCCATTCCATCCGTGTTCTTTCATCTTTATTGTCGTGGTAATATTCTGATAGACTGTCTAACATAGTTGCACATTCTGTCACTGTTTCTGAAATTGTTATACTTGACTATATTGTGGGAGAATTTCTATAATGACCCACTACCTGTGGATGTCGTGCAATCTGAATTACTAAGAGCTAATTCCTTTGTTAACCCTCATTAGCTTCAAGTTTGACAATCTGAAGTTTGAGTGAATATGAATATACTCCCTTTTATCACTTCTGCTTCTCGTTGCCGTTCATGATTCTGCTTGTTGTGTAAGTTCAATTTTTCAACATTGTGCTTCTTTTTCCCTTGCAGGTGGGTGCAGATGATAGGGAAGTTTTGGATCAGATTATTGATTCTCTAAATTCTCTTGCTAATTGGAGTGAAAATGGACCTCAGCCAGAAAACAGAACAAGTTCAACATCAAAGACGGTTGGTACGGAGGTGAATAATGGCACTAAAAGCAGCTGTGATCCGGGAAATACAAGTTCCGTTCTGATTCTTGGTGCTGGGAGGGTCTGCCAACCAGCTGCTGAGCTCTTGGCATCTATTGGAAGCACTTCATACCGCCAAAGGCATGATTTGCATTTGAAGGTCGACTCCGAAGAGCAGGGACATGTTCAAGTTGTCGTGGCGTCTCTCTACCTAAAGGATGCAGAAGAGGTAGAACAGACAAAACATTTTTTCATTGAGGAAATTCAGGCTTAATTATAATGTTACTGAACATATGATTGTTCCTTAACTTTCTTATATTTTAATGAGGCAAAATTTTTCTGTATGAGAATTAAAAAGTGGCAATCATAGCAAATTCATGGGGACTATGCTATTTGTTGTATTTCTTTCTGGGATTGAATTTTCGTTCTATGTCTGGGTGGGCACAGACTATAGAAGGCATTCCAAATGCAACCGCAATCGAGCTCGATGTGGCAGACCATGTTAGTCTCTCTAAGTGCATTTCTCAGGTATTTGGGACTTCTATCGATGGAGATTATATGTTCCTTCTGGTCATGTGAGTCTGTGAACAGAGAATTTCATTAAGCTGTATGATTAACTCACGCTGTTCTTTCCCTTGTCCAGGTGGATGTTGTCATAAGTTTGCTTCCCCCTCTTTTCCATGTTACTGTAGCAAACGCTTGCATTGAGGTACATTGTACTTTTAATTTCATATTAGGTGCTTGAATTTATATAACATATCAGCAATTAACAGGATCATGAACTTAATTGATCATCTTATGCTGTCATCTTAATCCTACATTTGGTGCAGCTTAAAAAGCATCTTGTAACGGCTAGTTACATTGATGACCAGACATCAAAGTTAGATGAGAAGGCAAAAGATGCTGGCATTACAATTCTTGGAGAGATGGGGTTGGACCCTGGAATTGGTAACTGTTTTCCGCATATGTAGGGCTCATAGAGAACTTAATACTACAAAGAGGCACTAGTTTCTTAGATTTCGAATTGTATACTGCGCTCCTTCGTTTGGTAATTATGTACTTGATATGTTCATGCACCTTTCATGTACATTCATGTGCCCTTTAACATGCCAATCTGATATCTAGCATTTTCTTTCATCATTTTTTTACCTTACTGGAGCTGCTGTAACTGTTTAAAATGCATCAGACCATATGATGGCGATGAAGATGATTGATCAAGCACACCAACGGAAAGGGAGAATAAAATCTTTCACTTCCTACTGCGGAGGCCTCCCATCGCCCGCAGCTGCAAATAATCCACTAGCATATAAGTTCAGGTATTCCCTGTCTTGAAGCGTGAATGAATCGTTTTCTATCAACTGGTCTATGAAAGACCGTAAGAACACATTTCTCACTCTTTGCTTCTTTAAGCCGCTTCTTCTGATACAATCTATGGAATTGATCAGAACTGTCAGATAGAATATATAATTCGACCTTAATGTGAAGATAGGTTATTTGTAGATTAGTAAGCTCATACTTCTTCTTCAATCCAGGCTTGTCTTCCTGGCCCAATCTAATTTATAACTTCAGATTCATCTGGTTTCTGATCTTATGGAAAGAGTGTACTAAAAAATGCCCTCATAAACTTTTATAGTTGGAATCCTGCTGGAGCTATCCGAGCTGGGCGCAATCCTGCCTTATACAAGTCTCATGGTGAAACTATTCAAGTCGATGGTATGATGTCCACTTTCGGTAGAATGAAAATGGTCAAATGTAGTTTTCATTTTATTCTCTTGTCCATGAGCTTTTGGAATTTCCGGTTTTCATCATTTGCTACCGCGCTGCATAGATTATCAAGTTCATTCCGATCACAGCAAATTGATCATGCTTCTAAATTTTCTTTCTGCCTTACATCCATGGTGTCAACAATATGCAGGAGACAAACTCTATGAATCTGCTACCAGATTCCGAATACCCGAACTCCCTGCCTTTGCACTGGAGTGTCTTCCGAATCGCAACTCTTTGGTATACGGGGACTTGTACAGAATAAGTAAAGAAGCTTCGACCATTTTCCGTGGAACCCTCCGCTATGAAGGCATGATGAACTCTCAGATGTTTTATGATCTCACTACCTCTCATTTTTAGCCTGCAAAAAGCTAGCTCCAGAAGCATCGTATTAAAGTTGAAGTTCCGAAAGAAAAAAGAATTGAGCATGCTTGCTGTTCTTAACAGAGAGACTTCAAAAATTGGCCACACGTGAATGGTATTAATATTCTCAGAATTTCTTGTTATTTCTTTCTGTAGGTTTCGGCGACATAATGGGGACCCTTGCAAAAGTAGGCTTGCTCGATACTGAAGCCCAAATGATTCTCAAGAGCAGTGAGCGACCCACATTCCGGACCTTCTTGCTCAAGCTTCTCAAACTTGAAAAAGAAGATTCAGATAAGGCTTTATTTGGGGAGAAAGAGATTGCCCAACAGTTGCTCATACTCGGACACTGCAGTGAAGAAGGAACAGCCCTAAGGACCGCCAAAACTGTTGCGTATGTGACTTTCGATTGTTCAAAGTACTTCTTACTCACATAATTACCAGTTGGGCCTGTTAACTATTCTATGATCACTTATTCGTATGTTTCTAGAGCTGAATGTTTTTTTTTCTTGTGAGTTAAGAAAGCATTTCGTTTGTTGATGCATGCTTTAGGTTCTTGGGTCTTCACGAGCAGACACAAATCCATGCATCCTGCCAGAGTGCCTTCGACGTTATCTGTCTTCGCATGGAAGAAAGATTGGCCTATTCTAGCACAGAACAGGTATGATTCGGCGTGTATTACAGCAGTACCAAAGATTCGGCTGATATGTATGTATCGCTGTATCACCGTGGTTCCCACATGACAAGAAGTTTGATTTTTGATTAGGATATGGTGCTTCTGCATCATGAGGTGGAGGTTGAGTACCCGGAGAGTCAGCACGAAGAAAACCACCGTGCCACCCTACTCGAGTTTGGAAGGATTGAGAATGGCAAAACCACCACCGCCATGGCTCTCACAGTTGGTGTACCGGTAGCCATTGGAGCTCTGGTACTTCCGCGTGCACTTTGTTCCTCTGTTAAATGAATCCGACTATAGGTTTCGGCTAAGATATTTTTCTTCTCTGCTATTGCAGCTTTTACTTGAGAACAAGATCAAGACAAGAGGCGTGTTGAGACCTATCGAACCTGAAGTATATGTGCCAGGTATAATTGAAAATTAGCCGCGTAGTTCCCATTGTGTCCTGCATTATCAACCATTATCTTCTGCTGCATTTTGGATATAACAAAACGTTGGTTATACTACTCTTCCCAGCCTATCAAGTGATTTTTGCTAGTCACCAATTTCCCATCTGAGACTCCTAGGCAGGATTCGCTCATTGGCAACTTAAAACCTCTGACCGACTATTTTGATATTGCCATGACATTAAGAATTCGACATATTGGCCTCCAGAATCCCTCTTGACACTGGAATAAACTGATGACATTCTCTTTTTTTCGGTTGCAGCACTGGACATGCTGCAAGCTCAAGGCATTCGAGTAATGGAGAAGATAGAGTGAATCACGCATGCCGATTGAAAGGAATCAAAAAGATGGAAAACTGTACATCATATAATCTCGTTTAGAGTTCCCTGTACATAAATTATCCGAAGCACCATCATATAATCTCATTAACGTTTCCTGTACATAAATTATCCGAATCACCATCTTCTGCAACTATTGAAACTAGGGACTAGGGCATTTATTAACTGAAAGATCCCAGGCATTTGCATTAATGTAGATTCAATTGCTTTTCGCATCAGACTGTATAATTTCAGTTTCTAGTGGCTTTGAAAGTCAACAAGCTTTGATCTTGTTCCCGTGGTCCAATCTGACTTCAAGGTTCTGTTGGGGGAAGGACGACAAAAGTCTCAATACATTCATAATAGGAAGCCGATGGACAATCTAGTTAGACCCATCTTAACTCAAAAGCATAAACCACTAACTTATGGCCGACTAGGTATTGTCCTCATGGACATAGGGATGATATTGCGATAATGGGAGTGTCGCATCTGGTCTGGTCATTCGACTGTTTATTGTGAAGTGAAAATTTAGGCATCTCAAACATCAAATTTGCAACTTCTGACAGGTCAAACATAATGCTAGCTTTCTTTTTATTGGCACCAAATGATTACTGCATTACTCCATATCAGAAGCCTAGTATTAGTTGATGTCCTGAACGTTTACAATTGCTAACCTATTTCTGGGCTAAAAAAATTTATAGAACAGATGCTTGAAACTTTCATGAGCACACAACGATGTCCTGAATATTTCGAATATGCAAACGCAACGCCTTAGCTGAAATTTTCCAAATAAATGGTCGAAACTATCCTGAGCACAGTGATAGCAGCGAGGAATCACTGCTCCTAGCGTTTCTAATGGTTTAGCTGAAACTATCTGGAAATTCAACTTTGTTTCATTGTTAGGGATGTACTTCCTCTCAGATATGCCACAAGAGCTCATTCATAATAATTTGAACCTGATGTAGCCAACGTTGACAGGGAAAAGTCCGCTTTACTTTTGAAACTTCCCGTCTAATTTACAGGTATTTGTGAATCTTGCATTGCTAGATGACACCATCAGTCACCAATTTAATTACAGATCATCATCATCATCATCATCATCATCATCATCATCAAGAAATAATTTCTTTATTTCTGAAAAAATAAATAAAAGAATGCTTTTTTTTTCCCGAGTCTCTACCAGTTGGCTGAGCATTTGTGCAATCAGATGGCAATAATCAATGCAGACTCTGATTCTAACACCTCTCTTGCCACGCCGCTCGTGTTAGAATCCGCCACTGATGTTTAGGAGACCTGATCACATCTGTTAAACGACAAGGACGTCGAGCTTCCTCAGCTGACCATTGCTCAGAACAATAACCCGGATGGCGAATTTCAATACAATCCAGAAAAGATTAGCGTTAGAACATGCATAAGAGCCAAAAGTGATGGCACTTGCTTTCCTCTGCTCAAGGTGCCCGCCGATGGGATCTTCCCGTTCGTACTGTTATCAATCATAATCTCGAACCTGCAACCATCTCGTGAGGGATCAATCGCGGTGAGGACCGTCAAGTTGTTGAACGAGCACGCGCCTGGCCTCTGGTCCTTGGTCTGGTAGTACATGTTGAATGCATATGAAGCATTGCTCCTAGCGTCCAGATTACCGCAACTTGATCCGTAGCCAAGGCTAGTGCAGTCCGCGTAAGTACAAGCATAAGTTGTCGCTCCCGGCAAGTTCGGATCTGAAAGGCTCGCCTGGGGGGACATCACGCACCAGTGCCTGGACAAGTACTTGACGCCTTTCGCAGGGACTAAACTCTTTCCTTTGGCCATGTCCAAAGGGTACTTGATGGTCCCGTCGTAGTAGAATATCCCCCAGTGCCGCTCGAAATTCCCTGGGTCGACGCTCTTGGTGTCCTCGTCCATAAGGGCGAATATGTATATATCGGGCGGGGATGGCCGCTTCGGGGTGCCCTTGCCGCTGGATATGCGGTTCAGGAGGCCCTGGTTGAACCGGCGAGCATTTTGGATGTTCGCATTCGGGGTGCCGTCCGAGGGCCAGCCAACCTCTCCAATGATCACGGGCATTGATCCAAAACCATTCTTCTCAAGGGCAAATATGAGGGTATCGAAATTGGCCTCGAGGACATTCGTGTACGTGATTGAGCCATCTACCACGGGTGCAGCTGCACCATCAAAGAAGGCAAACTCGACAGGGAAATTGGGGTCAGCGTCAAGGCTAAGGAAGGGGTAAATGTTGACGACGAGAGGGGCGCCGTTGTCGCTGAGGAACTTAACGATGGAGATCATGAGCTTGCGAATGTCAGACCGGAAGTTGCCGCCCGAGGGGAGGCCGCTATCCGTCTGGTAAACGTCACCATTTAGTGGGATCGTCGCCTTGACTTGTTGGCCAAGGCCAGCTTTGATAAGAGCTGCCTGGATGTTTTGAAGAGCTGGAAATGTAGTATTGACAAATTTGTCTTTATAGGCCTTCAGGAATGGCTCATTACCAACGGCCACATACCTAGGAACAACAACTTGTAATTGTCAAATTCATTTCTGGTTTTAGCTACCTCTAAATGGACACTAACTAGGAACATTGCCTTGTATGCTTTAGTTCAATACACAGAGATTCGTACCTTATGTCCACCCCATAACTGGAAATGAAACTGGACACGTTCTGTGACACCCAGTTGACGGCGGCTTGGACGCTGCTCGCAAGTGGTAGGAGGAGTTCGTTCGGTATCCCGACCATCACTTGGATCCCAGAATGCCCGAGCGCTTTGAGGGGCTCTGGATCAGCCTCAAAGAGCTTCACTTTGTCGAACCCGTTGTCCTTCAGTAGCCGAACCACTATTTTTGGAGGAAGCGGATGCGAAGCACGCGACCCCCAGTTGCACGCAAGGCCTTGAACTTCCAAGGTCACGCCTTCAAGGATTACAGACAGGATCAGAAACCATGAGAAATAGCGAGAGCTGCCCATGTTTTCTCAAATTCTAGATTGACTACTCATTTTTTCCGCGAGTCTGCGGCTTAAAAGCTGTCTCGAAGCTTGAGTAAAGCGGAGAATATCAGAGAGATCAACCTCTTCAAGTTTTTCCAGGGGAAAGGGAAGGAATTACAGAGGAGATTCAGCAAGGAACTGGATACCATTTGAACCAGCAGTTAGTCATCTTAATACAAGATCGAAGAATATTGAGCCCAAGAAAGGAATGGAGTGAACGTGTGGAAGATTTCTTTGTCCAAGTATGCCTTGGAAAAGTATTGCAATTGGAAAGTCTCTTTCTTGAAACCTTTAGTTCGCTAAGCTTTTGGCGAAAGACGATTCTCGAAATGGCAAATGCTTATGTACTCATTTTGTGAGGACTATGGAACGCCATTGCTACGGTCTAGGGGGCATCAAAGGTTTGCTTGAGCTGTAAGCATTGAGAGAAAACCTCCTTAGAGTATTTTGAAGATGACAAAATAAACCTCCATTGCTTGACTGTAACATACATATGTTGTGTTAACTAGGTGAATTGTAACGATGACTGCAATGCCACCGTATCGGGAGTATGCAGCAAAAGTCTGATATGGAAGATCATCAAGAGGGAGATCAAATCCTAGCCGGTCAATATGTCCAATTAAACCCACCTTCCTTCTAAAATTTAAGTCAATGAGCTGTAAGCCAACTAAAATAGATTAACTATTCAATATCATATCAATTCTCTAGTATTAGCCTTCTCTAGCACAACTCATACATGTATCTCAATAGTTTATCGGTGAATAAGATATTTTGCATCAAAATGACTAAGCTTGATGGACCTAATAGAAGGAGCACTAGTTTGGTAGAACAGAGGGTTCGTGAGAACTTAGAAGGACTATGGATAGGATAGGTGAAAAGCTGAATAGAGCCATGATCGCTAATAAACTTGGAAGAACCGGAAGATGGTTGACCTGAAGTCAAGAAATGGAATTCGCAGTAGAAGGCCTAGAGTTGAATTAGAGCAGTTTTACCTTATTTGTGCAAGCAGCACAGGGACAGTTTGTCGAGAGAGCCGGCAAACTCCATTTAGGGAAAGCTCGATTTTATCGGTGAAAACGGTGGCCTGCTTTCTAAAGATTGTACTCCCATTCCCAACGGCTCTTTTAGCTTTCTAAAGACACTTCCACGGCTAGATTGGAGCTTGAAATGTCTATACAAAGGATTCAAAGCAAGTTGAAGGTTTTGGCAAAAAATGGAGAATTAGAAATGCACGAATGTAATAGCAGTGCTTGTTTATTGATAGTAGTGTTTATCAGTTTCACGTAGAAGCAGCACTTGCTGCGTTGTAAGGCCTCATTAGATTTAAAAGTGTACTTAGACTTGATATAAGCCTAACCACTATAAAATCCGTCTGCAGTTTCTTCGTTCTGTTTGCTCTTTTCAATATCCGATCGATAGAAGCATCTGTAGTTGATATTATTAATCCGTTTCTGCATCTATCAAAGTCTGTTGCAGTATTTCCTATTTGATCGATGAAATTATGGTCGCCGGATAAAGTTATTATTCTCGGATGTTTGATAATGCTGGTAATTTAAATGAGTTAAAAAAAAAAGTTTATCTCGTGAACTATTTCGCCAAAAATTTGTCAAGATTTTAAATCTACCTATTCATCCCCTCTTAGGTTGTTTTGCTAGTCTTAAAAGTGAGTCCACTGCAGAACCTACTCTCTCTTTTTTTTTTTTTGTGGTTTCATCCTATTCGGTGATCATTTTAACTCAAATAAATTACCAGCATTACCAAACACTTGAGTATGGTAACTTAATCCAGCCACCATAATTTCATCAACCAAAGAAGAATACCGCGATCATCAACTTATATACGTATAATGTAAAGAGGGCATTTAGAAATATAGTCAACTTGTTATTCATACCATCCACATTAGAATCTAATCCAGCAGTTCTAGTCTTTCTTTCATGTCATGAAGGCAATGTCCCTGGTGCTGGATGAGTTCTGCCTGTAGGCACATAATAGTTACTCTGTTTCGTGGCCTTCGTGGGTTCTCAGTTAAAACTTGCATATAGATTGGCCAAGGCACGACCCACATATGCTTCACTCACCAATTTCCTCTCTTTAATCAATCATGTGTCAACAAAGGGAATTGCAGTTCAGTTTGAACGTCATCTAAGGCTTTCTTCATCTGCTAAATAGGGAAAAAAAAAGTGATTTTTGTTTCTGGATTTGAATTACTATCAAGTGTCTATCTAATTTCGGGATGATTATCGAGCGGTGATTTTTGCGCTGAGATTCTTGGTCAAAAGAGCAGCTAATTGGCTGCTCAAATCTACCTTCAGTAGAAGCTATGGCTAGATTTTTCTATGAATTTCTATACAGAGAGATTGACCAAGCCTCGTCAGAAAAGAAGGGTTGCCCCATCAATCAAGTCCAATTTGCCAGTTCGTCCTATGGGAAGCTATCAAGATTCCTTGCATAGCTCTCTAAAACACTAGCAATTTTTTTATAACCCACCTATGGACTAGCATAGGAACAGAAAAAGTAACACCCACGCACTGCAAATTGCAAAAGAATCACAAAGCTTTGCTAAAGGAAAATAAGTAACTCTGGATTATGTAAT